>JANHMN010000004.1:144901196-145030352 GCA_030674055.1 Rhabdomys pumilio | reverse complement strand
TATCTATCTATCTATCTATCTATCTATCTATCTATCTATCTATCTATCCATCTATCTATCTGTCTATCTTTATTAATCAACCTATCTCAGCATCCTTAAGCTTTTATTTTTTTCTTGTGAATGACTAGTAAGTGGTTATCAATAGTAATTTAGAATGCCCTTCTGGGTTTGTGAACCCAAGAGGAAAGCAACAATACCAAACAACCAGAGCCCCCCAGGGTCTAAACCACCAGCCTGGGAGCACACAGGGAGGGACCTACGACTCTAGTGGTATATGTAATGGAGGACGGCCTTGTTGGGCATAGGTGGGAGGGGAGATTCTTGGTCCCATGAAAAACGAACACAGAATGTGGGGGAATGTGAGGGTGAGGAGGGGGTAGTAGGGGTGGAGGGGTAGGTGAGGGCACAGCCGCATAGAAGGGATATAAGGAGGGGGGATGGGATACGGTGTTCCTGGGTGGTGGGGGAAATGGGATAAGAGGATAAAAGTTGAAATGTAAATATTATAACCAACTACATAAAAGGGGGAAAAAAGTTGTTAGAACCAACATCTTAAAAAAAAAATGTCAGCCCTCTAGGAAAAAAAAATTTTTTTTCTTGATAGTAAAACTTGTCCAGAGAATTGTATATTGCAGAATACACAGCCTTGGTGTATCTACTCATCAAGCAAAACGAGCAGACCTATTCAAACCTCCGGTGTCTGGGAATTCCATCTGCATGCAGTGAAGACACAGCGTCAGAAGCTTATCAATTTACTCTTCCCCTCCACCCCTCTTCTAATATCTCAACGCCCATAATCAGCTTGAAGAAGTTAAAGAAGAGTCAGTGCCCCTATTCTCTGGGCTTGGGGACTAAGGTGGTTAATATTGGGCTGTCTCTCTGGGAAAAAGTAGTGGTTTTGTTGGAACAGGGAGGATTAGCTAGGATTTATGGCATAGCCATAACCTATTGGTAGAAATCTGTATAATTTAGTATCAAGATGAAGTTATAATTTCTTAAATGGTACGAAATTCACTTGGATTTCAAATTTAAGGTTTTCATTGGTATAAGCTTTTTATTGATATGAAAGTGAAATAAATACTGATGCTCTCCTGGGCATTGTGCCTGTATAACACATTTAGAAATACAAGGCTTAGACCCAGACCTTCTTTAACTTTTTTAACTGATTTGGGATGATTAGCCTGTGAGTTAAGGGACTATAGCAAATTCATGACTTTGAGTTTATTGTTAGGGTGTTTTCTATATTTTACTTAGAAATAGCTGAGAGGAGTTAACAGACAACAGTCCAGGTTACCTTACATGGATAGTTGGATTTCAAAACGTCAGAAATCCATAGAATTGATGTCACAAATATTTCTATATTAATGTTCATTTTGATTAGAGACCTGTCTGCTCCTGACAGCTTCCTGTCTTGGATTCTAAGAAGAAATTGAACATCCTTGTAGTTACTGCAGTTGTGGTGAGATAGCCACTAGGCAGGAATTGCCTCTCTCCATCTACAGACAAATTACTGTCTATAAAAGGACACACTTGCAGAATAGTCGACTGATTATATCTTCCTAGACAGAGTAACCAGCCCTTAATAATTCTGCAGCACTAAATTCTGTCACATGAGTCTGGGCCAGAAGGCTGAAGATTTGATGCTCCAACGTTGGGTAGTATAGGGGCTGTCCAGGTGTTCAGCGGTCTCTATAAATTGGCTAAGTTTTAGAAGCTATGCTTAGTGCTTCCCATAACTTCACTTAATTTAGTCATTCTGGATTTCTGACGGTGTTGAAGACCTATAGACTCATAACCAATCCTGGCTATTTACCTTGAGAGAAAAGATCTGAGTGGATGGTTTTTCTGCTGACATTCATTCTAAAGCCAAGAAAAAGCCAGGTTCAAAACTAAGTGTTTTAGTCAAGAGAGACGACAGAGATTCTGGTTAGTCAACAAAAGGAGGGACTGGGTATTAAGACTATCTTGTACCTCACTGGTACAAATAGAAATAATTATGTTCTAATTGTATTTTGTGAGAAAAGTTTTATTTTAACAGGAAGGGTAATATGTAGGAGGAGCTAAGGGGGAAGGAGCACCGAGAGGAAAAGATGGAGTAAGGAGAGGAGAAGATGAAGTAGATGAGAAACCAGGTAATGAGAGAGAAAAAGAGAGAGAAAGAGAGAGGGGACATGGAGGCAGAAGTTCACATGTCTCCACCAGTCAAAGATAGTTTACATAGCTAGGTTGGGTATTAGGTTACACTTCTGACTGAGCATTACTATACTTATAAAGCCTTTGATTAACATATTAAAAAATTGTATAAAAGCAAAATGGAAAAGGGGGCACGGGATAGGGGTTTTCTGGGGGGGGGGAATGGGGAAAGGGGTTGGCATCTGAAATGTAAA
The DNA here is from genome assembly GCA_030674055.1 of Rhabdomys pumilio. Lineage (NCBI taxonomy): Eukaryota > Metazoa > Chordata > Mammalia > Rodentia > Muridae > Rhabdomys > Rhabdomys pumilio. Next base: position 145,027,965 of record JANHMN010000004.1, on the reverse strand, counting down.
TAAAATATCCAATATAAAAAAATAGAATGCCCTTCTGAGCACCTGATAATCATTTTCTTCTTAAAGCAAGGTCTGGCAACATGGTCTTGGCTACCTTGGAATTCAATCCGTAGACTAGGCTAGCTTCAAGCTCACAGTGCTCCTTCTGTCTCTGTCCTAAAAGTGCTGGGATGAAAAACCATGCCTGTGCTTCAGAAGGCAGAGTCTGGCAGATCTCTAAATTCAAGATCAGCCTGATCTACAGAGCAAGTTCCAGGAAAGTCAAGCTTAAGCAGTAAAGCAAACAGAAAGCTGGTGAAGATGTAATTGAATAAGGGGGTCATGTTCTAGTCCTGGCAAGCAGCAGAACTTGGCAATTTCAGCCACATGGTTCTAGATTTAGAGTCAAGGATAGAAGAAAGGGGTTATGGAGTTTCCCTCTGTGACTAAGGAAAGCTGCTGAGGCCAGGCATATGTCAGGCGTGTCTCTGCATAGAGACCTAGAGAGGCCATTGTGTGAATATGCAAAAAAGAAACTTGAATGGCTTTGCAGACTTCAAAATGTTAGAGATGCCAGAGCTGTGGGATACCTGCCAAGGAGAGCTGCTAACAGGAAATAGAAGCATCCCAAGACAAAGGAGTGTGCTGCAGTCAACAAAGCTATAAGGACTTGGAGATCTGAAGAGTGTTTGACATCGGACACGGAGAGGCAGAGTTTGAAGTTTGCCAGCTTGGTTTTGGTCTTCTTTTGGCCCATTATTTCCTCACTATGCTCTTTCCTTGTACATGGAATGGTAATGTACATGCTGTGCCATTATATATTGGAAATATGTGATCTGCTTTTTCATGATTTTACGGAGAATTACATGACTCTCATAAAAGACTTTAAACTTTTAAAATCATATGGAATGTATTTCTGCATTACATTATGGCTACAAGCCTAAGGGGACCAGGGTGTGGAATGTGGTAGACTGAATAGAAATGGCCCCCATAGACACATGTGTTTGAATGCTTGGTTTATAGCAAGTGTCACTATTAGGAGGTGCTGCCTTATTGGAGTAGGTATGGCTTTGTTGGGAGAAGTGTATTTCAGTTCTTTTCCTGATCCCTGTGGATCAAGATGTATAACTCTCGGCTCCTTCTCCATCACCATGTCTGCCTTCACACCACCATGCTTTCCACCATGATGATAATGGACTACACCTCTGAAACTGTAAGTCAGCCCCAATTAAATGTTTTCCTTAGTGACATGGGTACTGGACTGTTCTGTATAAGTCTGGACAATCCAGGTAGGGAAATAGAAACAATTAGAAACTTGACATCAAAAAAGAAATCTTTTGAAGTAGGAGGCTCATTATGATGAGGAAAACCTATAAAATTTCTATACACAGAATGCAAAATTTTATAGAATTTGCCTCAACCAGGTATATCAGATAGAAATCATTTAGTCTGGGGAAGACGTGATGGCCACTGAGGTATAATTATATCACAGGAGTTCATATTTTCCAACCCACAGGTATTTGGCTAGTTCAATTGAGTAAGTTTACTGAAGGCTAATTACATATTAATAGGAGCTGATACAAAAAAATAAATAAAGCTGTTTCTTCATCCAAGAGCTTGGCAACTAGAGACCTGATGAACTGAGTTCTGAGTTCTTACCAATCTGCCTGTCAATGTTGTATGTCCACGTGGAGCCTTTTGCTTCTAAAGATAAAATGAACTCAAATTACTTTGCCTAATGAGATGTCTTCATCCTCTCAGGGTTCTTTGTTGGAGAGGGGCAGCTCCTGTTTTTATGTGTTCCTTGTCAGGCAGCCTGACTGGATTTAGAATCATCTAGTGAGACACACTTGTGGGTGAGAAAGATCTCTGAATTTTTGTGTCACCAGCCAGTCTGCAAGGGGGCTGGACAGAATAAAAAGTGGGAGTGGCTCACAGGCATCCTTGCTTCTTGTCTGTTGGGAAGTGAACATCTATCTATGTTCTACCTCATTCTCTCTACCGTGACAGATTGGGCTTCTGAAGCTGTGAGCCTTTCCCCATCTTTCCTCTCTTAGGTTTTTCTGCATGGGGATGGGAAGAGTGACCAATGGAGTATGTGAGTCTAAATTTTTGCCATTTTGCTCATGGTCTTTATCTTCCTATTACCTATATCCCTTGAGTTTTACTGCTGGGCTTTTCTGGATCTTATTGTATTGACATTTGTTTTTATTCTTCTCTCAGATTTCAGTGGGGTTTTTTCTTGATTTTTTCCCTTGTGTACAGAATAAACCCAAGAGAACCTTTCTATTAAGTTAAAAGTAAGGTTTTTAAAATATCAAAATATTTGAGTCCCTCCATACAAATGCAACAGGGTATTTGGTTAGCAGATTGGGTGGGGAAGATTATGATAACTAAACTTTATTTATAAAAATGGCAGAGAAAGAAGTCAGAAAAATGCTACTACAGTCCTCACTAGCCAGGGCATTTAGGAGTTCTATCAAGGGTCAAGGCAGAGTACAAATATTTACTTGTGGTTAATATCTTAACTGTGATGGTCTTAGTGTTTTATTGTTGTGAAGAGACACCATCACCAAGGCAACTCTTATAAAGGAAAACATTTAATTTGGGCTGGCTTACAGCTTCAGAAAAACAGTATGTTATCATCATGGCAGGAAAGATAGTGGCATGATAGATATAGTTCTAGAGGAGCTGAGAGTTCTATATGTGTTGATCCGCAGGCAGCAGAAGGAGATGTGTACCACACTGGGTGTAACTTAAGCATATAAAAGCTCAAATCCTGCCGGAACAGTGACATACTTCCTTCAACAAGGTTACATATACTCTAAGATTATACCTCTTAATAGTGCCACTGCATTCATAGTGCCACTATGGGTGTCATAACTATTCAGTTCACCACAATGCCTATTGTATTTTACTCCTGAGTGGGTTTTGCCCTTGGAGCCTCACTGCCATGGAGACTAGAATTGAACCTAATCTTTTTGCCCAAGTATAGCAGAGGCAGCAGATACTGCCGAGAGAAGAGAAACCAATGCTTTATTTTGAACCTCAAAATAGAGATTCTTAGAGTCTGTGATGTATTAATGGTCTGAAGGTTTTTGACTTGGGAAATACTTGATTAATGGGAGCTATAAAATGTTTTCTCAAAAAATTGCAGATCCCAGATTTGAATCTTGAGTCATACTTGGATTACTACAATAAGTTTTAACAATGAGCTAGGAAGAAATGGTAATGGAAGAAGTTTCCACTAAGGAAAAAAAGTAGATAAAAGTTCTTTGGGAGCTGGGGATATGATTCAGTTGGTAAAATTATTACCATGTAAAATGCTTAGGTGGTGGTGTCATGCACCTATAATATCAGCACTGGGAAAGTAGAGATAGGAAGATGCCTGGAGTTAACCAGTCTACCCGAGTCAGTAGGTTTCATGTTCATTACAACACATCTGAAAACAGAAGGAGGTTAATGACTGAAGAAGACATATAACATTGTCCTGTGGCCTCTACATGAGCATCATGGAGGAGCACAAGTGCCCAAATGCATAAACAGCATGTGTGTCTGGGTGTACACACCTAAATGTTTACACACACACACACACACAGAGAGAGAGAGAGAGAGAGAGAGAGAGAGAGAGAGAGAGAGAGAGAGAGAAGTGGATGAAGAAAGATAAAGAGAGCATGTCTTCACTATTAAATTAAATACAACAAGATGGGAGTCAATTGGATGATCTAATCTATACTATTGCCACCCACCAACGTGGAGAGAAGAGAGAGACTTTGGATGAGCATTAGGATAGAAATCCCCAGTGCAGTGACTTTATAAAAATTCCAAAGTCTGAGGATTAATTCCCTCTGCCCTTCCAGAAAGTCTTCACTCAGCATAATTCTGGAACAAAAGGTCCCTTAGAACACAGGATGGAAGCTAACAGTCATTACCAAAGTTCAGAAGGAAGTTATGTATGTAGCCTCAAGTAGCACTCCTTATTTGTCTGTATGAATGTCATGAAAGCAATCCAGGACTTTCTGCTTAGTGTGGAGGTGATGTGGAAGTGTGAGAGACCAAGTTACAGAAGCTGAGTGACAGGGATGCCAGCACCAAAGACCAATTTCAAAACATCAGCATGGGAAATGTTGATGCTGAGGGAACAGGATATGTCCAGCTGTGTCTCACAGTGCAAGACTCATCTCATAACTAGGGACCAGGGTGTCCATCTGGATCATATGAAATGCCCCTAGGGCAGGGACTGGTGACAGACTAGACTGTAATTTCCCTCCATGTGACTGGGCACATAAAGTACTTGAGGCATGAAATGATGTCTAATATGACAAGTAGAAAGGAAATAATGAACAGGGGCTGGGCAGATATACAAAAGGTAGTTTCTTATCTAGGGAAATTGTGTGGGATTTGAATTGGAAAGATTGTAATAAATTTAAGTTGGTATGTAGAAATGTGGAAGGCTCTTTAGGTTGATGTTTGTAACATAGTCTGATGAACTACAGGAAAACGTATTTGCAGGGTTATGAGTCATTGAGGGTTCATCTTAACATTGCTTTAGATTGCTTCTATTTTTTTTTTTATTTATGGTTCCCAAAACTACTTGCTTTAATTATTTGTTCTTGATGCTAAACTCACATATTGGGTTGTAATTTAATATAATTTACAAAAATCTGTGTGCCTTGTAAATATACATACCCGGGGCAGTATCTCACTATAATAACACAGCAAAAACATGGAATGTAAGAAAGCCAAAATGCTGGGAGCCAAGATAATAATTTAGATTTTAAAATAAAAATATAGTTTTAGAATACCTTTAGATGAATAGAAAGAAAAAACAAAACTGAAAAACATCACATAACACAGTCAGTTTCCATTAGGTTTGTGTAGCACATTCATCACAACAAACAAATCAATGTTGAGACCTCATTATTAGACAAGAGCTACTGCTCACTCAGTTTCTTAATTTTTAACCAGGCATCTGTTTCTGTCCTACATAGGGTTCTACATTACATTTACTTGCCTGGTCTCTTTGCTCCTATTGGAGATGACATTGTCAGATTTTATTAGGATACATCCTGCAGCTAGCAGGCATCCCATTAAGTGAATACATTATTCATAAGCTGTATGAGTATATGTTCCTAGAAGTTGAGTTTTTCTGCATGGTTATTGCTTTACTCCCTTAGAGATGAGCTGCTTAGAAGTGATGAACAGGAAAGTAGAAGATGAAAAAGGAGAAGGAGTAGGAGAAAAGGAAAAGGAGAAGGGGAAGGGGGAGGGAGAGGGGGAGGGAGAGGGAGAGGGAGAGGAAGAAGAAGGAGTTAGGAACAGAAAGTTTTGCTTTCTCTGAGACTTACATCTCATTTTACCTCTGATTTTTTTATTCTGTTGCTAGTCTGATGCTCTGATGTCTCACATAGTGAAAGACTAGTAACTCATTTAGACCCATTTGCTCACTTATTTGAGTAAAAGAAGAACCTTGTTGTTTTGTATTATAATAAATAGCTTGTCTTGACTATTCTGGGCTATTAGTGCCAGTGCACAATGCAATCTCCTTTTGCAAATAACATCAATTAAGTGTGTCAAGAATTTCATTTTAAAATGGAAAAGGGGGCACAGGATAGGGGTTTTCTAGGGAGGGGAAATAGGGAAAGGGGATGGCATCTGAAATGTAAATAAAATATCCAATAAAAAAAAGAATTTTATTTTAGTAACTTTTCACTTGATTTCAATGCCGACTCATTTACCAAAATAAGAAAGTGAACTCTTGAGGTTTGGTCTGTGGTTATGTACTGTAATGCTAAATACTGGCCCTAAGATCTGGTTAATTCTGATGATCACGAGAAGATTCTCACATACACCAAGTGATGCTATGTAACCTTGCTCCTTAATGTAAAACTATTGGTTGGATAAAGATGTTTACAGCCTATAGCTCGGCAGAAGAGAGGTAGGTGGAGTTTTGGTTTCCAGACTTGGTGTCTGAGGTTGAGACTAGAAGAAAAGGAGAAAGAAGAAGGAAGAAGGTACCATGGGGTAGGTGGATTGTGGGAACATGGCCATGAGGGTCAGCCTGTTAGAGTAGGAGCAGCCCAGGCAGAACATGGCATGTTAAATCTCAGGGTGGTTGACAGAGAAGTAGACAAGATAGCATAGAGGGTTGATATCTGCCCAGCTCTAGTGCTTTTAAGGTTTATTATAAATATAAAGATTTCATTCTCTTATTTGTGAACTAAATGATCTAGTTTGGGGTAGAAACCCCCAGTTAATATTCACCACAACAATGAACACATGGATGACAAATTGACCCACTGAATAAAACCTCATAACATGGTTTCAACTATTGAGTTGAGTATCAACACAATAACTGAGGTGGGTATTTTATGCACATTATCTCTATGCTTGAAATAACTCTTCATTGTTATTCAAAGTCACCTTCAGGTAAATCAATTGCTTTTCTTCATTTTGTGGAGTCTGCAGATAACCTGTGACAGGCCTATTGGACTGGCCTATTGAATGCAGCTAAAAGTAGATATTCTGAAGACTTTATACAGAAGGTCTCTTATGACTACAGGGGATGTCTAACATTGCTGTCTCTAGGTTAAAATCTTTGCCAATTTATGATATGAATCATAAATGTTTCCCTTAAAAGGGGCAGAAAGTATCTATCTTAGCCTTTATGGATGATACTGTCACTGTCGTGTCTATACAGCTATTCACATTGTGGCCTAAAAGCACAGAAGACTGCATTAGTGAAAATGTATGGCTGTTTCAACAAAACTTTATTGAAGAAAATTAATGAGAGGTCAGATTTATCTCATGGATCATAGTTTTCTGTCTGATACATGATACAGAATGCTGGAACTTCTTCCTAATGGTAGCATTGTTTAGCATTGTTTTACCATTGCTGGTGACAAAATCAGCCCTTATCAGTGAAAGAAAGCTCTGCTAGGCAAATATTCAGTAAGTGTTCTTAATACAGTGTTAGCTTTAGAGTAAGAGATGCTAAAACTTGTAAGCAGTGAACCACTCTCGCATGATCTCTAGCAGTTGTTCAGAAAACCCCAAGTCTATAATTAAAGAATTTCTGTTTGTAAGTAATCATCCAATCAAATACCTTTAAGTATACGATAAGACACTTAAATATCTGGGGTTAAACATGAGGAAGATTGAATTACAGTGTTGTGATTCGGAAGATAATTGCCCCCATAGGCTCATAGGGTATGGCACTATTAAGAGGTATGGCTTTATTGGAGTAGGTGTGGTCTTATTGGATGAAATGTGTCACTGGCAGCAGTCTTTGAGGTTTCCAAAACTCAGTCCAAGCCCAGTGTCATTCTCTCTTCATCAGTGCTTACAGATCCTGCTGTAGAACTCTCAACTCCCTTTCCAACACCATGTTTGTCAGCATCTTCCTATGCTTGCTGATATTATGACAATGGACTAAGTCTCTGACATGGAAGTCAGCCCCAATTAAATGTTTTCCTTTATTATAAGAATTGCTGTGGTCATGGTGTCTCTTCACAGCAATGGAAACCTTAACTAAGAAGCTGGTACCAGATGTGAGTTTTTGCTGTGATATGCCAGACCATGAGTTGTTTGTTTGTTTGTTTGTTTGTTTTGGAGAAATATGGACCTTGAAATTTTACATTAACAACTGAATATTTTAAGTTGAATTTGATGGACCATAGTAGTAGGAGTGTAGAAGAAAGTGATGCTGAGGGTGATTTGAACTGTGGCAACCTGGCTCAAACGGGTTCAGAGGAGGAAAATATTAATATGTAGACTAGAGACCATACTAGTGACATTTTAGTGAAGAACGTGGCTTCTTTCTGCCATCATCCAAAAAACTCTGCCTGAGGCTAAATTGAAGAATGACGGATTAGCAGTTTTAGCAGAGGACAGTCCAAATTTAACCATGCTGCATGGCTATTCGTGGCCAGCCTCATGCAGATCTATCACGAAAAGGAGCAAGTTGAGCAAGGAAAAATACAAAATGCACTGTTGGAAGAGAAAAGGAGCACAGGACCAGGAAACGTTGTTGTAGGATATTTAATGACTCTAATATGACCCAGCCAGCCTCAATAATCAAGACATAGTCCTATTGATTTATTTAATCAGCCTTAGCACAATTACTAGACAATTACTCCTAAACTATTTTTCTTATGCTAGACTGGCTATTTCCCAACTGGGCTCCCCAAGTTACTTGCTCTTTGATTATTGCCTGGGTTATTTCTGCTCCATCAGCCTGTCCTCAGGGGCCACTCATCTGGCCAGGTGCTCCTGGCCTATTCCATTGCATGGATCTCTCCTGCACCTTCCATCTTCTTTCTCCTTCTTCTCTTGCTTTCACTTTCTCTCTCATGGTACCTACCTGTGACCTCCAGCCTGAAAACTGAAGACCCTCCTACCTCTATTCTCTCCAGTAGTTAGCTGTAGCCACTTTTATTTAACCAATACATTTAAAATGGCAAGCTATGTTTACATAACAAAGGCTGGCATAGCTGAGAAACCTCTCCTGTTGGGGCAATGAAATCTTGGGGTTCAGGATTTAGTATTTGTATACACAGCACCAGACCAATCCCAGTCAAGGATGTGCTAACAGATTAAAGACAGGGCTGATGGTAAGTGGAATAAAAGTACTAGTGACTGATAGACTATGGGGACTTTAGAAGTTGAACTGAATGTATTTCTGCATTAGATGGCTATAAACCTATGGGGGCCAGAGAACAAAATGTGGTGGTTTGAATGAAAGTGGCCCCCATAGGTTCATAAGGAGTGATATTATTAGGAGGTGTGGTCTTGTTGGGGTAAGTATTGAAGAAAATGTGGCTTTGGAAGTGGACTTTGAGTTTTCAGAAGTTCAAGCCAAACCCGGTGTCATTCTCTCTACCTGATGCCTTCAGATCCAGATGTAAAACTCTCATCTCCTCCAGTACTATGCCTGCCTGCATGCTGCCTTGCTTCCTGCAATGATGACAATAGACTAAACCTTGGAAATAGAAGCCAGCCCCACTTAGATGGTATCTTTTCTTAGAGTGGCTGTGGTCATGTTTGTCTCTTCACAGCAATAGAAACTCTAAGTAAGATATATAGAAGGCATAGAATTTCTACAACAGAAATTTTATGTAAGCATTGTAAAGGAGTTTTTCCTATTGAAAAATTGAAACTTCTTGTTTCTTTTTTATTTTGTTTCTTGTCTTCATGAAAAACTTTAATATAATTATTTCAGAAGATCATGATGTTAACTTCCTGGTGACCACTAAGAAAAATCTTAAAACATAGTAAATTATGTAACCACAAAACAAACTGTGAGAGACTTTAAAAAGGGGGAAACCATGATAAAACTGAAAATAAGTTACAAAATGACTATAGTAAAGTTGAACATCAATGGATTCACTCTCTAATCAAAAGTCATATAGCTGGTCAGCCATTGTATTATGAACTTGCAATCCTAGCATGCAGGAGGTTGAAGATGAAGAATTATGAACTATTCTGTATATGCTATAGTTTCAACCCCTCTGATTCCACAAAAAAGGCTGACAGAGACTGAATGCATTTTAAAAAATTTAACTTAACTACATGTTGCTTATAAGAAACTTGTCTCATCTCTAAGAATATAAATAGAGTAAAAATAAAAAATAAAAGATATGCTCCATACAAACCAAAGCCACATGAATATATGAGTAGCCATTCTTATATAAAATAAGTGTCAAATCAAAAGCAGCAAAAAAAAAAAAAAAAAAAAAAAAAAAAGTCCAAGAAGTTATTGTGGTAGTTGGAATGAGAAAGGCTTAAATAGACTCATGTATTTTAATACTTGGTCCCCAGTTGGTGGAACTGTTTGGGAAGAATTAGGAGGTGTGGCCTGTTGGGGGAGGTGTGTCAATGGGGATAGGCTTTGTGGTTTCAAAATACTGGTGTGATTCCCTGTGGTTTCTCTTGGACTTGTGGTTGTGGATCAAGATGTGAGCTCTTGGCTATTCCTCTGTTCCACCATCATGGAATCTAACCTTCTGAAAGTGTAAGCTGAGTTAAACACTTTCTTTTATATGTCGCTCTGGTCATGATGTTTTATCACAGTGACAGAATAGTAACTAAGATAGAAGTAATTATATTATGATTAGGAGATATACTCAATAATTGGAATTAACATTTCTAAATATATAGACCCCCTAATACATAAATTATGAAACATTCCCAGAGAATGGTATTAAAAATCTTTAATATTAAATATAATATTATATTTAATATATATTATATTTACATATTATATTTAATATATTATATTTAATATAGTACTATATAATTAAATAATTAAATGACATATTTAATATTAAAGATCTTTAAAATTCTACTTTTAGCAACAGAAAGACTGTCTAGAAAAGAAAATCCAAAAAAGAAATACAGTTAAATTGTGTTCTAGAACAAATAGACTTAAGACACATTTACAAAACATTTTAGCCAATGGTTGCAGGATACACATTCTCCTCATCAGTACACGGAACATTCTCTAGGAGAGATTGTATGACCACAAAATGGTCCTTAACAAATTAAATAGAAAATTGAAAACACATTCGGTATATTTTCTAAACATAATGAGGTAAAATTAGAAACCAAGAAGAAAAATACTTAAAACTGCAAATCATGGAAATAAAAGTACTCATGAGAAAATAATGGGTTATGTAAAAAGTCACGAAGAAAATTGTAAAAATTCTTGACACAAATGAAAATGTAGTGAATACAGCAAACATAGTATTGAGGTAATTTTATATGAATCAATAGTAAATCATATACAAATATTAATGACTATTTCTACATCTCAAGAAATTAGAGAAATAAGAATGCATAAAATCATTTGAAGAAACAGCAATTATCAAAGCAGAAATAAATGAATTAGAGGATGCAAAACAATACAAATAATTGTTTCTTCAAAAAAATTAGTGAAATTGGCAAAGGTAGAGTAAAACTAATAGAAATAGAAAGACAAATAAAATCAGGGATGAAAAGGGAGTTAGTACAGATATCATAAATATAAAAGATAATCTGTATTAATTTGAACAACTTACTCAATTCAATAATGTGAAATAAACAGACAAAAACCTGGGACTATATAATGTATTGAAATAGAATCTTAAATAAACAGAAACTTGAACAGACCACTAATAAAGAATATGATTGAATTACAATAATGCATCTTCTCAAACAAAAACATGAAACCAGTTTCTCAGCTGACTTCTACCAAACATTTAAGAAACTAATTTCTATCCTTTTTATAAAAAGAATTATTTCTTACTCAATTAACAAACTCAGGAATATCCTAATATCAAAACAACTTAAGATGGAAAACTACACACTAATATCTTGAACCAAGATGCAAAAATTCCTCAAGAAAACACAAATAAGTCAATTCTGATAAATTAAGAAAATTGTTCACTATGATCAAGTAGAATTTACCTAGAGATACAAGTATACACACATCAATATATAATATACATAATAAATACACATAAGTCAATTTTTGTATCTTGTCACATCAATACAATGAAGAACAAAAGCCATATGGGTAGCTCAATAGATTCAGAAGAGACATTTAATAAAATGCAACATCTATTAATGTTAAAAGTGAACAAGTTTGAAATAGAGCTAATATATGAAAACATGAAAAGCCATATACAATAACCAACAGCTAATGTAAGGTCGAAACTTTTAACATTTCTGGGAAATAAGTACAAAATATATGTAAAAACATGAAATGTGCAGATTCTTTTATTTATTTCACTTTAGAAAAAAAATTTTAAAACTTAAAACAACAACTCACAACAAATTCTGTAATGGCTTGGGTATAAAATGAGCCCATGAACCTGTGTTCATGTTTTGACCCCTAATGCAACATTCAGATTTGGGTCTTTGGAGGAATGTTGGTTCCCAAGGGTTTGACCTAATGACAAAATATTCCATTGATGAATTCAAAATTTTATGCAATCACTGGGAAAGGATAAAAATTATTATACAGAGCCTCCATGGAGGAAGGAGGTCAGACTTGAAAGGTATTCCTTGGTCTACAACTCACCCATTTTCTCTGTTTCCTCTTTCTGGTTGTCATGTGTTGGTGGCAGCCACATATTCCTGCCAACGTAATGTTTGCACATGAGCAAAGTAATAGAGCCAGCCAACTACCAATCAAAACCTCTGAAAGTCTGAACCAGAACAACTATTTCATCCTTTAATATTTTATCTCTAACATTTTTGCCATCATGACAAGACAAACAAGACAACAAACCCTTGAACTTAATCCTAAATGTTTCAGGCTATATCCAATTTTTACTTAAATAATTGTCAGTGATAGAATAAAGGAAAGAGATTAATTAAATCATGTTACTCATGCATATAATACTAAATAGTGAGTTTCACAAATCTTGGTGATGCAGTTTTGAAGATTTTCTTTAGTAGTTACTGTGAAAAGGCAACCAATGCTCACAAATAAAAACGATCAGGATGCAGGTCTGTGTGAGCAATGATATTGTATAATACAAACTTATACACATCTTTACACAAATACATATAAAAGTAGAGATTTCATCAAAGTATGTATAGTGTTCTGTGCTTCAAGGAAATGTTCATTTCCTTATTTTTGCCTAGAGTGTAGATTTTTCTCATTGAGAATAAATTATTTTTCTAAGATGAAATTTATCTAAGATGATAAGTATGAAGATCAACCTAAAATAATGTTAATACTAGTTGGAATTGGGTAAAAAAAATAAATGAATCCTTTTATTCTGGGCCATACATACATGCTGGAAAGAAAGATCATGAACTGCAGGCTAGCCAATGCTACATAATGAGATTTTGTTTCACCCGCTTACTCCTATGAGAAAGGCATAGAGTGACTAAATGGATATAAAAAAATATGAGCCATTCTATGCTGCTTAAAAGAGTTGCTATTTTGTTACTCCTTCTAAGTAGGACCGAGGCACCCACACTTGGTCTTCCTTCTTCATGAGCTTCATGTGGTCTATGTGTCATGTGGTCTATGTGTTGAATCTTGGCTATTTCAAGCTTTTAGGCTAATATCCGCTTATCAGTGAGTAAATACCATGTGTGTTCTTTTGTGATTGGGTTACCTCACTCAGGGTGATATTTTCTAGTTTTATCCATTTACCTAACAATTTCTCGAGTTCATTATTTTTAATAGCTAAGTAATATTCCATTGTGTAAATGTACCACATTTTTTTTTTGTATCCATTTCTCTGTTGAAGGACATCTGGGTTCTTTCCAGCTTCTGGCTATTATAAATAAGGCTGCTATGAACATAGTGGAGCATATGTCCTTGTTATATGTTGGAGAATCTTCTGGGTATATGCCCAGGAGTGGTATAGCTGCGTACTCAAGGGAGCAAATATGGAGACAAAGTGTGGGACAGAAACTGAAGAAGAGGCCATCTGGAGACCATTCCACCTGGGTATCCATCTCACGTGCAGTCACCAACGGTAGACACTGCTGTGGATGTCTGGAAGTGCATGCTGACAAGAGCCTGATATCGCTGTCTCCTTAGAGGTCTGCCAGAGTCTGACATATTCAGAAACAGATGCTCACAGCTAACCACTGATCTGATCAAGGTTTCCCAATGGAGAAGTTAGAAAGAAGACTGAAGGAGCTGAAAGGGTTTGTGGCCCCATGAGGAGAGCAACAATACTAACCGACCAGAGCTCCCCAGGGTCTAAACCACCAGCCTGGGAGCACATAGGGAGGGACCCATGACTCCATCTGTACATGTAGGGGAGGATAGCCTTGTCCAGCATAGGTGGGAGAGGAAATCCTTGGTCCCATGAAGGCTGAACACAGTGGGGGGGATTAGAGGGTGGGGAGGGTGGAGTGGGGAGGGTGGTGGGTAGGTGGGAGCACATCCTCATAGAAGCATGAGGAGGGGGGATGGGATAGGAGGCTCCTGGGTGGTGAGGGGAATGGGGTAAAGGGATAAAATCTGAAATGTAAATATAATATCCAAAAAAAAAAAAAAGTTGCTATGCTGTTTTCCACATTCTTTACAGGTAACTTTAGCATGTGATTAAAAGTCTGAATAGACCTGACAAACTCTACTGGACAGAAGCCTTAAGAAGATGCAGTTCTCTTTGGAGATTTCTTTCCTCTTCGCCCAGCTGTATGAAGATGGTAAAAATACTCCGGGTGGTGGTGCAACAGCAAGCTAGAAAAGGCTGGCTCCATCAGTTGCCCTTTATAGAAGGGTCACCTTCTAAGTAGATATGCCCCTTCTGAATCTTCAGAAGTAGGAGAAATAATCCTGATGATATCTTTGTGATGCATTTTGAAGCATATGTATATACTCTAGTAAAATAGCCCACCTTAGCAGAGATGAACTCCAGAAGATTTTATTTAATATTATGAGACACTACATCCTTTACTAGAGTAATTGAATTAGGTCAATTGAAAAACGATGGCCATTATAAACTAATTCTGTCACCAACAAATATAATGTTATTTTATATCATTTACTGCTACAACACTCATACTTGCTGGAAATATTTTTTTTTAAATGAAATACAGTGAGGGCTGGGGAGCTAGTCTGGGAGCAGCAAACTTGCTGAGTGTAGGCCAGAACATGACTGATCCATAGCCAGCAAAACCAAACAGACCATCTTAGTTGAGGAGATTAGCAGGCATGGGACTCCCCTCCCAGGCATTGGCACAGACCACTGCTCTGAAAAAAAAAGCAACTGAAAACTCTATGAAGCACATTTCCGTGTTTTGAAGAGTTTCAAAATGAATTCTAAGAGTGAGTCACTTTCCTTTTTGAAGAAAGCTTTGTGAAAGACATTTTGCGTGTGTGTCATGTGCAATTAAATAAAAATGATGAGTGTTCAAAGTATTGGTAAATATTGGTTCCTGAAATATGAAAAGGAGATTTTTCTGTTTAATTCTTCACCCTCCGCCCCCATGGTGGGAAGCGGGAAACATTCCTGTGGTGATTCTCTTTGGTGCAATCGCCAGATATCACACTTTATCTTACACTGTATATTCTTGACCTGGCTACAGACATCAGCAGCATATTTGCCTTTCTTTGGAAATTCTTGGAAACAATAACTATATTCCAGTACACATGGTTTCTAAAGCAACTTGATAAATAACCTTTCAGTTTTCAGTGTTTGCATGGTCAGTTTGAATTTTGTCCTTTTTGATTTCTAATGACCTGTGAGCCTACTTTCTACAAAATTGTTACTATAGCATCCTTCTTCCTCCTCTCTCCCTCCTTTCTGCCATCCCTCTCTTCTTCTCTCCTCCTCCTTTCTTTCCCAGCACTGGGGATGGAACTCAGGGCCTTATGCATGCTATGCCAGCTCCCTACCAAAGACCTATATTCTCAGTTTTCAAATGAGTTTCAAATAAAACGAACTTCAGATGGAAAAAATGCACTTTTAAATTATAAAAAGAATTCCTGAGAAATATAAGGCACTTGGTGATAACTGCTAATTTTACTTAGCCAAACACTTCAAAAAGTGCTATTTACACTTAATAGAAGAGAAAGTCTCCTACAAGCTTATTTTGACAGTAATGGAACAGTATTAGAATGATCCCAAGAATTCCAATCAAGAAATGTCCAAAGACCCTGTCACCACTGGCTTTTGTCCCCTACAGCCATTACCCAGAATGATACTGTACAAACCAATGGGCTCACTGGAAGCTCTTAAAGCAACAATGCCGATTAACAGGATTACAGTCATTCTTTCCTTGGCCCTCATTCCTGCCTGAATGAATTGCATATATAAATGTAATCCAAATTCAGGGATGATGGAAGCCAGAAAAAATATGAATCACTGAGAAAGTAGAAGGGAAGGTCAGGCCTGGGTAAAAATTATACTTGTAATTTTACTATAGAAGCTTTATCCAAAATGTTTGGAAAACTGCAAACACACACACACACACACACACACACACACACACACACACACACACACTTTTAGCAAGCACTAAACACTTATGTCAGTATCAGATTAGTACAAATTTAGTTTTAATTTTATTTTCATTGTAGCTTCAGATATTCCTAGGCAGTTTTTTTTTTTAAATAATGTGTGCCTTAACAACTTTGTTTGAAGTTCCTCAGAATAATTTTTAAGCAAATACAATAAAATGAATAGCATACTCACTTTCTAGTGCCACTCTAACAAGTCCCATAGCTTTAGTGAATTAATCAGAGTAGATTTATTATATGAAAGTTCTGGAGGTCAGAGTCTGATAGAAATCTCAGGGGGGCTAAGAGTAAAGTGCCAGCAAGACTGAGTTTCTTGGAAGACATATGATTGACTCTCTCTCCCTGTGGTTCCTGGGGCCTTTCTGGGGCCACCCATATTCCTTGGCTCTTTGTCTCCTTTTCCATTGTCAAAGTCTACAAAGGCAAATCAGTCTTTCTTAAATCACCCACTTTGCTCTGCTCAAGTCTGGAAAAGTCTTCTACATTCAAGAAAGCATATGCTTAGCCAACAGGGCTACCATCTCAGCACTCAGGAGGCAGGAGAATTAGACCATGTTAGCAATTGCTGCAATGATTACACCACTATAATAATCTGATGAGGATAGCTAAAGAAATGGCCAATAGCACGTTGATGTTTTAAATTCATACTTGTAGGCAATGCTGCTTCACGTAAAGATTTAAAGCATTCAAGATGTTCTTTTGCCCTTATCTTATACCCGAGGCTTTGCTGTGGGGTTCAGCTCTTATGCTCGAAGGAAACATCAAGAGATGTTATAGCAATGTCCTCCCGACAGCAGGTAAGTGAATTTCCACAATGTTAGAAAAATCCACTTATATCTAAGGCCTATTTTCTGCTGCCCATGAGCATTTGCAAGGGAGAACACTTCAAGCTGTGTGTGTTCTTTCTTCTACTAGTTTGGTGTTTTGTCAGACCCAAGAAGTACCTGTTCATGTGGATTCTTCTTCCTGTTCTGATGAAGTTGGGAGACTTGTAAGTAGAAGTGGTATCTTTTCCAGAGTTGGGAGCATTTTAACACAGTGATTGAATATTTGTGAAGAGACTCAGAAATTAGCCAGTTAATGATTTGCACTAAATTTACATATGTAACTTGGCAATAACAGCAAATTTCAAGACTTGCTTGATTAGTTGACTACCATTATTTTTCTTCATCTGGTTCATATTGGACTCAAATTACCTACGGATGAGATGCTGACCTAGAACTCCTAATCCTGCTGTGTCTACGTCCCGATACTCCTGAGAATAAAAGTGAGCACCACCATTTAAGGTGGTTCATTGATTACTGATGTGTTTCTCATCTCCTCCCTTCCCAACATCTCTGTGATACTGAGCAAGTAACTGCCTTCATTCTGTCGGTTCCATTCCTTACTAAATAAATGCTTTTAATTAATTACTAAGGTTCCTTTACCTTAAAGTTTTTGTAAATCAGTGCCAACATCATTGTAACACTTTATTCTTTAGGACTGAATGAAAACTTCCAAGATTATTGAACTACTCCAGGTAATAACAACAGAAGTGCTTAAACACTACAAATTTCTTGAGAAATAATTTGTGACCATATCAAATACACCTCAGTTAAGATTAATCCCCGTTGTCTGAGCTTGGTGGCACAGGTCTGTAGTTACAGGCAGGAGAATTCTTAGTTTAAGACCAGACTGGACTAAAGAGAAAGACTATCTTGAAAAACAACCAAGCAACCAACCAAGCAGGTAACACTAATAAGATAGATATTTACTGCTATAAAGTTTATCTGGAATGATGTTATCTCTACCTCTAGTCCAAAGAGGAAAAACGCTTAGTTAGCTTGGAAAGTCCTGTGTTTTCTTTTGAAGACTTTTTTTTTATGTATATGGGTGTTTTGTTTGCATGCATATATGTGCACTGCTTGTGTGCCTAGTCCCAAGGAGGCATGATGAGGGTGTCAGATTCTCCTGAAACTAGAATTACAAGCCATCATGTGGGTGCTGGGAACCAAATCCAGGTTTTTAGCTAGAGCAGCAAGTGTTCTCAAACACTGAGCCTTCTCTCCAGCTCTCAATTTTAAAAGAATCACATGCTGGGAATTATCATTCTCTTAAGAACTACTATAGCAGTTTAGAAGCATTTTAGATTGCCCCCAAGCCCTTGATGGACAACAAAAACCTGATAGGGAAGGACTTCTTGACTAGAAGAAGTCCCCTAGAGATAGTGGGGACTAAACTACACATGTGCTTTTGTCTTCTATGGTCCTTTGTAAAATATTTTCTCCCTTGATCCACCTCTTTCCCAAATTCCAGCTCTTCTGCCTGCTTCACAGGCCCTTCCTTAGGGGCCACCCAGTGCTCACTTTGACAGTTGAGATGACTTAGAGACATAAACCAGGAAGGATGGAGGACACTAAGAGGCAGAGACTCCACAATATTGGAATATGCAGCTCAACTGTAGAGAGAATAAAAGTACAGTTGAATGTATCTATGTATCTATTGTTTTCTCTTGCTTTTTTCTTGATGTTGGCTAAGAACATTCTGCTGTGTATCTGGTTTTAAAGGCAACGTTCATTTTTATTGACTCAATAAAAACTACAGCTATGAAAATGGACACACTATTTCTGATGGTTAAAGAACTTATATTTATGTACAGAAAGTGCACTGTAAAAAAACCTATTGTCTGAAACTTTGTATTTTGCAAAGTTGCACATTAAATGAATCCCTAGGGCAGCAGTATAAATAGTTGGGGCCTTCAGGATTAACGATTTTTGTCTAACGGCTGGTGGTGTTTGTTACTTATTTTCCATGTGAAGACACAACAAGAGAATTGGCCTTTACTAGACACTCAATGGGCTGGTGCTTTGATCTTGGACTTGCCAGTATCCAGAGCTATTGGTTATTTCTATTGTATACAATTATTCTGATGTTGTAGCTTTACAGTCTATGACAAGGCAGTAGGTGAACACGAACATTCAAATGAGTAGAACATAAAAATTAGTGATTTTCTTTCAGAATATTATTTGCTGATACATTGATGGATCTGTAAACTAATGAGGACACTGAGATTGCCACCTACTTCACTGGAAACAGTATGATCCATTGTACCTATTCTGTTAAGAGTTCTGCCTTAGGATCAAATGAACATTTTGTCGCAGTTGTAAAGTCACATATCTTCTCATAAAATCCATTTTTTCTCTAACACTCCCCTGTCATTCTTAACTACCATCAAAGTCCTCCACTGAATCTCTGCTCATTTTATATAGAACTGGAATAGGATAGAATATTTGAATATACCTCTTAGATTTGGGAAGACAAAACCATGGGAAGATTTAGTTTTAGATGTATCTATTGGTTTGTGTCTTGATTTTCTTTATGTTTTCTTAAAAATATTTTTATGTTTTATAGCAGTTACCCAACTTTGGGAAATAATAATTGCTCCAATAACACACTAGTGTTTTCTCAAGGTGACTGAACGAGGACCATCAGTTATTTTTATACTTGTCTTTAAGTGGCCAGAAACATCTAATTAGAACTTTGTGTTTTTAGGTCCATATGATGCTTGGCACTTTATAACTCCTCAACCAAAGCTTGCTGATCGGAAGTTGACTAAATACCCACTGTATCTATACAGAAGTTCAACGTTATTCATCAGAAATGTTCTAACCTTCATCATTCACAGTATGAGAAGACCAAAACATATGCACCTTTAAATTTAGCAGAAGTTATCAGAATAGCAAATAAGCTACACAATCATTGTTTCTCTGTTAAAGTGTTTTCAATATGATTGCAATTTCATCTATGTATTTGTTTTCTGATACACATACAGACATGCACTTATGCAATATAATAAGAGGACTCTCTTTGATTTTTTACCTGCAATACTTTGATTTTTTTTCTTTTTTATTCTATATTTTCTTCATGTACATTTCAGATGGTATCCCCTTTTCCTATCCCCCCCTTAACTTCCTATCCCATCCCTCTTTGCCCCTTTTGGCTTTTATGCCATTTCAATTACATGCAAGTATTATGGTCAGTTCTAGGTTGAGGAACTAGCAATACAGTAGATGCAAATAGTCAAGGAACAAGCAAGAAAATAAACCCAGATAGTAAAAGAACACACAGGACAATAAACAAAATCCCGTGAGTTTTTAGCTATTTCTAAGGGCTTATCAGGGTGACCAAAATATTTGAGCCTACTTCTCTGTCCTAGCCCAAAGTCATTTTCATGCCTGAAGCCTACTTCTTTGTTCTAGTTTAAGATTTAGATTCCTGCCTGTAATTACTTCTTTGTTCTAGCCTAATGTCAGATTCCTGCCTGCAGTCCATTTCCTTGTCCTTGGCCAATGTCAGATTCCTGTCAGCAGCCCCAAAAGCTCTCCACATCTCCCCCCTTTTTTTATTGCATAAACCAGACTGAGCCTATCTTAGGTGGTTCTGACAAGAATGCCTTCCTTACCCATCATGGAATATGCATTATCAAAAGTAATGCACTTCTGTCAAATTATTGGAAGGAGGTCCAGGTTTTAAGAGTTAGGATCCATCTTAAGTGTTATGCCAAATAGCATTGGAGTTGTGTTTCTTCTAAAATTTAAAATGATAGTCACTATAATTAGAAAAAAGTTTAAAGACACTTGTAGGGTATTTGGCATAATTCCACCACCACTCTGGATGTTTTAACTTTGCATAGTGATATTATGAATTTAAAGAATGCTGCTCAGCTGAGCTTTGATGCTGCAGATACTGCTGCTAAAATTATCCATAGCCTGAGGTCAGTATTTCCATTTTGGTCAAACCTCAAAAATGGCATATATAGCATGATCATGCTAGCCCTTTTTGTCCTGGGAATACTTTTATTTCTGCCCATTGTGTTAAAGCTTGTCTCTAATAACATCAACATGTTGGCAGCCAAAGTACATGACTTGAAAATGAAAATGGACTCCCAGACAAAGTTATTAATTTAATAGGCTGGCAAGCCAAGGACAGGTAAGAATCCGCACAGAGCCTTACCAACCTAATACTTTGATTTTTTCCCCCTCACAAATATCAGAAAATAGTGAGCACAATGAAGAATCTGAGAACTTTTGTTATAGTGACTTGCAATAAAGTTTTCTTTAAAAGCTGCTAGTCCTTCAGATACATTTATGTAATATCAGAAAATGTTTATAAAAAGATTTTGAGAGACCTGAAGAGAATTGAGAAGTACCTAAGATCGAAAGTACATATACACATTTGTAACTAATTGTGTACATCATATTTCCTTCTAAGCTCATAGCTATCTATAATCTTTGCCTATGTAAAATTAAAATCTACAATGAAGAGCAAAAAGAGTCACATACCAGCAAAGAAGAGAAGAAGCCAATTGCAGAAACAGAAAGTGATGGCTGGCTTTGAGTTTCCTAAGTATAGGATACTACTTACAGGGATATTTTTCTAATTGGTCTACATCTTTTGAGATGGTTTTGAAAAACCTACCTCTCCTCGGAACTGTTGAGCACAGGCTGAGCGTTTCTTCTCTGAAATACTCAGGACCAGATTAGCTTGATGTCTGCAGGTTTACAGAATTCAGAATTCTTCTAAGGCATCACTTGCTGAACACTTCTTATCTGAAAACTTCATATCTAAAATGCTCTAAAATCTAAACTTTATTGAGAGGGTTATGTAGGTAACTCTACTTACACATTTGATTTTGGATATTCTGACAACAGGGATGTTCAACCTCAATAGTATTTGCTTTGCATATTATGAAACTCTTGGAAAGAACAGGGGGATTGTGTCCCTTTGGGTAACTTGATTAATTAACCATGTAATCATTATAGTCTAACTCTTTATCCCTGGTTATATTTTTGCTCTAACACCTTCATCAGACTTACTTTCTAGCAGCTTGAACCCTGGCAGAGAAACCTCTCTGCCTCTCAAAGAGCAAATTTTTGTCTGTTATGGTCTATGGTTTCAATTTTCCTCAAAGGCATTTATTGACCAAATTCTTGGCATATTATCATACAGTGTTCAAGACTATTTACTTACTTACTAGGACTCATGCCAGGATTTAGGTTTTGAAAATATGCTATGTTTCTGGTTAGAATGAGAAGTGGTTCAAGGGCCATAGCCTCATCTGAGTTTCGTGTGCTGAAGTATTTGGACTTGAATTTCAGTTTTTCCAGAGATGCTAGCAATTTAATTCTTCAGGATCTTTTTTATGTAAGAAAGCTAACAAGAAAGTAGCATGGGAGGGTCAGGAGGGCAAATTTTCTTTAATTAGGGAGAACAGATTAAGGCAATGAGGGAGAGAGAACACATTTTCTGAAACTAGGACACTGTACTACCTTTCCTTCCCCCACAGCTTTATAATCTCCATACTTTGTCTACAATTGGCTTTGAACTTGTGGGCAGGGGAAAAATAGTCAAATGACGTTTGACTTCTATCTTCAAAGCTCCATAGTAGTTTCTGTATTTTTAAATTATTTGCCCATTTATCTACAAAAATGTTATTAATTTCTTCAGATGTCATAACTATATTCTGATCTGAATAACTATGTTCTATAATCTGAGTAGGTTTTCTTGTTTTCTGCTACAGTTTGCTGACTCCTATGGGCTTGAATGTATATGTATATATGTGAATATGTATGTGTGTGTGTATGTATGTATGTATGTATGTATGTATGTATGTATGTATGTATGTATATGTTTGTGGATTTTTCAAAGTACTTTCAAAATATCTACCAACCCCAGAACTGGGGATAAAAGCTATATCTTTGCACATAATAAGCAAGTGGTTTGCGACTAAACTACATATCCAACCCAGATATAGAAATTTTAGATGCAATTATCATCATAATTTTATCTCATACTTTGATACTAGAGAAGATAGGTTTTGGAACATTCATTTTTTTATTTGGTGATTTCTATTTAATTCTTTCACTCATTCATGATTGAGGAGCTCAAATATGCCCCAGACTACATGTGAGTTACTAATGATCACACACGAGTAAATACCTTTTAAAACAATTAGCTCACCATGTGATGGAGGGACAAACATAAACTAGTGTTCAATTTATGTACAGTTAAGAAGCAGTAGTATTTTTTCCAAGTTACTGTTAAAAGGATCCTTGGTGATTTTAGAAAATAATGTGTGCCCAGTGTCATGGATAAATGTCCTTTTCTTCCTCGAGGGGTGGTGAATGTTCTTTATACCTACACAAATGGCAAGGTCATGGAAGAAGAAACTTCCATTGGTTACTAATCAAGCAGTCAACACCATAGGCTAAGAACCATGCTGTTTCCTCATATGCCTCCTCTGTTCTTATGCAGAGAGGACTCTTGTGTCCACTGTGGAGATATCAACCCCATAGGATGGAGGTCTTATTCATCTTGTGGCAACTTAATTATTCTCTCAAAAGCTTCACATTTTAACAGTCATACTGGGAGTTAGGCCTTCTAAGAATGTATCTAGAAGGGATACAAGTGCAACATTTATAACTCCTGGTCTCTGCATAACATCACCAAATAATCGATTTTCCTGAATTTTCAATCGTTTCCCTCTATTTGTAACCTCTTTGTTTATTCATTGTTGCTCTGGGAGTCATTCAGATTCAACCTGTGTGGTGAAATCTTTCTTGACTTTCTCAGGCAGAACTACGGTGCTCCATATCCCACCTCCAGTGCAGAATTATTGTCCCTATACCTACCTTATAATGCACCATTATCATGCCCCATACCCAATTTGAATGTGGCATTACCATGCACCATACCCAACTTCCAATGTGACATTACCATACCTATTCCCAAGCTCACCATTGACATGTCTTGTACCTAATGTCCAATGCAGGAACACTATGTCCTGTTACGAACACCCAAAGCAGTGTCACCATGTTAAACTTTGATAGCAGATCTCGAGTACTTTATTTTTCAACAAGTGACTAAAACATTTCATATCTTCCACTAAGATCACTCAGTTACGAAACCACTTTTCCATATAATTATAGACATGGGATAGCAGTATAAATTCACTTTTTCCCCCCTTCCAAACCCTGGATCTGAAGAGCCTTGCTCTTTTGAATGGAAACTTAATAGTTTCCATAGAAGTGATTATTAGCCAAAGTTTTTGTTTTATATTGAAGTCCACATCCCAGTCTGATCCCCAGTTAGTTGAAGGCTAATGAGGAAAAGCACCGCTGTTCTTTAATGTCAGAAAAAACTGACACTAAATTTATGCCCAGGGTTCTCTTGTGATGTGGTGTACCTTCAAGACGACACACTAGCCTACTGGACCAGTTATTTAAACCTACTTTATATTTCCTGGAGTCTTTGCTTTCAGGCCATAGTTCAGTGTGTGTCCCAAATATGTAGGTGTAATAGGACTTTCAAGTTTATTCTTAAAATGATGTTTTGTTCTCAAGTACAGCACCTTGTCCACTAGAATATATGGTTCAGACAGGAAAAAAAAATCTAGCTTCTGTACACATCCCCCCACCTCCACTGCCCTCAACGGAACTGTTCACAGATCTCCATACTATGGAATTCACTCATCATTCTAGTGGTTCACATCCTTACTGTAAAATTCGTTCATTGTTCTGGTGGGTTGCCTATAGGAATACTTCCTGTCTGAAATAGTTTGTAAGTGGCTTGACTGTATAGCTTTGTAAGCTAATGATAGAACCTATCTCTTAGTACAGGCAGATGGCAAGAGGATGTGAGTTCATGTATGGAAAACCACTCAGGAGCAATGCCAACATACTTCTTTAAAACAAAACAACAAAAACCTTAGAATTTTGTGACCTCTTTGAAAAACAAAAGTTTTATATAAATGAAGGTTTGTTTAGGGCCCAAACTAGAAGCTTTTGATGTAACTGCTGTGCTGTACAAAATGAGTTGCTAACAGATGGGTAGGGGGATGGGTGAAGAGGGGATGCCATGAGGGTAACCGAAACTCTTCAGCCCTCTTTTATTTCAGAACTGAAAATCTTTTCCACAATCTGCTTCTTCCTTTAGTGAATATACAGAAGCCTTACATTTCCAGAAGTTTGTATCATACACACAGTAGGTTGGCACCCAAAGATATTCAATTTCTAGAAGTGTAAGTGAAGGGATGCTTTCTAGGTACAGTCTTGAGGTCAGTAGGCCTCAATTTGGTGGTTTCTCAGAAAACTGAGACTAGATCTACCTCAACACCCAGCTATACGACTCCTGGGCATACACCCAAAAGATGTTCCAACATACCACAAGGATACTTGCTCAACTATGTTTATAGCAGCTTTATTCATTATAATAGTCAGACACTGGAAACAACCTAGATGTCCCTCAATTGAAGGATGGATAAAGATAATGTTAGGTACATCTACATAATGGAATACTACTCAGCTATTAAAAACAAAGTCAAAATGAAACTTGTAGGCTTATGGATAGAACTATGAAATATCATCCTGAGTGAGATGGCCCAGACCCAGAAAGACATACATGGTGTGAACTCACTTGTAAGTGGATGTTAGCCATAATGTACAGGATAACCATGCTACAATCCACAGACCCAAAGAGCTTAAATAACAAGGTGGACTCAAGGAAGGATGCTTCAATCTCACTCAGAAGAGGAAATAAAATATAGGTGGTTAGAGGGAGGGAACTGAGTGGAAGAGGAAGTGGGGAGAGGAACAAGGGTGGAGAGAATGGGGGTGGGGTGGGGTGGGGATAGGATAGGGAGAACAGAAATCGGTAGGGGGCATCTCTGGGATAAGCTAGAGGCTTGGGATGGGGGTTGGGTACCCCTGGGAGTCAACAGAGGTGGCTGTAGCTGAGATTCCTAGTAGCTGGAGATATGAAGACTCAAGGGACCATCTCCTGTAGCCAAGCAGGACCTCCAGTGGAGGGAGGGGGACACCAATCCATCCACAAAACCTTCAACCCCAAATGTATCCTACCTACAAGATGTGCAATAATTAAAGAGGTAGCAGATAAATGGCTAACCAATGACTGTCCGGACATTAGACCCATCCCAGGGGAAAGAGTCAACCCAAGCCACTATTAATGATACTCTGCTATGCTTGCAGACAGGAGCTTAGTATAATTGTCTCCTGGGAGGCTTTGTTCAGCAGCTGATGGAAACAGATGCAGAGACCCACAGCCAAACATTAGGTGAAGAGTGTTGTGGAAGAATCAGGGAGAAGGACTCAGAGAACCAGGAGGGTCAAGGAAGACCTACAATCAACTAACCTGGCCCCATGGGGACTCAAAAAGACTAAACCATCACCAAAGAGCATGCATGGGCTGGGCCTAGGCCCTGTATGTATTTGTAGCAACTGTGCAGCCTGGTCTTCATGTGGTTCCCCTGACAATTGGAATGAGGCTGTCTCTGACTGTTGCCTGCTTTCAGATCCCCTTCCCCTAGCTGGGCTGCCTTGTCTGGTCTCAGTGGGAGAAGATGGACTTAGTTCTGCTTTGAGGTGAGTGTCAGGGTAGGTTGGTATCCATGATGGGGGAGCTTCTCCTTCTCTAAGGAGAAGGGAAGGTGGTAGTGGGGGCAGGAGCTTGTGAGGGTAGGACTGGGAGGAGAGGAGAAAGGGGGGCTGCTATGGAGATGTATGGTGAATTAAAAAATGAATGAGAAAACATTGCTATCAGCACAGCAAATATTTCTGTTCCCCACCTGCTTGCTGCTCTCCAAGTTACTTATATTAACCCTGTATTGTCCTAAGGCTGCTTCTGGCCAGCCAGTCTTCCTCCCGCATACACTCTGTGACATTATTTCTTCCCTCTCATCAACCACACAGCACTGTGGCTCTGTGCTACCACTTCCACTTTCCTCTATGAGGCCTACCTGAATGACCAATTCAAATACACACACTGCACATACCCAGTCTCTTAGTCCACACTTTAGTTTATCCACATTTACAACTACAACATGGAAATTGCCCGAATGTAGTAAGTAAACTTTCTCACTAGTGCCAGTTATTTGTGATGTCTTGTGGACCTGAGTCTGCATCTTCAGGGAGTACAGTTCTGTTGATTTCACCTTTGTCGCTCCCTCCTTTTGATCTAGACAGGACTAACACAGTGAAGCTGTAGATCATTAGACAAAGTATCTGTGAGAGCACACAAGGCTGTGTCCCACTGCTTCGGTTTTCTGAATGATACAGCTGAGGTAGCACCTAAAAACTACATTTCTAACAAGCCTCCTTGAGAAACACTCATCAAATATATAACATGTGGTAACATTTATTTATTAAGAATGGCCATTTCCTCCCCTTTAGAATGTAAACTGAGGACTACTTTATTTTTTGCCATTTCCTTTTGAAAGAACAACACCTGGCACAAAGCAGCAGCTTAATAAATACATGTTAAGTAAGTGAAAAATACTTATCCAATTACACCAGAAAATGTACCCTAACTTATAGGAATACATATGAAGATATTAAATATAGTTCAGTTCCCTCATGCAAGAAAATATTTCTTGATACTTAGAAAACAAACTATCAATAATATCTTACATAATTTTAAAGCATTCAAATGAACAATCCACAAGTATAGAGTGCTACTGTGGGCTACACACCTTACACATAGCATGGCATGTAATTCCATAAGCAAACTCCAGTGGTGGCCCTTCTTACAGAGGGGCTCTAACTTGTATCAGTGAACTTCATGGCTGTCTCCTTACCTCTGCTAACTAGGAGTGAAACAGGAAGTGACAGTTTTAACTCCAATGTGCAAACATGTCTAGGTGTGTGATAAAAGTTGCTACACTGTATCATTCATACCTGTTGGGAAGATCAATCACCCAAGTCATGTTTTAATTCTGATATTCTATAGAACCATACCAGAGTACTGGGTTTCCAGATGCAAATGCTGAGCCAGAGTAAAGTTTATGTCTTGAGAGCACTTTCGAGGAGATGTATGCCATGGATTCTTTGTGAGAATGCTGACAGTTCAGTCACTGTGCATATCTGTTCTATCTAACTGTTCACAATAATATATTGATGTGCAGAAAAATGGACACAAATTATAAGGAGTTCGTGATTTTTTCTCTCTAGTAAGTTGGATTTTCAGCCAATTTTTAAAAATTGGGCTAGATAGTAATCAACATTCTGATGTATAAACCATGTAACTCTGCAACTCTGAAAACCATCCAGACAAAATATAAATGAATGGGTATTGTGTTGTTAAAATAAAACTCTATATATGACAGGTGGAGTCCATAGGCCATGGCCTGCTGTCCCCTGTGTTAAATACATAGTATAAGCCATGGCCTGCTGTCCCCTATGTTAACAAAGTCTATGGACCATGTCCTGATGCCTTCTATGTTAACAGAGCCTATGTTCTGATGCTCTCTATGTTAACAGAGCCGACCTATGTCCTGATGCTGTCTATGTTAACAGAGCCTATGGGCCATGGCCTAACATCCTATAATAAATAAGAGATAATGTGCCCTAAAGAATTCCAGTCCAAATAGCATAAGTGACAAAGACCAGAAAAATTTCAGGTGAATCTGTCAAATTCACCTTCATGCAGGCAGTGCATAAGTCCTATAAAACATATCAATTTGAGCAGGAATCCAAAATTCTATGGCCTTCTTTATCATTCCATCTACACTCTATGATTCCACAAGAGCAGAAGAGAATCTTTAGAGCACCGAGTATGCAAACATTTGGACAAAATTATTTTCTTCACTTGTTAATACATAAGTCAACTGAAGGATAGCAATCCATTGTACGTGCCAGCGGGCAGGAGGATCGTGGGAAGTCAGTGTGATTTTCTAGAGTACAGTGATTCTACCTTTCCACTTGGTTTCTCCTTCCTTGACCTTTGATTTTTAGTTATATCTAAACATGAATATAAACTGCATTTAATCCCTCTTGTCACCTACCACTTTTGGATGTTCACATTTGCCTTGTAAATCCTAAGGAGGGGAAAAAAAAGCCAGGATCTCCAACCCAGAATATTCTGGTAATCTTTATTAAAAGTTTAATTTAGAATATTAAAGCAACATAATACGGTTTGTTTGTCCAAATATTACAGATTTTTCAAAAACTTCCTTTAGTGTGTATAAATTAAGAAAGCATATTATACCCAACATGATTTTCTACAAGGACATTTCATAGCAGGGTTTGATAGCTCTACACACTCAATGACAAGTGACCGAGGCAGCCCATAAATGCTTCTGAAACACACAGGAGTCATTGTCTTACTCAGGGGAACTGAGGTCTTCTGCAAACCCATGCTCCTGAAAGGCTGAGGAGAGTGTAATGGACTTTGTTAGTTCTCTAGGCGGAAAGCACACGGTTCCGAGAAGAGGCCTCACTCCCTGCCTGTGGTCAGCAGCCTGAGAGCCTTCTGTAGGTTCTGCACAGCGGTGCCCACATCTTCGTACTGCAGGGCGCTGCCAGCATACTTGCAGTACTTCTGAGCTCTAGTGAAGTCCTCTGGGGTCAGGCGGACATCCCCTAAAAGAAGCACATTCAGACACAGCACAAATTACAGCATGTTGTGCTGTTCCTTGGGTACCTATTTCAACTCAAGATGCAGCAACGTATTTATACTTATGTAAAAAAAACAATCTTTGTTTTGCTACTAATAAAAACCATGCTAATAAAATACCTCATATGCATAAAACTTTCTATCAATAAGTAATAAACCAGAAGTCTGTGTTTTAGCAAGTTAACTGTGAAGGGAAATAAAACCAAAACCCTGGTTGTGTGAAACAAGAAAAGCAGCTTGGTATTTGCCATAGACTGCCAGGCTCTCTTCATGGAACACTACAAACAGACTAAACCCTTCAGCCCTCATTTGAGCTAGAATATAAATATATCCTCCAAAAAAGTGTATGTGTGTGCAGGGGGATAACAGAGTCTGCAGAATTATGGATCCTTTTTTAAGCATTAAAATATTCTACATTTCACTTTGTCCATGGAAAAAGACACTCACTTCAGGCCACCTCCACATTTTTATCATTAAAACATATCACTAACTATGAAAACAATCATTACAAAACAATTTTTCAAAATTTATTTCTAGCAGTTTTCTATTTATAGATAAGTAACATACAAGAGCCTAACTAATTTTGGTAGAAATACATTATTCATTTAATCTAAGATATGAGTATGTATGTCTTTATATGTATGTATTTCTATAGTAAGGTAAAAAGCAGATATAGTGTATTGTCTTTGGAAAAAAACCAAACAGACAATTATTCATCCATTCATTTATGGTGTTAGAGATTTTGAGGATGGTAAGGCACACTTCCTGGCAAGAAGGCAGAAGCACAGAGAGATGGGCAGGTGGCTTACTTTAGGTGTTTTAAAGGCTGTAATGACTCACAGGTTATCCACCCTCCCTCAGGTTATTTTTAAATGGTATTTATGTATTTATTTATTTATTGCCATTGATGCAAATAGCAAAGTATCACACTACCTAGTAAAGAGGTAGCCACTGTAGGTAGGCACACACTAAATCCCAATCAACAGTGATACACGGAATGTACTTTTAGTATTATTTTGTGTGAGGAAGCTGGTGGCTCCCAGCTCAGTGGCTCACTGAACTGAGTATAGAAAGGCTGCCTTTGTTGTCAGTAATCCCCCACATTCTAAATCTAACCCATGAACAGTTAAATACTAATTAAATCTAAGATTTTAAGATCATGTGCTTACAAACTTACATACAGTAAATGCAGGGTGCTAAATGGAATAAGCCTTCAAAAATCACTGAATTAGTAAAACATTAAAGTAATTAGACATTCTCATTTTGTCAGAAAATTCTTTTAATTTCTTTGAATTTCTCACTTGCTTTAAAAGTAATTCAAGTCAACAGATGAGTAAAACAACAATTGTAAATTACATATTCAAGCACAATCCACTACCATTTCTCAGCAGTCTGTGGAGCTGTTATCCAGCACCCAATAAAACCTAAGTTCTTCACTTATGTTCACAATTTTGTCAGGTGCACTTCAGTTTGTTTTGCTTGAAAATAACTACAAGATTCTTCGGTGATTTTTCAAAATCACCGAGGCTCTGGCCACCTGGATACGCCACCTTCTTAGCGTACAACGTTTTGTAGATGGAGTGCGCCTTAACACTGCCCAGCTCCTCGGCAGCTGCTCCCATCTGAGTGAACGTCAATGCAAAGGCAAAGGCTGTATGTACCACACCGCTGGAAGGAGCCAACGCCCAGAACAACCTCCTCTTTACAGTATCAGCTCTGTTTTGCTGATGCCTCATTCATTAGTAAGAGAAAAGGTACGAATTAAGAAAGCATCGCTATTTTATTTTCATAAACTAAACTGATCTACCAATAATAAACTAAAGCACATTGCATTTTCTTATAAAATCATCTCAATATTAATAGTGTAAATGAAATATCACAACCAAATACAGACATATAAAGCTTATGGAGACTCATAAGACGTTAATTAATTCACATATAAAAGATAGTAACTAGATGGTAAAAATCAACATATAGATTCATATTCAAAATTTCTAGACATATAGAGATGTTAGGCTTTTTTTTCCTCAACAATTTAAAGAAGTTAACTGTGCCATGACAAATAATTACTTTTTGTAACACATCAGGCATTCCTTCATTTAAGAAATATAATTAAGTCACCCACAATGAAATACAGGAACTCAAGTTTTAATATGAATTAAAAATAAAATCTTGTCACCTACTTATGATTCTTGAAAATTATCATACAAAACTTCAGTAGTGAAGGCAGAAACAACAAGAGAGGTGAATTTAACGTCTGTGTACCCAACTTTTTACTCAGTATCATAAAGATGGTCTCACTGCACCAAATGAAGCTGTTTTCTTAGGCAGCACAGGTGAGAAAGCAGGACATGGCCCCAGGGGTGATGTCTAACCTGGCATCTCTCTCAGGTAGTCTGTGATCCTTTGGACCAAGACCACTCTATTATGAGAGTGTTTCTCCCCTCAGAGCAGGGCCAGAACAGGCAGAGAATAGCTGCTTAGCTGCCGGTCTCTGCTGCTGTGGTGAGGAGAGCAGGCCAAGTATTGTCAAAGACAGTTTCAGGTGTAAAGTGAAATCACTGAGTACACAGTTGACAAAAGCATCCTTTTTCAAGATACATGTGCACTGCAGAGCATAACCAGAAATATTTCCAGGATAGACTTTCCAATATATGTAGACAGTTTTATAAATTAGTATGTCAAGGGCTCTGTGTAATCTCACTAGCATATACTCCATTACCGATTTGAATGTGCAACAGAAGACACAGGCAGAGAAAACAGAAAAACAGTTCTGAATTCTTATAAAAAGGCATTGTTTAAAGATGCCATTTATGGTAAGAGAAATTATGGATCTAGGTAGTTTCATTATTTCAATATTTTATAACTGAATATGATGACAATATTCAATATTTTTCAGATATTATAACATTTAAGACTCAAAAACACTGAAATTAGTTTTAATCCATATTATAATGACATATAAGGTAAAAAAAAACATACTAAATTTTGAAACTTTTTGGCTTTCCATTTTCCTTTCTGGAGTCAGTCACATTAGCACAACAGGCGCACTTCTGAAGCATGGTAGTTATTAAACACTAAAAGAGAAGGTAGAGTAGACAACAGGCACAGAAACTGCAGATAGTGAGAGCTGGAGTCAATACAGAACTCTATTACTTTTCTGATTAAAATAGACAACCTCTTAAGAGTAGTTCACAGCTAAATTGAGAAACAGATTTTCTCATACCCTCCTGCAATTCCAACTGATGAGCCTTCAGTGACACACTGCGACCCCCAAGGCCACTGTGTGGTTCTCTTTTGGTTTTGTGCATTTGATCAGCTTGGACTAATTTATAAACCCCTTTTGTTCCTAAGAGAATACTTCTTACAGCAGTGAAGTTCTTGTTCTCTACCCTTCTCAACCATGTTTTTCTCACCACAACTGATGTCTACTGATCTGTTCCCTGTCTCCACTCTTGCCTGTCTGTGTCATAGTTGGGATCACGCAGTATGTAGCCCTTTGCATTTGTTGTTTTGGTTCCTCAGGCCCTGAATCAAGCAGTGCGTTGAATAAGAAGCACATCGCAAGCATGTGCAGAGACCCTGTCTCACCACGGAGGTCTGGAGGTCTGGAGGTCTGGAGGTATTCTAGTTTTGGTTCTCTACTCATACACTGCAGCTTATGCTCTTTGTTTTTACAAAAACCCATCCCAGCCCTTGACAATGTGGGGTCATATAAATACACTGTTGCAGTGTGTTTAGATTAGTGAGACACTTGACTACTTAAGACAGTGGGCTGTCCACACAGTAATAGACACTTTTCTTTTCCTTTCTTTTCTTTTCAAAGGCTGGGCAGCTCATTTGTACTTCACATGGGACATTGTATTGGGGTATTCAACACTTTATCCCTTTATCAGTAATACAGATGGAGATCTTGGCTGCTACTCAGTATCTCAATAAGAATAGCATTAACAAGGAGATGATAGTAGTTTGTGGGCACAGGTTCTCCAACTCTCTGGATAAACATCAAAAGGGGTATGACTCCCTTTCTACATTTAGGCATGTGGTTATTTTGAATAAAAATTTTCAAAGTTGTTTTTTTTTTTTTTTTTCCATTTCAATGACTTCATCCCTGTTTTATTTTTACCTAATTTAACAGTTGACTAGTTAGGAAATATGTTCCCCATCCTAAGGGCTGTCTCCCATTTGTCAACTCTGGCTTCACTTGCTCTCCCTCAGGAGTTACATACATATAAAGTCACTGGTCCACCAGTGTCTACTAGCATTTCCTCTCTCTTTTCCTCCAGTAACTTCCAAGTGTTAAGTCTTGTCTTCAAATAATCTTGGTTTGATTTCTTACAGGAGTTAGGAAGGGATGACATTAGCCTTTTGTAAAATATCCAGTTTTCCCAGCACTGATTACTTAAGAGGTGTCTTTCTCCAATGTGGTTTTGGCTTCTTTGTTAAGAATAGGCTAATTGGAGAGTCACAGATCTAAGTTAATTTTTCTACTATCTATTCTGTTACATTAGGATGTGTGTTTATGCTAATACCATTCTTTGGTTTTATATGAGCCATAAGAAGACTTAAACTCTGAATGAAAAGTTAAGACATACCTCAAGTTTAACTAGAGGCAGAAAAGTAGAAAGACATTAAAAAAAGTAAAAGATTACATCATTATGCCGGTCACCTAAAGTAGTAGCCAACCAAAGACTTAACTGCAGACAGTGATGCTGATTTTTATCATGGTTAGCTCTTTCCTTTTTGGATAATGCAATAGTGTAATGTAGAAATGAAAAATGACAATGACAGGACATATTGATTTTGAAATGAAGCAAAGTAACCTTAAGTTTCCACAATAGCTGTGGTTTTACATTTGTGTCATTATATCCAGTACAGAACAAACAAGAGAAACAAAGTACAGAAGCAAAAAAGAAAAGAGAGAGCAGTAAAGAAAAGAAAAAAAAGAGATAGAGAGGAGAGAGAGAAAGAGAAAGAGAGAGAGAGAGAGAGAGAGAGAGAGAGAGAGAGAGAGAGAAGAAAGAAATGGAGGAACGAAGTATCTTTGGATATCGGTCCCTGGAACCATCTTATAGAATTTTGGTTCCCATGACAATGTAGCAGACACAGTGAAAAATGCTTGTTTCAATAACCTAGATACTCAAATTTATATGGTCCTTTCAAGGAACAATTACAAACACCACCTCAAATAAGGAGTGACACAATGAGCCTACAGTCAGCAGCTGACTCACCCTGGGAAGCTGTGTACAGGTCAGGATCAATGGCTGGAACGGCTGAGACAGTCTGAGGACTAGGCTGGACAGCATTACTCGTTACACCTGTGAATCCAAACCAGAGATATGCAGAAAGTGCTTCATTCCTTAATTTCATTTCAGGAAAGAAGACAAGGGTTGACAATTATTTCACTATTTCAACATTTTCTTGAAACCTTAGTTGATTCTAACACATCAATTTGAACTTATTTTACAAATTGGAACAGAAAATATGCAGGAAAATATGAGTGTTAACCTTCATGACTAGTGAGTCAATTTTTTAGTTCTTTGAAATTAAGGTTTAATTACATCATTTCCCCCTTCATTTTCCTCCCTCTGACCCTTCCTATGTACCTTCTTACTCTCTCTCAAATTCACTGCTTCTTTTTCAATGTTGTTACATATTACATATGTCTGTATATATAAATATATACACATATCCTCATATTCATAAACATAACAATGAGCTGCTCATACCATATCATATTACTTAGACAAACATGACCAAGTAGTCAACTGCTTCTTAAAGCTTGCCATGTATCTGTAAAGGAAGAGACTCCCTTCTCATCTTTTAATTTCTTAGCCTGCTAAGTACCTCGAGATCAAAGAGACATAATTGTGATTTAAGTCAGCGTAAAAATATAGTTCATAAGTATGTGAAGCTGAACACTGAAATTCTCCAGCTAATGTTTTTAAGGTGTTATTTTTATAGGTAAATGAATGATTAGTTTGACTTCCTGTCAAGACTTGTCAAAGCTCTCATATCAATGAGTACCTAGTAACAGGTTCCAGGCACAGCCTATTACTCATCTAAACAGTTAGCAGGATGCACAGAATTCATACACAAGATTGCACAGACTCAACAGCAGGGAAAGTATATGAAAACAAGCTGATTAATTCCAGAAGCCAAGTGATCTCTGAAAACTCAAAATTCTGTATGCATGTGTCTTGCAAATAAAATTAGTTCTACATAGTATACTACTCTATCTGCTTTGCTGCTCTTATGGCTTAGCAGCTGTAATTCCAGATTAACAATATAATTCTCGCTTTCTTTTTAATGGCTTACAATGCTCCCTCTTTTCTATTTTAAAATCACTATTTAAAAACCAATCCACTATTTAAAAAAACGACACACAGAACTACAGTGGATATACCTATTACTGAAAAGCCAGGAGACATGAAATTTATGCTGCACAATTCAGTGACCTTTTGCTTAATTATGATGAGTGCTAACAAAGTATATTAAGCAATTAGCATTTGCCATACTTTCCCACACAAACCTTTAAAGGCATATATCAAGGTAACATTAAAAAGGATGTTAGAAATCAGGTCATGGTGGTGCATGTCTTTAATCCCTCGAGTTGGGAGGCAGAGGCAGGCAGATCTCTTTCACTTTCAAGCCAACCAGGGCCACACAGTGAGACTCTGTCTCAAAAAACAAACAAAATAAAACAAAATGAAAGACAAATGTGAGAAAGTCAGGAGATTTGAGCGGGACTGTTTGTGAAGCCTAGGAGGGCTTTTC
Organism: Rhabdomys pumilio; assembly: GCA_030674055.1. NCBI lineage: Eukaryota > Metazoa > Chordata > Mammalia > Rodentia > Muridae > Rhabdomys > Rhabdomys pumilio. Next base: position 144,991,787 of record JANHMN010000004.1, on the reverse strand, counting down.
AGTAGCCATATCTTAAGTGCATGCACATGGCTATACACATTCTCCAAGCAGGTAACACTACTCCTTCCCCAGCAACTCATACTCATCCATAGATTAAATCTTTCAACAGATTGCTTCATGGGAGGGCACACTTTCTGGCCAGCATTCTATGGCAACTTTTAAATAATTCTGTGTACAGGTCCTATGAACAAGCTGTATTAAGAACACAGTAGGATTCACAGAGGCTGCTTAGTTCCACAGCAGTAGTTCATGTGAATAATGCTTTAAAAGGCTATGAGAATCATACTAAGTTTTAGGTCAGTCACTCAGCTGTCATCTACGCCTGAGGCAGGATAGTCTGGACATGTCTCTTCCTGTTTGTCTTGAAGCCCTTTTGCCGCCACCAGGAGCCTAGAATACTGGACTGACGTAAACTCAAAAATACCTGGTAAGTTGGTAATGTTTTTTAGGCTACTATTTATTCACTAGGTGCTCTAATCTGTTATTTTTTCCTCTGTTCTGGATTTGGATAGGACACTCTGGGCAATCTACACAATGATTGCAGCTCTTAGACTATACTATGTTGGAGTGAGGTGATCTTTCTCCTAGGAGGAAATGCACTCCTAGGAGGAAAGCAGTGAGTTTGGACATTAATTCCTTTATGTTACTCATTAATAAAATGCAATAGAATGTTATGGCAGAAAGTAACTTCTGAGCGACACTTATGCAGCATATTTGAAGGCATTCATACATGTTCAAGAATACTGTTAACATTTTTTTGTTAAGTAATATCTTGTTCTAAAGGCTAAATGGTATAGAAAGAAGGGTGACATAAGAGTTAATTAGGAAGCTAAGGAAGACTGTCTCCCAGCTTTCAAAAGAACCTTGAAAAAAGTGGGGTTAGTCCCCAACAAATGTAGGAAGACACAGCTACTTTAACCTATAAAGAATACCAGAAGCAAAGGTAAGAAAACAGGAGAACGGATATGACAGATCCCCCCCATCTAACCAGGGGAAATGGCACTGAGAGAAAAACAGAGTAGGATGTCAACAAGCAGCTGACACCTCACAGAACCCAAGAGCGTAACTTCTCCCTCTGGCTCCTCAGAGCTCAGGTTTGCAGTGGAATAGGTGAGAGGTCAAAAGACTAGCAGTGGTTGGGTGTGGTGGTACAAATTTTTAATTCTAGTACTCCTGAGGAGGATAAATATGAATTAGGGGCCAGATTATATCCATAGAGAGTTCCAGACCAGCCAGGGCTACATAGTGAGACCCTGTCTCTGGAAAAAAAGAAAAGGCTAGCAGTAATAATATAGTTGTACCATCTTTATCGAGTTAATTTTCTGGTAAGGCCTTCTGTGATACAGCCTACAAGAACCACACATTTTGAATTTTGAGAGACACAGTGAACATTACTAATGTCTCCATGTGATATCTGCTCAGTGGTTAGCACGGGGGCAAACACTGCGAAACCACTAGCATTCCTGACCTCCTTTTCTGTGGAAGAACTGAAGCTTGTCAGTGAGTACATACTATTCTTTTCAGCTGTCTGAAGGATTTCCCTTTGATAAAAGTGCATCCTGGACCTATTACATGAGAGAAGGTAAATCACTCTTAAAGACGGCCAGAGGGGAAACATCTGTTATGTTTATAAACTAAAAATGTTATTGCTTTCTTTTATTTGACAGCTATGAACTGAGTAAATGTAACAGAAAAAAAAATAGAGTTAAGAGGAGATCCGGCATCAAAAATCAGTAACTAAATAGAGGCATGCCACTGAGAAAGCAGGTTTGAATTGGAAAAGATTTAGATCCTTGTCTCCCAAGGATCACACACAAGGGACACAGACAGAAGGAGGCAACTTCCTAACTAACTCAATGAAGCCAGAGTCTTGAGTTCAAATTCTGACTCTTCACTGGGTTTGCTTCTTAGAAGGTTTTTACTTTTATTTGCTTCTTTGATGAATGACAGAGCATGTAGGGAAGGGATAATCAGGATATAAAAATATGCTCCATTTATACACATATGAGCAGGTAGGGAGAGACAGAACATAACCAGCACATGTCTCAGATAACCAGATAAAGATGCACGGTACACACTAGAACACTTCCTAGAGTCTACTTTCTAATATTTATTATTATCATGAATATTCACAATAATAAGTGCTGACTATTAGTGTGACCACATGAAGCTATCAAGACTTTAATGATTTCACTGTACAAAATGTTAATTTCATATAGGTCAATTAAACAGTCCTCCAACTAAAAGTATGGTTTGTTGTTTCCCATACATACACCAGGTCTGTATGGATTCAGGGTGAGTAACTTTACTCCAGAACTGCCCGCCCTCCGATCTCTTTCTATAGTAGTACCTTCCAGGTAATCTCTCCATATACTACACTCACATATGACATTTGTCTTGATTCACAAAAGAATTTGGAATGCTCACTAACTTGTCACAAATACCTGTTTCTCTGGCACAGAGGACAGAAGAGGAAAAGAAGGACATGAATCTGTAGAATATGTATTTTTGTGTTATGTGTAAGTACCAGTCAATTTTATGCTTTCCCCTCTTTAATAATTAAGCACGAAAAATAGGTACTAACTTCATCGTAGAAAGAAAAAAGCCATAGGGTGAGGGAAGTAGATGCTAGATGAGCTATGGCAAAGTTATAGTCTAGTGGGAACCAGAAGACACTGGGATCTGGTTCAAATGCATGGTATGCTGCTTCTGAAAGAATGCCAGCGTTTACTCTGTCAGGTACATTCTGATCAGAATTGTCTTCTTGCAGATTCACTGGGGTAGCTGGTTTTGCTTAAGCACTCTAAATTAAAAACGATGAGTGTTTCACACATTCGAACACTATAAAACATTTAAAACAGTGTTTTGTAATATATGTAGTAAACCAATTCACAGTGGCTGACCTAGCTGTGTCATGACACAAACCTTAAAGCCTTGTAAGCCAAATAAATTACACTACACAATGACACAAGAGAGACTGAGGATAAAACAATCAGTTTCATCAATAATAAAAGCAATATATTAACAATATAAACAAAAAGCATTAAGTTTTAAAATGGGAAGAAAAAATGTAATTGCTATTTTAATGGTGAAAATAATTTTTAACTAATTGTGAAACCTATATAAGATGACCTAAAAAGTTTTAATGAACTGAGGCTGGCAAATGAAAGCCCAAGATGTAAGGGCAGAGTGTCACAGCAGTTGTCGATGTCATTATGTGGACTAGAGATGAGTGGAGTGCCTTTCTAAAAACATTCTGTGTGTGTATGCCTGACTGTGGCATATGTGTGAGTATGTGGTGCATGTGCACAGTGTATGCGTATGTGTGAGGATGGTGCTTGTGTGTGGTCTAAGTATATGCAGTATATGAGAATGGTTGTGTGCTGAGGTCAGAGAAGGACTGGTCTCCTGTGCTCTGTTACTGTCAGCCTTCCTTTAAGGTAGGATTTCTCAAATAGCTGGATCTAAGCTACCAGCTAGCAAGCCTCAGCAACGCTTGTCTCTTCACTTCCTGATGTTGGGGTGATAGCTGTGTGTGTAATCATGGCCAGCTTTCTATGTGGGTGTTGGGATCAGAATTTATGTCCCCATAATTGTGGTTACTCATTAACCTATGTGCAGCTTCAGAACTCTGCAGTTTTTATGAAATGGGGAGAGAGATTTGTGTTTATACCTGTGCTGTGTGGCACTTCTGCAGGGGTATTAGCTGGAGCATGTGCACCCGGAGGAATCTGTATCCCACTGTAGCTGCCTGTTGTCAAGTTGCTTGGGTCGTATGTTGAAGATGACGATGGCTGAGGTGGCTGGGTGGGCAGAGAGGTTGCACCAACATCTTCATTTTCTTCAACATCTGTATATAAGACATGTAAACTGTTGAAGCAGGGATTTGAAATACAACGACCAAATACTTTCACTTTCCTCTACTCTCACATGACAGAAGGAATCTACAAATACAATTTCACCTACATGTAGCTAATAAGCAGGCTATTTCTTGAAATCATTGTTACATTTTTAAATTTTTTATTTTTTAAGAAGTCTGTGGCTGACATGAACACCATTTCTTTTGGACAGCGTCCACCAGGTCTACACATTCATTACACACACGGTTTTTCTATAAAACAAACAAACTTCAAATGAAAACTAAGGTAGTTTTGGTAAAATAGGTCACATTTGTGCTGTAAAAATGGGCTGTTTTTTGATAATCATCTTTTATCTTCGACACGTAGGCCATTCCATGATGATCTGTTACCACTGTTGAAAGTAAAATGCAATAATTTGCTTTCTATCAAATTTCCAAGTATTTGTCTGAGTATATATACCTCTAAAAGTAATTTTTTAAGAAAAAGTAAATCAAATTACTACTCTGAGATAAACATTTTTCTAGACAACTTTGTGAATATATTTATACTTCAAATATACTGAAATCCTTTTCCTATATCCAGAATTCTTAACAATGACATATAGTCATTTTAATATCTGATAAGACGAACTTCAAACCAAAACTATTCAGAAGAGATAGGGAAGGACATTACATATTTATTTATATATTTATATAATATTTATAAAGCCCACCAGGAGGATATTACAATTCTACATATTTACACACAAAACACAAGGGCACTATATTTCATAAAAGAAACATACTAAATTTCAAATTACATATTAATCCTCACACACTGATATTGGACACCTAACTCCAATATCCCACTCTCATCAATAGATAGACCATTCAGACAAAATGAAACAGAGAAATGCTAGAGTTTAGTAACATCATAAATCAAATGGCCCCAACACACATCTACAGAGCATTATAACCCAACACTACAGAATACACTTTCTTTTCAGCAGCTTATAGACCTTTCTCCAAAACTGAACAAATATTGGGACACAAGGTAAGTCTTAGCAGATATAGAAGAACTGAATCTTATTTGACTACCATGGATTAAAGTTGGATATTAACAACAAAAGAAATGACAGAAAGTACACAATGTTACGGAAGCTAAACAACTCACTAGTGAATGTAATTTGGGCCAGGATAGTAATGAAGTAGGAAATTAAAAACATTTTAGAGTTTAAATGAAAATGAAAATTGATCATTCGCAAACTTAAGGCAACAATGTAGGCAGTTCTAAGAGGCAAATTCATAGGACTAAATGCTACATCAAAAAACTGAAGACATTTTATATTAATAACTTAATGATACATTAACATCATTTCTTCAAATTATTCAACAAAAGTGAAACTGAAAGAACATTTCCAAATTCTTTTTAATGAAGCCGTTATTAGCCTAATGCTAAAACCACACACTCAAAAAAATTATACAGCAGTATCCCTTATGAACATAGATGTAAAAAATTCTCCATAAAATACTTGCAAACTGAATTTAAGAAAGATTATCCACCATGATCAAGTTTGCTTCATCCTGAGATACATACTCATAAACATATATATTCAACAATATACATAAGTTCCTAAGTGTAAACTACCATATAAACAGCCCAAAAGACAAAAACACATTATCATTTCATTATATGCCAAAGGACCTTTGTCAAAACATAAGATCCCTTCATGATTGAGGTACTACGGATAAAAGGGACATACTTCAACATAGTAAAGAAAATAATTGCAAGTTTATATCCAGCATCAACTTAAATGGAGGGAAACTCAAAACACTTTCACTAAAATCAGTAGCAAGACAAGAATATTCTTTACCTTCCTAGTCACTAAATTACCTGAAGCTTTGCTGGAGCAATAATGTAAATGAAAGAGATCAAAAGGATATACATGAGGAAGAAGGCAAAGTATCCTTGTTTGTAGATATGATTTTATGCATAAAAGATGCTAGAAACTCCACTAGGAACCTTTTGCAGCGGATAAATACTTTCAGCAAAGTAGCAGGATTTAAAAATAAAATCAACACAAATTAGTATTCTTATATACACCAATGATAATTAGACTGAGGAAAAAAATTAAGGTAACAGTATCTTTCACAATAGCACCACAAAATATATTGGGATAACTCTACCCAAGCAAGTGAAAGACTTGTATGAAATGAACTTTAAGACACTGAAAAAAGAAATAGAAGATAATAGAAGATGGAAAGATCTCCTATGCTCATGGATCAGTAAGATTAATATTGTGAACATGACTATCCTATCACATACAATTTATACATTTAAGAAAATGTTCCTTGAAATTCCAACATAATGCTTCATAGAAACTAAACAACAACAACAACAACAAAAATGACCAACTTCATATGGAAACACAAAAAACCTCAGGATAGTCAAAATTACTCTGAATAATAAATGAACTGCTGGAAGTATCACCACTCCACATTTCAGATTGTACTGCAAAGCTTTAGTAATAAAACAGCATGATATTAGGAAGACAGAGACAGAGAGGGAGGAGAGGAAGGAGAGGAAGAAGGAAAATGGAAGGGAGAGAGACAGACATTGGTCAATGGAAATGAACTGAAAACCCAGAAATAAGCTCCCAAACCCCACACATATATTTTTGATAAGCATGCCAAAAATACATACTGGAGAAAATACAGAATCTTCAATAAATGGTGCTGGCATAACTGTAAAAAAATGAAGATAGATCCCTATTGATTATTCTGTACAAAACCAACTTCAAATGGGTCATGGAGCTCAACATAGTACCAGATACCCTGAATCTGCTAGAAGAGAAGTGACAAATAGGTTTCAAGTCACTAGGACTTGAAAGGACTTTCTGAACAGGACACCTATAAAACGCTTAGTAAGTGGAAACTCAGGAAGCTAAAAAGATTCTATACAGCAATGGACAGCATCATTTGAGCAAAGCAGCAGCCTGCCGATTAGGAAAAAATCTTCACTAATTAGAGAGGGTTAGTTTAATGAGAAAAGGTTAGTATCTAGATATATGAAAAACTTAAAAAACAAAAACCCCTGAGCATCAAGAAAATAAATAACCCAATTAAAATATGGGACATAAAAACTCAATAATTCTCAAAAGATGCAACAAAACTGGCAGAGAAACACTTAAAAATGTTCAACACCTTTAGCCATCACGGAAATGCAGATCAAAACTATTTTGAGATTTTTGCGTTACCACAGTCAGAATTGCCAAGACCAAGCAGATGCTGGTGAGGATGCAGGCAAAGGGGAAATAGTTATTCACTGCTGGTGGTAGTGCAAATTGGTACAGCCACTAAGGAAATCAGCATGGCAGTTCTTTAAAAGTTGAGAATCAATCCACCTCAAGATGAGCTTGGCATATACGCAAAGGACTACATCTTACTACAGAGATACTTGCTCAGCTATGTACATTTCTTCTCTATTCATAATAGCCAGAAATTGGAAACAGACTAGATTTCTATCAATGGATAATAATGAATGGATAATGAAAATGTGGTACATTAGCACAATGAAATTATTATTCAACTATTAAGAAAAATGAGATTATAAAATTTTCAAGTAAATGGATGAAGCCAAAACCAACCATCGTGTGTGAGGTAACCTATATTCAGAAAGTTAAATATTACTTGTTTTCCCTCATGTGTGGATGCTAGTTTTTAAGTGCTAGATACATATGATTTATTTAGAATAACTACAGAGAACAAGTAGGTAGCAAGAGATGGGTTGTGGGGATCTTCTAGAGGAAGATCTTTCCAGGGGAAATAATATATGTTATAAAGAGATAGTGAAGAAATTAGAATAGGACGATTAAGTGGGGGATACAGATGGGGGGCTAGGATAAAGGATATGGGAAAGGGCAACTAACACTAAAAGCTTTTAAAAATCATAAGGAAATCTATTACTGTAGAAGTCCCCTTAAGTATATACCCATATGAAAATAATTAAGAAGAATTATCATATAAAGTGGGAAACAATACCCTAACTAGGTATCCTATACCACTATGTGAAACAATTAGTACCAGGGATGGTTATCTTTTGTAGAATCACTGGCCGATGGGGTTCTTATACATCCCCTGTCCAAGTACTATAGTCTACTGCTAATGCTATTTCTATTGCTGAAGATATCACATATGTTATCAAACATGGAGAAATTGAGCTGGTCCCAACTAAAAGCTTCACCTCTGCTTACTAACAGCATACATCATGTTGGAGAGTACTACACAAAAGAAAAAAATAATCATTATATTCAAGCTACATACCCTGTGACTTACAACAGTGACCTGTGTGCAAATATACTGGTGTAACAGTGGCACAATGCTATAGAAATGACTAAGCAGTTTTAAAATTTGACTAAGGCCTACCCTGTAATACCAAACCAATTCCTGATACTGCTGAAGTGGCCAAAAATCTGTAACTGGGTAAGTTTCAGGCCCTAGAGAAGTGGTTCTTAACCTGTGGGTAGAGACTCCTTTAGGAGTCAACTGTCCCTTTTATAGGGTTCAACTAAGACCATCAGAAAAAAAAAAAACAAAAAAAACCACACATAGTTACATTATGATTCATGTCAGTAGCAAAATTACAAGTATGAAGTAGAAACAAAAAAGTTTTCTGCCTGGGGATCACATGAGAAACTGTATTAAAGGGTAGGTACAGAAGACAGGTGATAAGAAAACCGAAGAGGAATACTAAGGATGGAAATTAAGATGATGGAGAAGATGAGGAGAGACAGGCTACTTTAAAGGAAGGGCATGTAAAAAGCCATAAGAACATCTGCTACTCTGTCAGAAGTGGGGCACAGAGGCAGGAAAAGTCAAGGTTGGGAAAGAGGGAGAAACTCAAGAGGAGTGATCTCATGCAAGGTGGTATAATGTATCTAAAGACAATGGGTTATTAAAAATAAATACCAGTATCACATGTGGGAAAACCCATGAGCTGTTAGTCAAGGAAGCCCCCCAAACCACCAAATCAATCTACAATCTTGTTTATGTCTTCTGGTTGGCTACCAGACCTAGATGAGAAAACCCATTGATAAAGACATTCTACATGTTGACTCCAGAATACAGAGAATTGAGCTAGAACTCAAACGGAATGTTTCCTTTCAACAGGATAACCCTTATAGTACCTGTTGAAGAGTAAAGACAAGCTATGGGCATCATCAGTTGTACTTGGCTGTAAGCCCTACAGACTATAATGTCAACATGTAGGTAAGATGTGCACAGTGCTACAAGAAGGACATGACTGCTAACCACCTCACCTCTCAGTAGATATGAGGTCAGCTTCCTAGCAGGGAACCCGTGCCTGTAATAAAAGTCCAACCTGTGTCTCAGGTTATCTCCGGCCCTGGGGAGATCTTACACTGCTGATTTCCTTAATTGTCATGTTGCTAGTATATCAGGCCTTCTTCAAAATGTTCGTATTTATATCTGTCAAAGTAGCCTTACCTGTCAATTTGATATGTCCTAGAGTCACTTGAAAAGTGAGTCTCAATGGAAGGGTTGCTCCTATTAGATTGGGCTGTGGGCACGTCTGTCTGACTGCCTTGATTATTATTTGATGTAGGAGAGTCTAGCCCACTGTGGGCAGCATCATTCTCTGGGCAAGGGGACCTAGTCAAAATAAGTATATGCTTCCAAGCTAGCCAACAGGCAGCATTCTCACATGGTTTCTGCTTTTAAGCCCCTGTTGAGCTCCAAGGGTCCTACACTTTTTTTTTTTTTTGAGTGATGGTCTCATTCTGGGGAGAAGAAGACATCTTCATTTATACTCTCACTGATGAGTTGACCAGGTTCTAATGACGAGTTTTAATCCTTGGTTACACAGATGGCCACAGACCAATGTGGGAAGAGATTTATAAACAGAAAAGGAAAAAAAAAAAAGGGATTTGGAGGAGTTTATAGAGTGTAGGCAGTGACAAAATATAAGGAGGCATTATGTACATGTATGAAACTGTCAAACAACTTAGTTAAAAAACAAACCAAAAAATCAAAAACAAGACAAAAAACAGTGGCATTTGACTGCAGAGGAGTTCTGTGGCTAATTTTTTTTTTCAAAAACTGGTATTATCTAGGTTATTTCCACATTCTGAACAATTAGAAATAAAGCTCTTACATACATTCACATATAGTCCTTTGTGTAAACACACATTTGCCTTTCTCTAGGACTGTGGTTCTCAATCTTCCTAATGCTGTGACCCTTTAATACAGTTCCTCATGTTGTGGTGACCTCCAACCATAAAATTGTTTTTGTTGCTACATCATAGCTGTAATTTTGCTGTTATCAATCATATTGTAAATATCTTTGTTTTCTAATGGTCTTAGGTAACTCCTGTGAAAGGGTTCTTTGCTTGGGTTAATAACTGGATTGCTAAGTCTTATACTAAGTATATGCTTAATTTAATACCTTTGCTTTCCTTTTCCATATGGAATTCATGAGTTATATACAGCTGATTGGCATTACTGCCAGAATGTTGACAGTCATTATGAATACTCTAGATTTTGGTATGTAGCTTTCTTTTGGTTTATTTTGCCAGTAATTAATGATTTCAGCAGTGCTCCTAGTGGTTGTGTAACTCTAGGACTTATCTGTTTTCTCCCATTTTATATTTTAAATGTTTTAAACTAAAACAGAATTATATCATTCCCCACTTCCTCTCTCCAGCACTCTCAGCTACCTCCACTTGAACACCTTTCATACCTCCAGGCCTTCAAGTTGACAGTCTACTTGATTACAGTCATGTGTGTACGTGCACGCATGTGTGTAAGTATGTATGTGTATGCATAACTATATAGAAAAACAACCCATTGAATCTGTTTTTGTTGTTTGTGTATATATTGTTTTAAGGCTGACTACTTTGCCCTGAATCGATGATGGTCTCATCCCTGGGAGAGGCTAACTCGCCTGTCACCAGTTGTCTTAGTTAGGATTTCCATTGCTATGAAGAAATACCATGACCAGGGCAACTCCTAGAAAGGTAAACATTTAATTGGAGCTGGTTTATGGTTTCAGAGGTTTAGTCTATTATCATCATATTAGGAAGCATTGTAACATGTAGGCAGACATGGTGCTAGAGAAGGAGCTAAGAGTTCTACATCATGATTCAAAGGCAATCAGGAGAGAATCACATCCTTGGGAAGCTAGGCGGAAGCTCTCTTCTATAGTAGGTAGAGTCTAAGCTTAGAAGACCTTCAAAGACCACCCCCACAGTGACACACTTCCTCCAACAAGGCCACACCTCCTTACAATACCACTCCCGATGAGCAAAGCATATTCAAACCACTACATTCCATTCTCTTTGGCCCATAGACTTATTCAAACACAGGAGCCTATTGGTGCCATAATTAGCCATAGCATAATGTAAAATACATTTAGTCCAACTTCCAAAATCCCCATAGTGAATCAGACTCATCAATGTTTAAAAGTCCAAAATTTCTTCTGAGATTCATGTAATTTCTTATATTTTTAATCCCCTACAAAATCAAAAATAAAAAAGCAGATCAGATACTTCTGATATGGCACAGAATACATATTACCATTCCAAAATATCAGAGTCCGGAAATACTGGACCAAACCAAGACCAAAACCAGCTGGTCAAACTCCAAACTCTATGTCTCCATGTCCGACATCAAGGTCTCCAACTTCAGATCTCCTCCGATTCCTTTCCATCCTTGTTGACTGTTGTTCTTTTAGGTTAGATCAACTCCATGTTAGCAAATTCTCCTTGACAGGTGAGCCACAACTCTGACATCTCTAACATCTTGGGGTAGCCAAGGCAACTTGTTCACAGCTATTTGTTCCAATGTCTAGGATCCACACATGACCTGGGCTTTTCCAAAGGGCTTAGGCCACTTCCCTCTGCCCTCTGTAGCACTCTAGGCTCTGGTTGACTCCACTCCACTGCTGCTGCTGTTCTTGCTGGTCATTCCATGGTATTGGCATTTACAATACGCTGGGGTTTTCCATTGCAACTAGGCTTTACCAACTGTCACTCACAGGCTCCTTTCATGGTGCCAAGCCTCAACTTTGCATGACCCCTTCAGTCCTGAACCATCAACTGCAACTGAGGCTGCACCTTCTTCAACAATGGCCTTCTTTGGCTTCTCACAGTGGCAAGCCTCAGCTACTCTCCATGGGTGATTCTTACACTTTACCAAGTCCAGCTAAAGCATAAAGTGCAACTTTGGTTATCTCTGGAACACAAGTTCTTTGTACTCTTGGAAAACACTTCAAAGAAGATTTCACTTCAATGAAGCTAGTCTCTTCTTAATCACTGCTAATTTCTTAACTCCAGCTAGCCAGCATCAATTGTCCTAGTAGTCCCTACTATTCTTGACTCTAAAGCCAGAGGCCTATGGCTCAAGTTCCTAAGATCTGCTGCTTGCTGGAGCTCGAACATGTCTCCCTTAGATTACATCATCACCACCTTTCTATTTTCTAACTTATTCATTGCCTAAGCTTGGCTGTCCTGGAACTTGTTCTGTAGACTCAGAGATCTACATGGGTCTGTTTTATGAATGCTGGGATTAAAGCCATGTAACAGTATGGGTGGACTTAAGCTTTTCTCTATTTAGAACTTGCTTTGTCTCAGGCTGGCCTTGAACTCAGAGATCTGCTTGCCTCTGTCTCCTGGGATTAAAGGTATATACCAACATGTCTTGACCTAAGCTTTCATTATAGATCTTAATCAAGTTGAAAACCAAGAACAGCCATCACAGCCATCCCTTGTCAATTTGACACATAATTATATCTCCATATGTCCAAATGAAAACAATAACTAGGTTATAATAAAGCCTAACATAACTATCTCTCTTGTACAATAGCAAATGCTTAAGTTTTAGCTGGGTGGGATCTTGCCTTGAGGACAAGATAGCTTCATTCTACCTCCTTGTGCCCCTTTACTTTGAACCATACATTTTGTATTTTTCCTTTCTAAGCTTGTTATGCTTGATTAAATGCTCTTCATGAGAGTAAACCAAAGGACCAAGTCTATGCTGGGCTTTTGTGAGACTTCTTTTGTCAATGCAATTAATATAAATTTCTTTATCTTAGCCACAGGTAGACTCTCCAGTCAAAGGCAAAAACCAACAACATTCTTCATCAAAAATCGTAAGATTGGTCTCCAGAGTTGAAATCACTCTCAGCACCAATGTCTTCCATATTCCTACTAGGAATTATGCCCATTAAGTCCCACTTAAAAGTATTCCACAGCTTTACAAAATTCAAGTCCCCAAACCCACATTCCTCCAAACAAAAACATGTCAGACCTATCACAGCAATGCCCTAGTTCCTGGTACCAACTTCTGTCTTGGTTAGGGTTTCCACTGCTATGAAGAGACACCATGACCAAGACAACTCCCAGAAAGGCAAACATTTAATTAGTACTGGTTTATAGATTCAGAGGTGTAGTCCTTTATCATCATAGCAGGAAGCATGGCAGCATGCAGGCAGATATGGTGCTGGAGAAGGAGCTGAGAGTTCTGTACCTTGCTTTGAAAGCAAACAGGAGAGACTGGCATTCTCAGGCAGCTAATAGGAAGCTCTTTTCCACAGTAGATAGAACTCAAAGCCCACCCTGACATTGACACACTTCTTTGAACAAGACCACACCTCCTAAGAGTACCATTCCCTATGGGCCAAGCATATCCAAACCACCTCAGCAGTCATTACTTACCTATACTTCCTTGTCTAGCGGTTAGACCCTGCAAAAGTCTCCCTCTTTTCCATTAACATGTCCCCTGATACTGTCATGTTCTGGTTTTCTTTATGCAGCCATTTCTAGGAAAGACTGCTTCATAGCACACTTCCTGGTATTCTGGGTCTTATATTCTTTCTGTCCCACCTTCTACAATGTTCCCTGGAGCTACAGATACTCAGCATCACTGTTACATTTGTCAGTTGATACATACACACAACCTTGTACAGGTATGCTTGTTTCTGTAGAGAACTGTAACTTGGAGTTAATGGGAAGGACCACATTTACATCCGGAGGTTACTAAAACGAGTTGAAAAGACTATTAATTTCATTAGTGTAAATCTACTTACTAGGTAAGCACAGATGAAGAATAGTGCCAAAGAGAGTTTCATACCCCCCTACCCCCAAACACACACACTTTTTGTCTTTTTAATTTTTCCGAGGTAATATCTGGCTACATAAACCTGTCTGTCTGCTGCTCAGAGAAATTCTTCAGTTTCAGTTTTCCAGTGTGCTAGAATTAAATGGTAGGCAATGGCCACCATACTAAGCTACACAGAAAATCTTCCAGAGCATTAAAGAGCCGATAATTGCCAGTCTATTTAAACTGTTCCAAAGAATAAAAAATGTACGAGTAAATTTCAAGTTTTATTTACGAATATATTTATTTATATATATGTGTCATATATGTCCCAATGAGTGTAGGTGGCCGTAGAGGCTTGAGGAACTAGGTCTGAAGCTGAGCCTGAAACTGGGGATACAAGTGTTCCTGAGGCAGTCTATGAGTATAATATTTTAATCCTCTTAAAAAACTTCTAGGTCAACTTTAATTATAAACATCATCAGTGCAAGAATCCTCATAATAATAGCAATGAATGGAATTCATTTGTGTAATAAACATCATGACAGGTGAGATTTAGTCACAATGAAAAGTTGGACAGTCTCATCACTCTGTTCAATACAATGAGAAAATAAGTTAGACTGTAGCTAACATGATACTGGACATATCATATATGTCCATATACCTGTCTGCTCACTGCCCACAGTCACTTTTCCATTGTAACAGCAGAACTGAACATATGCAATAAGGATATGAAGTTCACAAGCTTCAAGTATATACTACTTCATCCTTTAAGAAGGCTTAATGAGTCCTATAATAAGTGAGGATCTCCACAGATGTTCCCGAATCATTTCATAGAGTGCAAGGATCATTTGGACTTTTCTCAGTTCAGAGAACAGTGTTATTCTCTTTTATTTTATTTTATTTTATTTCATTTCATTTTATTTTAAGTTATTAACTACATGTCTAATTTTTTTTTTTTAACGTGAGAAACATTTTCGCCTTTCTTTTTTATCCCATATTAACTGACAGGTCAAGTAAAGATAACAAGATATTTATATTTTTCATTATTAAATAATATAAACCAACTTACTATATAATAATATCAAAATTCTCCTGTATGTAGTTTTCATTTTTCATAAGTGTAAAACACTGTATTCTAAGTGTGTAGGAAAAGTGGAGACTCCATGTATGCATGTATCCATCCACTCATCCACCCATCTACCCATCCACCCATCCTCCTATTTGTTTGAAAATTCATAAAATAATGATCTCTGTAAAGATAAACAAAAAGCTAATGTGTTTATTCTATGAGTTTTGGTAGGGTCTAGGAAGACAAGTATACGGAAATGAGAAATCCATTTCTCACTGTTGTACACTCTGTAATTTTGGAGCCATGTAAAGTATCACCCCCTCCTCCTACCAATACACATCAAATAAGTACATAAAAATATCACAGCACTAATAAAATATTCACTGGAGTTTGTGAACACTTCTAGGTCACATTGTAAGTGGACTATCTTTCCTATGCAGGGATGAAATCTGCACAGATACAGGAGTCAGCCAAGTCACTTAGCTAACATGGACAAAGAGAACATGGAAAGCCTTAATCTTACCTGTCCCTAAATTCCTGGTTTTATAATTACTATAAATAAAAAAATTGCTAGTACCTCCCGAAAACTTTGAAATCTCTGAAAACTTAAGATTCTCCTAAAGCATTTCTACTAAAGACTCTACTAAAACTTAGGATTAATAAATACATACCGTTCTCTTCCTCTATTCCAACAGGGCCTGCTTGAGGAGTCTCTCCATTCTTTAAGCAGTTATGAATATATGTTGCCTTCCACCTTGCGTACTTTCTATGTTTCACATTCTAAAAGGGAATAAATTTGCAGCACCATTAGACCAGGGTAAAATTAAAAAGAGAAGTACTTAACATGGACTAAGCCACATTTCTGAGAGTCTGGCTATCTCTATATTCTACTGCTGATTCTTCAGTGGTCAGGAACTGGGGACTCCATGAGAAGGCATTTTCATTAGAACACCATGGCATCACATCACCTCACAACATTCGCCAGGGAAGTATATGTGTGTCTTGCCACCAAAATTTCTAACTCTTGAGTACCTAAAAAAATTGGTTAAATAGAATTTTAAGATAAAATATAAAAGAAACTGATAATGGTTCTGTAAAGATATATACAAATCCTTGAAAATAAAAATAAGACTTACATGATAAAAATGATATGGTGGTTAATTTTAATTTCTAAGTTGTCATGTATTACCTAAGTACTTGGTTTGACCACCTTAGTTCTCAAGATGGGAACCAGAGTCAGTCTCATTCTGTTGTCTAAAGAGGAATCCAAAACACCACTCAACTAAGGAGCCTGGAGCGCTTTCCTGCTTCAGCCCTAAGACTGGTTCCCATATCCCTCCCTCCCCTAAGTTTGACTGCATTCTGCTCCACTTTTTTAACAAGCTTTTCAAACAACTGATCACACTCAGGGTTTTATTGTTTAGCTCACTGGCATGTGTGTTTGCCTTCTTTCTTTTCTGTCCACTCATACACAAAGTCATACAATCTAAACGTACCCACAAGTGGGATGGTCTATACCTCATTATTCATCAGAGGGGCTTTTGGGCTTTTTGGGCTTTCTTTCTTTTCTTTTTCTTTTTTCTTTTTTTTTTTTTTTTTTTTTGATAATGTCACCAATAACCTACTCTTCTGGGGCAATCTCAGATGCCATTTCCAGCCTCCCCTGTTGGACCTGCCAGCAGTTCATTAAGTCCTGGACCACTTCTGTTTGTTAAACCTTAGTCCCACTTTGTGACACACCTTTTCTCCTACCTCAGTTTTTGCTACCTAAAGCTGCTATCCAGCCTTCAATCACTTAGAAGGCTTCTCCTGTTCTAGCAGTGACTGCAAGCCAGTGGAGAAGTCAGAGTCGCTTATAAAGGACTTTACAGCATTACTTATGTTTCCCACATAATAGCAAAGTGACAGGAATCCATTATTTCTAATTTTCTAAGAAATGAAGAACACTGGGGCTACCTTTATATTTGGCAGTATGTCTGAGCTCCTTCAGAAGATGTATACTCACGTAGATTCATCAATATATTATCTCTCCCCTGCTTTCCCACTGCCTTCCCTCTCCCCACATCCCAGGTTCATATCTTAGCATTTATTATCAGATACAGTTTGTCACCTCACAACAATCTGTCTTTCTTCCGTATTCTTGCAATTCCTACAAGCATCAGAACAGCACTCATTAAACTTGTTTCTGTCAGTCTCCATATTGATTTATACAGCTTCTGCCATCTTTATTAATCTTAAATGTATACATCTAGTCTGAATTTGCTTCTGATAAATATCTGATGATGTGGTATTTCACTTCGAAGTCACATACACAACTGAATGAATGTGCCTCAAACTGCTTTTTTGATTCTCCCCGGCATCTCCTCCTCCCAGTTAACTTCATTCACTGAAGACAGAAATCAGCAGAAGTCACGTTGAGCATCCCTACCTTATCTTTGGCAACTTCCATCTAACTCACCAGAATTCAGTTCTCTACCTGATGCTTCTCTCCAGTACTTACCTGGTCCCCTAGTATGTCTCTATATTTTAATCTCCCCTCCCCTGTTTTCCTCATCCAGTGCTTAGACCAATCTTCTAAAATATAAAGTCTCTCAGACCAATCTTCTAAAATGTAAAGTCATTCATACCAGTCTTCTCGGTGGCTTCTCCATGCACTTGGGCTATAAAACTCGTTCTACTTGGGTCATGACTGGGGTTCTGTTTTCCTATCCCTTTTACTTTATCATGTAGCTTTCTAGATAGATCTTTCTGTAAACATGTCCAGGCTATCGCTGTCTGTTTCTACCTTTCTCACAAGGTATATTTATTTACCTCTACTCATTCCCTATGGGGTACATCAAATATTAATGCCTCACAAAAGTTTTCCTGACCTATCAAACATAAAACAACAAAGTAATCTTTTTTTTCTAGTATTTGCCGTAATTTACCATTACATGCTTGCGTTTATAAAATATTTTCTTGTCTACAAACACACTCATATCACCAAAGGCAGTTTATTGCCTTCTGCCCTCTGCACCATGCATCTTGTTTTATTCTAGCACATACTAGCTGGTTAACAGCATCTCCTATCTGATGAGTGGATGCTAACAGAAACTGTCTTGTTCTCCACTAATGTAGCAGAGTTACTTGGCATTTCCCAAATTTGACTGTTCAACTTTTTTGGGTATGGGGTGGGATGCCTTTTGGAACAAAGTATCATTCCAAAGTTTACATGTGCTGACTCACTGTATAATTCAGGCTGGGGCAATTCTCTTGCCTCAGCCTCCTATGATGGTATTATAGCATGAGCCACAACACAAGACTAAGAGTTTCAAGCCTAAAGAAGCATCATCAGGATATTGGTTGCTCTGTTTTCCTCCCTTCTCTTTCACTATATGAAATAGTAATAATAAAAAAGTCAAAGAACTGAGTTACCTTTAGATTTAAGTTTTCAAAATCCCATATAAACTGGGACTAATGGTGGGCAAAGGTTCTTATCTAGCTTAAGAACCTCTAGGTTTAGATGTCCACTTGAATCCCATATGTACAAATGACATTATTTAAAAGTGTTCATTATCTTATCCTCCAGTTGTAAAATTAAAATTACCTATTTTAAATATATGTAGAAACAATGAATATTTTTATACCTTAATAAACATTTGCTATTAAGACTTTAAATTAGCAAGCAAAGAGATATTAAGTCATACCAGCTGCCCCTTGGAGCTAATTATCCAGCTACACACACAGGAAGCCTATTACATCAGCTGTAACAAGTGGAAACATTAAACTTGTCTCGTCATATGTGTTTGAACAATTTAGAAAGAAAAAATAATGATCAAAGATGCCTGGTAGCAGAAATGTTATTTTGGTTTGGTCTTCTAAGACAAAGATGATACAAAAAGGTAGAGAGGAGGGCAGGGAGACTTGGGAGAAAGAAAGGTCTGTGTAGTCAGAAAAGTGGAGATAAAGAGAAAGCAGAATGAGTAGAAAATCAATCTGCTTTGGGTAAGAAGATCATGAATGAGTTGGATGAGAGAAATCCAAGGCAAGTTTTAGCCAAACACTATATATCACTCTCCAAAACACTTCTATATACTTTACTGTTTGGTCCTCACAATCACCCTGTAGAGCAAGCAAGTTATACTTTACTTCTCTAAGACTGAGGCATCATGGGACCAGGTGAACAAAACCACTTTGGTTTGGCACTCAAAGCTTTGACATACATGATTCTGCTTTAGTCTCTTCCATGCCATTTCCTGCAATCCAGAAGAGGCAATGTTCCTCACATTATTCTCCCTTTCCTACCATGGTCACCGTGTGGTCAAATGTCTCCTCCTCTTCAGGCTCAGCTTACATTTTAACTCTCAAAATAGCCTCCTGGATTGCAGGAAGTTAATTATTTGTCATCTCCTCAAGGCAGGCACTATGCCTAACTGCTGAGGGAGACAGGATGAAGGAGACAGCACAAACACTACATACACTCCAACATGAAGGCCAGCAGTAACTGCCATCTCTAAATGTGAGCCTTTTTTATCAAAATTCTATTGTTAGCTTCTCTTGGAGAGGGAAACCACATACTTTACCATGACTAAATGAGAAAGGCCTGGATCCCACAGTATCCTTAGTGAACATGTTTTCAATGGCCTAAAAGACTTTTACAGGGTTCCACCACTTCCATGTACTGGATGTGAGGGAATGAGCATTCTAAAACTTGGCTATTTGGAGAGACCTTATCCAAATCACAGCAGGTACTTCTGCATCCTTTCCCTTAGGATTGATTAATTTCATCATTACAGAGCCATCAATAGTCATGATATTTTAGTAATAAAGCCAGGCACATTATTTGGAAATGATTTTGTAAGCTACAACAATCATAATAATGATATAATTTGCAATTCAGATAGAAATATATAAACCACAGGGAAATAACTTTAGAAGGTCAATTACTTAATGCATGTTTAAGATAACAGTTGTAGTAAAAAAAAAAAATACTTCTGCAAACAAATGAATTGCATTTTATAGAAGTTAACCTTGCCTGTAGATTTACTGGAAGAGTTATATTATGACTATAAGATTCACTCCTAATTTCATATTGTGAAAAGTTTAAATCACTCTGGGTACCTTTACTAAATATGTAAAGTTTTAAGAAAATATTAGTTTAAGCTAAAGAGGGCCTATTTTGTAAATATATGAAAAAATTACCCAAAGCACATAAAGAAAAAAATTTGTTTTTATTCTTATTTTCCAAAATCTTGGCATAAATAATATATAGCAGAAACTTCTGACAGTTTTTAACTTGAGTTAATGCGCATTTGAATACTGTTGTAGTAAAAATAATTAACATTTGATGATACACAGTATTTTAAGAGGAGAATAAGATGTCAATATCTGTAAAATTCACTCTCTCCTTTGGGCTGATTAAGACATCCTTTCTGGGAAACAGGAATTGTAAAAGGAGCTTTTACTTTTGTCCCCTGGCCCCAAGTTCCTGTTTTGTAACTGAATTGATGAAAATCACTGACAATGGCAAATTTCAGCTAGTAGCAGCAGATACAAAGGTTTCCACTGAATTCTCAATTCATTGCCTGTACTAGCCCTCTGTGCTTGGACTGGGAGGAAAACACAAAGCTTGATCAGGTGGTCTTGAGCTAAATGCATACAGGAATGAAAAGAGATTTAATTAAAAACAAAAACCACATTTGTGTCAAACTTGCAAACTTGAAAAAGCCAACATAATCTATTTCCAGCACACAGGGCTTAAGTCTGGGGAAAGCTCCACCAACTTGCCTTTAACTCTTGGTCCTTTGGCCTTCGCCCCCTTAGTCTGGGGTTATAGCATACGCAACCACCCATGGCATGCAACATCATTCTTAACACCTTCTCACAGCCAAGCTCCCAGTCATGCCCACTCATATCATTCAATTCTGTCGATGTATGACAGAAACCTAATCAGAACATGACTACTTACAGTCACGCCTTTCACTACTAATTCTGGTCTGAGCAAGCAGTATCTAATAATGATTTTCTAATGTTTGCTTTCCCATTCAATCCTGGTCTACTACACTGAAAACAGTTAACTATTTCAATAGACAATTCTTATCAACTATGTCTGAATGCCCTTCTTCTTGACATACATGATTCTGCTTTAGTCTGCAGATATACTGCAAAGTATTTCTTCCACATTTAAAAATCATTGAAATATGGCAGTAAACCTTTTTTTGTTAATAAATATAAATTCATTAAACTTGAATACATATTCAGACTTGGGTTTCAGTGGATAGTATTGAGAATATTCACAAAATCCCCGAGTTATAAATAGAAGTTAAAAAAGAAAAAAAAGGCTAGTAGTTTCTTAGTGCCTATAGCATAATTACTTTTGGTCCTTAAGATGTATCATACAAATAATAGGTATTCTATATAATACCAGGAGCAATAAAATATAGTAGGAAATACTTGAGAAACAAGCAATAAAAATTATTATTATATACTGAAATTCTTAATAATTACTTATTACATGTTTCTTGACAGCTTTTAGACAAATTTTACAGTTGCATAATTTTTAAAGCTACCATAATCTCATAAAACAAGATTTTAAAGAGAAGAAAAAAATTCTACTACAAAAAATAATTAAAATTTAAACCACATATTTGAATTTATCTACTCTATTATCATAACACTGGAATGTACATTCAAGTTAGATTTCCAAACAAAGTATTTCTAAACAAAGTAACTATTTAATAATATAGTTTTATTAAACTTATAAGAAAGTTTTACTAACAGGATATGCTATATTATATAGGTATGTTATATCTAGTCAAGGTATTCCACATATCTTGTAATCATTCTCCAACTGTTTAAAATACTGTCTCCCTATCTTTTTTTCCCCTCAGATGAAAGACAATCTCATATACAACAGACATCAAGATCAGGAATATTTACACACAACAGCACTGTGCGGTTCATAGTCACAACACCTTGTCAGCTGAGCCAGTAATGTCCTCTGCAGTCATTTCTCCATAAGGCAGAGACAGAATCTAAGAAGCATGCATTATTTAATAATCATATTAATCATGTCTATTTAATTTCAATCTATAAAGGCTATTTTTCTGACCCCATCATAAAAAATGCTAGTCGATTTATAAAATGTATATTGATTAGATGTGCTGGATGTTTCTTCATGTTTGCTTCATGTTATATATTTTAAGTAGCATTGCTACAGACTATTTAATACTGAATAGGATCCCAGTAGTGCTGGCTTGCTTCAATACTAGGGATGCCAGGTTTCACAACCTGATTAAAAAGGTCCTTTTGAATTTACTGTTTTTCCCTTCAAGCTACAAACTAATCTAAGGGGAGTTACTTAACAGAATCTAATACTATATAGAACTTTCTCTTTTCCTCCATCACTTACTTGTTTTATTATATTTAGCTCTATGCACCAGTTGATTTGTAAAAATAAGTTAGTGTCCATCATTATCAGACTCGCAGTGAAGTTCACGTTTTTTGTCTCTTTTTACTCCATCCATCCATCCATCCATCCATCCATCCATCCATCCATCCATCCATCCATCCAGAAACAGGGTTTCAACACAGCTTAGGGTGGCCTCCAACTTACAATCTTCCTATCTCAGCTTTTGAAGTGCAGAATCCTAGGTGTGTGCCAGACTCAGTTGATGTTGTTCTTTATATAGAGAACGGGGCCCTGTTAAGGAGGCTGCCAGGTCTCTCAATTATGGCAACACTTAATAATTTGTTAGCACAAGAAGGTCCAACCTAATGCACTATTTTCTTGACCTGAATTATCATGTAGTCATTTGTATTAGAGCACTGGTTCATATTAGAAAAGACTAGTATTCAAAATTAAAGCAGGTACTCAGGGTGTTCTGGTTCTTCATTGTTGTTAGACTGTCTTGAAATAGAGATAATCCCAGCACTTCGGAGGCAGAGGCAGGCGGATTTCTGAGTTCGAGGCCAGCCTGGTCTACAGAGTGAGTTCCAGGACAGCCAGGACTACACAGAGAAACCCTGTCTTGAAAAACCAAAAAAAAAAAAAAAAAATTGAAATAGAGAAATAGGAACTAAGTTGTGTATGGTTTTGCACATATTACATATACACTGTAAATATGTATTCAAGAAAACCTACTATTTACATAAATCATAGTATGTATACATGTGCACGAATGTGTATAATAGAAACTAATGTATTCAGAAGCATGAATTAAAGTCCTTTAATTTTGCAACACAATACAGCTGCCTCTCTCTTCTTGTGATTAATTTTTCCCAGTGACAAACCTGCTTCCCTCTGTATTTACCTATTTGCTATAACACAGCTGCTTTATAACAACCACCACAAATAAGCTTAGAAATAGTTCAATAATAAAATTTTTGCAATAAGATTGATATATACTTTGAGATGTACAAATGTTAAGTATACAAATTATAGCCTCGAAAGAGATGTCAGTGTAAATCATACGCTTCTCAATATACATAATTTCCAACTAAGCAGAACTTTTTATAGCCCTTTCCAGATCCATTTCCCTTGTCTCCCTAAAAATGCTTTGAAAGTATTTATTTTTTATTAGAATGAGCTTATCTGTAGCTACACATTATATACAAGCAACCATGGACAGTATACCGCTTGATTCTTCCGATCAGCATTTCTACAAGATCTATCCAGATTCTAAGCTATGTAAGTAAGTTGTCAATTCTGTAGTATATTGAGTAACATCACAATTTTGTCTAACATTTTATTCGGATGTAGATATCTATGTTGGGTCAAGATTTTGGCTATTATGAATAAGTTTCCAAAAAGCAAAGTCTTTTTCTAGACCTATGTTTTTATTTCTCTTGGAAAAGTACCAGAAAAGGAACTGCAGGGTAAAAAGGTGGGGTTATGTTTAATTTTATAAAATCTGCCGATTCTTTCCACTAAGCAGCTGTAACATCTAATATTTCCACCAAGCAAAGTCTGAAAGGTCTGGTTTTTCTTCATCTTAAACATTCCAGGGCTAGTCTTTATTTGTTTGGTTAATTTTACTGATTGTTAAAGAAACTGTTTGTTTTTTTAATCAGAGACAGGTTTTAAAAATTTCCAACAAAAATGATACATTTTTAAGGATTTCATGTAATTTGAAAATCCTATTATTAAGCATACAGACATTTGTAACTACATTTTCTTTATGAAGTGACCCTTGAGCACTAAGAGATGTCTTGTGTTGCCATCACTAATATGCTCTTTAAAGCTTTGTTTATTAATGTTTCTTGGCTTTTGGTCATTTAGTATTATTTATCAGATATGTCTTTTTCTATGTTTTCGCTTTAGAGAGCAGCCAGTACACCTCATTGCTAAGCTGTCTCTCCTGCCCAGATCTTCATTTTTTTTCAAGTGAATATCAAGTGCGATCAACAGAATTCTGGTGAATAATTTTTTAATTTCTGCTTTTTTCCTCCATTTTTTTCCTTTAAGCACTTGAATATTTAATTATATTATTTTTCTGGTTTGTCTGTCTCTCTCCATTTTTTAAGTGAAAAATCAAGTATTTGACAAAGTATTGCTAACCTGTGTGGAACGTGTTTCGTTTGATTTTCAAAATGTATTTAGAAAAAGTAATTACTTTTTTTTGTTTCCATTACTGTTCTGACAGACATTTCTGAATAAATAATGCAATCAGAAAACTGATAACAAGTGACACTATTTGTAGTCAGCTAATACTCACTTCATCTGTGAGTTCACCAAACACTGTGATGACATCTATTAAAAGGCTGGCAGTGTAGAAGGACTTGATCATGTTTCTGGAAGAGAAAAGGTATTCTAATTTAAGTTGAAAAACAAACATTGAAATGTAGTCATGTACTTCTTAAAAAAAAAAAAAAAAACTTTTAAAAACACTGAAATTAATGTTTGAAATCCAAGAACACAAATGGGAGTCAATTGCTAGTATTATCAGAAGTCACTCATACACAGCAGTAAATGCTGCACGGTTTTATGGTGGAAGTTTGTTTTTTTTCTTTTAGGAATGTCAAGCATGGCCTGAATCTCTATCAAACCGCAGTGTATTTCTATGGTTTTAAATACTATAATAATGACTAATCAGTCAGCTAAATTGGCTGGTATAGTACTCTTTCTTGTTTTTGTGTTCACTTGTTGAAGCAGTGCCTTGCCATGTAGCCTCTGTTGGCCTCGAATGGTTGATGATCCTCCTATCTCAAAATAGCTATGTGCCACCACACCCAGCTAGGCTGGTATGTTTTTAAATTTTACTGCCATCAAGATAAATTTGTTTTGACTATTTTTACTAACTGTAAAGAATGGTTAATTGGGATAAATTTACTGAGAAATAAGTTTGCCATAGCTAGTTCCAAAAATTATTTTCTTTAAATAGAATGGCCCACATCTGTAACCTAAAATTCATTGTGGATTTACAATTTACAAAATATAAACCATTACTCGGGTGGTCAGAAAGTATTCAGCTGTAAGCTGTCTGACTCTGGTCAGGAGGCAGACAAACTTGTAAAAGCCTTTGTATTTGCCTGCGCTCACTTACTTGTGAAATCGTCCAGCTCGATCTTCATTGTCCGCGTACAAGAACATTTTCAAGGCATAATTTTCCAAATGGGCACAACCAACTATTTCTTGAGTAACAGCTTCATTATCTCCCAACTGTTTCTTAAGCTAAAATAAAAGCAGACACATAGCTTATGATTTGAATTCTCAGAAGGGTCTACTTATGCACAAGTAATTCTAATAAATACTTTAAGTAAATTGCATTCATTTCAATAAAAGCTGTAACAGCAAATCTTATAAAAATAAAAACAGGTCTAAACCAGCCTTCTGTATTCAAACAAAAGCCTGATTCCCTCACAGAGCTGAAAATGTAGAGTTACAATTGAGGTCTAAAGATGAAAATAACCAAAAGTAAAAGACAACATTGCCACGTATCTGGTGAAGAATCAAAACCTGCTTAAATATTACCTAGTCTCTAACAACGACCCTAAAATGGAACTAGAAATTTCTCAAGCACATAATTTAAAATTTAACTTTGACCCATTTCAGTTTGTATCAAATATAAAAAGACTAGAAGTATCACTGAGCCCTAAAATAGTGCCTTCAGAACAAGTTTAAATGTGAGCTCACACCAAACTAAAAATATACACTGACAAACTCATTATCAGATTATTTTACACTTAAATAGGTACAGTCCAAGCCAACAGAACAAATTCAGCTATGCAGAATTTTAGTTTGCATATCCCTCCACTGCAATATACAGCAATTTGAAATATTTACAATCAAAAGAGCTTCTTTTTTCTTGTCTAGGACCATTATATTAGAATAAATTATTTTCAGGAATATCAGATTCAGGCAACCATATTATTACAACTGCTTCTATTAGAGTCTGACTGGAGAGAGAGCTCAGGGGTTAAGAACATTTGTTGTTCTTGCAGAGGACATGGGTTCAGTTCCTAGCACCCACAGGGTGGCTTACAATAATCTGTCACTCAAGTTCCGGGGACCCGATGCTCTTGTCTGGCCTCTGCAGGCACTATACACATGCATACAACCACACTCATGTGTGCAAGCACACACACAGATACATGTGATATCAGGATTGGCTACTAAGCAAGCTAATGTAAAACACTAAAAATTAAAATAAAATAATTTAAAGATCAGAAGTGATATATGTAATGTTGAAATTTAAGGTAATTTTGACTAATCTGATTCTGAAAATCAGAAAAAAAAAAAAAAAACAAAAAAACACCCAAATGCCCACATAATACAATTTACTATGTTCAAGCTAAAAAAAGATTTGCAAAACCAGATGTCAGAGTTCTAAAAAATTAGTGAGAATATGCCATTTCATCTTATTCTCATCAAGCAAGAAAATTCTGATAAAACCACGACATAGATGATGACTTTAAAGTATAATGCAAACAATGCATCATAGACATAAGCATTCATATGAATAAACTCACATGACATCATTTAAACTCCTGGTGAGTCTATATATAAATGTGACTATATGAATTGCAAAAAACTGAGATCTGTTTAGCCTGAATTTCTTCTTTTTTTTTCCAGAGCTAGGACTGAACCCAGAGCCTTCTACCACCGAGCTAAATCCCCAACCCCTATCCTGGATTTCTATCTTAGTTGTTATTAGTAGTGTGAAAGAGACATGTTCTGTATGGATGTGTGTACAAATTCACTTCTACATGTGAAAGTCATTTCTCAGCTTCCCCAGCAGCATCCTTGCTGTATCACTCTAATTCACCTTCCAACTATGGAAGCAACACTAGAAACCAGGAGATAGTGACAGCCAGTTAGTCGTAGGGGGCACTACAGCTATGGTTGCCAATTACCATTAGACTCTAAGTTTTTACCTTGGAGTGGCCCTTTCATATGAATAGTAACTCTGGAATAATAATGAAAAGCAATCAAAACCTTAACACGTTCTGGACTAACATCAATTATTTAATTTTAGTATGTATGATTGTTATGTCCTTAAGCAAAATAATGCAAGTGATCCAATTAACATATCCGTAACTAGACAGTGTGCCCACAGTTGTCAAATGCCTCGGAGTGTGTGCATGACTGTCTCACTGCTTTGCCTTTCTTAAGAGATAAACTAGGTGGTCTAGTTTGCTTTTCTGTTGCTGTGATAAGAACAATGACCAAAAGCAACTTGAGGAAGCAAAGGTTTATTTGGCTTGCACTTCTTGGTCACAATCCACGTTTAAGGGAAGTCAGGGCAGGAATTGAAGGCAAAATTCTAGAGCAGAAACTGTGAAAGAATGTTTTTAACTGGCTTGGTCTCTGATTCTCTTAGGTAAGTTTTCTTACACACCCATCTGTCTAAGGATGGTATCACTCACAGTGGGCTGAGACTCCTGTACCAACTATTAATCATGAGAGTTCTTCATAGACATACCCATAGGAAAATTTGATGAAAGCAATTCAACTAAATTTCCCTCTTGCAAGTGACTTAAGTTATATCAAGTGACAATACAAACTAACCATAACACCTGGATAGCAGGGCAAAGAATTACTAAGACTATTAATGGTTGGCATTGCATTCTTTATTCAATGACATCTAATCAAATAAGTCCACTTTCCCTCAATCGACCGGCACAGTAACCTGTAAAGTCAAACCTTGTTGAAGGGTCAGAGTTGTAAGCTGCCACCAAAACCATCCAACAAGTATAGGAGGGTATGTGGCCTTGACAGTAAGAGGAAAGGAAAGAGAATAAGTAATTAGTACCTCTTTCTTCACGATTCCTTTCACTAAATAGCCCATTTTATTACAGTAAGTGTTATTAGAATTCTTCAATCAACAATCCACATGATTATGTAAAGAGAGGCAAGAAAGGCCTTACTACTTAGAAAAGGATGAGCAGAGAGCCCTCTATAATAATGTGGATGCAACAATAATTGGGCCTACTTATACCTCAAACTCTCTTGGATATGGTGTGGGTTTTTAAGATTCCTCATTTTTCTCCAGGTATAATGTGACACTGCTAAGTGTTTCTAGGGGAAGAACTAAGAGGAAATACATGCACAAACATACAAAATGAAATGCCATATAAAACATCCAGATAGTAAGTTATTAGTGTGTAACTTACAGCTTCTAACTGATCCATTAGCTTTGACAAAAATTTACGACATTCAGGAGTTTTACTATCGATCTTCATTCCAGTTTGCATAGCATATAAACGACCTACACAGAAAAGAAAAATACGTTGCTTTTAAATTTCTATACTTTAAAAAATCATCCATCAGTTATTTAATTAGGCTCATGGTTAAGAAATTTGCAACACCCATTCGTGAGGATAACTTCCATTGGTTAGGACATACGCGGACGACACACAGACCTGGAGCTGGGGAACAGCTTTGATTTTTGGCAAAATGTCTAAATCATGAGTCCACAGCTTTCTGATCAATTTTAGCTGCTTGATAATTTGTTATTTTCCTTTTTCCATTACCTCTATCTCATCATCCTTGTATCTGGGCTTTGACAGTTGCTGTTCTTGAGGTAAGCACTGCTGACTGGACACAGGAGTTGTCCTTACTGCAAGGCTTGTTTTTCTTTGCCCCTGGGGCTCAAGAGCCTTTGCATCATATCCTGAGTAGAAAAAACACCTAGGCATTCTGCTAAGCATACATGTAAGGGAACACCACTCTTGTTCCCAGCAAATGGTTTGTGAACTTAGTCTTCACAACTTAGCAGCTGCCCATGTCCTCTCCTACGTGCCCTTTCCAGAACACACAGCAAGACTGGGAACACGGAGCTTGTCTTGTGTTTTGCCTGTTGAAACACACCAATAACACTGCTTTTTTGGCTCTAGGCTTTACCTTTGGTCCAGCTTCCTGGATTTTTTTTAAACCACCAGCTTATGAGATGGGAAGCAACTGAACTTTTTATACTTTAAATATTTCTTTTAAGTGACTGAGTGTTTAAAATATTTTTTGCCTAGTAAGAAATTCAGAATTTGTATAAATTTAAAATAAAGATCAGATTCCTTAAGGATTTTATTTATAAAAACCACAAAATCCTACCTAAAAACGCAAGCCAGGCATCGTGTTAACACAGCTTTACAAGTAAGGCCTTCTTTTCCATCATGTTAAAAACAAATAAAACACTAAGCAGGCCCAACGGTGTCAAAGGGATATGTAATTTAACTGGTGAGTTAAAGCATTAAAAGACAAGACAAGACATGACAAGACAAAACAAAATAAAATAAAATACAATCCCACGTAAAGAGTGCTTGCCAAATCAGTAGAGCTGATAGACAACTTGGGCTAGGGTGGTGCCAACAGAGGCTTCAGAGGCTTGAGATCAAGTTTATAGGGAGAGCTGGTTCAGTCATTTCAATATACTTTTTCCCTTTAAATAAATAAACCCCTTTAAAAACTAATAAAAGCATTTGAGATAAGGCTAAAACTGAAGCCCTCTCTAACAAACATCCCAGTTTCAACAGTTTCCAGTGTGGAGAACCAGAAATGTTTATGGTGGTGACTTTACACGACCAACATACACATAAAGTCTGTAGTTCCTCCTCCTACACACTCAGCATGTCCGAGACAGCAGGGCTACTGTTTCACAGCACACATGGCTTCTAGCAAATACACACTGGGGCAATTCTAAAAGCTGAGTGCTATAATTAATTTTGTGTTACAGTACTTCCCATGCACATATTTACAAGTTCCTTGGGTTAGAGAAAAAAATGAGAGGTAACATTCCCTAGTGCCTTTGCACTGACAGATACTTGAAGGTGCTTTAAAACAATGTACAACTATATAGTTATTTCTACGATATATGCAAGCACCCGAATTTCTTAAACTCACACAAGCTGATAAATAAACTGAACAAAATCCTGTCAATCTAGGGATTTGTTTCTTGTTGCGTTTCCTGATGACTAAACTGACATTACATATTTCCTAGATATCTTGGTATTCTACTTTATGAATCAGGACTTCTTTCAATATTAAAATCTCTACCAAACATGTTTTCTTTGTAATAAATTAGTTTGAAGAGTTATTGTTTTTGGCTTTCTTTGGGAGGTGGGAAGAAGAGGTAGAGATTAAAACTGGGTTACTATGTTAGGTGAACATAATATCATCATCTTTACTGGAGATTAGATAGACAGAAATGTTCTCACCCAAAGACACAATAGACTATACTTCTCTCTTGTCTCCCAAAACCCCAAATTAGTCCTATTTTTTAGTAACTTGTCCAGGGCGTTATCTGGGAAGACTACCTTAGTTAGTCTTCAACCACTCTGACCTCTTTAGAGTATGGCTGAATACTATCTCCTTGTTAAACCACTTCTATTTCTTTTTAGTTGGCCCAACTTGGGTCTATTTTAGTTAGTTCTTTTGTACTTAAACTTGAATTCTGACCACCTTATTTTTGATGAGCTACCCTTGTCCTCTTATAGGGTTTAATGAGATTTCTTCTTACAAGTCTATTACAGAAGCTCTTCAGATAGAAATATGTTAGCTATAAACACTTTGGACACTCTTTAAAAACTCACTTAGGTTTGTGACATTCTTCCAAATGAACCCAAGTTTAAGAACTTCTTTTATCTGCACACTTACAATTTAGCTAAATGACTTTACTGGTTTTCTTATGGTTTAATTTTCCAAATTTAACTCTATCTTATATTCTACCTTTAAGTGACTCATAGTGGAAAATCATTTAATACATTATCTTTTCTTTTTTAGTGATCTGTGAATCCTTAATCTATTTTACTTTGCACACTTTCTGCCTGTCTGAGTTTGTTGAAATCTTGGATGAATGCCTTTGTAAACATTACATGATGATGCCTTTAAATGACATTAGCCGTTTTGTCTCCTAAAATTAATCCATGTTTTACAGTATTTTTAAAGTTACTTAAAAGACATTAAGTGTCTTTGTGCTTATTTTTAAGAGTAAGGCTTCCACAAGGAAGGAATCAGTTCAACACCAGTGCCCAGGCCAGACTGCTTACATTTCTCCCAACAGTCAGCATCCTCAGCTGCGCTAAAGTGGAAGCCTCGGTATGCACATGAGCCTGGGTCAGCAAGACAGCTGGGATGAACTGAGGAAAGATCTAATGACATTTTAATCTGGGTTTTCTAAAATAGTTACTTTTATATATTTATTTAAAGTTAATACAACAATATGTAGTTAATAAATTATAGACAATATTCATGTAGATTGGTGTTCAATACATATTTTTAGTCCTTTAGGGTAGATGAAAAATTTGACAAGACTCCTCTTCACATACTGCTTCAGACTTAGCATCTACCGAGTGTTTCCTCCGTCCCCATGCTTTGTCCTAACTGAAACTTGCTATGACTTTAGGGCATCAGAACTGTAGTCCTCAGGTAACCATTATTCTTTAAATCCCCCCACAGATTGCCTATCTGGGATTTACAAATTCTGCTGTTATCTAATTTCAATCTCTCCCCAGTGTCTTCCCAACTCTCTCAGGCTGCTTGTGACCTCTGTCACCCAATACTATCATGTCTGCAATGACCTGTGGATCTCAGGGTTTTTCCTTGTCCATCCAGCATATTCCTGAAATTTTCCTGGTTACATAGATCCTACTGTAGCAGAGACTGCTGGGTGCCTTCTCCTATGCCTGCTTCCCAGCTTTTTGCTATGCAGACATGTTTACACTTTGAAATGAGCATTAAATTTTGCAATGCTCAAAACAAAAGTATGGCACTGTACAAGAGCCAAACCTAACTTTGCAGAACTAGAAACTGCTGGAGTATACTTTCATAAAGTCTCCTTCTAGCGATAAATGGCAGGGCAAGATCTCACTTTTTCACTACTTCCTTGCCATCTAGAACACTACCATTTTGTAACTCAACTCTAATGTTCACGTCAGACTATATGCAACTTTTGCAATGTGCTAGTTGCTAGCTCTGAAAATACACTAGCTTGGGGCCTAGTAAGTTCATAGATCCACTGACAATGTGTACTGTTAACAAGTCTTTCTTTTAAATGGGGAGTAGATCCTTATTTAATTTGATCATTAGTTTGAATTTTCTGTAATAAGCAAGCCAATCTAATTTAAATGTAAAGTGGCATGCTTACTGACCTCTAAACTGCTACATGCTCTGCCTACACACTATCATTCCACAACTCAATTACCATCTCCTGCTGATATACACAGGGGAAGGAAGTCTGTCAAGCACAGCTCTATGAATGCAATACTCTGTCTTCTAACATTTAACTATTTGCACCACTCCAGGCTTCCAGTTCTTGAGCATCTTTCCACTTTTAAATTATATTGTCTTCCTTCATCTATCTCTGTAACCATATTTAATATTACAATGCAGTTTTCTTTTAGCTTTTTTAGATAAGAGTCTTGCTATGTATGTCAGACCAGCCTGGGACTCCCTCAACATGTACTATCCTTAATGTGGTGGGACTAATAGAATCCTTAACGTAAAATTAGATCCTCTCAGACTTTAATTTGACATTTTTGTATTAGTTAAGTGTCTTACAATTTGAAGTTTGAAATAAGTCATAAAAGATACATTCTTTATTACTGATTTTTTTTAAAAAAAACTTAAATCTCTGTATGAAAGCAAATTAGAAAGCATCTTTTGCCATATGGATGGAAAAAAAGATCACTTTCAAACAGATGTCTAAGACAAGCAATTCACTGTAGAAACAGGGATACAATAAAAATTAATGTGCAACTCTGAAGACACCTATAAAGGTAGAACAAATGTGTGTGTAGCTAAAGTTGCCTACAAGAATATTTCATATTGGAATTTCTTTTAGGAGAGAAGGCTGGATAATGTAACCGCTTCCTGAGATTATAATATAATGACACCTTTACTCCACTTCCACGTACATCACCACCTCCACTCCTTTCCAAACTCATGGTCTCTGTTTGTTTGTTTTTATAAATAAATATTATTTGATGATGAGTAATGAGGTATGTTTGCAAAAGGATTAAGTACTTTCCATTCCAACTTTAATTTAATGTGAGGCATTCAGGAGATAAACATCCACTAATCATGAAAGTATGCATTATTCAAGGTTCCACAGATGCTGAACTGAAATATTCTAACAGATCTTGCTTATCCAAGAGAAATGTAAAAATGCCTAACATAATGTAAGTATAAAATTTTAATATAATATATAATATACAAACACACATACATATATAAGAGTGAAGAATAAGGTTTTATTATATTAAAAGAATATGGCTTTGAAATACTAAGATATATATTGACATTAAAAAACAAAATTTATTTTTTTATTTATTAAAAAATAGAATTAAAAATACTATACTATTTTCAGTATGTACCTACTATATGCTCAGTATTATCATTTGTGCAGCAATGACTGAGTCAAACACTGAATTATATGCACTGTTTTTATAGCAGGTATAATTTTACTACTTCCCAAAGTAAAACTGCAGTAACAATCTCTTCCCCTGTCAATATAATATACACAGTTTGACCACAAATCAAATCAAAACAATGAACAAGAAAGGCAGAAAAATGATTATCTACTATAGAGTATACATTCACCCCTCATCAAACAAGGATTTTGTAGCTCCTGTCATGACACAACTACTTTCGACATATCAATGAATACATCTAGGTTTTAAATATGTACAAACGCATGCTTACACCTCAGATTACGGATAGTAGCATTGTGCTGATGCACAGCAGGCAGCACATGGCAACTGATGACTCAAATGACACCATATGCCACACTGGGTGGAGCACATCTGTAGTCTAAGACACTTTTATGGCTGAGGTTCAAAGTTGGTTTATGCCAGGTTCAAAGTTGGCCTATAAAACTGAGTGATTTCAAGGCCAACCCAGGCCTTAGAAAGATACACGAACAAAATACCTAAAATACATTTTCTAACAGCAGAAACAACAATCCATGGTATCTAGAGAAAAGACACAAGCATGGAATACCCAAGATCAGTCCAGCATTGTGCATGAGGCACATTCTAAACTCAGAGAAAGGACCACAGTTCCAAGCAAGGACAGTATGTCTTCTGGTTGAACTGGGAAGATAA
Organism: Rhabdomys pumilio; assembly: GCA_030674055.1. NCBI lineage: Eukaryota > Metazoa > Chordata > Mammalia > Rodentia > Muridae > Rhabdomys > Rhabdomys pumilio. The sequence continues at coordinate 144,957,249 of JANHMN010000004.1, read as the reverse complement.
AAGAGTTCACTCTTAGGAGCCTCCCTTACCCCAGGACTCTGTCTCTTCCTGGAGATGCACTCTACCTCCCCAACCCTGTCAGTTGCAGATCTCCATTCATTCTCACGGCCATCTGGCCATCCCTCCTGTCCCTCCCCACATCTGATCCTGAAACCCCCATTTCCCCCATTTCCCTCACCATCAATTCCCTCTCAGATCCCTTCCTCTACCTGTCTCGAGAAAGGAGTGGGAGATGGGGGGAGAACTGTGGGAGGGGGTGACCAGGAGGGGGGGCGGCAAGCACTATATAAACTGAATAAGTAAAATAAATATTTAATTAAATTAAAAACAAGAACGACAACAATAAACAAAGAGTTCAGGGAGAAAGCGGCAGTTGTAAGTTGAAGGCCAGAGTAATGACCTGGAGGAACCTATACAAAAAGAAGTCCATTGATCTGCACAGCTAAACACAGTTGAAGTTGGCCAAACACTACTACAGGTCTGAGCAGGGAAAACTCCACAGGGCCAGAACGCACAAGGGCTACATGTCTACCTCTTCCTAAGCATACACACAGTGCTAGAATACATTTATGTTCCAACTAGACTGTGGAGAGTCCTGAATATTTACCCAGGATATTCAGGAGACTCTGAAACCATACTTTAGTAGTGGGGCAAACCTGTCCTAAACCTGTCTTTTATCCATCCTCTTCAAAGGCTACTGTACTCATGCTCCCTACAGAGCTAGAAACAACAATAGTGATAACACTGGGAAGCAAACAAAAGAAGAAAACACAGAAGGCCAAGGAACCACAAATACCTTGAATACTGGCAGATCAAATCTTTTCAAAGTGTTGTATGTCAAAGCAAGAATTACTAACCATACAGGTGTGAGAATATGACAAAGCAATAGGACAACATAATTGAAGGAAATATCAGATGACAATCAAATACTAGGAAACTAATATTAAAGTATTTAAAGGAAAGCTAGTAAAGAGAAGAAACAGAAATACACATAAAGGGACTCAAATGTAATACCTAGAAAAAAGTTGTCCAAAGTGAAAAATTTACTTGATAGGATTAGCAGTACAGTATAAACACAATAGCAAAAGAGAGGGAGAGATGGAGACAGAGATGGAGAGAGAGAAGGAGGGAGGGAAGGAGGAAGAGTAAGAGTGTGTGTGTGTGTGTGTGTGTGTGTGTGTGTGTGTGTGTGTGTGTATTAGTAAGCCTTAGAAATAGCATCAAAAACCACCCAAAATAAAACCGGGAGAAACCGATCTGTTGGTCCAGGGAAGTGTCAAGTGTCTAGCTTATATGTGACTAGATTCCAAATGAAGGGATCTAGCCAGAAAGGTGTCCAAAAGGAGGTGAAGGGAAAAACAAACTGTCAAGTCCAGAACACTGCAAGTGCATCTGTCAAAAGGAAAGGCTGAGGTGAAAGCTTACTTCCTGCAGTGGAGGCTGAAATAATCTCAGCATCAAATGGAGTAGGAAATGACAGAGTTCTGGGAGAGAAAAGGAATGTCATCATTCAAAAAGGAAGGGGACTGGTAAAAATGGTACTTATGTGGTCAAACACAGGAAAAAATAGCTTTTCACTGTATAAAACAGAATGGTTAAAAAGTAAAAATGTAAAAAATGTAAAATAAAAAGTAACATAAAAATACAGGGTATATAACATGTATGAATACAATACCAATTATAGGCAAAAGGTAGAAAAAAAAATCAATAAATATTTTATGTGTAAAGTTATATAGTATATGATGGCAGATTGTAATGCCTTAATACAAATTTTATAATGGTTATTAACAAATAAGAAATACTTATTAATTATAATATATATATTATTTGAAGAATGACAGAATTCTTAAAATAAAAACAAAGGCTTGAGAGAACTGAAGAGCTGGCTTAGTGGTTAGGAGCACTCTAGTTGTTCTTGCAGAGGATCTGGGTTCTATTTTCAGTATTTACATGGAAGAGTACAAAACAGTATTTTCAGTTCTAAGTGATTCGATGCCTTCTTCTGGCCTTTGCAGGTACTGCATGCATATACTACACAGACAAACAGATAAAAACACTCATTTATACACACATACCCTTGCCCCCCCATCACACCAAAGAGTATCCCAATTATCTGTCAAAGAGGAAGAAAAAAACAAAAACAAACACCAGAAAACACAAATACAACACTCTTGCTATCAGTGTTGTATTTGTGTTTTCTAGTTTCTGCAAGAGTATTTGAATACAAGCACATTAGTAATATGTAAAACAAATGATTTATTCCAATTAAAATGGTGAAGGATGTTGTAGGAGGAGCTAAGGTGGGAGGAGTAAGGAGAGGAAGAGGAGTAAGGAGAGGAAGAGAAGAAAGAGGAGGAGCTAGGAGAGAAGGACGAGAGAGGGGAGGATGTTCACGTGTCTCTCGCAATCAAAGGTAGTTGGTATATCTAGGTTGGGTATTGGGTTACACCTCTGATTGAGCATCTTGTTATTGATCATTACCAAATATATAAGCCTTTGGATAATCTAAGCATTAGAGTCTCATTTGTACCGAGCCCACGTGGTGGGTGGGATGGTCTGGGCAATGACCAGCTTTGCAGAGACAGTGTGGATGATTGGCAGAGTCAACTCCCATGCTGGCGTCTTGTGGGTGGTACGGATAGTGTTTCTGGCTGGCTGTTTCTAGCTGTGGTGCGCATGTGGCCTCTGGCCAAGGAACATGGTGGCTGAGCGAGGCAGAGCCACCACAGCTTAGATAGTTGGCTTGACCAGAGGCCGTTTTAAATATCTCCTTCAACAGGATATCATAACTAAGTAAAAATAAAAGACTCAAGAATATATGCTCTTCAAGACTCCAGTGATCTGGAATAATAGTAACTTAAAGATAACTAACATTAAGTGAGTATTTAAGAATCATGTACTTAGTTCTATATCCCATTTTTTTGATCAGGTTGTTTGGTTTTTTTGGTGGTTAGCTTCTTGAGTTCTTTATATATTTTGAATATTAGCTCTTTATCATATGTGGGGTTAATGAAGATTTTTCCCCCCAATTTATAGGTTGCTGATTTGTCTTATTGGCTATGTCTTTTGCCTTAGAGAAGCTTTCCAGTTTCATGAGATCCTATTTATCAATTCTTGATCTTAGAGCATGAGCCATTGGAGTTCTATTTAGGAAGTTTCCCCCGTGCCAATGAGTTCAAGGCTCTTTCTCACTTTCTCTTGTATTAGATTCAGTGTATCTGGTTTTATGTTGAGGTCCTTGATCCACTTGGACCTGAGCTTTGTGCAAGGTAATAAATATGGGTCTATTTTTATTTTTCTACATATCAACAGCCAGTTAGGCCAGCACCATTTGTTGAAGATGCTTTCTTTTTTTCCATTGTATGTTTGCTTTCTTTGTCAAAGATCAAGTGCTCTTAAGTGTGTGGTTTTATTTCTGGGTCTTCAATTCTATTCCAACTTATCAATGTGTCTGTCTCTATACCAATACTAGGTAGTTTTTAATCACTACTGCTCTGTAGTAAAGCTTTTGACCCTGAGATTCCACCTTACACCAATTAGAATAAATAAGATCAAAACCTCAGGGAACAGCACATATTGGTGAGAAAGAGGAACACTCCTCCATTGCTGGTAGGATTGCAAACTGGTACAAACACTCTGGAAATCAATCCGGAGGTTCCTCAGAAAATTGGAAATAGATCTATCTAAAGACTCAGCAATACAACTCTTGGGAATATACTCAAAATATGCCCCACCATGCCACAGGGGTACATGTTCCATTATGTTCATAGCAGCCTTGTCTGTGATATCTAGAAGCTGGAAACAACCCAGATGTCCCACAACAGAAGAATGGATACTGAAAATGTGGTTCATTTACACAATGGAATACTACTCAGCTATTAAGAATGAGGACATCCTGAGTTTTGCAGTGGATATTAGCCAAAACAAAAAAGTGCTTAATATTCAAGATACAGTCCACAGAACTCAAAAAAGTCAACAAGCTGAAGGGTCCAAGTGAGGAATCCCCAAGTCCCACTTGGGAGGGCAAAGAAAGCAACCACAAGGGGGAAGGGAGGGATCTGGGAGAGAAACAGTATGAAAACATGATCTGGTAGTGGATGAGGAAAAAAGAACTGAAATCCCTGAGGACCAGCAGAAAGAATGGAAACATGCAACCTCAGGAGGTAGGAGGTTGGGGGAGGGGGGCACTAGAATGTACCAGAGACCTGCGAGAGACTCTCAGGACTCAAAAAGAGGAACCTTAGATGAAATGCCCTACATTGGGGAGAGGGAACTTGTAGAGTCCACCTCCAATAGAAAGACAGGGCATCAAGTGACTGTTGGGGTTGCCATCCCACAGTCAAAACTCTGACCTGTAATTGTTCCTGTTGGAAAGAACTGCAGAGATGTAAATGGAGAGGAGACTGAGGAAAGGAAGGTCCAGCGAAAGGCCCAAAGTGGGATCCAGCTCAAGGGGAAGCCCCAAGACCTGACACTATTACTGAGGCTATGGAACATTCACGAAAAGGGACCTATCATGACTGCTCTCCGAAAGACCCAACAAGCAGCTGAATCAGATACAGATATTTGGTTGAATTAGCGGAAAGCTAGACGAAGGTGAGGAAGAGGGTGACCCTATAGGAGGACCAGCAGTCTCAATTAACCTGGACTCCCAAGATCTCTCAGACACTGGACCACCAACCAGGCAGCATACACCAGCTGATATGAGGCCCCCAACACATACACAGAAGTGGGCTGCCGGTTTGGTTTCAGTTAAAGAAGATGCACCTAACTCTCAAGAGACTGGAGGCCCCAGAGAGTTTAGAGGTCTAGGGTGGGGTGGGGTGGGGTGGGGAGTGAGGACATCCTTGTGGAGACATGGGGGCAGGGAGGAGGTATGGGATGTGGAACAGTTGGAGGGTGGACCGGGAGGGAAATAAAGTCTGGAGTTTAAATAAATAAATAAATAAATAAATAGAATCATGTACTTATATAATCATTTAAAAGTGGTAAGTAACATCAAAGTAAGTTCACCACAAAAAATATTGCGAAGCTGATGTTACTTTTGGCCCAAGATAATTTATAAAGTACACACTTCCTGCCATCTGATTCTCCATATGTCAGAGACAAGATGGACTCTTAAACAAATAGTGCTGGGAAACCGGATAGTCAGGTGTAAAAGTGTCAATCTCTATCTTTATGGCTCTGAAACTCAACTGAAAATGGATCCAAGTCCCTAATCAAGGCCTTGAAATCATAGAGGAAACCCTTCACATTAGAGGCATAGGCAAAAACTTTAAGAACAGGATTCAAACAGCTTAGGGAATAATATCAAGAATTGATCAATGTTAATTATATAAGATTTCACAGCAAAGTAATTACCAAAGAGGAGACAATCTGCAGAACACAAGGAAATCTTTGCTATCTATATATCTGGGAAATTAATATTCAGGATATATAGAACTTTAAAAAATGTAAGAAATAAGTCAACAAATATGTGTTGTTCAAAACAACTCAAGAGTCAATCCACAAATAAAAAAACTTCATTATTGTCAGTCATTGTGGAAATGTAAGTCAAAATTATACTGAGGTTTCTTCACCTTAACCTAATCAGAATGGCTAAGACGACAACCAATGCTGGTAAATGTGGGGGTCACATTCATGCATTGTGAATAGGAATATAAAAACGTTCAACCATAATAAAGATCAGGATGGAGCTGCAACATCTCTGCTTCCTGAGAAGGCTTCCTTTCAGAACTGTGTGGCTCCTGGGCTCTTATGTCTCAGGATTCCCTTCTATTAGGACACTGTCCCACTTCAGAGCTGTGTGGTTTCTGGGTTATCTCATCACAAGATAACCTTTCCTTTGGACATAATTAAGCATTTTTCGTTCAAAAGAACTGAAGATGTTGTCAGTTGTCACATGAAGTTACAGAAGATAGCAGGTGTGAATTTGCACACGACTTTACATTTTAATCACTTCAAACAAATAGTATGTGTAATGATTATAAGCAGAAAGTTGTAGGATTCTTTTTTTTTTTGGTATTAGAAAGTTTCTAAAAACAAACAAACAAACAAACAACAACAAAAAACCCCAAGCATTATTTTGAACAATGTTTCTCAGAGGTGGCAAAACAGTCTATTGCTATTGTCTATTGCTTCTAGAGGGAACAGGAAAAACATGGGGGTACATTGTGAGTTATGGGCACATGAATACCAAAAGGCAGTGCTGGGTGTTTACCTTTAATGTTTGCCACAGTTTTTGTTTGCTCTTCTGTTTTGTTTTGAGGCAAGGTCTCTTAACTGAACCTAGAGCCTCCTGATTAGATAGACTGGCTGTCTAATCAGTTCCTGAGATTCGCCTGTCCCTGCATTGAAAGTGCTGGGATCACAGAGGAGCGAACGCTGTCTTGCTTGGCTTATATGTGGGTACTAGCAATCAAAGCTGGGTGGTCATGCTTCCATGTAAGCACTTTACAACTGAGCCACTTTCCCAGTGAATGTAGTGTGGGGGAATTGTTGTCACTTACAATGACTTTCTTTCTTTCTTTCTTTCTTTCTTTCTTTCTTTCTTTCTTTTTTTTTAAAGATTTATTTATTTATTTATTTGAAGTATGTGAGTACACTGTCACTCTCTTCAGACACAACAAAAGAGGGCATCAGATCACATTGAGGATGGTTGTGAGCCACCATGTGGTTGCTGGGAATTAATTGAACTCAGGACCTCTGGAAGAGCAGTCAGTTCTCTTAACCACTGAGCCATCTCTCCAGCCCCTACAATGACTTTTTAAAATGTGCTGGGCAATCCTGTCAACAGAGAATTGCTCTTCCATGATGTCCAGCTCTCTTTCCAAAAAGAAACCATAATAAATTGAGTCTCAATAAACAAATGCACCCCTCCCAAACTTAATAAGCCCCAGGATAGAAAAACAAAAGTAATCATAACAGCTAAATGAAGTGGAATTTAGCAAGCATGTCCGTGAAGCCTACTATAGACAGCCCACTGCTGTTCAAAAGGGATGCAGGTTTTCACCTCTGAGCAGCCAAATGTAACTATTATGAAAAGCAGGCAGTACTAGCTGGCTTGAATTCTCTGAGATTGCAAAGAAGGAAATGAAAGTTGAGGGGCTGCACAGGCTCCCTTCCTGCAATCCCAGCTTTTATTCTGAAGAGCTTTATTTAAACAAAGAGAGTATTCAAATGACTAAAATGACTCCAGTATAGAGCAAAATATGGGTGCCCTTATACTTGCACAAATAAAAGTAATGCAATTATAATACATGGAGCAGGGATTGGTCATTCAGTGTATTAACTGTTAACCTTTCACTGTCACATACAGTTGGCCTATAATAAAAATTTTCAAAAAAGACTATGGTGGTAATTTATTATTTAAGTTCTGAAACCACAAAGATAACAAGATTCTTCCCTTATCTAACTTAAAAATCCATTGTTTTCTGTGTGATTAAGAACAAATTAATAATAGTTAATCAATCTTTAATGTTAATTTCCATATACTTTATCATCATTAGCAACTCCGACATCTTGGTATTTAAGTTAAACTTTTCTGCTTTTCTATGTTGTATAATATCTGACTGCAACAGCTGCGTGTATCGACAACTTCCTTGGGAACTACTTAATTTTTCTGTGACCACAGAAACAAATGGACTCTCAAGAAACTCTTCTCAAGGGCACTGAAGGTTTATGGTTTTACAATGCCACCCTCTAGAGGAATCTTTAAAAAGGCCAACTGGAAAGTTCATATTTTTAGTTACAGTGAACGTACTGAGAGATCTTTCTGGATTTGGCCTATAGCATCAAATCTGGTGGTGTCAAAATTGTTAGAATACAATTTTGTTGGGGAGGACTCAAGTATTTTCTGGTTTTCTTAAAGGGCAGGGGGAGCATAGAGATAAAAGACCCTGCTACTTTTTGACTAACATTTGAAGCTCTTCACTACCTATGCCTTTTAATAGTTTTGCCTTTAGGTTTTAATAGCTTTAGTTATTTTTACAACATGAAATGTCAACTTAGAGAAAGAAGAAAAAGCAATCAAAAGCAAAAATTCCATACATATACAAACATTCTATTGCTTATAAATGTATATGAGATTCTTTGTCCTACATTTTCATATCACTTGTCCTCTTATAAAATGCACTTTGCCATTTTCAACAATAATTTCTATCAGCAAAGCCACTTACTATTTTCATAACTTATTTATATATTTGTGATATATTTAACACACACACACACACACACACACACACACAAATTTGTGCTTTGAAAATTTACACCTTTATTTATAGCAAAGCCTGTGCAGTACTTGGGCCCCACACATGCTAGGCAAATGCTCTAATAGGGAGCCATTTCCCAGCACTCTTTCTTTCCTGAGGCAGGTTCTCACATAGCCCAGGCTGGCTGGGAACTCTTGATCCTCCTAACTCTCATCACTTGACAGGTGTAGGTTATAATGCTCAGGAAGCTGAGATGTTAACATCTTCCTGCAGTTAGTGTTACCCACAAAAACGTTGTGCCAACTCACTCAGCTATGTCAGTGAAGACTTTAGTACATTTAGCTGCACCAAGTTCAGGTTTTATATTAAAAAATGGTACTCTTTTTACCTTATACTTATTTCTGATTATTTTAGTTAGGGTTACTATTGTTGTGATGAAACACCATGACCAACAGCAACTTGGGGAAGAATGGGTTTATTTCCTTCATAGTTCATCACCAAAAGCATCAGAGCAGGACTCAAACAGGACAGGAACCTGGCAGCAGGCATTGATGCAGAGGCCACAGAGGAGTGCTGCTTAATGGCTTGCTTCTCATGGTTTACTTACCCTGCTTTCTTATAGAGCTCAAGACCACCTCCCAGGGATGGCAGCACCCACAATGGGCTGAGTCTTCCCTCATCAATCACTAACCAAGAAAATGTCCTACAGCCGAATCTTATGTAGGCATCTTCTCAACTGAAGTTCCCTCCTCTTAGATGACTCTAGCTCTGTCAAGTTGATATAAAAACCAAGTGAGACACTGATTAAGCAGTGCTAATGATTAGCACTTCATCTTTCATTAGTTTGTAAAACCTGGGACTAGGGAGGTAGCTCAGTGGTAAGGTTCATGTGCAAGCACAGGAAAGTTTGTGCAAGCAAGTTCAGATTCTCAGCACCAACTGTCATTCAGACTGCTTGTAAATGGGAACCAAGATGATAAAATAATTAATTTCAGTCTTTATATCTCCGAGAAATCCTTGGTGACCATGTTAGCTTTACTCATAATGTAAATAGGAAATGACCGGAATGTCCTTCATCAGTTAAACTGCTAAGCTGTAGTAAACACATAAAAGATTATGTCTATACATACATGCATGGAGAGTAAGGCAGATATGGTAAAACCATGATGGATGTAAGGAACATATAAACCATTCTGTGTAACTTAGACACCATTTATGTGACTTGAAATAATATGATGACTGAGTTTGCAATCAGGCATCTCTGATAAGAGCTATTCCTCAAAAGCCAGCTCTAGGCAGGGTAGCTACCTGGCAGTTCAGATACCTCAGTAAGGAGCCTAACACAGGACAGGCCTTGATATTTTAATGACCTAACCCCAAGGTGGTGCTGATGTGCTAGTGTACCAGTCCCAAGCTCTGAGAGCACAAAGCTACCAAACAGTCTCTAGGATCACACTGCTCCCAAAACATGGCTTCTCTAGCTTCTGTGCTGATACTCACTGGCAGGAGGACCTGAGACTGTGCAGAGATGGCCTTGGCCTTAGTAACCACTGAACTTTACAGCACTGTCTGGAAAGTTTCCAGCATTGGGCCTACTTGTTAGCACTAGCAATTGGCCTGCTTTTAAGGACCTCCAGTACTTCCATCAAGTGTCATCCTCACAACCACTGAAGATGGAGGCTCTAAGCTTCTGGGAGTCCTTGAAGGAGACGAATCACCATTGGAACCCTGCAGCAGCATTTCTGCCCAAACAACTGTTCACCACTTGGGAAGATGCCTATTTAACTTTGATATTATCATGATTTTTATAAGGAATCTTTGTGTGAATAAACCAAGTGTATTCCAAGGACAAATCCTGTTTGGGCATCCTATTGCTGATAGGCCATGCTTTCCATAATATATTCTTAGGCTGTTGTGTCTTGACTGTGTATAGGAACCTATACAGATGAAACTGCTTAGAATTAAGTATGTATACACATAAATAAATATGTGTAAGACTTGAAATCTGAGAAGAAAATTGGTGGACTGCACCAATTTCAATTTTCTGGCTAAGCCGTCATAGGGCATTTTTGGGACCAACAGGCTTTCTCTGTATTGTTTCTTACACCTGCACATGAATCAAATGTGACCTCAAAAGAAAAACGCCTAATTAAAAACAAACTTGCTGGCATGGTGTCTAACACCTGTAATCTCAGCGTTCAGGAGGGAGAGGTAAGTGGGTCTCATTGAATTGGAGGGAAACCAGAGCTACAAAGACTATGTTTGAAAAACAAACAACACAAGACAAATTTATGGGATTCATTCTTGGAATGGACAGATTTTTCAATTATGGTGAATTCACTACTTTTCTATGACTATGTTAAATAGTTCAAGCAAGTAAACAATAAATATGTTAGTACTGCTACAGAGGGACAAACATAATCTAATACATTATTTTAGCATTATCTTCTGTTGTTAAAGAAGAAGAAAAGAGCAAGCAACCTAGAAATGTAGGACTACTAAGGTAACAACAAAACAAAATAGGAGAATCTTATTAAGTCCAGGAATCAGTTTTTTAAAATCACATAATTACTCAGTAATAAATAAAACAAATATAACATATTTTGAATTTCATACTCTTAGAAATTTTTAATTATACTGGTATCTGTACTAGGGATCCAAGTGAATACAGTTTCATTTCATGAGTATTTTATACACAGAGACTGCAGATAACTTTTTGTGTATATGTCTGCATCCTTCTGCAGGGATGTATGGAGGCAGGGGTCAAAGATGGGAGGTTTCTGCTGTTGTTTTCCATTTCATTTTCTGAGACAAGGTCTGTCATTGAATCTGGAGTTAATCCCCATTGGCTAGGTCATACAGCAGAAAACTTCTGTCCAGCTTCCCAGACTCATGATACCATGAGTTTTTTATGCTACATCATCATGCTATCTTTTATGCAGGTGTTGGAGGTCTGAACTCAGTTCTCATGTTTGCATAGTAAGCACTTCATCTACTGAGCAATCTCTCAGCACCCATCTCGCTAGCATGGGAGAAAAATTTATATATTTCAGTAGTCTGGAGCATGAAACAATGTTTCTCAGTGAGAAATATTTTACTTGTGCCATCATGTTGACATTAATAGCCTTTTAGATTTTAGAGCATACAGGTATGTGTGGAAGAATGTAATGAAAAGGTTTAAAGATGAACTCAGTACTAAGAAACTACCATAATTGGCCAGACAGATTTGAACACAAACAATAGTCAGAAATAAAAAATAAAAGCTGATATCAATTCAATAGCTGTGTTAAGCAACAGATATGTGGAAGTTAACAAAAGGCTTTAAGGATTTACACAACATACCACAAATGAAATATATGAGAGAATTAAGACAAGATAGTTAAGTGGAAAAGGATTACACACATGCAACAGAAACTTCACAATAGCGATAAAATAGCATCAACAACATTAAATTATTTTTATAATTAATAAACATTAATTATTTCTATAATTGATAAGAGATCCATTTACAGTCTTAAGAAACAAAATCCCAAGTGAGGACACAAAAGAAATCAAGGCCTAGCCTATCCTAGAAACTGACAATTTATATCAAGTATTTTGGAAACAGGACTTCTTGAAGAAAAACCAGACTGAACTGGGAGAAAATAGCTGCAATACATGCAACAAAGGATTAGTATATATTATTAGGAAATGACATTTCAATAGAAGCATGGGCAAGAGCAACAAAAGGCAGTTCAAAAGAAAATCACATGCTCAATTAACATATGAATAGATGCTGAACCTCATTAAGACTCAGAATTGCAAATATCACTTCAAAGAGACAGCATCCACAGCCACCAAATTAGCAAACATTAAGAACTTGAGTAACATCAAGTTTGAGTACATTCATACCTTCCTATCATTCCTTAAACTCTGTATGGATATTATGCAGGTCTCATATCAGAAACTGCATGGCAGCCCAATCGACTTTGTCAAAAAATGCCCACTCACGACTCTAGGGAGAATGGATTCCACCATAAAAAGCAGATGACAACAGGCGAAAAGGTCCTCACCAGAAAGGGTTAGGACAAGAGTAGACTCCCATTTCAAATTTACCTATGACAGAAAGCTGTAAGGCTCAATTTTAGGGGAGTGTCATGAGAAGCATTTCTCTTGTTGTTGTTGGTTTTTTTTTTTTTTGTTGTTGTTGTTTTTAAACAAAGAAAACAGGGGAACAAGCTTAGAACAAAGGGCAGGAATGAACATAATAACACAGGAAGGAAAAGTTCCTGGGTAGTCACAAAGGTGAGCAATAATAGGTGCATGAATAAGAATTAGCTTAGAGGGAAACAAAGGGCCCTGGTTCACAGTCCAGAGTCAGCTTCTTTGTTCTGTACCAATTTCTCTATGGCTCTATACTCTGGATCCTAGCTCCTCCTCTTTTAATCTTGCCTCTGGATCTTCAGACTTTTATTCCTTCTAAAGGTATATTCTAGACAATTGTGCACAAAGATCTGGCTTCACCTGTCACCTGAGCAACGTGTTACTGAACACAGGAAAATGAGGTCCCCTCTACACTACTGTGGTACTTCTATTCCCCTTCCTGGCTTACTTTATATAATGCAGAGGTACTGTGCAAACCCTCTTCTCAGTAGTCCTATGAACATTATTATTATGTTTTAAACAGTACTTAGGAATGCTTGGGAATAGGTAAAAAGGGTCAATAATTACCTGCTGCGTGAACGGTTACTAGGATTTGTGCGAGGATTTTCAAAAGAACAAGCATGGTGGAAACTATAGTCTTACGATTTTTATAAAAGTGAAGTAGAGTCACCTTGTGGTTTGCAGAAGAGGTGAGAATTCAGATCTTAAATCAAGTGATGTATGGCAATTACTGGTGGTGGGACATACACACACATCTGAGAAATGAGGTACATGTAGAGGAGGGAAGGGTTGACTTGGTCCAGATTTTTGCTAGCAATGTCCTTACAATGTCCACAACGGAGGACACATCATTTTTCTATTCTGAAAGTTCTTTAGAAGCTCAGAGTAGCACAGCCATTTCTTTCAACAAAGATATGAGTCTAATATTCAAAATATAGTTTACATAAAACTACTAGTCCTCCCCACTTTACCAACTCTAAAAGTCTGGACGAGGTTCAACTTGTTTCCCCTTCAGCGGCACAGTAGTATACACATCTCAAACTAGGAGTATTGTTGTTAACCTTCTTAACTTTCAGGATGGCTAAAGGATGACTGAAAATTCTCATTGGTGGTGATGAGGAGTATGGAAAAACAAGTCAAGAACAGTCAAATTCAAATGTTTTCAGTAGTAGACACTGTCCACCGAACCGTTTATGAGTTTTAGAATGGACCTGAAAGCTCTCGTGTAATTAATGTACAGTTTTTGTTATGTTTTCTATTAGTCTCCCTTCCTACCAATCTCTGGGAAACCTACGAGCGTTTCGCCCCATCTCAAAGGCTCCACTATCGAAGTTATCATTCCCAGAAGACAGGTAGCTTTGGTGTATACAGAAAGAAGTCTGGAGGCGTGTGCAGAGTACCCAGGAGTGGGTGCAGTCAGTTCCGAGGCACTTAGCAGTAGAGGCGGGGGTGGGGGTGGGGGCGAGGAGGACACTCTGGTGCTTGGGGCTTCCCTGGGCTGGCCAGAGGTCAAGGCTCAGGTCCAAAGCCAGGGGGCGGGGCGGGTCTCAAGAACCGAGGGAGGCGCGGGGTTCGGAAGGACTCACAGTAGTAGGCCACCACAGGGTCCCGTTTGTCATGCTCCTGCGCCGTTCTCAAATGGTGCTGTATGCTCTTAAACTGCGCGGGCAGCGGCGGCAGCGGGGCCAACGCAGCCATCTCCACTCCCGGAAGCAACACTTCCTACTAGCCGGTCACAAACACTTCCGCTTCCGCCTCCGAGTGGGGTAAAACCCACCCACACTTCCGTTTCTGAGCCGCTTGTCTTTGACGGATTCTCGAAGGAGACAAACTTTGCTGCCTCGCTCAAGGCACATTCAGAGAATGAGAGGCTCTTACGTGGCACACGGCTCCAGCGCTCTCTGCTGGATATAAGAGAAAAATAGCGTTTTCTTTTTTAAATTTAACTTTTGGTTTTGTTTATTTGTTTCCATGGAGGTGTCATTAATTTTAATAGAGCAAATATCGCAAAATAAAATTTTATACATTCACACACAAAAAAAGTACATGCTGTAGTCTTTCTAGAAACTGTAGCGAGATACTGGATACACATATGTAGAGGAGGTTGGAACTGGAAACAACTATTGCTTTTAGTTTAGAAGTTTTAAATTCTTATGTGAGAAATACTATGTTTAAATAGTAAATTAAAATTTGCATGTTCACATATTGAACTAAATAGCCAGCTCTTTTCAAGTTTGAAAGCTAAACACATGCGCACTAATAAAAAATATTGGTTTTGAGGAAGATGACGAACATTAGGAAAGCATTAGTCTATCTTAATACTTGACAAGACAGAGTCCTGGAGAGCCAGCACATCTGACTCATGGCATTTTATATCATACCCCACTTTTCCTTTAGAGCAGAGATTTTTCCATTTATTTATTTATTTATTTATTTATTTATTTATTTATTTATTGCCTCCTCTCTATTCCATGCTATCATCCTTAAGGACTTACGTTTCATTTGAACTTTCCTTTTTTTCTTTCTCCTTTCCTTTTCTTTCTTCTTTCTTCTTTCCTTTCCCTTTTCTCTTTCTTATTTCTTTCTATTTTTTTTTTTTGCTCCAGTACACAACTTTGAGGCTTTATTTTAAAACTATGTTTTTGTCACTGAAATCCTAGTACTGCAGAGAAGTAAAATCTGAAGCGATGAAATTCCCTATACCTAAAATTTTGTGATCATTTGCCCACAGTGTCCTTGTATTCGGTCCCTCTATATACTTTGTCTATGGGTGTTTTCTATACTTTGTCCTTTTATTTATTTTTCTATAATTTAATTAAAGTTAATGTACAAAGTAATGGTTTTTACTGTGTTTCTTATGGCATTTTCATATATATGAATTATATGTAAATGACATAATGCTGTATATTATGTAATTAATAAAGTAATGTTGAACTTTGTCAAAGGCCTTTTCTGCATTTATTGAGATTATCTTGCAATTTCTGTTCTTAAGTATATTTATGTGGTAAATTACTTTTATTGATTTGCATATGTTGAACCAATCTTGCATACTTGGTATGAAATCTTGGTCATAGTTTATAATCTTCCTGATGGGTTCTTTTTAAAAGTATTTTTCTGAGACATTTTATATCTATGTTCATTGCCAAAATTGGTATATAGTGTTCTTTTGCCTTATGTGGTTTACCACCGGCGTAGTACTGGTTCACAAAATGTGATTAGTAGTGTCGCTTCCCTTTTAATACATGGAATATATTGAGAAGTTTTGCTATAGGCTCTTCTATAAAGATTCATTAGAATTCAATAGTGTCAAGAATGGTGGCACACATTTTTAATCCTAGCATTCTGGAGGCAGAAGTAGGTGGATCTCTGAAATCTGAGAAAATACACTCCACAAAGGGAATGTCAGAACAGCCAAGGATACAAAGAGAAACCTGTCTTGCCCGAGTAGGAAGGCATCCAGTAGTAAATGTTACTAGTCTTGCTATTTATCTATTCATTTATTCATCTTGCTTTGTGGACAACCTTTTTTAAAAAAAAAAAATGCTTCATTTTTATTCCTGGTTTTGAGCCTTTGTAAACTGTTTATGTCTCAGTTTGGTAAGTTGTATATGCCTAGGAAATTATTTCCTTCAGATTTTTCAGTTGCTTTCATTGAATATGTTTTTGAAATATTCTCTAATGATTCTGTGAGTTTAATTGGATTCTTCCCTAACAACCTGTGTGACATCTCTAATTCTGGTTTCTCTCTCTGATTAGTTTGATTGGGAGTTTCTCAATCTGGTGTATCTTTTCAAAGAAACACATTCTTTTGAAACTGATACAATGATACTTTTGTAGCCTCTGGTCTGTTAGTTTCTGCCCTGTCTTTTGTTGTTTCTTGATGTCTACTTCTTTGGGGTTTAGCTTGTTCCTTTTTTCCTTAGGATGTTTAAAGGATGCTCCTAGGTTATTTACTAGTAATCTTGAATTTTCTTTTTAATGTAAGCACTTACAGCTTTATACTTTCCAATAACAACTGTCTTATCTGTATCCTACAGTTCTGGTAAGCTGTCCTGTGGCTTTCACTTGATACCAGCAATTTTAAAGTTTCTTCCTTTATTTCTTTAGTGACTCTGCTCATCTAGAGTGTGTTGTTCAGTCTTTAAATATTTGTGGTTGTTTCTAGCTTTATTCCACTATCTCACAAGACACAAGGGAATTATTTCAATTTTCTTGTACTTATTTAGCCTCCCTTTACAATCTATAATATGTTCTATGATAGAAAAAGTTCTGGAGGATGAGTAGAAGAATGTATATTTTGTATGCATTGAGTACAATTTTCTGTAGCTATTCATTAATACTGACTGGTCTTTTGATACAGTTTAAATCTGAACTGTCTTTGCTGATTTTTTACTTTGTCCATTTTCTGAGAATAAAAATAGGATATTGATATCTGGCATATTGATTGTCTGAGCATATGTCTGAACTTTAATGCACATCGCTGTTTAATTTATGATTTTAGAGGCTCAAATATTCAGTGAATGCATTGATACATTTACAATTGTTAAATCTTTGTTGGGTCACTTGACTTGTATATAATGGTTGTCTTTGTTGATTTTGGTTTGACATCTCTTAGCTTGCCTACAGCAACTTCATTTGTTTTTATTTACTTAATACCTAATTAAATAGTATTAATTCATTCTATCACTTGCTTTCAGTTGTATTTCCATATGAAATTTAGAAACTACTTGCAGATATTTATAATAATTTGCTGAGATTATATTGAACTTATAGATCTATTTGAGTCAGTATTAGAAGTTCTAAATGATTAAGGTTACCAGCATAGTTATGGTCCTGGTGTGTTCTTTTTAAAATTTCCTTCAGTATTGCTACATTATTTTTATTGTACCTGTCTAGCAAATATTGTGTGATTTTCCCCCTATGTGTTTCTGCTTTTTAGTCTATTCAATATTTTGTTGCTGATTTTTATTGCTATAGTGTTTTCTTGATGCATTTCATTATTTTTGTAGGTTTGTAAAAAAAAATTAGAATTTTCTATGTACTGTTGTATTAGTGGAGATGATTTCCAAGCTGCTTATCAGTATATCTTTTATTTTAGTCTTATTAAATTTATTGAAGAAATTATTCAGCATATATATATTTTTTGTATATTTTTCTTGCTTTAATGAGCTATAGTTCAAATTAAACCAAACAATAAAAGTGGAAAATTTTCTCTTTGCTCAAATTATGAGAAAATTGTTCATTCTTTCAATATTATGTGGTATTTCTAAAGATTCACACACACATGTGTATGTGTGTGTATGTGTAATCAAATTTAGATAATTTTCATATTAAGTGAAAAGTTTGATTTTGTTTATTTCATCAGAAGTGACTGTTAAATATAATAAAATACTTTCACTGGCATCTGTTAAGATGGCTGTGTGCTTTCTTCCTTTATTCTTTCAATACAGTTCAATCACATCAGTCCCTTTTAAGTGTTAAAAAGACTCATTTCCAGGATAAACCCAAACTGCACATGTTTTATCTATACATACATAGCTGGTTTACATGTGTTAATATATTGTTACTAGGAATTTTGATGCCCAAGTTATGATGCAAAAATTAAGTTGCTCTAATTAAATAAGGTGAGAAATATTCTTCACTCATTCCAACACGATCTTGCCCAAGAAGCTAGAAGGGTCCTTTTTCTTTCTTCTCAAAGAGATTTTGCAGTGTTATCTCTTCCTTAAACATTTGATGATTTCCACCACAAAGGCCCTCTGTATATGGATTTTTCTTTTTTTTAATTTATTTTATTAGATATTTTATTTACATTTTAGATGTTATCCCCTTACCCCATTTCCCCCCTGCCCAGGAATCCCCATCCTATCCCGCCTCCTCCTGCTTCTATGAGGATGTGCCCCCACATGCTCCCCACTCCTCCCTTCCCACCCTCAAATTCCCCCAAACTGGGCATCCTGCCTTCATGGAATCAATGATGTCCTCTTCCACCTATGCCCTACAAGGCCATTGTCCCCTACATATACAGCTGAAGCCACAGGTCCCTCCCTATGTGCTCCCAGACTGGTGGTTTAGACCCTGGGAGCTCTGGTTGGTTGGAATTGTTGTTCTCCCCATGGGACTGCAAACCCTTTCAGCTCCTCCAGTCTTCTCTCTAACTCCTTCATTGGGAACCTCGTGATCAATTCAATGGTTAGCTGTGAGATTCCAACTCTGAATATGTCAGACTCTGGCAGACCTCTAAGGAGACATCTATATCATGCTCCTGTCAGCATACACTTTCTGACATGCACATTGACATTTACCTTGGTGACTGCACATGGGATGGATACCCAGGTGTAACAGTCTCCAGAAGCACACCCCCCCCCCACTTAAGTTTCTGTTCCACACTTTGTTTCCATATTTGCTCCCTTGAGTATTTTGTTACTCCTTCTTAAGGATTGAAGCACCCACATTTTGGTCTTCCTTCTTCATGAGCTTCATGTTGTCTGTGAGTTGTATCTGTCCAGCTTTGGGGCTAATATCCAATTATCAGTGAGTGCATACCATGTGTGTTCTTTTCTGATTGGGTTATCACACTGAAACTAATAGAAGAGAAGGTGGGGAATAACCTTGAACACTTAGGCACAGGGGGAAAGTTTCTGAACAGAATACCAATGGGTTATGCTCTAAGATCAAGAATAGACAAATGGGACCTCATAAAATTGCAAAGTTTCTGTAAGGCAAAGGACACTGTCAATAGGACAAAACGGCAACCAACAGATTGGGAAAAGAGCTTTACCAATGCCACATCCGATAGAGGGTTAATATCCAATATATACAAAGACCTCAAGAAATTAGACTCAAGACAACCAAATAACCCTATTAAAAATAGGGTACAAAGCTAAACAAAGAATTCTCAACTGAGGAAACTGGAATGGCTGAGAAGCACCTAAAGAAATGTTCAATATTCTTGGTCATCAGAGAAATGCAAATCAAAACAACCCTGAGATTTCACATCACATCAGTCAGAATAGCTAAGATCAAAAACTCAGGTGATAGCAGATGTTGGTGAGGATGTGGAGAAAGATGAACAATCCTCCATTGTTGGTGGGATAGCAAGCTGGTACAACCACTCTGGAAATCAGTCTGGCAGTTCCTCAGAAAATTGGACATAACATTACCCTAGGACCCAGCTATACCTTCCCTGGGCATATACCCAGAAGATACTCCAACATATAGCAAGGACATATGCTCCACTATGTTCATAGCAGCCTTATTTATAATAGCCCAAAGCTGGAAAGAACCCAGATAGATGTCTTTCAACTGAGGAATGGATACAGAAAATGTGGTACATTTACACAATGGAATATTACTCAGCTATTAAAAACAATGAATTTGAGAAATTCTTAGGTAAATGGGTGGAGTTTTGTTTATGAAAATGTTTTGAATTTCAATTTTTAAAATTGACTTAAGAATGTTTACAATTTTATGTATTTATTAGTTTCTTCTCTCTTAGTAATATTGGTTTCAAAGAATTTCTTCATCCTGCCAAATTTATTGTTACATTATTCAAATACTTATTATCATGTTAGTGTCTATCACTTTTTATTTATTATAAGGCTGATTTCCTTTTCTTTGTCATCTCAAACTTTGTAAGTGACAACTTATTAGTTTCACCAAACTTTCTTTAATAATTTTTTTCTTAACTTTTATCTCCATCTTTCTATATTTTGTGTCTTTAGTTTCATTGCCAACCTACTTCTTTTTAGTTAGTTTGTTGCTAGTTTGTTAGCTCGCTAATTGGTTGAAATGAGAAGATAAATATATTTATAAATTTTAGTTACATAATGTAGAATTTTTATAGGCTGCCAAACCCTGTTTTAATTCTTTCAACAAATTTCAGTAAATTGTTTTCATTATCATTTCTTTTATTGTACATTTTATTTAAATTTTTGATTCCATTTCTTCCTTATTTCATGGACTATTATAAAC
This sequence comes from Rhabdomys pumilio, assembly GCA_030674055.1. NCBI lineage: Eukaryota > Metazoa > Chordata > Mammalia > Rodentia > Muridae > Rhabdomys > Rhabdomys pumilio. The sequence continues at coordinate 144,936,922 of JANHMN010000004.1, read as the reverse complement.
TTATGAGTGATTTTTTTTTAAAGATTTAGACATTTGCTAAATACGTTAATTTTTATTTTATTTACAGTTTACTTTCGTTATGACAGTTTACTACTCTCTAGACATACCATTGGACAATAGAATATGACCTCCTTTGGGTACCAATTTTTGTTTTTAAGTTTGACCTAGCAACATAGTACATATTTAGTAATGGGTCCTCAGGAGGTATTTGTTCAATGAAACAAAGTTGGATTTTCTTCTGTGCTTTTATGTGGTGCTAAATCAATGGTTTTAAAAGCCTCATACAGAATTTTTAATATCAAGTAGCAGCTAAACATTGCTCAATAAAATTCCAAAATTTCAGTATCTGACTATGCGTGGTTTCCTACCAAGGTGCTAGCTAGCATAAAGCAGTAGGACATAAAGAACATTAAGTGACAGAAGGAGAGGATGGTTGTTGATAATACAGGCAAATAGAAAGAAGTGCTCTGATTTTCTGTAGTATTAACTATGGCATGATCGCAAAATTGTCCTGGAAACAAAATTTCCTTTTCAATACTTTTTAATATAGAAGTTAATTGTTGCAGGATATGTATGGGCACAGCAAAAAACAAGGAAGCCATTCACAGTGTTATTCATAGCAACTCTAATTTATTTTTTTAACTATCTCCATAATCATTTAATATTGATTTCAGCAACACAATATGGGTTTAATATTTAAAAAATTCAATTGCTCATCTTCTTTGAGTTAGAGATTAAACTATATGACTCTTAATTCATTTATATTTTGTGTTTAAATGTATATTTTAGACAAATGAAGAGATACTTATGTCCTCAAAATTAAAGGTACATGGTTCAGTGTATCGGGAAAGACCAGGATTCTGGTTTGGTTGTGTGACATCTCTGAACATCAATTTTCCAGTCTTTACCCTACATAAGAAGTCTCTATGGCCAAAAATAATGTAATCACTTAAAGTATTGTATATGAAAGAAGCCTACAAATTTATTATTTTAAAAAATGAGCTATCATTAGGCTTACATGTACATAATAACTTATAAAATTTCAATAGGAGGAAATATTAGCTGGAAAACACCTAGTTTAGAACTTTGTATCCTATTTTCTAGTATACATAAATTACAGACACACTAAAATTTAAAGAACATATGGAATTGAAGTACTAAAATTATAAAACTAAATATAAATGATTTATAGAAACTATGGCATGATAATAGGCAATCAACCCAGTCATCGTTTAAAGAGGAAACATGATCTTCTAAATATGATTTCAAAGATCTCAGCAACACATAATACCATCGTAATCACAGTAAATGTGTACATTGCAATGAGAAAAATAGTCTTTTCAAAGTGTTCTGGAACCATGCATTTTAGAATATTTATTTTTTTACCGAGAGATTCAGCATCACACAAATATATAGGCTTCACTTGGAAGCCAAAAAGGTGAATCTGAAGCCAAAATGCAGACACCTCCAGGCTGATTCTTAACAATACGGAGAGGATGTAAACCACAGTGTACATGGGCTTTTGAAGAATGCATTCTTGATTGATGCTTTTGCATGCAGCATAAAGGTGGAAAATAGCCCCAGGAAGCAGGACAATCACTAGCTGTAATGCCCAGAACACCTAAAACATATCAGAACCATTTTAGTTAAATCAAATAAGCAACAACCAAAGACACATGGAAAATTCACAAATTCACCAAGGGCTAATTTTTTTGCAAATACCTTATAAAATGAAATACGATGAACAAACATAGTGGTGCTGATATATATCATTTAATTATTAAGATTTTAGAACTTTAAACATATGGCAGTTGGAAATAATATTTTATTATCACTGATTATCTGCTAAAGAAATGATAAATTAGTTGATTGTAATAGCTGCTTAATGTCTTTATGCTACATATGTCGATAGAGTATTGGATACGGAAGAAATTTCTGAGGATCTCAAGTTACATTTTCTGGACTATTCAGCCAATAAAATAGTAATACAGTTCTCAAAACTGTAGAGGAAGAAAGTATGAGTGTTGGGGAGTCAATGTTTGTGTGCAAGCTGGAAGACTTACTTGGGGAGTTATCGGCCTGAACTGATTGTAACAGAACAGGTTTATCTCTCTTTTATCTGGGTCACAGCTGAAGTGCAAAGCCTCATTCCCATAGACAGCAAAGCCCAGCACTCCAAGGAAGAACATCCGCACTGAGCTGAAGAAGAGTGTGTGGAACTGGCCGATCACGGTTGGAGGTTTAACCTATTGTTTGTCGAGACAGAAAATTGATTGGAAACAAACATTTAAAAAGGACAATTGGAAGGATGTATTTATGATTACATCTTAAAAAGAAGTTTAACAATGCTGTGATCTGAGACATTTTTAACAAGATAAACTCTGAGATGGTCAAGTTCACTGTTAAGCCCACATTATGACATTGTTATTCCACTTCACTCATAAAGGACAGAAGCCAAATAGGGATTTATTGCCAATCACATGGATAAGTTTACAAATACTTTAAACAGCTTTAAATGTGAGGAGTATGGAGTTCCTTTTTTTGTAATCCCTTTGAAATAAAACCATAAGTATCTTAGAATGTCTGATTTCCTCTTTTGAAAGGTTAGATGACAAATACAACATTAGACTTAGAACACATACTATCATAATGACAGAACGGTATTTATTTAGTTTTGGCAAGATTTTTTATACTTAATATTGAATTAAGAGTGTGAGCTACTTTAATGCATCAATGGATGAATGTACCTCCAAATTTTTTTCTACCTATAATTTTAAATTCAGAATATTTTACAGCAGATAGTTGTTATTTTATTTTCTTTGTAAATGTACAGTAAATATATTCATCACCACACATGCCAATGGGTTTAAAATACACAGACAAAAACTGATGAAATTGATTTTCTTGCTTGCTACTTACACATCCTTCACAGAAGTTCTTGATGTAATTTAGAGACATCTTTCAGGAGATGTTATCCTGGCATCCCTGTGAGCCGATGTTGAACTATGCTGTCAGATTGCTTCTACCAGAATCAAACTTTTACACTCTCTCTTGACTTGTACAACAGAAACCACCTATCTCTGCAAATTTCTCTCCCCTCCTCCTTTTCCTTTCTTTTTTTTCTGTCACAGATCTCTGGGGCCCTAGTCAACTTTCCTATCTCCATCTCAAAACAAAACAAAAACAAAGAAACAAAAGCAGAGGGCACGTGGTCAGTTCTAATAATCCCTTGGCTTGCAAGATCAGCAAAGCCTGCCAGTCAGCCAGGAGTGCTAGCAAAGCAGGCCAGCAGACAGACGCACCCAGGGGCCCCACAGTCTCTTGAGAATTGCTTTGATGTAAATCGGCACACTCTATACTCTAGAGTGTTACGTGGTGTCTCCTAAAATATATGGAAATAGTTCCAGTATGTTCTGGTTGACTTCCAGGACATATTGGTAATTTTCAGGGAGTCTAAGAAGTTATAAACACAGGCTTATGATAATTACTCCAATGCTGAATATTATCAATGTGTTGTTATATTTATCTCTTTGCTGAAATCTTGCAAGGGACATGGAAAAAGATGTAGTTAGATTTCTAAGGAGTCATATGTAGGATGATAATCAAGATAAGACTAGGGTCTAGCTTAAATCATAACAGTTTTTTACTTTTGTTCTTTAATAGATATTAAACTGTCCACTAGATATTGTTATTGGTGCTGAGGTACAGCATAGATCTAGACAGACAGATTACTTCTATCTAAACTGAATGCTGTTATTTTCTGTAGAGTAGAAAGAGCGCACAGCATAAGATGGCTCTTTTCTATTTTCTTTACTCATCTTTCTTTCTCCTGTGATATTCTGAAGATTAACTCCAGGCTGTTTTTTTTTTTGTTTTTTCTTTTTTTTGTTGTTGTTGTTTCCAACAGTGGAGATTTGACATTATATAGAATTATAACCAATGGGAAAAGACAGTTACATTCCTGAGTAACAGTGCTGTTTTAGTAGGAACAATCAAAATGAGCAGCTTAATGTTTGGTTAGAAAATTAGCTCATATTCTTACCTCTTCAGATTCAAAATATGGGCATACATTAATTCTTCCCTAGAAAGAGAAGTGCAAAAGTTCTTATAGTTACTTTTTGTGAGGGGATCCTGCTTTGGTTTCTATCTGTGAACAGAAATTAATGATAGCGTTTAGTTAAATATCTACAATGTCATCTGTGAATCACTGCCATCCCCATGTGGGCTACTGGATCACAAGGGGGAAAGTCCTGATCTATGAATGTTATATATTTACTCTTACATTCTAGAGGAGTGTTAAACTCACCAGGTAAGAACACTTCTTGGGAGAAGGGCCTCACACATATGATAACATTTGGTAGGATTGTTTATTGAGTAATCATCTGGGTTTACTTACATGCAGGTTCGTAAAAAACACAGGTTAAGCAGGGCCTAGGCACCTGCTCAGTGCATGTTTGTGAGGAGTGGGTGCGCTTGAGCACCGCTTCTTGGCAGTTTGAGCGCTGGGGGCCTTTCTCTAACTGAACCACAACCGCAGAACTACTGCGAAAACTCACTGCCACGCAGAATCAGGCTGTTTGAGGTGCACCAATGAGGCATGCCTACGTGGCAGGTGCTGATTGGGACAGGCAGGGGTATAAAAGGCCGTTAAGGGGCTGAGACAGAAGGGCTTCCGGAAAGAGAGAAGAGAAGAGAAGAGCTTCCAGAGAGAGAGGAGAGAAGGGCTTCCAGAGAGAGAGGACAGAAGAGCTTCCAGAGAGAGAGGACAGAAGGGCTTCCAGAGAGAAAGAAGAGAAGGGCTTCCAGAGAGAGGATGGTAAAGGATCCTGAATAAACTGCGTTTGAGAAAAACTCCGAGTTGTATCTGAAGACTCCCAAATTCGGGAGACCCTTACTCAAGTCTCGGGACACCCACAAACTCCAAGACACCATTACTGGATGCAATTAGCAGAGGTTTATTAGGGAAGAGAGCTGTCAGCCAGCGTTCAAACTGCACACTCGTGCATGGGTACAGTTTGACCCCACGTGGTGGGCTAAGGAACCTTTTATAGTAGGGGGAAAGGAAGGAATTTCTGTGCGGTTACATATGATTGGTTATTTCAAATATCAGCAACTTGCAGAGGCGGCAGGATGGCTAGTTAGGACTTGTCTGGGCATGCCTTTTTATTTTTCTTTGTGGCCAGGAATGTGTCTTCCTGCTTTGGGCCTACCCCACCCACAGGTGGATTTTCTTCCCTGAGGCTTGAGGAATGTATCGGGGCAGTGAAGGCCCGAAATCCTACATTCAGTTCCGCCTTCCTGGAACTAGTGAGCCTGTATATATTTTATAAAATGGTCTTTATAATTTTTCACTCTACAGTATCGTTCCTGTCTGCTGGTCGGATAGAGAAGCGGCACATGTTTACTAATGATACATTAAGTATTGTAAGTTATGATAACCCAGATGTGAGAAATAGCTTCTACTGTTTCATCTTAAGTCATGGGAAAGAGTTATGGGTACTAAAATAAGAAAAAAAAACTTTATGCCTAAATTCATATTCTATTATAAATATTCTACCATGGATACTCATATCTCACACTTTTCAATATTTTGCAGGATGCTAAATATCCTGTCTAATAGCAGACTTGAGCTATTATGCCAGGGTGTGGCTTAGATATTACTCTTCTCATTTTAGAGTCTGATGACACAAAGGGAAATGTCTTCTTCCAGTCACCATCCACAGAGATCACTGAAGGAGACCTGTGATCTATCGATTCTTCCGCCCGACCTGAAAGAGCAGGAGAATACACTCATTGCTGCTGCAAAAGTTTGAAATTCACGTGGGAAAATATTGTCAGTTTATTTCTTAACAGAAATGGTTCCCAGATCCACAGCTAGCTATGGTTTGTAGCTCTTCAATGCCTATAATTCTGTACTCTGTTCTTGGCTGAAAGCATCTTCCCTTTTTTATTAGAAAAACATTGGATGTGTTAGAAGCCGAATGGTTTCCTTAAATGCTGTCCACAAGGAGAAAACCTGGGAATAAATAGTCTTATAATTTGACCAAGATTTAGCTCTTTAACACATACTAGCAATTCTTTAGCTACTACAGTCTTAAAAAATTACTTCTGTTATGTATATGAATGTTTTTTCTGCACATATATATGTGTATCACATGCATACCTGTCACCTGCATAGGTCAGAAATGATGTCAGACCCTTCTGAACTGGAGATAGACTGCTGTTATCTGTCATGTGGGTATTGAGAAAGGAAACCATGTTCTCTACAAAAAAGGTAAAGACTGTAAACTGCTAAGCCATCTCTCCAGCTTCTGCTGTTACAATCTTAATTCCCTTCCCTCATTTCTGTGTATCTGTGTATCAGATTTAATACACTTAGCTTTTTGTTTGTTTGCTTTTTTCAAGACAAAGTTTTTCCATGTAGCCTTAGCTGTCCTGGAATTTGCTCTGTAGTCCAGGCTGGCCACAAGCTCACAGAGATCTGCTTACCTAGGCCTTTGGAGTGCTAGATTAAAGGTGTGTGCCACCACTGCCTGGAATATGCTTGGCTTTTTGATAAGTCGTATAACATCTTAAGTCCTTACTTTTCTATCCTTATATGTATTTGCTACTCTTTGGGGAATAAACATATTGTGAGACCGTACTTTGAAGATTCTTAGCAATCTTTTGTCTAGCTAACATGACTATTACTCATAACCAAGCTACAATCCATAGAACCTCACACAGAGGTTAGGTATAGAGTAAGGGACTTAGCGCAGGGTGAAAGAAGATACATATCCCTAGGAAAAAGAGTTAGAATAGATAGTTATAGATGATTGGGGCTGTGTGGCTGAAATAGGGAGATCAAGTTGGCATGGGGAAGGAAATGAGGAAGAGAATACAGGGAGAAACAGCTAAAATTAAGGGCCGTATGAAGGATAGTACAGAAATCTAATATAGTTGAAGCTTTGTAAAATACACACACACACACACACACACACACACACACACACACACACACACGAAGGTGATTTAAATGAAATCACCAATTATGGGGGTAAAAAGTCCTAACTGGCCATGTCTTACCACAAAACGAAGATCATAGATCTAACGTAGTTGATAGACAAAGGGATCCCATGGGAGCTCCAAACGAACCAGGCTGTTGCCAAGACTATAGGTTGCTCTCCACAAACTATGACAATGACCCATTGCTGATGACAACACCTATACAACTCATGGAACATGGAAAAGTTAAGCTAGTGCCTACCCAGAACCTTTACCTCCACATGCTAGCATCTTTGGTACAAGAAGTTACACTGCACACTACCAAAAGAGAAACATAACCACCAACCCATCAATAAACCCTTGGATCTACAGTGGAGGTATGCCTGAAGATTTGCTAGTGTAGTGTGTCACAAAGCTTGTGGGATTAATCAATATCTAATTTGACTTAAGGCCTGTTCCATGAAATGCAAACCATTCTGGTACTGCTTAGTTGGTGATCAAGAACTTAAAACTAGATAGCCCGGAGACCCAGAGTCAACCCACATCCCATTGTTCTAAAACAAATAAAAGAACAAACAAAGCAATAAAATGACTCCTAAGACATTCTGTTATACTCATAGATCAGTGCCTTACTCAGTCATCATCAGAGAAGCTTCCTCCTGAAGCAGGTAGAAACAAGGATAGACCACCAGAGAAACATTATTCAGGGATTGAGAGACCTTAGGACACTCATGGTTAAAGGAAATTTCTGCCTCAAATTCCTTGGACCATGACTCAAGGAACCCTGCAGAGAAGGAGCCTGGAATGTTATAAAAACCATAAGGGCTAGAGGACACCAAGAAAACAAAACCCTCTAAGTTAATATGATCAATTGTAGCTGCCTGCAGCCATGATCACCAGGTTCTCCTGAGATGAAGCCTAGGAATTAACGGGAAGGAGGGTGAGAGAAACGTGGGGCCAAGACAAAGTATTCTGATCAAGGCCCAAAGTTTAATAATTTGCTTTCACATATAAAGGGGAAGCTCCACCCCCCAGAGTCTCTTCTCTGTACCGCCCAGGGGCTAGGTGAGGAGATAGTAGTCCGGAAGGTGTCAAGGCTAGCTCAGCAGGCAGTCCATTCTTCTTAGCTCTGTAGCAGACCTCAGGGCGCCAAGACTGGCAAGGCAATGCCTCCTTCTAGGTCCTATTGTTGTTTGGTCTTGTTGTGGTCAATGACTTGCAGGCCAGCTCAGGCCTGGGGGAAGGGCACAATCAATGAATGTTACCAACCCACAGAGGCTGAGGCAGCATGCACAGGGCCTGCAGGGGTCTGTTCCAGATGTGGCTTTAGGAGTCTGTTCCAAATGTGGCTTCAGAACTGAAGGGAGAAGTGAATGCATGCCCCTGTCTGTAACCCAGGAATGACTTTCAACTGACAGTCACTTGTAAATGAAAATTTAGTTTTCTTTGAGGAAATCTCACTTGGGGAAACACACTACACTTAAGTTTATGTAGGCTTTCATTCCCAGCACTACATGGACAACAGAAAATGAACTTGATGCCATTGGAGATTATTTGTTTCATAATTCATGTCAGTATGATTAAAAAATAATCAAATATGTACATGTGAGACCAAGGCCACTAAATACCACAACAGTCCACAGCAAGAGAAACACAGCAAGATGCAGTACATTCCATGATTTCAAGATGTATTCAAAGCATTAATAGTCAAAAGAGCAACACGAATTGGAATTAAAAAAATATACATAGAAACCAGTGGGCCAGAATACAGAACCTGGAAGTGGGCTTAACACATGTCAAACTTTAGCATGGATGCCAAGCAAATACAATAGAGAAACAGTAGTCTTCACTATGTGTAAGAAACTTGGGTACCCACACATGGAAAGAGATAGGGACCTTCTCTCAGAGAAAAACACAACCTTACAATGGGTGGAAGACTTTAAGTGAAACTGTGACATTGCCAGAAGACAGCAGAAGAAACACTTGATGTGTTGTCCCTGAATTTTTGGATGCAACATTAAGACTGGCAAGAGAAGTAAAATCAGAAAGCAGTAACACCGAAGTAACATCTCTACAGCAGAGGAGTCAATCAGTAAAACTAAACCACAACTCACAGAGTGAAAGCGCACTCAGATTATGTGTCCGATACAGGGTTAATCAAGAATGCATAATTCAGTGATTGAGCAATGTGTGCTTTAAGCTTTAGTAAAGTTTCTTTTATGTATGTGGGTGCCTTTGCATTTGGAGCATAGATATTCAGAATTGAGAGTTCCTCTTGGTAGATTTTTCCTTTGATAAGTGTAAAGTGTCCTTCTTTACTTTTCTGATTACTTTTGGTTGAAAGTCGATTTTATTTGATATTAGAATGGCTACTTCAGCTTGTTTCTTGGAACCATTTGCTTGGAAAATTGTTTGTTATCCTTTTACTTTGAGGTACTGTCTGTCTTTGTCACTGAGGTGCGTTTCCTGTATGCAGGAATTCTGGGTCTTGTTTATGTATCCAGTCTGTTAGTCTACGTCTTTTTATTGGAGAATTGAGTCCATTGATATTAAGAGCTATTAATTTTAGCATTTGATGTTTTGATTATTATGTGGTAGGAGAAATTTCTGGTGTAGTCTATTTGGAGTTCTGTAGGCTTTTTGTATGTTCATGGGCATCTCGTTCTTTAGGTTAGGAAAGTTTTTCCTCTATAATTTTGTTGAAAATATTAACTGGCCCTTTAAGTTGGGAATCTTCACTCTCATCTATACCTACTATCCTTAGGTTTGGTCTTCTCATTGTGTCCTGGATTTGCTGGATGTTTTGGGTTAGGAGCTTTTTGCATTTTGCATTTTCATTGACAGTTCTGTGTTTTCCATGGTATCTTCTGCACATGAGATTCTCTCTTCTATCCTTTGTATTCTGTTGGTGATTCTAGTGTCTATAACTCCTGATCTTTTTCCTAGGTTGTCTATCTCCTGGGTAGTCTTCCTGTGAGATTTCTTTACTGTTTCTACTTCCATTTTTAGATCCTGGACTGTTTTGTTTAATTCCTTCACCTGTTTGCTTCTGTTTTCTTGCAATTCTTTAAGGGATTTTTGTGTTTTCTCTTTAAGGGCTGTTTACCTGTGTGTGGGGTGCTGACAGAAGTCGGCTACCATCCTTGCAGCCATCTTGAGCCATACATCTTGACAATGACTTCTTTTCAACAGTCTACAACAGCTGAGCACACTCTGATAACATCTTGTTTTATATACCCAGCATTTTACCTTGGGTGGGTGTGACTTAAAGGTGTGACTTAGAGACGAGACTTAAAGTTGTGACTTAAAGGCATGACTTAAGAAGTGAGACTTATAAAAGGTGAAAGGCAGACAGAAGATCATGCTGGAAACTTGGAACTTGGAGGGACTAGGGACTAGGAACTCGAGACTTGGGACTTGGACTAGGAACAAGAAACTTGGAAAGAGAGAAGAGAGACTTGAGAATAAACAGGACTGAATCACACTCTGTCTGGTCTCCATTCTTCATGTCTGCCCTTACTCTCTCTCTTGCTGAACCCTGACCTGTGGACTGGAGCAACAGTACAAGCTGGGACAATTTAGCCCCCAAAGCTTGGGGCAGTGCGGGTTCCAACATTTGTCAGAGTGGTCCTCAACACCTGTGTTCTCCTGTATTTCTTTAAAGGAGTAATTAATGTCCTTCTTAAAGTCCTCTATCATCATCATCATAAGAAGTGATTTTAATTCTGAATTCTGCTTTTTCAGTGTGATGGGGTGTCCAGGATTTGCTATGGTTGGGAAACTGGGATCTGATGATGACAGGTAACATTGGTTTTTGTTGCTTCTGTTCTTGCGCTTTCCTTTCACCATCTGGTTAACCCTGGTGCTGCCTGCATTCACTGTATCTATTTGGAGTCTGTCTTTACAGTTATCTTGCTTGTGTCAGAACTCCTCAGAGTCCAGATGTCTCTGTGATCCTGTGATCCCAAGCTCCTGTGACTCAGGCTGCCTTTGAGGACCAGAAATCCTACTGCTCTGAGTTCAGTGGTTCCTCTAGGATGGCTCAGGATATGATGTCTTCACAGGAGCAGAGCAGCTGGGTGTCTGCCCCAGCCAAAAGGACCAAGCAAAGGGCAGAAGGGGAGTGGTATTCCAGAGTGGTGGGGTTTGGGTAGCTGATGGGTCCTGAATTCCCCAGGATCCCAGTTGTAGCTCTGGGGTGTAGGGTAGTGGGAGAGGATTCCTACCCATTACTCTGAGTGGAGTGGCTCCTATAGGATGGCTTAAGATATCTTGTATATCAAATTTAATGTGGTCAAATATTTAGAAACAGACAGTAGGGTGGTGGCTGCCAATGAGAGTGAAGTAAAGGGAAAGTGGGGAGAAAGATTATGTCTATTCCGCATGGTTAATAAGGTGACTTAATAGCAATGTAACTCCAAACATGCCAAAATTAAACACTTGATTCAGAGTAACTTGTTAGCAAATATCAGTCATATCTGCAGGCATAGATACACTAGTAACCTTCGCTATGATTAACAATATATGCAAATATAAAAACATTCTGTGGTTTACCTTAAATAAATATGATTATTCCCCAAATTCTTTAAATATAAGTTATTAATACGGTTTTCTTTCCACCAATGATTTTTTTTGTGTGTTCTTGTGTTTATTCTGTATTTTTTTTCATTCGTTCAGTAATCACTGTGCACTTACAGTTTCAGCTGTTGTTCAAGGTCTTTGGAATGCCTGAGAAAATGGTAGTCCTTGACTTCAAAGAACTTACGAAGATAAAGAATGAGTAGGTCAGGGATGGAGAGATGGCTAAGTGGTTAAGGGCAACTTGCAGCTCTTCCAAAAACCCCAGTTATATTCATATTACCCCAACTCAATCTCCAGGGCATCTTATGTACCCTTATAACCTCCATGGGTCTTGAATGCATGTGGTACATGTATACACATACAGACAAAATACTGACACACATAACAAAAATAAATCTTAAATTAAGAATGAATGGCTATGTATATACTGGTGTGTGTGTGTGTGTGTGTGTGTGTGTGTGTGTGTGTGTGTTTAAAAACATGCTGAGGGTTTGTTTAAAATAGGACATGCTTTGTATTTAATCTTTCAAAATATTGTCTTGAATTATATTGGATAATTTTGTATCTAGCATATAAGGGGAGGTAATATCAATATAAATTTCCTCGCTAACATTTTTTGACTTTCAGTATTTGCATTGTGTCTCAGTAATTTACATTTACCTCACATGATAGCCAGTGACTGTTGAATAGGGTAGAACAGAGATCAATTTAGGTGCTCACAATAGTGTACTTCCCAGAAGGACAGCTGAGATAAGGCAATCTGGATAGCTGCCTAGGTTCATAAATCATGGTCCTTAACCAATTCATATCTCACTGAAATCTCTGACCTGCCAAAATTGGGTTTGTCTTTCTACATGAATAATTTATATTTTCTGGAATGTAATAGAAGATGGTTTAATGGAAAGGCCAATAACCAGCAATGTTATTTTGGGTAACTGATTTAACCTTCTGAGGTATACCTCCATTTCTCCAATAGGAAGGGACTGGATACTACAGTCTAAGTAATTTCACAATTCTGTGGTTTTATGAGCCTAAGTATTTATTACCATACTTGTGATGATTGCTCAACTTTTGAGATCCATTGACAGTTATTTGTTTGGTACCAATAGTTTCTTATTCTAAGACTGGGATGGAAGGTCCTCTTTTCCATCATTTCAGGAGTTTGTATTTTGAACATTCCTAGACTGCCTGCTTTCTACTTTCATAACACACACAACGCTTCATTTTTAGATACCTCATGACTATGATCAAACTCCAAGGAAAACACGACATACAAATCTAGAAGACTCAAGTCTGTACCTCTTGCCTGCTATTGCCATTATTTAGGCACCTATGTTGAATCTTTCTTTTTTGTTTATCCGTCTTTAAAATGGATAAGGCAACTCTTAACAGGGGTGCTATGATTAGAGTCATAAATTATGAACTGCGTTGACTGCTACCTGAAAGATATATATTTGGTTTCTCAATAAACAACACTTCAACTACTGTTTTGGAGGTGATTCCTCATTCTATCAAGATTAGCAAAAATTATACTGAACATTCCTGAGACTTCTGTCCTTGAAAATGGATTAATAGGTATGGTGAGAGTGAGTGAATTCTTTAGATGGTGGGTCTGGGATGACAAGGACACATCTCTGCGTTTCTTTATGTCTCGGGTATATTTGCTTGATTTTCTAGCAATGTTACGGCATAGGATTTAGGCCCTTGCCTGATGTCATAGTCATTCTTTTAAACTACCGTGCTTGCAGTATTATGAGCTAAATACATTGTAATTTAGGTAATTTGTGATACATCAGTCTACTTTTTCCACTCTAGAGTCCTGAAACCACAGATAGAACCTAGGCCTAAGTCCTTGTATATTTACCTCTCTAGGGGAGGTGGGACCTGGGAGAATGGATCTGAATGAGGCAGATTCAAGTCTCATGCAATAGCAACTTTATTCAGAGCATCAGATAATTTATACTCTGTGAGTTAAGAAGAATCATGTGAGTAAAGTGTACAATCACAAGGACAGGGCACAGGTGGTCAGGCAAGCTACATGAGACAAAAATGTAGAGGCATATAAACAAATAACAATAGCCAGTTGTAATGACTAATCTAAAGTAAACTCATCCTTATTTACTCTGCCAGGGAAAAGCATGAAAGCAAATTTCAAGAACAACTCCATAGTTTGAAGAAATTGAGATCAATAGACTCTGTTTTCTTGGTGTTTTCTCTCAAGCACTCAGAATTCTCTTACAGTTCCATTCTCAGACCATGGTCCTACATTTTTATATTGTGTTATGTCTTAAACATAGTTTCTAAACATAGTATTTATGAAGAAATTTAACTTATAAGTTAGGCACTATATATATATAACTAAATAGAAAATATAGAAAGATCTTTTGATAAAAGTTCTGTGATGTGGTTATTATTTCTCTCAAATTATGTAGAGTATCAGTGCTTTTTTACGTGAGATAATTGAGCACCTAGGTGATGGGATGAGTTGTGGGATACAATTCAGGCATGTGCGTTAGTGTTAGATTTCTGTGTCACAGTTATTCTGAGCGCAAGCACCACGATAGTCGATCTGGTAGCAGAGACAGCTGCTAAGTGACTAATGCAAGTTAGCACACACAGAGAAGGCACGCAAATGGAAGGATGGAAGGATGGTTGGTGTACGGAGCAGGAAGTGATGAGGCAAGACAGATGTCATCATGCTACTCTGGGTGATTCACAGTTTAAAACCTACAAATTGTTTCCTTTTTAGGGTTTTCCACGTAATACCTTTAGGCAGTGGCTAACCAAAGGTAACAAAAACCATGAGAAATAAAGTCTCCAAAGGAGGAAGTGATGTGCTCTGTCAAAGCAATAGAAAATGAGAACTGTAACTGATCCTTATTCATTTCTTTTCAGTATCTTTTATCTTAAATAGTTAATGTCTGGGCTCTGGAGTTAGAAGTTTTCATTATAGACATATTTTATATCTAGAAAGAGGTCAACTGGGCAGCTGCTATATCCTTTGTGATCAGGGGTTTTATTGCAGCACTGCTATATATATTTATTTATATAATCTTCTCTGATTGTTCTTTGGTATAAAATAAAACTGAATCATTGTGACAGCAATTAAGTGGTCCATGAAGGTAAAGTACTTACCATGTGGACCATAAAGCAGAAGCTTGTAGGCCTTTCGTGCTCTAGACACTGAATATAAGACTTTAAAAAAATCCTTTCTTTTTTTTGTCTAGTAGTTATATCAATATTTTTTCCTCATCTTGTTTAAGCGGACAGAATGTGTTTTAGTAGCTGTCTTATATATTCTCTGTTTTCATGTACTTTTATTACTAGGTTTGTTTCTTGTGATTGATTTTCATCTTTATTAATTACGTGTTGTAGCTTTCAATAAACCTGGTGATTTTTAACCGATTGCTTGGCTTTGAAAATTATATTTTGTTCATTGTTGAACTTTATAGTTTTCTTTTAAAATGGTTATAATTTTTCTGGCAGGCAGCTATATTTATTAGATTCTGATGAATAGTTTTGACGCTTGGTATAAACATTTTTGAGGTAGGGTTAGATTTGCTTTTAGTGTAGGAAAATTTAGACTCACAACTAAAGTAAAATCCTACTGAGGATAGTCACAGATGAATCAGGGATGGGGATAAGTCCTGAGACATACACAGTTAATGCAAATTCATTCAGTGTTCAAATACCATAGTACATATTTACTGTGAACCAGCTAAAATGACTATATCACAGGATGATTTAATCTTATAGGGACGCTGGTATATGAATGGCCCATAATTGACCCAAATGTAGTTTTTAGTGCATGAATGTATTCTACAAAGCACATTCTGAATTATGAGGTATTTCCATTATGAGAATACATACAGTCTCAGGACATAGACTACTTTTAGTTCCTTGTGTTTCAAATATTTTTGTTTTTATTTGGGGGAAAGGACATTGCTATTTAGCAGCCTAGACTGTAAGTTTGTGATCTTTCTGTGGCTTCCCTGAGTGCCAGGACAGTAGGCATTTGCTATTATGTCTGTCTGTCTGTCTGTCTGTCTGTCTGTCTGTCTTTCCATCTGTCAATCTG
Source organism: Rhabdomys pumilio (assembly GCA_030674055.1). Lineage (NCBI taxonomy): Eukaryota > Metazoa > Chordata > Mammalia > Rodentia > Muridae > Rhabdomys > Rhabdomys pumilio. The sequence goes on along the minus strand of JANHMN010000004.1, from coordinate 144,921,279 downwards.
TTTGTCTGTCCATCTGTCTGTCTGTCATTTGTGTGATAGTAGGAGTTCAAATTTAGACCAGTTCTTTTTCAGGGTTTTTGTAGCCTTTTTGTCATATATGAGACCAATCCTTAGCTGAAGCCTCAAGCAGACCTGTTTGTAGGTCTCTAGAGTTTCTTCTGCTTAATTGTCACCCCGACAATATTAATTTTGGCAAACCAGGCCCCTTTCCATTTCCCTAAACTGACTTGTGTTTTCTCAGTTCATGGAGATGCCTAGGCTTTGTTAGGGTTTCCTGTTCCTGAAAGAGCTTGGAAACAGATGGACAGAAGCTGATGTATTCGCAGTTTCCTTGTTTATTTCTTCTCTTTTAGTGAAGTTCTGCACTGTTTGTTTTATAAGGACTTGGAATCTTTTGCAGTGATTGTAACAGAAGGTTGTTGTTGGTGGTGATGTAATATCCTAGTTTTGAAAGCTAAACACCCATCTATGACACTATAATTCTTTCTAAACAGAGAACCCTTCAAATTGATTTTGTGGTTCTAAGTATTCTGATAATATTGTTGAAAATGCAGTCACGGGACAAATATAATGCAATTTTAAATTTTCTGTTGTGTAGCAGGTGAGACTTAGAACTAATGTGAGGAATTTAACAGAGGTCCATATAAGCGTGAAGGTGTATACAGTCAGTATTAAGCCAAGTTGTAAAGGTTGTTTTAAAAAAAGACCAAATTCCTTCTAGTTCTGAGTGTTATTGATTAGCTGTTTTGGTATGTACTATTTTTTTTCTTTTAGGAAGGAATGGACATTTTACTGGAGGACCAGTACACAGATATTTCAGTTAATTCATGATTAGAATTTCACTATGTTTATTTCAGTATACTTCCTGTTTTTGCAGGGGTGGGGCATGAGTGTGCCATAGGGCATGCGTGAAGGTTAGGTTTGCAGAAGTTGATTCTGAGTTTCCACCATGTGGGTCCTAAAGATTGAGCACAGATTACGGCTTACTGATTATTATGTTCTCCAGTGTATTAGATGAAATTAACCCCTCACTAGGGAATGCTAAGCTGACATCCAAGACAGTCAATCTCCTGTATTTCAATATTAACTACTTCCCAATTATACTGAAAACATTGTATTTTATTCCTGAGTTTCAGCTTATAATCTGTAACAGGAAAAATTGTCTGGTGTGTACCTCCAGGGCTTCTATGAGGATTAAATGAGATAGTCTGTGTGAAGTGTTTAGTTTCATGTGTGAACATAAGTACCAGATTAGTAAAGAAATGCTATTGTTGATTTCTTGTGATCACTAGTTGAAAGTTGGTCATTTGACAATGTGACATGGAGATTAAAACTTTTAAGTACCTATTATCTCTAGAAATTTTTGTGGTTTTTTTGTGTGGTTTTTTTTTTGTTGTTGTTGTTTGTGTTTTTTTGTTTTTGTTTTGTTTTGTTTTGAGCCAAAACCAGAAATATTTATCATGCTATCACTATCTGGATAATTTCTCTGGATTAGGCAACAGCAACCAATGACCTGAACCGACTAAGATTACACTGTGTTATGAGGATAACTTAGCCCAAGTGTGGTGAAAGGTAAGAGTTCTCCACCTCCACACCCGGCCACTACAGCTGGGGTTATTGGCTGGTGACAGGTACAGCTACATCCTTTCATGAACATTGTTAATGCTAGTTTATGTACCTGTCTAGGGGTGTCTTGTGCCAGTAATAGGTTGATACATTCCTAGTGCAGTTCAGAACAATGCTCAACGGCTATCCCAACTCCAAATCTCCTCTTTGTATTGTCTAAGATTCCAGTGCGAACCTTGACATAGATGCTTCTTCCTTTGACCAGTCTTCCCCATTTTTTTGCATCCAATTCTTGCGAGTACTGTTCTGTAAATATTCTGTATACGTCCTCATCTCAGAGTATGCTCATATGGAGGTAAATTTAAGACAATTCTGGATTGGTCAGTTTTTCTTCATTTTACAAATATCTGTGAGAGTCAGTTTTTAATGTTTATTTAGGTTCATGGTAAACCATGTTTGGTCCACAATCAATGATGGGTCTGTTGCCCTGTGTGGGTGGCGAGGCAGCACATGATGGAGGAATTATGTAGCAAAACAAATTGCAGTTGAAAGAGGTGAAAGGCAGGTTGGAGAAGTCCTATTATCCCTTCCAAGGCCATGCTGTTAATGACTTGGTGACCTGTAAGTAGGTCCCAATTATTTCAGGTTTTGGCACGTCCTTTCAGTGCCACACAGGGGATTCAGCCATTTTTTTTTCTTTTTAAGGACGTATGGGGTACCATCAAAACCATATCACACAAGGAGCATGGGTATGACATGCTCAAAAGAGAAAAGACACTACAATCTGAATGTATGTGTCCTCTGCTTGGTTCTCTATAAACCTTGATACAGTCTTGCCATTTAGAAAAATAGTTGTTGAGCAATTGTGGAGAGAGTTATTTGTCTTCTTATCCCTGTTTCTTAACTACAGCCTTTACCACCTTAATAAGTCTGGAAATGTTTTGTATTTTTACTTCAAGCAATATTCATAACACAGATGTTCCTGAATAATTCTATGTCTGCTGACTCAGGGCTACAAGATGGAGAAAGGCCGTGAAGAAAGTGTAGAGAGAAGGGCAAGTATAAGGATGACGTGTTTAGAATCGATTAGCTAACAGCTCCAGGCTGCAGAGGGACATACTAAACAGTATGGAGAACATACGTATGGAGAACATACTAAACGGTAATCTGTGCTCAATCTTTAGGACCCACATGGTGGAAATACAGAATCAACTTCTGCAAACTGTCTTCTAACCTCACCTTCACGCATGCCCTATGGCACACGCATGCCCCATCCCTGCAAAAACCGCAAGTATACTGAAATAAACATAGTAAAATTCTAATCATGAATTAACTGAAATATCTGTGTACTGGTCCTCCAGTAAAATGTCCATTCCTTCCTAAAGTAAAGAAATAGTACATACCAAAACAGCTAATCAATAACACTCAGAACTAGAAAGAATTTGGTCTTTTTTTTAAAAACAACCTCTACAGCTTGACATAATAGAAGATGGGCCATTTTTAGTCTCCCAAATCCAGATCATCTTCTGTGACTCTGATCACTGAGAATAGTTCCTATAATTCAAAGGGTCTTGAGAAGTGGACACTTTAGTTCATTTTGACCTAGGGGTACTTAAGTCTGAAGGGACATAAGAAGAAAATCTTCCATGTTTGGTTTGATAATCTGCCTTGGATATAAACATGATTTTGGAGAGCTTTTATCTTAAGCAATCCCAAGTTTTCCTTGACACATGAAGACTTTTGATCCTAAGGTGGGTTGTGGTGCATGAATAGATTCCTTAAAAGTACATGAGTGAGAGCTGAAGAGGCATCTGAGTTGGAGTATTAACTATTCTTTTCAGCATGGTTAGATTTTTCTCATATCACTTCAAATCATTGTAATAACCAAAGAGCCATTGAGGTAAGGTGTCTTAGCTGGATCACTTAGATTCAGTGATAAGAAAATCACATTTCCCCTTGTGACAAATAATAAAACATTAAATTTGTGAATTTGAAATTGTTTTACATTGTTTGAGAAACCATACACCTTTGTGTGTGTGTATGTTTTCACACACACACACACACACACACACACACACACACACACACACACACATTTGATGACCAATGTAAAATTATTTACTACAAGTCAAACTTAAGTGCTTACACTTAACGCTTCCCTTTGTTGGTGTTCATATCTGACTCAATTCCAGTTTTCATCAATGTAGATCCTAAATACCATCAATTGTTATCATTATGCTATCGATTTTTTGTCACTTTTAAATGTCACACATAATGAGAGATTGTAAATGCTTATGCTACCTGCTTTAGTGTGGAGCAAAATTAGTGACTGCTTAGAGCTTAACCAAACATTATTCTGTAATGACTCAATATTAGGAAATATGGAATCATGTTTGAATTGCCAAGATACAATGCATGCCTTTAATTTATGACATGCTTCTAGAATTGAACTTTAGTTCATGCCAGCAGTCTTGTATGTGCATAAGCTTCAGATTACAGAATTAAAAATCTCACACAGAGTTGTTGGGCTATCACGAGATCCACTCTTTAGTCCTTTGGGACATGTTACTAGGAAAAATCCACTCCTTTAAATAATAATGAAGTCAAGACACATATAGCTTTTTGAAAGCTGATTAATGCTTTTATCTGTTATGAATACTTAGTTTATACAATAGTTTTTGCTCTTTTTTGTAAGGAAAATTTAGCATCAATTTTATTATGCATTTCTACTCATTATGCATTGGAGATGTGCTAATGTGCATCTGATGCAGATACATACGAGTTGATAGGATATGGAGCCATGTGTGTGATGATTATATTAATGTTCTACTTACTAGAACTGTTTGAGATTTCTGAGTCATACAGGATAAAAGAATTAAAGGCATCTTAACCTCTTTCCCAGTGTTAGACTGAATAGTTGCCCAGATTTGTCAGTAGTGCTTCTTGAGGTACAGTGAAAGGTTCTGTAAGCATCCTATAGTGATTTACGCACAGCAAACTTCATTGTACATAAAATGAGTAGAAACCAAACCCATAACTTGTGCTTGTACCTAGGATCCAAACAATTTAGGATATGAGCTTATATGTAACGTTTCTAATAGCAGTGTTACTATATGCATATACATACGCATATGTGATTCGTTCATTTATGAGGTAGAAGGTTACTAACAATGTTACTCATAGTGTTGCTAGTAGAAGTTAATAACTATTAAAGGCCATTGTGTTAAACACTGATGACTGTCAAACCCCATTTAGATAAAATTTATGATAATAGTAAACTGAAAGGTTGTTTATGCCAAAGAGTTTTTTGCAGTAAAACATACCTCTAAACTCTTAATGGAAATGTGAATGGACAAGAAATTAAAAAAAAAAGTGCTCTAATGTTGCTTGTCTAAATATAGCTCATTAATTCCCAAATGGTGTAGAGGGACCTTGATCAAAAATAAGATCCTAGTGAAATGAATTGTATAGAATTGGTCCACAGAGCAGTTTGGAATCAAATGCTGTCTCAGATACAAGCTGCATGAGAGATTTCTCTAAAGTAGTAGCATTTCAAAATGCAGGAGCACGATTAACTTTGTAAATGTTGAAGCTGTTTCTCAGTCGATGGATGGTCTTAGTTATTTGTCCTTTCTGAAAGAGTGTTGGAATAGGACCACTTTCAGGCCTTTGTTTTACGTTCAAATGAGACTTTAGTAACTACATATTCTTTTACAGCCAAATATTCTACAAGAAGTTTACTGTGACTAAATTCAATAAGCACTTCTGTCTTGATGTGTGTTTTAATGGATGTATGTTCTTGTAAGACTAAGGGTGCAAAGAGAATCATGAAAGCTATTTCTCTCACCAACAAAGTGGCTTAGCATGCAAAGGTGCCAAGCTGATGGCCTGAGTTATATCTCCAGAACACCGGGGGTGAAGTGACTCCCGAAACTTTCTTCTGACCTCCAGGGGCTTTCTCCATGTATATACCCATATAAAAACGTGTGCGTGTGTTTGTGTGTGTGTGTGTGTGTGTGTGTGTGTGTGTGTGTGAGGGTGCATGCATGCACGCACACGCACCCTTCCACACACACACACACACACACACACACACACACACACACACACACAGAGTAAATCAATCAATATATGTAGACTGTTATCCCCGTGACTAACTTTATTAATTGATCATTTGACCATTTGAGTTAAAAGCAAACCTTTCTTTCTGAATGTTTGAAACATTTGACAATATCCAGTGTCCTACAAGGCCACTTGATCTTTTTGTATAAGTTGGAAAAATGAAAACAAGAACAGTTTAGTTGGTAGAAAAATCCAAGAGACACACATCTTCGTGGGCAAACAACTCTAAATATATCAGTAAAACAGTACCCTTTAAAATACGAAAAATTCTTTTAAAATACACATATAATGTTTGGTTGATGTACAGGACTTTAGTAATGTGATATTTCTATACAGAATGCAATAAGGACATCTTCAGTTTTTGCCACTAAAACAAAAATCCCTCAGATAAACAACTAAGAAAGATTTTTTTTTTTTTTTTTTTTGTTCACAGCTCTGGAGATTGCAGCTTGTGAACCACGTAATTGTATGATTGTATGCACTGTTAATGCATTGTTACAATTGTCCTTTGTTTTGCTACTTAATCTCAAGAAGGCTTTCTGTAGTGGGAATTATTTAAAAAGGCACCATCTCACGCTAGTGCCAGCTACTTACACTCTCTGTCCTGGCAGACTAGCTGTCTCCATGGCTAGGCCCATGCAGCAACTGCCCCTCTTAAGGTTCTCTTGCTGCCGATTCTGCTCACATTCCCAGCCCCGGTAAAAATCAAAACTCTAGAGGCTTGTGATTTATCAGTAAGATTTATATTAGTAAATTCTCAACCCACAAAATGCCCGCATAATGAACTCAAGACTGAATTGATATAAACACAAGCTGTACACCTAGATGGGGCAAACGCACCCTACTATTATTTAATTACCTATCTATTATGTCTCCAGTACTTATGGCTCCAAGGACTGTGTGGTTCTGGCTCCTCTTCCTCTTCTATAGGTTCCATCTTATCTCTTCTTCTCCTCTCCTTCCCTTCTTCTTTGTCCCTTTGTAATCTCTGTACTCTGCTCTAAAACTCTCAGCCCACCTTTCTTTTCCACTGCCCAATCACAGGCTCTCACCTGATCTTGTGCCTGCCCTCACCTGCATATAGACAGCAATATACAGTTTTCTGTTTTTCTTCCTGCAGTCTCTGGCATTTAATTCAATATATGTACAGACACAAATATACTTTTGGACTTAAATGCTCACTGATACCAGTTTATCAGCTTGGTACCTGTAAAACAAACACTGCTCAGACTACAGTTTCTCAGTTATTGTGTTGTTTTCTTTTGTAACTGACATCAACACGACATAAAGCTATCTGATCATAACACTTTTTAATATATGTATTGAAATATCAGGAAATTGAAATATCACAATGTACTCAATGAACTCAGAGGATACGGGTAAATATAATGAAGGATGAAGGAAACATTCTTATTAATAAACTGAGTTTGATTTAGTGGTGGAGGATTTAAAAAAATTATTTATATGATTCCTATTCTATTGAGAACAATTTTCATTGTTTGAAAGATAAAAGACAATCTGATCTTTTTGATAAAAGATCAGATTACTTACTAAAATGCTTGGACCATGTAGTTATCAGTAAAGAGAGAAAGAAAAAGAATGAGAGAGATGATTACAGTTCCAAAGGAAAAGGCCGTGGCCTTGACCAGTGGATACTGTCCTTAAGGAACAAGACAATTTATATTTTTTCCACCTGGGCTAATTCAAATTCCTGTCTTCTCTGGCAGGACCACACAGGTTATATGCAGTGGACCAAATTCCTGTCAGCCCTTTAACCTCCACAGGGTCCTTTGTGACTGTGCATATTGGCTTTGAGGGAAGCTTCCTACTGCATAATTGAGATCTCCATGCTAGAAACCTCTGGGGAATCAGGAAGGATGGCGTTGGCCAGAGAATGCAGCAGGATTGTACCACAGGGTAATCTTTACTAAACAAGAATGTACAGGCTGTGAAGAGGGGGCTTGATACCAGTATTTTGAGCATATTTATATTTGCAAGTATGAAAGCCTCTGTGGATAAAGGTAGCATTGTAGACAATTATCTTTTATATTTATGGAAATCCTTTCAGCGTTTACATGTATTTTTCATGCTTTGAAATTTGGCAAATCTGCTTGTTCTACTTGTGTATCATAAGCAAGAAAATAAAAACAACGTGGCGACTATTTGACTCTTCAAACTGATGTTCTGTTGGTACTATGAATGTGTGGTTAATAAGGTATATGGAGTTATTTTGTTACATTTCTTCATACTGTTTTATGATAATTAAGCAAGGTTTGGAGAAGGATGGTAAAAACGTGTTTATTTATGTGGAATTTCAAACTAGCTCCTTCTGTGCTGTGACAACACTTAAAAATGGATGGATGGGATGACATTATGGCCAGAGAGCAGTTCTGTGGTCACTCTTTTGTTCCTTTGATTTGGTTATGTTTTGATTTTAGTTTGTTTCTGAGATTTAGGAAAGGAAACCAGTACTCAGTAGGTGGCGCTAATGAGACACACACTATTGAACTGTCAAATACTGGCACTAATCTGTTTGCTAGTTAAATGATGAAGTCCAGCGATAAAGATGCAGAGGGTGCAGACACATTCTCTCTCATTTGGGGAATTTTTATGATGTAGCAAGGGATTTTAGTGATCTCTCTGACGCCTGTTATATATGAAATTGGAACGTGATGCTTATTCCTTATTGCCCATTTCATATTTGGAGAAAATAAAAACAACCACCATTTTCTTTTGCTGAAAATAGGAGTTACCTTTTTTTTTTTTTAAACCTATAAGGAGATCCGTGTTGTCATGAATTGCAAGAGGAGAAAACTTGACTGTACGGATGATTTCTTTAATTATTTGCATAGGATTCAAATGAGAATCATGACAGCTTCTGGAAGGAAGTTTTTACCTTGTTCATCTTTGAGGCATAGTTGCTCCAAGTTGGAAAAATGACTCTCTCTCAATTTCATTGTACATTCAGAATAAAAATCAGAACAAAAATGCTGCAGGGTGAGCATTTGGTGGATTTACTAAAACAAGAAAGTATTAGTTAATGTTAAGAATTAAACTTCAAAACAGCATTGATTTTGTGCTGGAAGGTACCAGACTATTCCTGAGAAAGCTGTGAGCCACTGAAACAAGAAGAGTTGGGAAGTAAGAGCCATTTATTGAGTCCACATCAGTTTGTGTTATCTGAAGCTACAGTTCCAAACGGGTTATGTCAACACTGACATTTCTCTTATCCTAAGATTTTCACTTTTCCATATTCTCTGGGCAATAGTCGGTCTCATCCAGTTCTGTGCTCTGATTTGAACAAATCTATTCATTTCAGCCACTGTGCAACTATTTGAAACACGTGGTTGGATAGAACCATTTTATAGTGGTTCCCTAATGTTACCGATCCTTACGTAACAGCCTGGGTAGTATTTACAAGTAATCTTAATAGTAAGCTCATAGTATAGCCAAAGCAACTTTTCACTTTAAGACATGTTTAACTTGACTTTTAGCCATGAATAGAAACTTTGACTCTTGAATTACTTGCTTCTTTGTAACAGAATCTATCTCTTCTCAAGGATCTCTTTTAGTTGTATTTCTCAGCACACATCAAAGGTCAAGTGAATTCAAGTCCGCAGTGTTTCATAAGCATTGTTATGGACACATCTATTGTTTTATAGAATTAAAATGAATTTTTTTCTAAAGGGAAGGATCTTTCAAGGTAACTCATCAGATCCCTCCTCTTCCTCTTCCTCTTTCTTCCTTCTCTTTCTCCTCCTCCCTTTTCTTCAGAAGGCTCAGTGGATTTTTCTATAAATGGTTCTGGAAGTAAACATGAGCTGAAGAAGGAAGGTGTCTTCCTCCACTCCTTCCTGGCTTTGCTTCTTAGAAGCCTTAAGGATTCATAGTTATATACTACGCCATTCAGCCACTTGAAGGGTACAGTTAAATAGTTTTTACTCTGTCCACCGAGTTTTGCCACCACTGCCATAATCAATTTTGAAGCACTTTTGTCTTGCCCCAAAGAAACATCACATTGTTACCATTTTCCCATTTCCTCCCACTTCTTCATGACTCCCCAGGATGTAAGAAACTAGTCTATTTTCTGTCTTAAGGTTTTCGATTTCTTTAATTTTGTGAGTTTTTGTTTTATATTCTGAGTGCTTACTTGATGAACTATCATATGCATGCTAATCAGATCCACTTCAGATGTATGTGAACAATTTCAGTAAGTATAGTTTTATTTACTGTTTAATTTTTATTTTAAAATTGTGTGTGTGTGTGTGTGTGTGTGTATACTATGTCATATGACATGGCATATGACTCTACCTTGTGAGTGCCAACAGTCAAATTTAGGTTGACAGTCTTATGTAGAACCCACCCCATTTTTGGTCATAGTACTATCAATGACATTTCATTTACATGTGTTACTAGCTCAATAATACATTGTTGTAATCTTTATATCTTTTAATCTCTTTCTAAATGAAACTGGGAGGAATAAGAGGAGCTGCATAATTACAGAGTTTGTTATATTAATCCACAGAAATTTGGATTGCTCTCAGTTGCTTACCAACTGAGGAATGTTTCTTAGCTCTTTTTCATATTCAATGTGTTCAATCAAAGCTGTTATATAATTAGAAATGTGTATAATTACATGATAAACATAAAACACCAATAATGACAATAAAATTACCTATTAATTAATATTGAGGGGAAATATAATCAAAATTTATAATGCACTGTTTAAGACATATATGTCCTTTTCATTTTGTTTTGAGAACTTCCATCAAAATTGGGATTGACTGTTCTGTCAGTGGACTTGTTCATTGGAGAAGAATCATTAATTGTTTATTGCTCCTCATTCATGCATGGGGCTTTGTAACACACCACTTTTACATCAGGATGGTAACTGGTGGAGTCATGTGCAGCTCGTTTTTCTAGGTGACTATATTGTCAATATCTTATGGGTGTGGCTTTCCTACTATATTGGAGCAGATGTCCTGGGCCTTTGTCTCTTACAGTCTTTCTGTTCCCTCTTCTCTGGGATTTCATGAGCCTTAGGTGAAGGGGTTGTATTGTGTATGCATCGGTTGGGATGCTAAGTGGCACATATTTTGGAGCTAATCAGCATCTTATTAAACTTAAGGTCCACTCAGATAATTCATGCCTAGTACTCTAAACCCATTCAACTACCTGTGGCTGACAAGTTTAGGTACTCTAGAGAGACACTACTAGTGTCACTCCCTTAAACCAGTATAGTTTCTAGGTACATTACAGAAATGGTCCTTATGGTTAAAGATAAGTGTAGCTCTCACGCCTTATCAAGTAAGCTTTTTGCAGCAGAGGCAACCACAAAAACCACAAAAACGTCCTTAGTGTTTCTTTTAAATGCTGTTACCATAAAGTACTTTTTTTTTTTTTTTTGTCTGTGAATGTATTTGCCTTTGTTTTTAAAGGACAGCTTGGCTGGTTATAAGATTCTTGTCTGGCAGGTTTTCCTTCATTATTTTGAACATGACAGCCCACTGGAACACAGATCTCCCTATATTCTTTCAAAAGAAAAAATGAGCTGTTATCCTACAGATGTTGCGTTGTACTTGACAAGTCATTTTTCTTTGATGCTTTCACTATTTTATCTTTGAATATTTTTTGTATCCTTGAAAATATTTTTGTATCCTTGAAACTGCCTCTGTATAAATATTTTTGTCCTGTCCAGTTGAAAGATTATGGGAGCTTTTTTCAATGTGTCTTAAACATGTTTCACAAAGTTTGAGAAATTTGTTTGAATATTTTATGTCTCTTTTTATCTTTCTGCTAGTATGATATTGTTTATACTGCACACTTAATTCTGTTCACTTTCATTTTCCTGTCTCTTGTCTCCAGGTTACACACTCACTACAAGCTATCTTCAGTTTGACTGGATTCTTGCCAGTTCAAACCCAGTTCTAGGAACAGAAGTTACTTGCTGTTCTTTTAGAAAGAATTTATCTCTTTTTAAATATGCTATTCTTAATGAGACATCCTAAACCTTCTTTCTGTTTTTAAACCAAGGTTTGTTAAGTTATGTGACCATCTTAATAATTATATTTATATAGTATAGAAAAATCATTATGAAATAATTAACTTGAATGTTTCGTATGTTACAGATGATGTTTTACTCTCCTCTACTCTTTCCCAAATGTATGTTTTGTTTTGTTTTTTTCGTTGAAAACTTTACAGTTCAGATGATACATTGTATCTACTCTCTGTCCTGACCACCATCAGACCCATTGAGTTCTTTATTTTTGTTAACCAGGTTGAACTATGTGGGTGATCTCCGGATTCTTCCCAGTGTGCAGCCTCTGATGCCACTTCTCATAATTGGAAGCTGTGTGTGTGAACAGTCACTCTAGAATGCAGGAGTCTGAGCAGCATTGTTTTGATAGTCTTTGTCCCTGAATCTTTAAATATTCATTTTAATTTTTAAAATTGTAAGTATGTGTGTGAATATATTCATGTGAGTGCAGGTGTTTTCAGAGGGTAGAGGCATGAGATTCCTTGTAATAGGGTTAACAGGTGCTGTGGAGAGGTAGAAACCAAACTCTGGTCCTAAGCAAAAACAGTCAGCACTCTGAAGCACCAAGCCATCTCTCCAGCCCCTTCTTGAACTCTTTATTTATCTATTTGCCTTGGTAAACATCATACCCAGCTGTTAGCTTCAACTAGTTGCTGATTGATGCTCTATTGCTTTTAATAATACCTTGGGGGCATTAAATGCTTCACTGTGTGGTTTAATTAAATTCAGAACCCTTTGCGTAGGGTAGATTCTGAGGTCAGCATTTGAACTTTGTTTTATCCTGTTTCTTTGGTTCTCTCTTATGAAGTAAATAGGTGGTTTATGATTTAGCTTATTATTCGTGGAAGCTACAGGGCATCATAATCTTTATTGACTTGAAGCATGTCCTTCATCTTGAAAGTCTCCATGTTTTATTCCAGTATTAGTTTCCTTTAACAAAGCTTTTGATTTCTCTTTAAGTCGTTTTTCAACACCCCAACTTAGCAAAAACTTCTATTTTAGCTCTAAAATCAGGGTAATGGCTTCTTTTATTTGAATAAAACCACTACTTTACATGCAGAGCAATGGGCAAGTATGGTAGTCTAATTTGTTTTGACTTGCTCCTCTCTCTTTAAGAGAGCTGGTGGGAAAAACCCAATATTTATGGACTGCTACACCCAGGGTACAACTTCTGATCACTGGTGGTAGATCCTGGAGTAAGGTTGCTCTGGACTACTCAACTGATATTGGCTAGACTAGAGCTTAGGTATGTTGGTACTGATAGCCGGTGGTATCCTGATGGTCCTGGGAGGAAACTGTAGCATTGCTGGGAGCAGGGAAAGATGGAGTCTCCTATTTGTGGCTGCTCAATCACAGAAAAAAAGATACCACAGTGTTGTGGTAATTCTCCAACCCAAATATGACTGGTCAAAGAAAACATAACTCAGTAACTATGAATATAAACTGCACTCCTAGATTGGGCAGATTCACCACTGCACTACTCTATTCCCCAGCTATGAGACCCTTAGAACTTGCGGGTTTTTCAAGTCACGCATTTGTCCTTCCACCTCCTGCTCCTCTGTCATCTTCTCCTCCTTCATTTTCCTCCTCCATCGTCCTCTCTTGGAAAAGTGGAATTAGCATCAAAATACAAGGCCTGAGCTATCCACAAGACCACACTAATTGGGACTCATGAGGACTAGAGGTGATAGATTGATTCTCAAATGCCTCAGGCTTATTATGATTATATTTGGATTTTTCAGGTATTTGGACAATCTCTTCATTTTTGGTACATTTTTATTGACAGTGTCTAATGGTTATGTGTATTACTAATGCAGTATTCTGTGTGTGCTCTCAGAGAAGGCTGCTGCTGTGTCTGCGTCTAACCATTCATCTAAAGGATTTCCTTCTTCTAATTCTTTTAACAATTTGCATAATGTTAACATTTCTTCTATCTTTTTCTTTTCTCCTAAGGACTGAGGGTTGAACACAAGGCACTATGCACACTACTAGGTAAGTGCTATATTGATGGGCTATATATTTATCTGAACACTTTTCACCATTAGAGAAAATCAACAACAACAACAACAACAACAACAAAAAAACAGTTATCAAACCTAGAAGCTTGCTGCTATTCTCCTATCCCTTTCTTTAGTACAGTATTATTGTGGGATATCTCATTCGCCAAGACCTGCCCTGCCTCTGAATATATCTCTTCATTGAGGTAAATCCTATTAGCAATAATTTTCCTACAGCAGTTGCTGTTTACCTCAAGGTTTCTTCAATGTAGTAGTAGAATTTTTATTTGCTCTAATATATATGTTGTATGTATTGTGTGATAATTTCTTGGAGTTCAGAAGCAGTTACACACAAAAATGCATTTCTCAAGTCAGACCCATTTGACAGTAGTCATCCTTCACTGCACTATTATCCGTGTGTATTATGGGGCTTCCTCTAGTACCATCTAGATATCATCTCTAGTACTAGAAGTTTGTATGTGATCCCCATGGGTCTGCTGGTTTCAGTTACCTCCACATTAATTTTAAAAGGGAAAATATTTCATATTATTGTCTGAATGTTTATATTCCTCCAAAATTGATCTGCGGAAACTTAATCAGTATCAGTATCAGGTAGTATAGAGAGGACCTTGAAATGGTGACTAAGTCACTAGAGAAGAGGCAATAGTACCCTAATTAAAAAAGCGCAAGGAAGCTTGTCATTCCCGAATACCATGTGAGAATACAGAGAAATAATCCAGTGTATGGTATTTTGTTATCATATCAAAATTGACTAATATATTCAGAGAGTATTGAGAAGGCACAACTTAAAAGATGTCCTGATTCCACAGAGATATCCCCCAATACATTAATAGATTGTAACATAACATTGTATTTAACAAGAGCGGTATTTGTGCAACAATTAACGAACCTATGTTGAAAAACTACAAGCCACACAGAGACTATACATTAGGAGTTCTTCTTAGTTGTGTGTTATATGCATTAGATATGTTTATCATTATGGTATTGTACAGAGTGGTTTTTACTAACCTAAAATTTTCTCTACTTTGAATATTCAGATTTTATCTTACCCCAAAACTGGCAGCCACTTGCATCTTTATTGTCTCTAATTTTGCCCTTTGAAGAATGCCCTATGCTTAGAATAATACCCTATGCTTAGAATAATATAGTGTGCATCCTTTTCAGCTTGTCTTTGTTCACCTAGTTGTATGTATCTTCTTTAGAGCTTATTTTTAGCATTTAATACCATCTATAGTTCTGTCTATCATAGTTTGCTTTTGTCCCATTGACTTGCAGAAAGACATCTTGTTCCCAAAATTTGACAATAGTAAGTCCTATGTATGCTTCCATGAGCAGGTTTTTTTTTTTTTTTTTTTTTTTTTTTTTTTTTTTTTTTTTTTTTTTTGTCAATATCAATGTAGTTTGAACATGCTTGACCCATGGGAAGTTGCATTATTAGGAGGTGTTGTTAGAAGAAGTGTGTCATTGCAGGGGTGAGCTTTGAGGTCTCTACACTCAAGCTCCACCCAGTATGGAAAGAGAGCCTCCTCCTGGTTTCCTACAGAAGAGAATCTCTCCTTGTGGCTACCTTGAGATCAAAATGTAGAACTCTCAACTCCTCCAGCCCATGTCTGCCTGCACGCTGCCATGCTTCCTGCCATGCTGATAATGGACTGAACCTCTGAAACTGTAAATTAAATGCTCTCCTTTAGAAGAGTTGCCTTGGTCATGATGTCTCTTCACAGCAGTGGGAATCCTCACTAAGACAGATATATTTTTTTGGATATGCTTATTCTAGTTTAAAGGGCCAGACATCCCAATATGGTAAACCTAAAGAAAGAAAGCTAAGTTGAACTTGGATTGCACAGAATATAATTTATTGTGATATTACTTGGCGGAAGTATAGTCTTATATATTAATAATACAGTTGAGTTCCCACATTTTGGACGAGAGGAGGCACATATATTTGGATTAGAGCAAAAGTAACATTATCTTAGCTTAAGTGTAGGTGCATAGTGTGTCGTAAGCTAATAGCAATGAATGAGGCACCCTCTGTATCAGCAGTCTGAGTTGTAATGCTCAGTATCCTGCTCTAAAAGTTTGTCTGCTTATATGGTTGGAAAGCTATCTAGGAATAACTAGGTAGGGTTATTCTGGGACAGCCATGTTAGCTACAAGTCAAGATGTCAGCAGTCAGCAAGCAGAATCCACAGAGCAGGTATTTTCAACTCCTTTGGATAAGCACCAAAACCAGTACTTAGATCATATGCTAAGAATCTAATAAGTTTTGCAAGAACCTGCTAAACTCTGTTCTATATTTTTGCATTATATACATGCAAAAATATATTTTTTGATATATATTTTGTATCCTTGAATGAGGGATCATGTTGTTACAAATTCTCATTAGTATTTAGTGCTAACAGTCTTTTGAATTATAGTCATTCTAATATATATAAAGAGAGTAACCATGTTATTTTAATTTGCTATTCCTTAAAAAGACAGGATGTATATCCTACATGCACCATTTTTTCTTGTTTATCTTCTTTTATCTTTTTTTTTCAATTTCTTTTTAAAATTTGCATTCCAGTTGTTGCCCTGTTCTTAGTCATCTCTCCCACAGTTCTGCATCCCATTCATCCTCCCCCTTGCCTCTGAGAGGGTGTTCTCCCCCACCATACCTCCCCCTTCCCTGAAGTCTCAAGTCTCCCCAAGATGAAGTACATCTTCTTCCACTAAGGCCTGACTAGGCAGACCTGTGCTATATTTGTGCCAGGGGCCTCTGACTGGCCCGTGTATGCTCCTGGTTGTTGGCTCAGTCTCTGAGAGCTCCCTGGGGTCTGGGTTAGTTGAGACTGCTGGTCTTTCTATGGGGTGTCCCTCCCTTACAGCTTCTTCAGTCCTTCCTCTAATTCAACTGTAGGGGTCCAAGACTTCAGTCCAATAGTTGGTTGTAAGTATCTGCTTCTGTCTCAGTCAGTTGCTGGTAGGTCTTCTCAGAGGACAGCCATGCTAGGCTCTCATCTGTAATTACCTCACAGTATCAGAAATAGTGTCAGGCCTTGGTGCCCCCCACCCCCACCCCATGAGATGGATCCCAAATTGGGCTGGTCATCGGACCACCTTTCCTTCAGTCTCTTCTCTGTTTGGTCCCTGTAGTTATTTTAGATAGGAAGAGTTCTAGGTCAGAAATTTAGACTGTGGGTTAGTAACCCTGTCTCTCTGAGGCCCTTATTCTGACTTATTATTTGAACGTGTCCTACATGTATATAGGATGTTTTAATCTGATTTACACCTCACTACCTCCTGACAGCTTTCCTCAGGACTCAACATTCCATCTTACTCTCAGCTTATGCCCTTTCCAAAACATTATCATCATGATTTATACCCTCTGTCTTAGTCATTGTTCTACTGCTGTGGAGAGACACCATGATCACAGATACTCTTATAAAGAAAAGAATTTAATTGGAGCTTGCTTATAGCTTCAGAGGTTTAGTCCATTATCAGCACGGTGGGAAGCATGATGGCGTGCAGGCAGACATGGTGCTGGAGAGGTACTGAGATCTCTACTAACCCTGCATCCCACATCAGATTAGTGCAAGGGAGCATGGGACAATCCACTAGGGCATAAACAACCTACCGTTGGTCACACTGCCTAAGTAACATTATATAAAACTAATATTTTATACAAAGGCAACAACATATAAGTAACATATGGTGTATAAATACTGTATATTATAATATATAAATATATGATATATAAAATAATAAATGTACTATATAAAAGTCAGCATTATAGAAAAGCAGCTGTTAGTGGGGTATGGTGGGGTTGGGAGTGGAGGAGACTGACCTGCCAACTTTACTGAGGCGATGTCTCTTGGTTCTGTAGAGCACTCTGTAAATTGTGCAGTGAGCTCCAGGGATACAACTTTTATGGGTCATCACCAGTGTTGGCGTGTAATCCCTGCATCTCAAAGTCACCCAAGCTCCTTCTGACAACCTCAAGCCAACCTCATTGCTTCCTCAACTTTGATTAAATCATTACTTTTGCCTGTCTTGGATTCTCTTTATGTGTAGACTTGTATATATTTTTTTCATCAGGAAAATTCTTTCACCTAGTACTCATGCAGAGATGACAACATTTGACAGCTCTTCTCCCCATCCTCCAGCCCTTAATTTTTTTTCCATCCTCTCTTCTGTGATGTTCCCAGAGCTTTGATGGGGAGGCTGAGATAGATAACCCATTGATGGATGAGCACTTGGTCCTTTAATTTCATCAGTTATGAGTCTGCATCAATCATTACCCACTACAAAAAGAAGACAAAGAAGAAGAAAAAGAGGAAGAAGAGGAGAAGGAAGAGGAAGAGGAGGAGGAGGAGGAAGAGGAAGAGTAAGAGGAAGAGGAACAGCTTCTCTGTGCCCAAATTTGAGAACAGAACACATCTATGTGTATAAACGTGAATATTAAGAAGGTAGTACATCTGGCAACATGATTATTAAGTGAAACACCAGTAGATTTACCACAGGGGCATATGATATTCTTAACCACAAAATTTTGACCAGAAATAAAATCTTTTCTGTGCTTTGGAGGCTTCAAGTCCAATCAGAAAATAGTTGGTTATGGTCACAACCCACTGTGCCAATATTGTGACAGTGGATACAACTTTCCTGACAAGTTGGTATTGTGACATTTAGCATCCAGTGCTATGTATGACCAACTTTTCTCCACAGCAGTCTACATAGCACCTTCCAGCACAGTAAAACATACGGCACAGGGTGTTTTGGTCAGTTTGGGATTGCTTGCTTTCTCAAGCTCCTGAAACCAAAGTGAGCAGTGTCTTCAGTCACAGGGTCTGACCTTTTAATGGTAATGGGAATCCAGGAACAGTGGCAATAGCCTACATTACTTTGGTATTTTTGTGTATTTCTTGTCTAGTAATTCATTTGGAGGTGTCCTGTTTCTGGCACTGTAGTTTCAATAAATAATTCATATCTTCCTGGAAAAGTAGTCAAGCACCATTTTTCTGTAATATTTGTCATAAGCTTACAGACTAGTA
The DNA here is from genome assembly GCA_030674055.1 of Rhabdomys pumilio. Classification (NCBI taxonomy): domain Eukaryota; kingdom Metazoa; phylum Chordata; class Mammalia; order Rodentia; family Muridae; genus Rhabdomys; species Rhabdomys pumilio. Next base: position 144,902,503 of record JANHMN010000004.1, on the reverse strand, counting down.
GATTTACATAAGGCTAATTTCTAAATCTTCAGTATGGTTAGCCCAGCCCTAGCCCTTGCTATTCCCCACCCTTCTGCCCCATTAACATTTAAACCTTGAACTTTAAGTACTATCCATCCCCCATTCTTTTATCTCATGTGCAATTGATTGTCCCCTATGATTATATTTTTTTGACTTGAGTGACAATTTAAAAAATTAAGATCATATGGAAACCTATTATCCTGATTTTTTATTAATATTTTTGTGAAGTATATGTGTTTATACAAATGAGCACTGTGTGAAGGAAGATATTGGGTATTTCATTTGTCACTTTGAACCTTATTTTATTTTGACAGGGTACCTCTCTGAACCTGGTACTCACAGACAGCTAGACTGATTGGCCATGTGGCCTAGAGATCTACATGTCTATCTTTGTTAAAGAGGTATGTGTAAGGTCTTTGACACATTTTTTTAAAGATTGGGTCAGTTTTTTTCTTTTTGTTGTTATTGTTGTTCTTTTCTTATTATTTAGCTTTAAAAATTCTTTGTGTACATGGGGGTTAATAGTGGCTCAGTAGTTTAGAATACTTGTTTAGTATTTACTATTTACTCAGTAGTTCAGAATTCTTGCAGAGGACCCAGGTTCACTTCCCAGCAACTACATGGTAGCTTTGGCTTCAGAAAATCTGATACCTTCTTCTGATTTCACAGATACTAGGCTTGTACTTGGAGCAGGTAAATGCATGCAGGCAAAACACACATACATACATTAATTAATTAAATGTACAAATAAAAAGAATTCATTGCACATTTTGGATATGTAATTACAACAGTTTCATCACAACTGGTATACTTAGTTCACTGATCTCTGCCAGTCTGTGCCTATTCTTTGTATACTCTCGACAGTAACTTTTACAAGAAAAAAGGTTATATTTCAATAATTAGTATGTATAACTTACTAGTTTTCTAAAATAACTCCTTGTCGTGCCCATGTCATTTAGAATTTTCCCTCTCTGATTATGAAGGAATTTTGTGGCTCTGTGTTTTACATTCAGGCCTGTGATCTACTGTGAGTTAACTTTTGTGTTTAATTTAAGATCTATGACTAGATGATGAAGATGGTGGAGATGAAGAAGAAGAAGGAGAAGGAGAAGGAGAGGGAGAGGGAGAGGGCAAGGAAGAGGGAGAGGGAGGGGGAGGGAGAGGAGAGGGAGAGAGGGAGAGAGAGAGGGAGAGAGAGAGAGGGAGGGAGAGAGAGAGGGAGAGAGAGAGGGAGGGAGGGAGAGAGGGAGGGAGGGAGAGAGGGAGAGAGGGAGGGAGAGAGGGAG
>JANHMN010000004.1:144739821-144901096 GCA_030674055.1 Rhabdomys pumilio | reverse complement strand
GAGAGGGAGAGGGAGAGGGAGAGGGAGAGGGGGAGAGGGAGAGGGAGGAGAGGGAGAGGGAGAGGGAGAGGGAGAGGGAGAGGGAGGAGAGGGAGAGGGAGAGGGAGAGGGAGAGGGAGAAGGAGAAGGAGAAGGAGAAGGAGAAGGAGAAAGAAGAAGAAGAAAGAGGAAGAAGAAGAAGAAGAAAGAGGAAGAGTAAGAAGAAAGAGGAAGAGGAAAAGGAAGAGGAAGAAGAAGATTGTATGGTGATGAAGATGATAGTGGTGTTGGTGATGAGGATGATGAACATTTTGTATGTGCATTTGTTTCATCACCATATGCTAATAGGTTTATGTTTTCTTGGAATTCCCTTTAGTTCTTTGTCAGTAAACAGCCGTTTGTATTCTCCTGGGACACTTTCAGGACCTGTCCTCTGTTCGACTGAATTTCTTTTCATTCTTTCCCTACTAGAACACTATTTGGATAACTATAGATTATGGCTTCAGGTAGAATCAGTTCTCTGATTTTGTTCTTTTCCCCCAACATTGTTTTCACTATTATTGGTCTTCAGAAAATCCATGGAAACCTTGTGGCCCGAGCAATCGTCTCGCCAGCAAGAACGCACGCGGGCACCAGGATCCTTCTGCAGCAAGCGTTTATTGCCATGTGAAGAGGAAAAGAGAGAGCGACCCAAGATGGCGCTGCTTTATATACACCCTAGAGTGGCGTGGACATATTTGATTGGCTGCTTGCTCAAAACCCCGTATGACGCCCCGGGTTGGGCGGTGATTTGGCACCACTTGCACATGCGCAATTTTACTTGTTTACCCACGAGTGCCAGGTGCCAGCGCCATGTTGCAATGGCAAATGCTGTCACCGCTCACCTCGGCTTTCCACAAACCTTATTGTCATTTTGTTGATGCCCACATATTACCATATTACCCAACCTATTGGTTGGGCTGCATTGAATCTGGAGATCCAGGTGTGATAATGAATAAATTAGGTTTTTCTTCCTATTTACAAATATAGACAGTTTCCATTTATTTAATTTTATAAATTCATTTACTGGAATTTTACAGTTTTCCTCAAATAGATACTATATTTTCATCTACATATTTCATTTTGGAGACCCAATGAAAAAGCTTTCCTGTTTTGAATTTAAAACCCATGCAGTGGTGATGGTGCATAGGAAGATAATTGACATCTGTACATTAATTTTGTCTTGAAATTATGCTGTGACTCATTATTATTTGCAAAAAGCATTTTTTCTTGTTGGCTTTCATTATCCAGGATTTTCTAAATCAACTCATATTCATCGATGAACAAGAGCCATTTTATTTCCTAAATCCCAGATTATTTTTCTTTCGTGTCTTATTGCATTGTTGAGGACAACTAGACCGGTGTTAAACAGGAGTGGTGAGAGGAGGTACATCCAACCTTTATGACTGATCTTAGTGAGAGAGCTACAGATTTCAAGCTGTGATAAGTTTGGCTTCATTGTTCTATCTGGGATTTATTAAGCTTCCTATATTATCATAGAATTTTAGCTTTCAATAAATACACAAAACTAGGGCAGTATTTCTTCAATAATATTGTTTTCTTTTTTTTTTTCATCCACTTTCTGACACTTCATTAAAGCGATGTTAGGCTAATTAGATATTCTGTGGTTTGTAATGTGTCTTCAATTTTATTTATTAAATTTAATTTAAAGGCTAAATTAAAGTTGTCTCTTTTCTGCATTTTATTTCATCAAGTAGCATATATTTCCATCTTGAGAGTCACTATGAGTTTTCCCTAGCAATGATTTTTTTCTGCAGCTTATTGTATAAAGTTTACTTTTTATAACAAACATTTTTTGCACAATAATCATCATATATCTCTTTTGTCTTCCTTGTATTTCCTTAGAACGCATTTTTCTTCTCTGACCCAATGAAATAGAATTCATTCATTCTTATTATCCATCTACTATTATACCATCCGTATTATTGTTGGTTTAATTTTATTGAGCTGAGTTTCAATCTTTATTAGCTGTTTTCTCGTTGCAAGGACAGAGCAGAAAACCCTTAATTACTAATTTTTTTCAGCCTTAGGCATAACACTTTTCAGAGTACAACATCAGAGGCTCTGGGTACTCAAAGGTTTCTTATACTCCTGATGCTAAGAATGTAACTTACTTAGAGTACTTACTGTCTCATGAGTTGTTGACCAATCATTTCTTCATAGTTACAAAAATAATTTTCATACATTTGGTTAAGTATAAAGCACCCTCATTCTCCTTGGTAATAAACAAATTTTTAAGTTTCTTTCTCTTATCTTTTCAAGTCCATATTCACTTTAATTCACTGAAATTCCAATATATTTAGTGTTATCTAGAGATTCATTCTTATAATGTGAACTGATTTTCCAAGTATTTCCTATTAACTCATCTATACTTCCCTGTCTTCATTTGTAGCAACATATTTTTAAATACATGTTTTCTTGTAGACATAGTTGTCTTTGAACTTTCTGTTCATTTCCATTGTTTTCATTTTCATGCCACCAGGTCCACTGTTCTTTGAGGATTGTAACTTTGTATTGCCATCTTGTTTTTTTTCAAACTTTAGACATTTTTATTTTTGTTATTGTAACATTGATTATAGGAGCCTCTAATCATTACACAGCCATGATAATTGTAGATATATTTGTGTTTTCAGTGCTTTTAAATGGGAATCTGTAAAATGTTGTAATATTTAATATGTATAACATTTGACTTCATAATAATTTGAAAGAATTTACAGTGGGAGAGATAAATGTTATGAAAAAATATAAGTTTCAAATTGTTTTAACTCACTTATAAACTAATTATTTAACATATTTGAAACAAGGACATGGTTCTTTATATTTTTTTGTATTGGGGAAGTAAAACCTATAATGTGTGTTTTATGAAGATTCAATACAACAGGATTAAAAACTCATCCTTTTACAGAAATTATATTTGTTGATGCATTTTATCTATCAGTCTCATTTAATTTTTATTAGTTATTTCTGTGTTTTATATGTAGTATGTATTTGTGTGTGTGTGTATTGATGCATTTTATCTATCAATCTCATTTAATTTTTATTAATTATTTCTGTGTTTTATATGTAGTATGTATTTGTGTGAGAGTGTGTGTGTATGTGTGTGTGTATTTGTGTACATTCTTGTGTAGGAGTATGTAGAGGCTTACAGTTATCTTAATTAATCATTTTCCACCAAATTTTTGAGACAAAAACTCTCATCAAAACTGGAATATTCTGTTTTGAGTAAATTGTTCCGTCAAGAATACACCAGGGTCTGTCTGTCTCTGTTGTTGTACTGCTGATGCAACAGACATATGCCTTCTGACCAGATTTTACACATATACTGGTGTTCTGAACTCTGTTTCTCATGGTTACACAGCAAACACTTTACCCAGGGGACCCATCACTAATAATTTTATCCATGTTATTTTCTTTCCTTTAGGATCAAAGAAATATAACAGACATTGAACTCATAGAATTAATTTCAACTTTACAGTTTTATTGAGATGTTTGTAGAGTTAAGCACATCTTACCTCACTCATTTAATTGTCTACTGTAAAATATAATACTTAAATACTTACCTCAAAGGCTATTTATACCTATCAGTGAAATATGAATCTCAGGGGATGTATGGCACATTGAATGAAATAAACAATTTGTTTTTTAGTGCATGCCTACTTCTGATGTGTGTTGAAAAGTTAGATAGCATCCATATTTTATTTGGAATTTTGTGATTCATCTAATAGTTGTTGCATAGTTGTAATCATTTAAAATTTTTCATAATGGAATTATCATTATTCAGATGATGTCTATAATCTTGTTTACCATGAACCATAACCTCTAAGTAAATATATATAGATTTATTCAAAATGAAAAACATCATTCAATACAAATGTTTTCTTTCTGTGAATCCCTTTACTTGAATAGTTGCTAACACAGCTTTTGGACTAAACACTTTTCTCATCCTAATGACGATGATCATACAGAGAAACAAAAGATATACATACATATAATACATAAATATACATACATATTTAGTGATAACTATAGACTGACAGAATAACAGACACAAGAAACTTTCTTTCAGAGAGTTGTTCAGAGTAGTCCATGTGATTTCCAAAACAATATAGCAATATAGTTTATATGTGTGTGTATGCAAAATATATATGAGAGGAAAAACATTAAAAAGTAAAAAGTCAATAAAACAGAATACTCTGATCTGGGAAGTTTGAGATTTCTCAAAATTTTGATTTCTTTAAAAATCTTTGTACAATGAGACTGAATGTTAAAAGAGAAAGTTAACCCTGGAGATAAAATTTTAGAGACATTTCAATTTATATGTAATATTAATGTTGAATATACATACATATGTAATATTAATGTTGAATATATCTCTATCTCTATCTCTATCTCTATCGCTATCTCTATCTCTATCTCTATCTCTATCTCTATCTCTATCTCTATCTCTATCTCTATCTCTATCTCATCTATATCTATATCATCTATATATCCCTTGTTTGCCTCTCAGGAATTAAGGGTTGAGAATGGGCTGCTGTTGTTGAAGACACCACACATTTAGAATACTCAACTCTGATACTTCAACCTGGAACTGACCTTATAGTCTCTTTTCTGTGGTATAGCTTCATTGGTTCCAGAAAATACTATGTCAGCTGAGAAGAGAAGAAATCAATTCAACAGCCCTATCCAGCTGTATCATCTAAACACCATGACAATTACCAGTGTGGTAAGATATTAGTCAAGCTAGGAAGTAACTTTCACATGTACATGACAACCAACAGCTATCTAATTGGACTTGAGGCTCACTCAGAGAAGAGAAATCATGCTTGGTACTAACTTAGCCAGCTTCTCAGGTATAGTGAGGTCATGGATTAGAGAAAATCTACTGCCACTACTGTGATAGATCAGCATTGATTCCATATTGTATTCTAAATCTTATCCTTATATTGATGGATAAGAGTAGCCACCACTTCCACCCCCACCCATAAAGGAAGCTTCCCATAGCAAATGGAAGCCATCTCAGAAAACCACAACTGGACACAATCCAGAGATCATGGGGAGCCTAGTCCTAGTTGAAACACATACGTCACAGCTCCTGCATCTATGCCCTAAAGAACATCAAGAAAGAAGGGTCAGTAAGATTTTAGAACCAGAATATCAGGAAGTCTTCTTTCTGTAAGCTGTCTTTCCTAAAAATGGCTGCACAAATCATACTACAATGGCAATATCAATAGAAATGATAATATTAGTGGAAAGGGGGAATAGCACGGATTCTTGCCCTTAGACAAAGAACTACAAGCAACCAATGGTTACTGGGAGAGGCACAATGAACATCTATTAGAGTTAAGACCCCTTATTGGTTTTCCACTGGAGAGTGGTCGTCCCTGAACCCAGATACACACAAACAACACAAATGGATTCAGCAAGTCATACATGTTTTTATACATGTGCGGATACATATATAATACGTATAATAAAGTAAAAAGGGGCTCTCAACCAGAAAGGACTGACTGGAGGGTATAAGTGATACAATTCTATTGCGAGGGAAAACACTAAAAAATAAAAGTTAATAAAACAGAATACTCTGAACCGGAAAGTTTGAGACCTCTCAAAATTTTGATTTCATTAAAAGTCTACGTTGCACATTGAGACTGAATGTTAAAAGAGAAACTTAACCTTGGAGATAAAGTTTAGACACATATTTCAATTTATATGTAATGTTGAATATTTCACAGAAGTATAATGTACAAAACTAGAAACAATATTTATTTATTGAAAGAGATGTACATGAGAATTCCATTTAGCCAGTCTAAATGTTGCAATGACCTAAGCAGCGAAGTACAAAAAATACTTGAAATTGAGCTAGGGAAATTAATTTTAATACCAATATCTACTTTGCTGTGTGAAATCTCTTTTGGTGGTTGGTGTCTGAAAAGTCTCTTAACTGACAAGTGGACTTTTACCTGTGTACATTTTATAATTCACAGCTATGTCATTAAAGGTGATCTTTGACTAACTTTCAATTGTTTAATTTTACCTTTTAATACTCAAACCCACATACACATGTTCCCCAATGACAAAGCTATTATTTGTTTAATTGGAAGCCATCATATTTAGGCAGTTTAAAATATTTTGTTTATAATTATCATTAGTTTGCTATTGTTGTTGTTGTTCTTGTTTTGTCAGGTATAGTGTGGAAGTCAGAGGCAGTACAGTCCAGCCGCCTTTCTCTTCCTATACCTTAAACGAGCTCAAGGGATAACTTCAGTCTGTCTGTCTTGTTCTACAGTTGCTTTATGCACTAAGCTAACTCACTGGCCCTGAGCAGTCCTTTTATTGTAAAATTCTGATGTGGTGGTTATTCAGAAAATTATGTTATTCCTATTGACAGATTATTAAACTGTCAATTTGTCTGCAGGGTTAGGTCCTGTAGTTCCAAATTCCTGAAACTGAAGCAAGAAAATCAATCATTTGAGCCTAAGAAGTCAAGATCACCCTGGGTGACATATAACATCACACTTCAGAAAATGAATATATTAGATTTTAAGTGTCTAAATTTATGACTGGCATTATTAACTACAGGCATACGCAGACATACACAGTTAGTATTAGTATCACATTATTATGAAAGAAAAAATGAGTTGATTCATATTTTAAAAAAAACCTCTAATTTTATAACATGTATGTACATGAGCTCTGAGAATAGCAAAATCAAGCCTGGAATTTATGCAAGTATGTGCACCAGAAAAATGTGCAAAAATGTTCATAGAAATTTCATTTAAATCAGCTAAATTTGTGAACCTTGCAAATGTTAGTGAACATGAGAATAGATAGGAACAGTTAATCTGTTTCTAGTTGGCCAAAACAACACATCCGCTCCTCTCAAAACGTGTGCTTCTCACACATTTATGAGGGAGAAGTCGATTGATGACTGTATTCTGAAAAGTTCTATCTCTGTAATCCTCAAGAAAAAGCCAGCTAAGGTGAAGGCAGACATAATGGTGGTTTCTACTAGACTGTCCTGATAGTAAAGCATACATCTAGAGATGTTCACCTTACTCACGCTGTATCACAATAAAATATAAGTTTAAAAATGCATCAACTGTAGGAAAGAGTTCCCAGGCTCGGGGTGGGGATGATAGAATTGAGTGGAGAGAAGTCTTTTGTCCCTGGCTGGCTTGCTAAATTCAGTGTTTCAACACTGGGGACCTGCCAGCTCAGATCTCCAATCCTCAGAGGCTCACAAACTTCCTGTGTGGGCTCCTCCTGCTTGGAGTCGCTTGAGGATGGATGTATATGGGGACACCAAAAGAAAACAGATTCAGCCACTCTTCAGTTCCACACAGTGGTTGGTGGGGGCGGGGGGAGGATGCAAGAGGCCCGCGTTAGTGGCAGCTTTTCAACAGACGCGCAGCTCCTGGACGACTTCCGTTCCTGGGGGGTGGACCAGTTAGGCAGGTAGGGCTCTGTGTCCCACAGGGACTGACCTTTGTTCTCCGGCTTGCTACCAGCGGAAACTAAGCCTTAGATAGAATAAAGGCTCCACTGCTTTGCTTTTTGTTTTGAGTTTAAATCGCAAACCAGCGGCAGTGAGGAGTACCTCTCTTAGGGTGAAGCTCTGGAGCACAGTGTGCAGACTTCTCTGCAGGACTGGTGCGGTGGCTCAGTCCCAGGAGCCACAAACTTGCCAGAATCAGAGACAAATTAACTAAACCCACGTCGTGCTCACTGCACTTTGGAGACACGCGAGTGCATGAAAACTCCTGTGAGTTCCCTGGGAAAGGAAATCATGCCCCCCAGGTCTCTCCCCAACCTCTCCTTTCCCACGGAGGCGAATGAGAGCGAGTTGGAACCGGAGGTCTGGGAAAAGGATTTTCTGCCTGACTCGGATGGGACCACCGCGGAGTTGGTGATCCGCTGTGTGATACCATCCCTCTACCTAATCATCATTTCGGTGGGTTTGCTGGGCAACATTATGCTGGTGAAGATATTCCTCACCAACAGCGCCATGCGGAGTGTCCCCAACATCTTCATCTCTAACCTGGCGGCTGGGGACCTGCTGCTGCTGCTGACCTGCGTCCCAGTGGACGCCTCCCGTTACTTCTTTGATGAATGGGTGTTCGGCAAGCTGGGCTGCAAACTCATCCCGGCCATCCAGCTCACCTCGGTGGGGGTTTCCGTGTTCACTCTCACGGCCCTCAGCGCCGACAGGTAAAAAAAAAAATACAGGTAGCAAAGAGGCAGACTAGAAAAGACATGAACAGGAGCATGGAGCTAGGGTGAGTGGGAATTGGAGTGTGCCAGCTGAGGAAAGGATGTTAGGAAAGGTTGGGAATAGAGATGGGGGGAGGAACTTATATGTATATAAGGAAAGCTTAGTAAGTCGAATTAAAACATAATGAGAAGTGGAGTTTAAAATTACAAAAAAAAAGTATTTAAATAACACTTTAAATTGCACCAACTTTAAATTTGCCTGCATTTTCTCCCTACCCTCACCCCCACTTTAGGAACCTTACTATGCACAGAAATCTACATCACAAAACAAGTTAAAATTCAGTTGTCTCCTGGGATTTTTTTTTTTCTTTCTCCCTGTGTCCAAACCTACAATGTACTTGTACTTTACTGATTAAGTACAGTGGCGTTCTGCTATGTTAGGACACTAAGTTTGACTTTAGGAAGCTGCTTAGTCCAGCTTGTGCACCATTTACAATGTGAAGTAAGTATTCGTCTAAGGGAAACGTTAGAATAATAGGCGTTCTTCGAAAATAGACTCTCATGTCTTGTATAAAAATATTAAGGTCTTCTATTTCTTGTTGAAATCAAGCGATCCTCCCATAATGCTAAATGTTAATGTCCAAAGACAGTGCTATGAACACAACCTTCATTAACAAATCTGCTTTTGTGTACTATATAGCAAGATGATGTATGCATTATTCTATTTGGCAGATCATTTGGTTCAAAGCTGTCATTTTCCATGTGGGGATCCTGAAGCTCAGATAATGTAGGTCCTCCTGAGATTTCTGGGAGGAAAATCTAGAAGGCTACAGCTGTTATCCCTGGCTGCTGTATTATGCTTTCATGTCTTTGCAGGAAGGAATGTCTTGGTGGGTGACTGGAGGCAATATATATATATATATATATATATATATATATATATATATATAATTTATATATAGGCAATATATATATATATAAATATATATATATTTGGTATCATTTTTGGAGCTGTGGTTTCATTGCCCTGGGAATGAAGGACAGACTAAAATTATTTAGCTAAATAATTTAACTTGAAAATAATATTCATTCACCTTATAAATTTGAATATTGAATTATTAATGAGTCTGGATTTGAGTTTCTTGGGATTGGTTATAACGTTGCTATACTAATTTGGAATTGAAGAGCTAACGTTTATTGGAAGTAAGACAATATTCACTGGAGTGCCTTTTGTTGTTGTTAAGTAGATACTTATTTTATAAAATGTGCTTATTTTAAATGCTCATGGAAAAGTGATTAAAATTGTTAAATACCTTAAGAACCTTATTTTGCCTTCTTAGCACCAGTTTTATTATCTTTTAAAAAGTTTTACCTGAACTTCAAAGCTAAAATATGACATTGGAGCTTGTCTGATCTTCTTCAGGTGACCTAATTTAATCAGACTGTTAAAGAAACAAACAATTAGAATAAAACACAATATTTAGCAAACACTATCAGTAAAATCTACACCAAGCATCCTTTTAAAAAAAGAATCGAATCTACATTCTTTTTAAAGTATGGAATTAATAGCAAGACTCAGAGCTTGAGTTTCTTTCAAACCAGTTTTCCAGTCTATTGTCATAGAAACAAGTAAGTTTGCTGTGATCATAGGCCAAAGACTGAAGAGCCTCCTGTATTCAGGACTTTTTGAGGCCATCATATGCATACCAGGGGGATTATGGGATTATCATGATACTCTCATTATAATGATAAATATTGGTGCATTGCCTTTTTTGGACCATTGAGTACCATGTTTTCAATTTGGTTTTTGTTGGAAACTTAAAAGTTAAAAAAAAAAGTAAATAACATATAACAAGGATAAAAAGGGAAAAAACAGGTGTAGGGAAAATGAAAATGGTCAAATATAGGGTGAACTGTACTTTCACTATAGATAATTATGCTTTCTGAGAGCTTTTGAATTGTCATCTCTAAAAGAAAAGTTACCTCTTATAGTATGGACCAAGCTGTGATTTTTACAGAGTCACAGACACAGAATAAACTGCAATTTCTGCACCTAATTTATTACTTTATTATTAAATAAAATATCCTATATTATGCTGGCATGCAGTAAGTTATGTCTCTTATTCAACTGATTTTAATCACGGCTAGATTGCTTCTTTTCCTCCTTCTTAGAAGGAGCACTGTTGACTTAAGATGCACTGTGTTGTTCTTGAGTAGTAGTATGGATTCCCTGACTTAGCTATAGCTGTACAACTACTTGTCTATGTGTGTCACACATGGTAAGAAGGGAGTGTGCCAGGCTGATATTACTGCAGCTGGGTCTTCATTGCCACCTGTATTTATCCATATTTTATCTGAAAAGGTGTGATAGAATAATACAAAACATATGCTCCTAAGTTACTGTTTACCTATTTAGAAAAAAGAGACTAATATTTACAACATGACATGATACTTTAAGAGAAGGCATCTGCCTCTCTAAATAACCGACATCTGTTGTTTCCAGAGATTCAGAGATTGTGCACCCCTACTCTGGAAAGCTTGCAAGAAGCCTGAGGCAAAAATGCCCACTGCTACATCAGTCCTGTTGAAAATTGTTTCTAAGCATGACTTATGTGCAGGTTTGAAAAATATTAGTAAAGTAAAGGCAGAATCTCTCATTTCTCGTCTTAGAGACTGTGTATCATTCAATCATTGGGAAAGCCCAGTGTATTCTCATTGCACAGAGGCCATAGATGATTCCGAAGCTGTTGTACACTGAACATCACTAGACAGTCTCCATTGTACTCTACCATTTTATCCTAACCCAGTATTGAACAGCTCCGCTCACCACAAGTGCTCTTCGTTAATGATGTCCTTATTACTCAAGCCAACAATGAGTTCCTGAGAAGCCACGGTGTGCTCCTAGCATTCTGTACACTAGAGAAGCAATAATGAGAAATAGCTTTGCTTCTGTCAACACATGGTTCACACCTGGACTTTCGCTGGCCTCCTTTCTGCACAATAAAGCTTGATAAGCAGAAAGAGGGAAGTTTAAATAGGCATGCTTAAAGAAACAGATTTCAAGATATTTTGATGATTTTTGCAAGAAGTAAAAATGTTCTAATTATTTTGTACTATGATTAAATTAAATTTTATATTTACATTAAATTTATATTATATAGACATAAATGAAATTCATATTGATGAGTAAATCTATTCATTGATGCTTAATAAATGAATGATGATTATACATCTTTATATCTGCCCTTTGACCGGTAATTCTTTAATTCAGTTTTCAATTAGGAATATTTCTCTGAGACTATTTGTAAGAGAAAAATGTAACATTTTGCATATCTGCTATGCTACAGATTTTAATTAAATAGCTTTTATGCTGAGGGACATCTTTCTCATGTTTCATGCAAATGTTTGAAGAAAGCATGATAAAACACGCTTACCTTAATATGCATTAAATGGCTTTAGTTATTTCTTTATATACTTCCAAACATACACTTGCCGCATTAATATTCTTTTACAGCTGGGTCTAGAGGTAGAGTGCTTGCTTGCCTTGCATATGTGATATCCTGGTATTTTCTAACATTTCTGTCTCCCCAACAAAACAGACAAACAAACAAACAAACAAACAAACACAAACACTCAATAATTGTGAGCTATGTTACAGCACTGATAGCTTTGGTATTATAATTCTTTGTTTATAGGATTTTCACTATTGTCTTTTCACTCAATTGGGTATTATTAAGAGACTTCCTGAGCTATAACAGCTTTTTATTTTTTTCTGCAGGTGAAGAGAATCACCCCTGTTGAAATGGTCTTTATTTATCTTTGTCCCACTCTCCTGCTCGATTTATTTCCTAAATAAATTTTGGCCTGTAGCCAGTAATCTTATCATAATGAAAGGTTTATACATTTTACAACTGTTTTACGTTTCTAAACCATCTTTTTAGGGGCATAGTGCATATTATAATCTGAAAGTTTGCATCCTCCTGAATTCATAAAGCAAAACCTTTTCCCACAAAGCAATGGTAATGGGTAGTAGAACCTTTGGGGTGTGATTAGGTCTTTAGAATAGGGCCATTGTGAGAAGTACCCCAGAACGACTCAGTAGAAGGCACTACGAGCAAGGGCACAGTGAAACCACCAACTGAACCACTCTGTGGGTAGAAAGAAAGCCTTTTAGGGGAACAAGCTGCCAGGGAGTCTCTGAGAATAGAGGCTAGCAGCTGGCGTGGAAAGCGAGCAGGCTTTACACTACAGTCAGCAGGATGGGGTCTTTGAGAAGAGCAGGATGCTCAGACTGATGGGAGTGAGATGCCCTTGCCCAGGTGGTGCAGGCAGTTGACTGTTGGCAGAGAAGGGAGGGAGTGGCTTTCCTGGTAACAGAAACCAACCTTAAAAGAGTCCTGAGAAATGCAGAGTTTAGGCTCCTGTTTACTCAATAAAACCCTCTGCTTACCCAGTTAGGGTCCTTCTGTGTAGGACACTGTCACCAGCACTGTCATGTTGGGGAACCACTTTGGATCTAATGCTTGCCATGAAGGAAAGACACTCACCAGGCACTGAATCTGTCAAAGCCTTCATTCTGAACTTCCCACTTTTCCGGACCATACAGTAACTTTCTGGGGTTTGTAAATCATCCAATCTAGGATATTTTGATTTAGTATTTTAAATTACCTATGACTAAGTCTCTGGGAGTGTATTGCCAGATATGTTATGGAGAGAGGCATCTTCCTTTTATTTTTTAAAAATATGAGGGCATTGAGAATATCATTTGTGGTCCTTAGCTATGTAAAGAAGACTCGTTATAGAGATTTATTATATCTTAGTCATCCTCTTCAAATAAAAAATTACATTTAGCCTCTTTATTTATATATTTTGATAATTTGCCCTTATGAGTTATCTGATAAATGTTATCAGTCAATAGATATACAGAGGGGGATGCTCACAGTCAACCAGTGGACTGAGCACGAGGACCCCACTGGAGGAGTTAGAGAAAGAGCCGAAGGGGTTTGCAACCCCAGAGGAAGAACAACAATATCAACCAACCAGACTCCCCAGAGCTCCCAGGGACTAAACCACCAACCAAAGAGTACACATGAAGGGACCCATGGCTTCAGCCGCATAAGTAGCAGAGGATGGCATTGTCTGGCATCAATGGGAGAGGCCCTTGGTCCTGTGAAGGCTAGATTCCCCAGTGTAGGGGAATGCCATGATGGAAAGGTGGGAATGGATGAGTGAGAGGGGGAGCACCCTCATAGAAGCAGGGGAAAGGGAGGAGATGGAATAGGGAGTTTCCAGAGGGGAAACTGTGCAAGGGGATAATATTTGAAATGTAAATAAATAAAATATTTTAAAAAAAGCTATGTAACTCTTGGGAGGGAGATGTTTTTGTCCATACTTCATAGTGAGAATAAAAAGGACTTAGGTTTTTTCTAAATGATGTCACAGATAATAACAAATTAGTCTGTGTAAAATTACTTTTTATTATATTCTATTATCTCTTAGATATACTTTCGAATACCTTTAAAGATAAATATAACTTGCTTTTGTACAATTTGGTTTGCTTGAGTTTTCACTATTTCATTCAAAGTGTGGAGGTGGCCATGATGAGTTAGGCATTAAGACAGTGTCTCCGAATGTGAGTCCTGTACCACCTGATCCTACTGCACATTACCATCAATACACAAGAGATGAGAAGAGAGGCTGCTGTATGATCTAAAATAGTTACAGAGATTTATAAAAACAGAAGTCTTCGGTTATATCATTTCTCTCAATCGGACTGTGGAGAAAAATCTCACTCTGGACTAGTGTCTAGGGTTTGTTGATTAGGAAAATGTCAAGGAAAAATGTTTGACGTCCCAAACATCAAAGCTATGAGGGTATAATTCAAATGCATTGCTTTGTAGACTTTTAATAATTCATTTATGTCCCTTAGATAGCAATTATAATGATAGGTTGGAAATGAAATCATCTAAATAAAAAAATCTAACAGCTGGTCACATTCCATGAAAAATGATACACATACTGTATATTGACTTAAGATAAAATTATTGTGAAAGAACCATTTTCCACCACTCAGAAAAATCCATTTTAAAATATTTTCTTCTCTCTACTTGTGTTCTGTGCCAATAAACCCTGCAATGAATTGTAGACACTGATATGCCAGGGAACTTGTATCTTCCATACATTAAGAAATGCCAGGGAAGAAAAAGTGTTGGCACCTCTATTGGCAGTGAGATTTATTTTGTTTCCCCTCCCTCCTTCTCTCCCTCCTTCTCTCCCTCATTCTCTCCCTCCCTCCTCCTCTATATCCCTTCCTCCCTCCCTTCCTTGCTCCATCCCTCCCTTTCTTCTTTCTTCCTTCCTAGAGAGTAACTTGAGACTTTTGTCCTAGGTACAGAGCTATTGTGAACCCCATGGACATGCAGACATCTGGTGTGTTGCTGTGGACCAGTTTGAAGGCCGTGGGCATCTGGGTGGTCTCTGTGTTGTTGGCAGTCCCTGAAGCTGTGTTTTCAGAAGTAGCACGCATTGGTAGCTTGGATAACATCAGTTTCACAGCATGCATACCCTACCCACAAACAGATGAGTTACATCCAAAGATTCATTCCGTACTCATTTTTCTTGTCTATTTCCTCATACCACTTGTTATCATCAGCATTTATTATTATCATATTGCAAAGACTTTAATTAAAAGTGCACACGATCTTCCTGGAGAATACAGTGAACATACCAAAAAGCAGGTAAGATGGTTTAGGATGTGTGTGTGTGTGTGTGTGTGTGTGTGTGTGTGTGTGTTGTAAAGGAGATAATCAAAACCAGTGACTACCATTTTCTGTTTTATTTTATGCATTGTCTGTTCCATGAAATACAAAGATAAACCTGGGTGCTAGTTTGCCTTAGCTGAAAGGATTCTTGGGGAATTTCTTACATGTGTTTCTGTAACATAGTGAAGAAACACATGGGCATGGGCTGTAATTCTAAAAGCAAGAAGAGGGAAGGATGTATGCAAGAAGTTCCCCGGAGCTTTCTGGCCAGTTAATCTATGATGTGTGCATAGGTTTCAGTGACAGAACCAATCTAAAGATAAGGTAGAGAATGATAGCAGGAAATACATGTAAACCAGCTTCTGACTTCCACTCATGTACATATGCACACACATACACACATGTACACACATGCTTACACTTGGATGATAAATAAAATGCAACCAATGTTTGTTTGTTTTTAAACTTTTTACATGAAAATATTTTTACAAAGTTCAAGGCCATCAATCTGAAAATTTCCCATTTTAAGTGTGAATTTATTGTCTTCGTTTTCAAGTATCCTTGTAAGGGAATCAGGACGAATGAAGAAGGAAGAGTGTCTAGTGGTCATAGGGCAGTGCCTAGGGCTGATCATGGGACTTGAGTGGGTAGCAGAATAGGAGGCTCTAGAAACTGCAGAGAAGTAGAGAGAATGAATACAACGCCAAAGGCCTCTGGCAGTTGGAACCCTTGGCCTATTCCAACTGTGAAACTTTGCCATAAAGAACACACACTACTTGAAAATTGGTAACATGTAGATTAGCTACAGTTTTTGTTGTTATTGTTAAAGAACATGCACTAATAATTTTGGTTAATGTTATTCGTGTGAAAGGGAAATTGAACAAACATTCTGTTGTGAAAGTTTCTTGTTGTGTGTTTCCATATTCCTGGAGAGAAAACTCTAACTGGTCAGAACTCCTGTAACTACAATGGTTACAGGGAGGTGATGTCCACTTGTTGGCAGTTTGAAGGCAAACACAATTAATCCCGGATTACTGAAAAGTTAGTGGTGGATTAGATGGAGTAAGAAAATGGAGCTGTGAGCTGGTCAGGAGCTGGGGGAGGTTGCCATGGTGCAGAGCATCCTTCATTAATTAAGAACTTCATTAATTAATTACCACCACGATTAGTCGACCTTCATTTTAAAGACTCAGATAGTGACTCAATGTTTCAGATAAATGAATGATTTGTTATCCATGTATCTGGAATTCTGGAAACAAAATGTCAATGCTAAAGGCTTATATGCCCTTTACATATCTAGATACCTTACTCAGAGTTCTGTAACCAGTTTGTATTATAATTGGATATTTGATATTTGGTTTTTTTATTTCTTTTAAGTTGAGTGCTTTGCATATCCACAGCTTTCTGGTTTTCTTTGTAATCACTGGTTTTGTCTTATTTTTGCAAATTTCCCTTTGGAGATTTATAAGCCCTGATGGAGTAACTGGTTCTGGACACTTGCCAAGACCCCATCTCAAAGCTTACCTGAAGTTAAATTTCTAGCTTTAGACTTCCATGGATGTTTTATAGCCTTGCAGTGTCATTTAGAGAGAATACACTGAGTGCTCTAAGTTCCAGACTCACACTTCTTAAAACTGTTGGTTTGTCTAACATCCACTGAGATGCACCATCAGTATCACAGCACTCTATTCCTGAGTATCAGCTACGCTTGCTCTGGCTTTCAGACTTTCTAGTTCTTTTTGGAGTATTCTGGATGTTGACTAATGGCTCCATCTCAGAAAATTTGGTGATGGCTGTCAGTGTCTTCTGATATACTGTCCCTATTCACACTGTTATACTTAACCATTTAAGCAAATGGAAAATAAGATCTAAATCTTGTACTCTAGATTTTAGATTAAAATATTAAATATCTGACTTTGAATGCTACTTATTATATCCCTGGGGGCTTTCTTACAAAACAGTTTATTAAATTTTATTAAAAACTAAAATCTAATCCAGTTTGTTTTATCAGTGTTGGTATTTTCCCTAGAAGTTAAAAATTATTTTATCTGTTTTATCTATCTATCTATCTATCTATCTATCTATCTATCTTATTATCTATCTATCATCTATGTATCTATCTATTTATTGTCTATCTTTCTATCATTTATGTATCTGTGTATATATGTATGTGTGTATTTATGTATGTTTCTATTATCTATAGCTATTCATCCACTTATATAATTTGTCATCTATAGATCTATGTATCTGTCTGTCTATCTGTAGCTCTATCTATCTATCTATCTATCTATCTATCTATCTATCTATCTATTATCTATTGCTATCCATCCATTCATATGAGTATCATCTATGTTTCTATCATCTACCTATTTGTGTGTGTAAACGTGTGTGTATGCATGCCATAATGTGTGTATAACAATCTGAGGACAATTTCCTAGAGTTAATATTCTTCTTCTACCATGTGGGTCATGAGCATTGAACTCAGTTTGTCAGGTTTGGCAGTATATGACTTTAGTCACTGAGCCATCCCTCCAGTCCCAGGAAAAAATTATTTTGTCTGTCAGGGGCTTAAATCTCCATGTGTATTTATTTGTTTGTTTTTTATTATATACTTGTAAGAAAGAGGATCGGGAGACATAAATAGTGATATATAGAGTAAAAATTAGTCCTATCTCATCAGGTCATTTTTTTCTTGTTTAAATACCTGATATTTGGAAAATATGTACACTTGAGTGCATTTTATTTAATTTAGTATGTTTAATACAAACAAAATAGTTTATGATTTTGCTAACATGGTCCTACCTTAAGTAAAAGGAAAATATTTTAAGGCATTCATTAAGATTACTGTTTTGGCATGAAGATAGTCATTTATAATTTATCATCTGATCTTGTATAAATACTAAATATCTTCCAAAGAAAATGAGGTGGTAATAAAAACTGTCCTGGTCAAGACTTTAGAGCAATCACTTTGATGAAGTGATGAGGTAAGTAAACAGTTCTTGGGATCACCACACGCCCGGATAAGCCTTCTTCATTCTGTGACAAGGGTTACGGCTTCGGCTGACTCCATCTCTTTCTGTTTTTCACAGATGGAGACCCGGAAACGCCTGGCTAAGATTGTCCTCGTGTTTGTGGGCTGCTTCGTCTTCTGCTGGTTTCCCAACCACGTCCTCTACTTGTATAGGTCTTTTAACTACAAGGAGATCGATCCTTCTCTTGGACACATGATTGTCACCTTAGTGGCCCGGGTTCTGAGTTTCAGTAATTCCTGTGTCAATCCCTTTGCTCTTTATCTGCTCAGTGAAAGCTTCAGGAAGCACTTCAACAGTCAGCTCTGTTGCGGGCGGAAGTCCTATCCTGAGAGGTCCACCAGCTACCTTCTCAGCTCTTCAGCAGTAAGAATGACTTCTCTGAAAAGCAACACAAAGAATGTGGTGACCAATTCTGTCCTGCTCAATGGACATAACACAAAGCAAGACATAGCACTGTGACTGGAGACCATCGAATTCATTCTTGGAAAATACCATTTTTGAGACTTTTCCATTATTAATGAGAGAAGCAGAACAAAAAAAATCTCCATATTTATACTGATCCTTAGCTAATTCATAAGGGGAACTCATGTTTGACTTAAGTGCAAAGCAAATACTTTTGTCTGAATAGAACGAACTTTACATTACACCATATACATCTATACTGCACACACATAACTCACATATATCTCTTGCTAACATTGGTTTAAAAATTCCCTTGAGATTTAGGTGTCTCAACAAGCAAATATGGCATATTTAGTTTAAATTCCTTTTATCTTAAATCATAGAGATCAGTTCCATAATAACTTTGTAATCTAGTGAAAGGTAATAATCAAACTCCCATTATTTGAAATATAAATTACAACATTCTGTTGTGTAAATTTTATCCATATTTAGTATATGTGTGTGTGTGTGTGTGTGTGTGTGTACCTCAATTTGAAAAAAAATCTCAAAATGGAGTTTAATCATAGTTCATTAATATTTATTGTTCTTTGTATAATTATAATTTATAGAAAGGTTTGTAACCTCTAGATATTGTATTGGAAATTATGATGGCATTTTATCATGAATTATAAATTGATATATGAATGTGACTCACCTTGTATATGTAAAACAAATATAATATGCTCTAAATTTCAATACTATTTCTAATATGTTTGCATGATAAGTTTTGTAAACACTTAAATTCATTTCAAATTGACTGCTTCAGCATAGATAATAAGATTTGTATAATTCAGACATCTGCCAACTTACAAGTTGTATGAGGTTTCAGGCATTTTTTTTTCTGCATGATATTACAGTTTTCTCCAAATAAATATCTTTCCATTTGTAAGCCAAATACAAGCACTGTCTTTATTAAACTCTAAAAGTTTAAGCCCATTTCTTAAGCCCATACCAAACATCTAATACTTGACTTTATTCATGCCATGTTTCCTTCTAAATGAGTTAAGGTAATGGTTCTGGAACATTAAGCTTGCCTTTAAATATTTCTACCCTATACTAAAGGTATGAAATACTCATTAGGACACAGCAATTAAAAAATAAATGTAAACATTACCTATATTGTTTGATAATATGAATGATAACAGATATTAATAAAGTATTTGCTGTTTTTAAAGTTTACTACCAGAGTTTTATATGTAATTATTTTCTTCAAAAAAAAAATTTCTTAAAAGAATAAAAGAAGGGACCAATTTTCTAGGGTATGTAGATTCTCAAATTTGGTGGATCTTGATTCAGGAGATGACACAATTTTACAAATTAACTTTGAATGATAATATATTAATGAAATGTAAACCTGGTCGTTTGCTTCCATTCACTCCATGGAAAGTAATCTTCATGAAACCTGGGAAGTAGTTCTTGTTTTCTTTACTTTATAGAGTGGGAAATTGAGACTCAGCTATAGTTAGTAACTTAGAGAAGTTGATTCTACCATGTGGAAAACTTGGACTCTGAAACCAGATACCACATGGTAAAGTGAATGCCCCACTACTCTACTTTCATTTAGTTGTGGCTTTCTTCATCTGATTGCACTGCAAGTTGCAGCTCTATTTACCATGAAATCACACAATGTGTACAGAGTTAAAATTAATTTTGATCATCTTACAAATGTTTTAAAGCTCACTCATTGAAATCTGTAGAATCATCACCTAAAAATAAAAAATCTTTGGTCCATGTAGAATATTTTGCATTAAAAATATTAAGATGATAATAGACACATAGCAAAGATTACAAGACTCATTCACATATGCCTTAGTGGCTCTTTTAATTTCATTTATATAGAAATATATGAAATATTGTAAAAACACATGCATATATCCTGTAATATATATGACCTTAAAATTATAAGGGTATGTACATACATTAATTATGAATGGTAGAAATTTAGAGTTCAAGAGAGTACAATTGTGAGATATTTTTTAAGAATACATCCATTTATGTTTGTAAGAAAAAGATCTATTTATGAAATGTTTTAGAAAAAAATTCCCTAGACAGTTTATGAAAATGTTTGCCTACAAAGATATCATCATCATAATTGTGACACAAGTCTCTATCTTCTGTTTACTAGAAAGGGTATTAACAATGGGACCATTTCTTTCTTTCTTTTTTTTTTTTTAACACAAAACACTTTATTTATCAGTATTTGTATATACATATATACTTATACATGTATACATATATACATACATATATGAACAATAATTAAATAATAAGATGTATTTGAAAAGTATGGGGGGTTGGGAAGAGTACTAGGAAGGAGAGAAAGGGAAAAATTATTTAAATACAGTGCTTATACATAAAATTCTCAAAAAGGAATCCAGGTTTTAAAAATGTTCAACAGATTAACTAGCATTTTACAATATGAAAATAAATATGACCTATAATTATGTTGAAGGACGTTTTAACTCACTACAAACTTTGAAGTTTAAAATGATATCAATAAAATTTATTTTACCCAGCATACTAACAAAAACCACAATAACATTTTATAATTCAAACTATTTCTGAGAACAAGAAAGTGGATTGTCAGAAGCTAAGTCAGCAGAGCTAGAGGGAAACTGTGTGTTTTTTCTTTTCTTTTCTTTTCTTTTCTTTTCTTTTCTTTTCTTTTCTTTTCTTTTCTGTTCTTTTCTCTTTTTTATTATTATCAAATCATAATTTTTACTTTTTAACACAGGGGTTATAAACACGAAAATGCAGGATGTGGGGAAGGGGATGACACAGGAGCACAGGTGTTCAGGGGGAGTACAGATATCTTTCAGAACAGGGTATCAGCTGGGTGAAAGTTCAGGGGTCAAGTCAATATAACTTTGCCTATGATTCACTTGTCCTTATCTAATTTGGTACTATCCGCCAAGGCTGCCTATTTACAAGGTCTATGACTACTCAGACGGGTATATTTCCACAAAAGCTGCCTGTTTACAATAGTTTATAGACAACTGTTTCAGTGTTTTTCCATAGAGACCCAAGACTTTGTGTTAGCAGGCATGTATGCTAGGCCTATTGCTGATTTTAGGCCGATGGCTGATTTTAGGCCTTAAGTGTATAAGCAGGGCTGCCCCTGACACCTCCTCCCTTCTCCAAGTATAGAAGGGCTGTGGCGATTCTAATCTTGCCAAGGTGGGGATAAAGGCCTGACCTCCAGTAATTAAAAGGGACCTTGTAATGGCTCCAGTTCTCCTGTCATTGTCCAGTGAGGCATGAGGGCCATACCCATCCCGATGTCTTTTTTTTTTGGAGAGGGGATACTTTTGACATCAACCCCTATGCAGTCAGGCTTGTCTCTCAGGGAACCTAGAAACATATTTTTAACTTTTATTTATATTCCCTTGCAGTGCTTAACCTCGCAGCCTAAGCAAGAATTCAGATTGCCAGACAGAGGGGGTTCTGGGTGGCCCCTCTCTACTTGGTCTAGGGGTGGAAGTCCCCTCTTTTAGGTTGGATGGAGATGGGACTTGGGAGCACCCTGGATAGAGTAACATCCTCATCTAGAGTCTCGTGGTCCTCCATAGCTAACTTATGATAATGTATCTGAATAGATTTTGTTATCAGATTATCTATCTGTTGCTTCACAAAGTTAGTCAGCCTATTTAAGGCCCAGAGACCAAAGGAAATAAACAAAAATAACCTAATTAATGGTCCCAAGATGGAAGGAAGTAGGGTTAACAATCATGGAGAGGTTGAAGACCAATTCTTGTACAATCTCTCATTTCTCTCTCTCTCTCTCTGCCTTTTCTCAAGATCTTCTCTGGCCTTTTTCATGCTCTCTTTAATCATTCCTGTTTTGTCTATGTAAAAGCAGCATTCTTCTTTAAGGGCTGTACACAGTCTAGAGCTGTACACAGTCTTTTCTATTGTAAAAGAGAAAATTAAGTCCAATAAAGTCCTTTGCAATTTTGGGGGATTGCAACAGACAGTGAAACGAGGGATTTTTTCAGATTAGTGATGTCAGTCTATAGCTATTTGATGTCCTTGTCAAAGGCCCATTGGAGGTCTGAGTAGTATAAGTCCAGAGGCCAGCATCAGGATTAGAATTCCTAACAGCAGACATCATGGGTGATTAATTTTTACCTGGAAAGGAAAAAAGAAGGGAATTCTCAGGGAAATTTCACTTCTCTGGATGTCAATTGTTATTCATCTTATTTATAATTGGGCCTAGTTTTGTGGGGGTATCTAATTCATTAATCTTTTTGGAGGCCATTTAGCTGTGCCTTCTGTGGTATCAAACAGGCATATCAATCCTCGACCCCATATAGGAACTGGGTCCTGGCCATTCCAATTAAGGGTAAAAGGGTCCTTCCACATAGTTGTGGCATAGTTTTTACTGGTCTCAGTGATGCCAGAGGCAATCAGTGGCAGATTTGCTGTGAGCTTTCAGTTTTAGAAAGTTAAGAGTAAACAAAGCATGCTCCTTCCACCCTCAGAGAATCATGAAGACACTATTTAAAGAAATATAATTCTTTATTAATAATTTCTTTTATCAAAGGACTATTATAAAACAGCCAACAATTAATCAATCTATATAATATATCAATTAATGAGAGCTTCTTCTACTTTTTGTAAAATTACTTCTCTTTTGTCAATTGATTGTTGAGGGAAATTAGGATTTGCATCTCTCTTGAGAATATTAAACAGAGACATAAATTCTTTTGTGAAGAGCTTAAAATAAGATCTTAGCCAATAAGCATCTCCTGGAAACCTTTGAAAATCGTTTGAAATAAGTAAACTATATTTTTTTTCTCCATTTCTAAATATATCATCAGAGTTTCACTGCACTTAAATTATAAATAGATTTAGTTTTGTCTTATGTGTATTTGGGTTTTGCCTGTATGTATGTGTACTACACGCATGAATGATACCTGTGAAGGTCACAAGAATACAGTGGTCCCTTAGAACTGAAATTATAAATGGTTGTGAGTCACTTGGGTGCTGTGAACGAAGACAAAGTTCCCCGCAAGAGAATAAGCAGAAATAACAACTGAACCATTTTTCCAGCCCTTCAAAAATTCTTCCTTTTTCTGGTATAGAGAGTTACTACATTAGTATATATTGTATAATACATAATCAAACTATATATGTTATGAAGAAGGTGATATTATTATATTTATCAAATAGTTGACAAATAATACTTTTTGTACTGCAAACATATAGGCACACTTGCACATATAAGATTATATTAATATCAAAATCAAGTTGAACCTTTGCACTTGCAAGATTTTGTGTGCGTAGTGTATAATTGATGATGGTTCTTCGCTTAATTAGACATATGCTTTTTGTACTTTACAATTATACAAAGCTGGTATACATTATATAGAAAATATTTCTTAAATTTTGATATTTTTCTGAATTGATGGTATATCTTGTTGCTGGGCAATGATTGCAGGCTACAGGTTTGTGTCTACCATCTGATCACAGGGGTAAATGCATAATAATCTGCATAATCAAACATAATATTAAACTTTTTATTAGGCTTATATTAGATTTTTGTCAAACTTTAGTCTAACATAAGTATTACAAATATGTTTAATGTAGGCAATGCTAGAATATGGTATTTTGGAGGGTAGGTGCAATATATATATATATATATATATATAGCTGGGACAGAGAGAATGGCTGTATAGATTTTTGTTTGTTGTCCTGGAACAGTCTTTTGTTCTTGACCTTGAACTCAAGAGATTCATCTGGTTCTGCCTTTTGAGCATTGATGTTAAACACATAAACAACCATGCTGGCCTTAAAATGCATTGTTGATTTGATATTTTCAATTCATACTGGTTTTGTTGCAGACTTATTGAACCACCATTTTGTGGGTAAAGAACATTTGTGTTGTTCCTGGGCATTTGAATTTTATAGCTCTTTCTGTGTTTGAGTGTGCTTCCAAAGTTCATGTGTTGGAAATTTAATCCCAGTTCAATAGTGTTAGAATCTTTGAAGAGGTGAGTAGAGAATGAGAATTCTGTCCTATAGACTACATTAATTTTATAGTAATGATGATGAGTTCATTCACACAGGAATGGCGTCTTTATAAATGATGCTAGCTTCCTTACCTCTCTTCTTTACCTGCTGTGACTTATTACAGTTTCTGTTGCCCATAATGTGGCAAGACGATACAGATGTTACCATGGATCTTAAATTTGTCAGTTCTGGAACTTTGACTCAGTTAACATTCTATTAGCTACAAGATAAACAGCCTGTCCACCAAAGACCAAGCAAAAACAGTTCTTACTGCCAAATAATGATAATAAGGTCAATTAGTCCCAAACTTAACCTATGAAGTACACAGAACAATAGTAAACCAACTAAGGGTACAATGCAGTCTGAAGTAGAGTGAACATTCTCACTTTTAATGAGCACATGGGACAAGTCTTATTATCCAAATATCCCCCTTAAAACGGGAGACATGAAGGAAATAAATACATTAATCTTTTATATGCTTGAGACTAGGTCCTAACATCACAATTGTCTCTTGCACATAAGATGGAATAGTGACATCACAATGATTAAATATGTGATTTTGCCAGATAACACCTGGCATAACAGTAAATGTTCGCAGAACGTACTGTCTAGCATACTTTAAAATTGACTCGTGTTACCTGGTATGATGTATGATGATCATAAAATTTTTTAAACACTTACTATGATAGCTAGTACTGTGTTCTTTATAAGGATCATTATGTCAGCACCTTATGACAGCATTGTTTTTCTAATTTCTAGCCAATGCATAAGGAATTTGAGTGTTAATAGCAGGAAAAACACACTAAGAAGAGCTTATCATTTAGCCCTTACTGTTTTCTAAATTCATATAGAATCATTTACTGTTTACGGACATTTTAGTCAAAGTAGGGCTTAATATACTATCATTAGCTCATTAGATGAAGTCATCTAATAATATTGTAGCTGCCATTGTTACTATAACTACATATGATATTCCATAATGATGACATCACCAGATGATACATTTCTGGATTAAAAATTATTTGGGTAAGGTTACTAAAGAACAAAAATAAATTAGCAAGAGAAGTTGTGTTTGTAACCCTGGTGTTAGTGACTTCCTCTAGGGAGTCATGTTTATTAACATAAGCAAACTGGTGAGTTTACTCTCTAAATTATTTTGCCAATTTATTTTATTGTCTTTTATATGTTGCATCTTAGCAGGCTTTTGAATAAGAAATTTTCCTGTATTCTTAAAACTGTTAATTTTTAGTAGATAATTTGTAATCACATACAGCAAAATCTTGGTGAAGATTTTATTTCTAAGACCCAACTTTCCCCTTAGATAATAAATTCATAGTAATTACCACTTCACGGTGGAAGAATTATATAAGTTACAGTCACTTGGGAATTTTGTAATTTATTTACTGATATTCAACAAAACTATTTGAAACAAGAAACCTATAATCATTCGAGTTCTCTCAAATTTCAGCTAAGAAAAAGAAATTATCAAAATTATCCTGTCTGAAAATCAGATAGTAGAGTGTTTCAATTACTAGGTTTTTATTATATTAAAATATTACTTGGAAATATGAGCCTATACTTAAAATTTTAATTTTTGTTAGGATCAGTATTAGGAATTTGCTTCTGGCGTGTAATACTTTATTGTTTTCTTCTAGATACAATGTACAAGCAAGTTCTCCACAGTATGATCCATCTGTTCTGCTGTTGTTATGGAGATAGGTGTTTTTTTCTCCCATGTACTAGGGTAGTCTCTAACGCTCAGTAATACACTTTCAGCATCCTCTTGTGTGATTGCAGACATGTTCCACACTGTGAAGACTAAAATAACACAACCTTTACTATTTTTCTGATGTTAACTTTTGTGCAAAAGTAAAGAAGAATCTTTTTCCTTTCTCAGGACCTGTCTCTCACAGATCACTTTGTCCTACCCTGGATCTTTACTAGACTCCCTCATCATCCTAAATGTGTTGCTATATTGGGTGGAGTTTCTTCATGGCAAAGCATGCCAATGCTGGCCAAACAGTAATGACGTTTTATACTTAATAAAAGTCAACATCTGATTAAATTGAGTATGGTCTTATCACTCAGTTTAAAGTATACATTTGTCCTCACAACAAATTACCAACAACAGTACCGCTTCTCATTATCTATTTAATCAAGTCCATATAAAAGATCTGTCCAGTTTGCTTTTGTATTTCAGCCTAAGCTATAGTAAGCTGTCCAGAGTTGTAGTGAATGGCAGCTTAAAGTGTTGATCAGCAAAAACAATGA
The DNA here is from genome assembly GCA_030674055.1 of Rhabdomys pumilio. NCBI lineage: Eukaryota > Metazoa > Chordata > Mammalia > Rodentia > Muridae > Rhabdomys > Rhabdomys pumilio. The sequence goes on along the minus strand of JANHMN010000004.1, from coordinate 144,874,329 downwards.
TATACGTAACAATCATATTCGCAGTTACCATTGATATAATTTATAAAGCTAACACAATTAAATGCAATTTAAAAATTTAAACCCACATTTATTCTTTTTGGGGTCTCAAAAAAGAGATGTAATATTTTGACTTGCTACATGATAATTTGGCAACATAGAAATTATGGGATTTTGCAGAATAGTGCAAGTATTAATTCTATTTGCTATGTCAATTTACACTCTCATAGTCTAAAGTGGCAATTAATTTCAGTCAAATAAAATTCAAATCCAAATGTTTTCTGTCTTTAGCATTTCTGTTGGTGTAATAAAGTACTGTGAGCAAAAGAAACTTTGGGAGAAATGAGTTTTGTCTTCATTTTCCATTTCTCACGTCACACTCTATTAGTGAGAGAAACCAGGGCTTGAACTCAAGGTAAGAACCTGGTAGCAGGACCTGAAGCAGGGACTGTGGAGAAATGGTGATTACTGGGCTGATCAGTTTGACTTTATTTTTTTTCCTATTACAATACTAAAAAACTTGCCTAGGGATGGTACTGCCACAGTGAGCTGGGGCCTCCCACATTAATTGAAAATCAAGATAACACCCCATAGACTTGCCTACAAGCTAATCTTATGGAGGCATTTTCTCAATAAAGTTTCCACTTTTACCGACAAGTCTCTGTGTCAAGTTGGAGAAAACAACCAGTACAATTTTTCATCAATTTGAAGCAATAAATATTCTTAGACTTATTCATGCTTACATTTTTGAGACAGTCTCTCACTACACAGCGTAGGCTGGTTTTGAAGTCATTATATATTAACAGTCTCATGAGTGCTGTAGTTAGAAGACTGCAGAACAACTGGCTTGGCTGTGCTTTGATTTTTGTGTCTTTCATGAGTTAAACGCTCCCTGATACAATACTCAGAAATCACTGATTGCCATTGTTCTCTTCATCATGCATGTGTGATTACTTATTTGGTTTAAAATTTATCTATCAAAAGTTATGTCTTATTCTTGGGACAGCACTGTAAAACTAGAGTTTGACATTTCTACTAAACCCACATACACACATACACACACACACCACACACACACACACACACACACACACACATACACACAAAGGTATGAAATTTGCAGTTGCTCACCAGCTCAGAATTAGAAATATGCACTTAGTAAGAGAGAAATCAATTTTTTTCTGCTTTCTCGGGTGAAATGAATATTGCACCATGCTTCTGTGGGTTACAAGAATCATATTCACAGTTTTATACTACGCAGTGTGTCTTTCATGAGTTAAACGCTCCCTGATACAATACTTATATGCAATATTTATATGCCTGCCATTTATAATGATTGAACTGTGGTTAGAGAAGGCATTTTCCCTGTATATTCTCCAGGGACGTATTTTATTATTTAATGTACATTAGTTTCAGTCAATCTCTTCTAATAAAAGGACTGCCTAAAGGATGACAAACTGAAAGTTTGTAACAGAGTTTCTTGAGGTCTTAAGAAATAGTGAGAAATAGAACTAGAACCTGGAACCAAAAGTTACAGATTATACTGTGAGTCTTCCTTTATATTTATTCATCTATCTATCTATCTATCTATCTATCTATCTATCTATCTATCATCTATCTATCATCTGTCTACTATTTTTCAATAATCCCAGCCACAGTTTCTCTTCCCTTCACTTCAACCAGTTCTCACCTTCCACTTCCTCTATCTTCCAGATCAACTTTTCCCTCATTTCTTTTCAGAAAATAGCAGGCCTTCCAGGGATATTTACCAAACACAGCCTAACCAGACACAATAAAACTAGGCACAAACCCTCATATCAAGGCTGGACCAGCCTACCCAGTAGGAGCAAAAGGAACCCAATAGCAGACAAAAGAGCCAGAGACACTTCCACTCCCATTGTCAGGAGTCCCACAAAACCACCAAGCTAAAATCTGTAACATGTATACAGAGGACCTAGTGGAGACCTATATAAACTCCATGATTGCCATTTCAGTCTCTATGTGCCCCTGTGAGCCCTGCTATTTGAGTTCTGTTATCCATGTTTTCTGTCCTTGACCCCTCTGGCTCCTGTAATTCTTTCTCTACCTCTTCCACTGGGTTTCAGGAGCTCCAAAGAGAGAGACCCAGTGGTGACCTCAAATTTGAGTTCTCTACCTAATGTTTGGTTGTGGTTCCCTGCATTTGTTCCCCTCAGTAGCTTCTCAGATAAAGACTGGGCTAGTCACCAATCTATGAGTATATAAGAATATCATTAGAAATCATCTTACTGATTTTGTTTCTATCATAGGTCTCATGGTTATCCAACCTCAGGTTCGTGGTCATCTAGGCTGTGTAGGGCATGAGTTACTTCTCATGGGTTAAGACTCAAATTAGATTGGTCACTGGTTGGTCACTTAAACAAGTTTTATGCCTCCATTGTCCCAGCACGTTTTGGAGGCTGGATATATTGTAGGTTGAAAGTTTTGTGGTTGGGTTGGTGTCCCATTTCCCCACTTGAAGCCTTGCTTGGTTATAGAAGATGGCTGGTTAAGGTTCCAAGTCCTCCATTACTAGAAGTTCTTGCTGGGGTTACCTTCTTATAAAACTTGGGGTTCCTACTGCACTAGGTTTCCACAACCTCCACCCTACACCCTTCATTTCATGTTATCTCCCGCCATATTCTCTGCCTCTTTTCCCACACCAACCTGATCCTTCTTGTTCCCATTCCTATTTATGTTCAGTCTGTCTTCAAACTCTATTCTATTTCCCCTTCCCACAAACACCCATCTGTCCCATTTAGAACTCTCTTTGTTACTTAGCCTTTCTTGGTCTGTGGATTATAACATGATTATCATTTACTTAACAGCTAGTGGGTTCATATCATGTTTGTCTTCTGGGTCAGACCTGTGGTTGGAGACAGTGCTTTTTCCTATATACTCCCAGAGCTGTATTTTAACATTTAATGTACATTAGTTTTGGTTAATCACTTCTAATGAAAGGACTGCTGAAAGAGTGACAAATGGAAAGATTGGAACACAAACTTTCATGAAGTTCCAAGACATAGTGAGAAACTGAAAGCAAAATTATAGATCCTGTCTATGATTGTTCTTTATGAGATACTTTACATTCATTTTATCACACAGGTATTATGACAGGATTCTTGTCTTCTAGTGATTTGAAAACATTTAGACTAAAAATTATAAACTAAACTAATACGTATTTTTGTGTGTTTAGACAAATGTGTACATTGTTATAAGAACTAATCTCTTTCAATATTTTAATATTAATGAATATTCAAATTTACTAATAGATAATATACGCTATATTATTTAATTGGGTTTTATCCCTTTATTAAATTGAAGTAGTTAATTAAAAGTATTTAAAATTTATTTTGATATTAGAATATATAAACCAGCTTGTTTCTTAATTTTATTTGCTTGGAATACTCTTTTCATTTTTGGACTTTAATGTGTTTATAGTTTGTTGTGAAATGTGTTTCTTGTAAGCAGCAAAAAGTTGTATCCAGTGTTCTAATCCAATCTGTTACAATGTGTTTTATTATTAAGAAAATTTAACCATTAAAATTTAGTGATGCTCTGAGCATATGGCAGGTGGCAGCTCTGCCCCCAATCTCTCAGAACCCAGAGGAAGTGGGGCTCCCAGGTGCTCTAACCCTGGCATTATCTTAGGTAAGCAGACAGCAACGATTGCCCCAAACACGGAGTAACTGGAACCCACTAGGACCCAGGAAGTCACTCCTGGCCTGAGCAAATTTTGGGCCTCAGCTCTTACCCCAGTAGCAACACCCACCCCACACAGTTTTGATAAAACCAAGATAATAGGAAAGACAGGCTCTAGTCAGAGACAGGGCAGGTAGCACTAAGGAGATCCAGATGGCAAAAGGCAAGTACAAGAACATAAGCATCAGCAACCCAGAATATTTGACATTATTAGAACTTTGTTCTCCCACACAAGAAAGTTCTAAATTCCCCATATCATCAGGAAAGCAAGATTCAGATTTAAAATCACTTCTAATGATGATGATAGAGGACTTTAACACTCTCAAAGAATTTGAGGAGAATACAGCTAGACAGGTAGAAGTTCTTAAAGTGGAAACACAAAAATCCCTTAAAGAATTACAAGAGAACACAACCAAACAGGTGAAGGAATTGAACAAAACCATTCAGGACATAAAAATGGAAGTAGAAACAATCAAGAAATCACAAAGGGAGACTACCAGGGATATAGAAAACCTAGGGAAAAAAATCAGGAGTCATAGACACAAGCATCACCAACAGAATACAAGAGATAGAAGAGAGAATCTCAGGTGAAGAAGATACCATAGAAAATATTGACACAACTGTCAAAGAAAATGCAAAATGCAAAAAGTTCTTAACACAAAATATCCAGGAAATCCAAGACACAATGAGGAGACCAAACCTAAGGATAATAGGTATAGATGAGAATGAAGATTCCCAACTTAAAGGGCCAATAAATATCTTCAACAAAATTATAGAAGAATACTTCCCTAACCTAAAGAGCGAGATGCCCATCAATATACAAGAAGCTTATAGAACACCAAATAGACTATACCAGAAAAGAAATACCTCCTGTCACATAATAATTAAAACACCAAGTACACAAAACAAAGAAAGAATATTAAATGCAGTAAGATAAAAAGGCCAAGTATATAAAGGCAGACCTATCAGAATTACACCAGACTTCTCACCAGATACTATAAAAGCTAGATGATGCTGGACAGATGTCATACAGACCCTAAGAGAACACAAATGCCAGTCCAGGCTACTATACCCAGCAAAACTCTCAATTACCATAGATGGAGAAACCAAGATATTCCATGACAAAACCAAATTTACACAATATCTTTCCACAAACCCAGCATTACAAAGTACAATAGCAGGAAAGCTTCAATACAAGGAGGGAAATTATATCCTAGAAAGAGCAAAAAAGTAATCCTCTTCCAACAAATCCAAAAGAAGATAGCCACACAAAGATAATTTCACCTCTAGTAAGAAAAATAAAAAGAAGCAACAATCACTGTTCCTTAACATCTCTTAACATCAATGGACTCAATTCCCCCAATTAAAAGACATAGGCTAATGGACTGGATACATAAACAGGGCCCTGTATTTTACTGCATACAGGAAATCCACCTCAGTGCAAAGACAGACTATACCTTAGAGTAAAAGCCTGGAAAACAATTTTTCAAACAAATGGCCCCAAGAAACAAGCTGGAATAGCCATTCTAAAATCTCCAGCCTGAGAACACAAAGAGAGGGACTCATGGCTCCACTTGTATAGGTAGTTGAGGGTGGCCTTGCCAGGCATTAGTGGAAGTGGACAGCCTTGATACCTGACAGTTTGGATTCCCTAGTGTTGGGGAATTTCAAGAGCAGGGAGGTGGGAATGAGAGGATGGTGGGAGCACAACCTCATAGTAATTGGGGGGGGGGGATGGGGTAAGGGGTTAGGCATCAGTGGAAGTAGAGGGCCTTGTTGCCTGAAAGTTTGGATTCCCTAGTGTTGGGGAATTTGAGAGCAGGAAGGTGAAAATGGGAGGATGGTGGGAGTACACCCTCATAGAAACTCCCAGAATTATATGGATTAGACATGACAGAGGCAGGACACCAGAAGATTCAATTCCAGAATTCAAACAAAAATTTTTCTTGATACTAAAATTTGTTTTGAGAATTGTATATTGCAGAATACACAGTCTTGGTGTATCTACTCATCAAGTGAGCTGAGCAGACCTGCTCGAACCTCTGAAGTCCTGGAATTCCAGATGGATGCAGTGAAGACACAGACGTCAGAAGCTTGTCAATTTACTCTTCTCCCTGCCCCTCTTCTAATATCTCAACACTCATAATCAACTTGAAGAAGTTAATGAAGAGTCGGCGGCCTTACTCCCTGGGTTTGGGGACTGAGGTGGTTAATATTGGGCTGTCTTTCTAGGGAAAAGTAGTGGTTTTGTTGGAACAAGGAGGATTAGCTAGGATTTATTGCATAGCCATAACCTATTTGTAGAAATATGTATAATTGTTATTAAGATGAAGTTATAATTTCTTGAATGGTACAAAATTTACTTTGATTTCTAATTTAAGATTTTCATTGGTACGAGCTTCTTATTGATATAAAGTGAGATTACTATTGTTACTCTCATAGGCATTGTGCCTATATGACACATTTAGGAATACAAGGCTTAGACCCAGTCCTTCTCTAACTTTTTTAACTGATTTGAAATGGTTAGCCTGTGAGTTAAGGGCCTATAGCAAATTCATGACTCTGAGTTTATTGTTAGGGAGTTTTCTATATTTTATTTAGCTGACAGGAGTTAACAAACAATAGTTCAGATTGCCTTACATGGATAGTTGGTTTTCAAAACGTCAGAAGTCCACAAAATTGACGTTACAAACATTTTTGTATTAATGTTCATTTTGATTAGAGACCTGTCTGCTCCTGACAGCTTCCTGTCTTGGATTCTAAGAAGAAATTGAGCATCTTTGGAGTTACTCCAGTTGTGGTGAGACAGCCACTAGGCAAGAATTGCCTCTCTTCATCTATAGACAAATCACTGTCCAGAAAAGGACACACTTGCGGAATAGTCAACTGATTATATCTGCCAAGACAGAGTAATCAGCCCTTAATAATTATGCATCACTTGGTCTGTCAGATGATCCTGGGCCAGAAGGCTGAAGATTGAACGCTCCAATGTTTTGTATTATAGGAACTGTCCAGGTGCTCAGTGGTCTCTATAATTTGACTAAGTTTTAGAAGCTATGCTTGGTGCTTCCCATAATTTCAGTTAACTCAGTCATTTTGGATTTCTGACAGGCTTGAAGACTTACAGTCTCATAGCCAATCCTAGCTATTTACTTTAAGAGAAAAGGTTTGAGAGGACAGTTTTCAGCTGACATTCATTCTAAAGCCAAGAAAAAAAAGCCAAGTTCAGAATTAAGTCTTTTAGTTAGGAGAAATGACAGAAGTTCTGTTTAGTCAACAAAATGATGTATTGGGCATTAGGTCTATCTTGTACCTTACTGATACAAATTGGTATAGTTATGCTTTAATTGTATTCTAAGAGAAAAGTTTTATTTTAACAGGAATGGTGATATGTAGGAGGAGCTAAGGTGGGAGGAGTAAGGAAAGGAAGATAAAGAGGAAGGAGAGGAGGAGAAGGAGAGGAGGAGCTAGGTGACAAGAGGGGGTGGACATAGAGGTGGATGTTTGAGTGTCCCTGCCAGTCAAAGATAGTTGATATATCTAGGTTGGGTATTGAGTTACACTTCTGATTGATATTGAGCATTACCAAACTTATAAAGCCTTTGATTAACATTTAAAAAAATAGTATAAAAGCAAAAAGGAGAATTGGGGGTGGGATAGGGGTTTTCTAGGGAGGGGAAATGGGGAAAGTGGATGGCATCTGAAATGTAAATAAAATATCCAATAAAAATTTTCACATAAAAAAAGAATAAGGTAATGCTACATAATTTTGCCCCTTAATAAAGCACGCTTCTAAAAAAATTTAGTGATGCTATTGAAAGACATGAGTTACTTCTTGTCCTTTAGTTGATTTTATGGTGTGTATTTGGATTTCATTTGATTACCTGGTTATTTGTTCTTGTGATTTCTTAGATGTGTTAATCCTTCCCTTCAAATGAAATATTCTTTCTAATATCCTTTGAATCGATGTCTTAGTGCTCATAAATACTTTTCATTTGTTTTCTTCATAAAGCCTCCTATGCTAAGCAGTTTGGTGTTATTGTAGTAGAATACTGAGGTAGGCTTGTTATGAAGAACATTTTATTTTGGCTTATACTTCTGGAAGTTCGTGTTTTGAGGCTGCATCTCCCATCTTGATACTGGATTCCTCATTTAGTGAAGGACATCACAGAGCTACTGATAGCATATGCCTGTCAGCCTGTCAGTTATCTCTTATTCTTCATATAAGTTAGAAGGATGCAGTCATTAGATGCAAAGTGATACAATTATGGTTTTATCAAAGGCTAAGTAACCTTATAGATCAAGTATTAGAGTTTGTGTATATTTTCATGATATTAATACTATCAGTATGTGACGTCGGAGTTAAACTGTGGGTTGACTTTGGAGAAAGCAGTGGGTGGGAGGGTAGGAGGGCATATGAAAATCATAGAAACTTCCTTTACGTAACTTTATCATTAAAAATTGTCCCATGATATAGTCCCATACAATGAAAAAAGGGGGAAGGTAGTTGCTGTATTACCATAGATTTTATTAATGTATTGATAAAATGATTCATTTATTTTCTAGGGCAATGAGTAGAACTTAGGAAAAAGATCTGTCAAATATATACTAATTAAATTGATTGACTAGGTAGAGTGATCAGAATCACTATAAATATTAAACTGCTGTCACACTTGATATCATAACTCCTTGGCTATTTGACCAAGTCCTAGTTTTGAACATCCTGAAATTCTGAGTGTTACTTATTTTTAACATTGTGAAACGTGCTATCCTTTTACTGAAGAAATTTGAATTCTTTTATTCTCTGTGATATATACTAACCCCAAAGACCTGGTCCACTAAAATAATGTAATTTGTTTGTGTAGTAATGCTCTAAGTACAGACATTTCCTTAGGAAAAAAATTTAATTGTTAAATTTGTGGTTTTGTGACAAAGGAAGGCTTCAATCCAATGGGAAAACACACATTGGGAAGACATAATTATTTTCTTGTGTTAGAGATATCTGGGTAAAATCTAATACATTTATGTAAAGAGTTAAATAAAATTGTTGTTCTCCAAGCCAGTTTTTTTTTTTGGTGGGGGGAAGTAATTATTACTAAAAGCAGAACAATAATTATAAGACAATCTTATTTGGTATACAGACTCAGGATCCAGTTCTAAATTTTGGCCTTAGAGACTTAAAAAAATATATTGATTCTTTGTGAATTTCACATCATGCTCTTCAATCCCACTCATCTTCCTGCCCCTCTGTAGTCACCTTCCACCTTTGCAATCTCTTTGCAAAAGAAAACAAATCATTAAAATGACAAAACAAAACACATCTCTCCCTGGAAACTACAGTGTGTCACACAGTATACTCTTTGCCCCAGACAGCTTTTCTTGCAAATATTCATTGCAGGGAGTCATTGGTTTAGTTCAAGGGCTCTGGCTCCTGACTCACTATCAATACTGGATCCTCACTGGGACTCCTTTTGGATATTCTGTTGTTGCCCTGTGTCTTGGAGAACTTGGAGCTTTGGGTATGAAGGACCTGACCCTTCATGCACTACAGCAGTTCATAGATGGGGTAGATATAGAGGTGGGGCAACTAAAAGCCCTAGATCTGGGACTAGGTGGTAGCTAAGTTGTTCATCCATCCATCCAGCTTTTCTGCACCTATACTACAAGAGTCAGCTCTCCAGCACTGCCCCAGAGAGAGTCTGAGCCAGCTTTCCTGCTATCATGCCCTCTGGGGTAGCTCTCTATGCTGTCCAAGTGCTACCTTTCCCAACTGCTGCAGCTAGTTAGGTGGGGATCTCCCACTATCCTATGCCACTGCACAAGAGATGATGGGTGGGGCAGGCTCTTCACAGCCCTTAGACATCAGCATGGTCCTAGGTGGCAGCTCAAACCAGGGATGTTCCCATGGCCTTTGATGGTAACGTGGGCTGTGGACATCGACACAGACTGCTCCACTATTGCAGGGTTATGGACATAGTTATGGTCCTCGGCGTCTGCGTGGGCTGGGACATCAAGTAGTCCGGAGGGATACTCACATCAACTACTCTTCACCACCCTCGAATCTCCAGTTCCGCCTCTCTTCATTGCGCACGCATTCTTCTGCTTCTCTTTCTCTTCCATCTCTCCACCACTTATTTGCTCATCTTAGTGGCTCTTGGGCCCTCTGGGTGTTTTCTGCTCTGCCTACCCAGCATGGTAGCAGGCAGTGTCATCTGGGTGTGCTCTGCCAGCTTTAGAGAGTTTTTAAAACTTTAATTATAGACAGGTTAGTTATGCTTATGCCATTTTCATCCACATTTAACTTTGGCAAAGCTCGGAACGACAAACTTTAGCCTTTTAGCTTGATGTTCATCTATTCTCTTCCATTTTTGGAAAGTCCTTTATGTTAGAACCCAATTTTATTTTATCACGCAAAGTCATTTCTCACCTAAAAATACTTAACTTCTTTAATAACTTTTAAAAATATATTTAACTTTGTACATATTTTAGATTTTTTTCTTGATTCCTTTATTATTTTTATTTGCAAAAATTTTGAATTGAGAAAAATGATTTTTAACAGAATGATCTCATACTTTTGTGACAACTAAGAAAGCCACATTGGAAACATGAGCAACTCATATGAATGATCCTAAAGCTACATCTGTTTCTCCAATCAGAAAGTTGAAACAAATTAACTTAGTGAAAAGTTAAGTTTTATTACAATAGGTACCTAGAGACTCTCCTTGTCAAACAGCACAGGCTTCTCATTGGGTTCACAGGGCAGCAAAGGCAGACAGGCATGGCATCTCTGTCTTCACTCTGCTTCTCTCCTTTACTTTGGATCAGTTTGACTTTTCGCACTGATTGCTCCACGCTAATCACCTATTTAATCATCATTTTAATGCTTAAAGCATAAAGAGGAATTACAATCTTAAACTTATTGTCCCTTAGCACTGTAGGAATAGTCAAAACCCTCACGATGAACCATCCCTCTTTGAGTGAAGTTTACAGCCTGGATGACAAGAAATGGTTGTCTGAAAACCTGCTTGTCTCTGTATTCAGTAAGAGCTTTCCAGATTGCTTTGTGTGTGACTGAGCTGATAAGGAGATCCCACTTTGTTCAGGAATGCTTTTTTTTTTCCCCTGAGATAGGGTTTCTCTGTATAGCCCTGGCTGTCCTGGAACTCACTCTGTAGACCATGCTGGCCTCGAACTCAGAAATCCGCCTGCCTCTGCCTCCCAAGTGGTGGGATTAAAGGTGTGCGCCACCACTGCCCCGCTGAACAGAACTGCTTAAACATGAATAACTTGTGCCAATTTTTAAGTTCAAAGCCACCGTCAGTGCTCTGAAGATGGATATGGGTTACTGAACCTGTGAATTTCTCCCTTTCTATGTGGGCACATAGACAAAATTTCTCTTTGCTCCTCACAACGTCCCATCTCTTTAACTGGCAGTTGGGGACAGCTATCCAAGCTTAGCCTTTTGCATGTGCAGGATGTGCATATCCTGAACTAATTTTTTTTTTGTTGTTAACAATATTTATTGAAAGGAGTTTAGGCTAATCTCACATGTGTGCTTCTTGCTTTTATTTTACTTTCAATTTTTAAATTGAAAATTCTTTTTTTAAAAATTCTGATAATAGTGTCCCTGTGTTACTCTTTAGTTTGAATCAAACCTTTAAAGAAAGACATCATTATTTTTATTTATATGTATGCATGTTTGATGCATATTTGTGCATATATGCAAGTGTATACTAGTGCCCACAGAAACCAGAAGAGAATATCAGATCTGGAGTTAAGGGCAGTTGTAAGCTACCTCCTGTGGGTGCTAAGAACAGAATTCTGGTCCTTTGAGGTAGCAGCTAACTCATTTTACTACTGAGCCGTCTTTTCAGCCCCTCAAGCTGTTTTGGAGGAATTTTGTCACATAAATATACCACACAGCATACATATAAAGCTTACCACACAGAAGCATTTACTGAAGCTAAGGTGATTTAATATTTATGCAAAACTAAGACAATCGATCAAATTTGATGATTTAAAAAAATCATAAATCTAAACTTACACAGAACAAAATAAGCTATAACAACTTGCCTATTAAACACCAAAACCTCTTGATTTTTGTGGATTTGCATGTTAAATAAAAATTTCTAAGGTGCAGTCTTTAATGAAAGTAGAAAACCATAGCTATAAGGTCAACATTTGACCACAAGATAAAAAGACATGTAAACAGTTAATTATCTCAACAATGACCATAAGTAGAATAAAATAATATTAAGTTAGCATATGGTGTTAGTAGAAACTGTATAAAAACTTTATCTCTAGTACAGAGTTTCCTTAAATGAAAGGTCAGAAGGAGAAGCATGTTATGCTAAGAAAATAGCTTTCCCTATTTTTAAAATTAAAAAGTCAAAGGGAAACTCTCTTATAAATGGAGATTTGAATTTATTAACAAAAGTTAGAAAACTGTAGTTTGTACCACAGATTTCAGAGAATCAGAAAATGTGTGTGTGTGTGTGTGTGTGTGTGTGTGTGTGTGTGTGAGAACACATGCCATGGTAAACTTGCGGTTGTTAGAGGAGAATCTCAAGTGTTGGTCACTGTAACATTAAATATTAATTAATAAATCCCAGTACAGGGATGCTACCCATTTCAATGGTTTATGTTCCCGAATGAAAGATTCATACACAGTCTTTATATTTTAATATGCCTTATGCAGCATAATAGCTGGACAGCTGTTTATCCTATTCTGCTAGAACCTACCTCCTGCCAAGTTACTACTTACTAAATTCTGTGTTCTATCTTGGCTGCTATAGACCCAGTTGGGCAGCTCTCTGCCCCGCCCTCTCCCCGCTCCTTCATATGACAGCTGTACCTCTCTGTCCTGTACTCTTCTCATCCACAATCTCCTCGAATGGCAGTTCTCCTTCCCTCCTTCTCCTCCAGGTCCCAAGCCTGGGAGTCTTAAAATACCACCTCTGTCTCTCCTCTCCAACTCTTGGCTGTTGGCATCTTTATTTACTGATCCGAACGAACTGGAGGCAGCTTCTCAGAAGTTACACGCAGACACTCTCATGCAAACAGTTTCTTTTTTTTTTGAAACATAATTAGCATTCGTAATACAAGCAGTTACAGGTCACCATCTTCAACTTTGAGACATGGTCTCTGCTGTTCACCACTGTGTATAGTCTAGCTGTCTAGCTGCCCCTGAATTCCTTGGGGTTCTTGACTGTTTTGTCAAAGAGAACCCCATTAAAAAAGACGGGCCATTGCTCTTGGTTGCCCACCAGAACTCTATTACTCTATTACTGACAATGTTTTTTATATATATATATATATATATATATATATATATATATATATATTTGCCACAGGATATAGAAAAATAAAGTCAATACTGACAAGGAAGCTTTCTCCCTTCTGGATTGCTTTCAAGGTACAACAAGGTGCTATGCAGGAGGCTGAGGTGATGACAGTCTTATCCAGAAGTGAGTCTTGTGAACTGCAATAACGACCAGCAGGGCAAGAAACAACATCTATAGATGCAACAGAGGTACAGATGTTATCAAGGCTATCAACTGCTGTCTGACATGACTCAAGGCATGACTAACTGAGGAAACACACTTGGTATTAAAAATCTGGTCAAGAACTCATGAATCAGAAATTCAAAGATCCCAGGGAGGAACCTACTACTATTATTTTTCTAGGTGGACATAATATCAAACTACCCTTCTAATTCTTGTAGTTTCAGGAAGTTATCAGAATTTATTAGAAAAGTTTCTTTGTGCTGTGGCTCATGGTTAACACGGAAGACCACAGTTGATCAGAATGCAAAATATAAGTGACTGAAGAATGTCCATCTGGAAATGGAATAACTATATTACACCCCTTCTCCAAATCTCAGGGGCAATTTGTAGAAAGGGGGATGGAAAGACTGTGAGAGCTGGAAGTTGAGGAGGACCACATTTGTCATGTGGTCATGACAGGACTGCTGCACTCATGAACTGACATCAGATATTCTACATTAGATTAGCACAAGGTCAAGCTAGCCTACATTCTAGCATGGAATGGGAAGGGATTTGTGAACCTTCACCCCTAACTGAGGAGATACAGAGAGTTGATGTCTTCTGGGTAAGGTGAGTCAGTTTTCTTCAAAAGTATGGATCTTGGTATGTTGACCACACTCCAGTGGATAGCCTTATACCAAGAAGTATATAGCTATCACAAATTAGGGTGGGTGCATTATTGAAATTAAAAAAGAAAGGATTAGATGTTGGGACATGTCATATGAAAAGACCGCATGCTAAAAAAATAGATGATCTGACTCCTCTGAGCAAATTCTGAAAATGGATAAGAACAAATCAATGTTCTGATTCTATGGTCTGAAACAAGAAAAGGCTATCTATCCAACAGCCAGCTGAGGTCTGCCAGCTACACTGAAGGGAGTTCCCGGCTCTGGAGAGAACTTACTGATACCCATGGACAAAGACAACAAAGATGGTTAGGCACAAAGGGCCCTTGTCAGTACTTGGTGCCAATTTAGTGGCTCCTTAAATGAAAAAAGAGCCATTCTTTAGGTGCCTACATTTCAGTGCCAAAACTACAGAGGGAAACCATGACTCTCACCTTAAAAGGAAGTAGGAGCTAATTTATACTGAGGCAAACACATGTGAACATTGCGTGAGAATATGGCTTCAAATCGCCCTGGATAACATGCTCCAGTGTCAAAGAGGTTACACAACTAAATGTAGTTTTTTTTTTTTTCAAATACTTGTTGGGTATATCAATTGCGCAGTCTGCAGCAAAGCAGGGAAAACTGTTATAGGTTTAATGTTATATAATGACACCTATAATTAGCTTTGGGGTTGGTGGAAGCTGTTCATCTGTTAAGTTAATATACTTAAAAAGTTTTATCTGTTGGATGAAAGGATGTCGGGTCAGACAGAGTTGAGTGGTGAGTGGCTAGTAAAGTAAATATAAATAGTCCAATATCATTTAGTTCTAGATCTCTGACATTCCAACTGTGCACACTCCCCAAACCCTATCCCATTAGCCTTGTAGAAAAAGAGTTGTAAAGTTTTTAGGGGGAGAACTGTAGCTCACAGCTCTGACCCAGACATTCAGATTTATGGAACGTGGAAAGGTACACAAAAACTTGGGATAGATAATGAATCAGTAATTTATATGGGTAGGTAGCTAAACATCTTGATATGTGGACAACATTTTGCTTTTGGAAGTCAGTGCGGCTATAGGATAATCAATGAGGGAGGGTTTTGTGGGCTAGCAACAGTCAAATGCCAGATTTGGGAATTATTTCAGTGGAAATTGGAATTTTAAAAGAATTTCAACAAGGGCACTGCATATATTTTATACCTAATATAAAATTTGGTATAAAATACAATTTTCTTTCTGTGAAGGTAGTAGAAGAAGTATGATTGTTAAATAGGTAAAAATCACTTGTACAAGCATCATTAGGGCCTGAGTTTAAATTCCCAATACTCACCTAAAACACCAAACATGGCTGGGCACGCCCCTAAGACTCCAACACTTTGGAGGAAGAAATGACCATAGGGTCAAGAGGAGCGTCCTGCCTTTACCTTAGGAGCAGGGTCAGTGAGAGTCCATGGATCAGTGGAACAAGGCAAGAAGGTTAGAGTGGAACATTTGACATACTCCTCTGGTCTCAGTCTGTATGCATAGGTACATACACATATATAACATACATACATACATACATACGCGCGTGCGCGCATGCACACACACACACACACACACACACACAAAACAGAAGCATGGAGACTACTACTGTAGTACACATGATAATGACTCCTACAAATATGATGGCAATACATAGGGACATAGTTAAAATAAAATGTAAATGTATATGAGGAAGAAATTATTGATGATTGTTGCTATTTTCATTAGAAGGCATTGTGATGCTTTATATATGCTTGGCCCAGGAAGTGGCACTATTTATTAGGAGGTGTGGCCTTGCTGGAGTAGGTGTGTGACTGTGGGATTTAAGCCCTTCTCCTAGCTGCCTGGAAGTCAGTCTTCTCCTAGCTGCCTTTGGAACAAGAGGTGGAATTCTCAGCTCTTTCAGTTTCTTGTCTGCCTGGATGCTGTCATGGTTCCACATTGATGATAATAGATTTAACCTCTGAATCTGTAAGCCTGTCCCAATTAAATGTTGTCCTTTTTAAGAGTTCACATGGTGTCTGTTCACAGCAGTAAAATCCTAAGGCAGTCATTTAGTTGTGTAATGGGAATTATTTTCTTATGTATAATATAATATAATATAAATAATATAATATAATAAATGTATAATAATATAATAATATAATAAATATGTAATACATATAGTCTATTATACATATATTACATGTATAATTCTAGCCTGTTTTGACTGTAGATGTAGCTGCCTGCAGCCACGATTACCGGGTTCTCCTAAGACGAAGCCTACGAATTGATCAAGGCCCAAAGTTTAATAATTTGCTTTCACATATAAAGGGGAAGCTCCACTCCCCAGAGTCTCTTCTCGGTACGGCCCAGGGGCTAGGTGAGGAGATAGTAGTCCGGAAGGTGTCAAGGCTAGCTCAGCAGGCAGTCCATTCTTCTTAGCTCAGTAGTAGACCTCAGGGCACCAAGACTGGCAAGGCAATGCCTCCTTCTAGGTCCTACTGTTATTTGGTCTATTGTGGTAAATGACAGGCCTGCTCAGGTCTGGGGGAAGGGCACATGTAGATGATACAAATTTAAACAATTAGATTAAAATATTAATTATTGGTTCATATGCTTTGGAAATGTAAGGATGATTTAGGGCATTCATGAAAATCATATCTAAACCCAGAAGTGGTTTCTGATTATTTTAAATCACTTCAATCTCTGTTTATTTCTACCTTTAAAAAAAGTATACTGTTTTCTTTGCTTGAAACATCACACATCACGATCTGGGAAGCCTCAGGTTAAAAACATCAGAGAAATGTCCTCATCTACAAGTGGAATCTGGAACTCTCTTGGGTGTCAATGTGCAGCAGTAATTGAGTGTTGCATCCAGGGCCTGGTACATCTGCCAACCTCTTGGATGGTAGTAGCTGTCATCTTGACAGAGATGTTGGGGAGTGCTCATTGTGCATACCAAAACAACTAGCAAGCAAGCTAGCAGGCAAAGCCATGTTGTTACACTGTGTCTGTACAGAATGAGACTTGAGAAAGGAAGTCTCTCATACCCAGGAGGGGCCTGTACTCAGGCTGGACCTTGGTGTTCTCCTGCTCATCATTAAGAATTTTGCAAAGCATTAGCATGAAATAAAATCATGCTGTGAACATTAGGGCAGGGAGAAATCAATTCCTTCGTGCAGATGGTTGTTGATTTTGAGCAAAGGTGTGACTTAATTGGAGCTTTTCCTTCAAGTGATCAATACGCAGTGGCAGGCAGCATGGCTTGTGGAGTGACTGAGTTAGAGTGTTAGAGGAGAAACTGAAAAAAAAAGGAAGGAAGAAAGAAAGAAAGAAAGAAAGAAAGAAAGAAAGAAAGAGAGATGAGCGCAGAAGACAATTTGGAGATAAATTGGGTACACAGTGTTTTCCATACTGCATGTAATATTGGACTAGCTACTTATTCTTTGCTTTGATGCATGTCTGTGTATAAAACTTCTGGCCAGTACAATTAGGTCTTTTATTGAAAGAATTTGTGGAGTGGAAAATTATTTGAACTGGAAATGGATCAAGAACATTCTGACCTATCCTTAAATTTCAGAAAGAAAAACTTCACATCAACATAGAGCAGAGAATACATTAGATTACCCAACGCAGAAAAGTAAACTGACTGAACACACCTAGTAATTGATCAGAGTTGAGGGCTTGTACTAGGACAGAATGTAACATAGATCACAAGGTCAGGGCCAATGACAACTGCCAATAATCTAGTTCTCATAGAGGCATGAAACGTCCTTAAGCCTACCTAAGGACACTGAAGTCTCATTGTGCAGTATTTAAATGGAACAAGTACTGACAAGTTACCAGTCTTCCTGTATGTTACATTATTCAATAATTGTCTTAATTAATTAATTGATGAGATGATGGTAGCTCACATTTGAAAACAGTATTATCTTTCATTTACTCAAGTAATTGCTTTTGTAGAAGGAATATTAAACTATTGTGGTTGAGTAAATATCATATATACATATATATATATATATATATATATATTTAAAAATAATTGAACTGTACACCTGTAATGAGGAAAGTCACTGCCAAGCATGTACAAATTCTAATACTTTTATTCTTCATTCCTTTTAATCTTTGGTTTGGCTTGCATCTTAACATTGTGGGCTGTTTATTATTTGCTACTCACATCCAGTATTTAGTTTAAATGGCTTTATCATCTCTGACTACATTTTAATCAGCTCTCATTCCATGTTGGAATACAGTTCAATTCTATTAAATAATTCACTCTGCTATTAAATTCACCTTTCAGTGATGTTTCCTGTTAAATATGGTGTTTTGGAGAAAAATCCATATTACTGAACATTTACTGGGGACATGAATTATCTCCTGTAGAAGGTGTTGTGATTCAGCGCCATAAGTTATTTGGACAGCTCTTCCAGTAATGCTGTTCTACTCTGAAACATCTGTCACAGCTGTTAGCCAAGAGGGCAAGCGAGCATCTCCAGGTCCTCTAGGAAAGCCTTCTTGCCTTAGTCCCCTTTTCATTCTTTTCTAGGAGACAGAAACTATGACAGAATGATCACTACTGGAGTGTCCTCTTCAAGCCCATGGCTTCCATTTAGAATTGTTATGACTAAAGATTATGTTGCCAGAAAGAAGCAGAAAGATTTTCATCCCCAGTACATTCATCTCCCAGCTTTCTAGAGCAAAAGTTTATGTGAAGCTACCATATTTTCTTTGGAACAAAAGGCTTGTCTGCAAGTTGAGAAGGTGGGTTAAAAGCAGTCCAAATGTGTCATGTCATTAAACCCTCCCAGATAGAAATAGCAGGTGAAGATGGGGAGAGGCATATGGTTGGAACACAGAACCAGTGAAGTTCTGTTTCATTAAAAAAAATGCCAGAAGATGCCAGTCTTATTTGTCCAGGACTTTATGAATTTTGTAAGACCCCATGAGTCCTCTTTGCTTTCAACATGATCATAGCTCATGAAGCAATCCAGAAATTAGATTTTGTTGCTATAGAAACTGAGAGACTGATTTTCATTTTTTTTCTTTCTTTTTAAAGAAGCCGTTTCAAAATTCAGAGGAAAATAACAAAGATTTATAGACTAAAACTTGGTAAGGAAAGCAAAAAGTAATATCTTTTTCCTTATGGTATCATCATGGAATTTTGGGGTTTTAATAAATGATTTTGGTCAGTTTCCTGCTTGCTTTGCTTCTTCTCTCCCTTGCCTGTCCCCTCCTCTCTCTGCATAGCCCTGGCTAGTGATTCTCTGGTTTAACTCCTGTCTCTATCTCTATCTATCTCTACTTTACTGTGACTATAGGCATGCACCACCACTCCTGAAAATTAAATTAAGACATAGTGACGTGAGAACAATAACTAAACAGGAAGTTGAAGTAATTATTTTCCTTATAAGAAATAGATAAAAACTTAGAATAAAAGGCACTATTTTGTTCTCTTTAAAACTCATACAGTCAGATAGTTTCTTTAAAAAGGAAGAAAATGAAATCTGTTGCTATCAATATACAAAATAGAATAATCATTTATTCTTATTTATCAACAATTAACTTCTTAATTCACTTTACATTCTGACTGCAGTTCCCCTCCTCCTCTCAGTCCTCTCTCACACAGCTCCTACCTCCTTCCCTCTTCCTTTTCTGCTCTGATACTCTACCCTGGCACATGGTGTGTCCTTTCCCACTGAGGTCAGACAAGGTGGCCCAGTTGGGGGAACAAGATCCACAGGCAGGCAAGAGATCCAGGAACAGCCCCTGCTCAAGTTGTTTGGGTTTCTGCATAGGGTTGGTCCCAATATGTATTTCAGGTCGACCTCAAATTCGTTATATAGTGGAGTCTAATTAATCTCCAGTGTTCAGGGATTCTAACACTAAATGGTCTCCTTTATTTTTTGCCCAGATCAATGAGTAGCTTCTTGAAGTTGAGCTGGTATTATAGTTCAGTTGGTAATGTGTTTCCCTAGCATAGAACAAGCTATAAAATTGAACCCTGGAACTAATAAACAGGGGCTTGTGGCATATGCCTGCCATACTCCTATGTCATACCTGGGAGGCACAAAAAGGAAGAACAGAAGTTTAGTATCATAAGTTCAAGGCCACCCTCAGCTACACAGCAAGTAGTAGGTGAGTTTGGAATATATAAGTATTAGAAATAAGGCCAAATAAAAAACAAAAACAAAAACAAAAACAAAAACAAAAAACAACCGTCACCTTAAATAGTAGGCCATTCAAACTTCCTTTTTGTGATTAGAAGTTTATGGAGCTCTTTTTAATTTAGGAGAGTGACTATTTTTCTGTACGTGGAGGTAAATATTGTTTGACAATGAGAAGGGACAGTTCATGGGTAAGAAATGCTCTACAGGGTAATAAAGAGGGACTAGTCGAAACCCAGCTGTGGAGTTAGCAGGCTGTGCTTGGTTCCCACCCACACCTCACACAACCATCTATTACACTCCTCCCCTGCAAGCATGGCTTAGACACTCACTGAAACTTCCTCGCTCTTACAGGGCTGCCCCTTCATACTTCTTCCCTCCATGGCTTATATATATGTTTAAGACAGTGTCTTTTTTTTTCCTATTCAGTCTTGGCTGGCCTGGAACTGGTAGTGTAGACCAGGCTGCCCTTGAACTCACAGAGATATTATGCTTGTCTCTGCCTCCTGAGCAATAGGATTAAGGGCAGGCACAATCATTGTTGGCCTCTTGTATACATCTTAAAGATTCATGTCCCTACTACATGTCAAGTCCATTGCTTACCTAGTCTGTGATCTACTACCACAAATCACAAATATGACAATGGCACCTTGCCTGGGTTTGGCTTGTCTGAAGCTTATAATTATTCTTTGAACTTAACGTGTTTAAAGTCATGTCTGCCACACCTGGGTAGCCTTCTTAGGTTCAGCATTTCATTTTAGTTTGAAATGCTATATGCTGTTATGTTAATGCCTGTATCTTCCCTCTTTGGACACATTACATTGATTGGGCAGGTAAATTATTAAGCACTACTTTCAGGATTCCCTACAACCTGCCCCTCTTCCTACATAAAAACATTGTTAAATGCTCAACAGAGCACCGTTTCCTCTCAGTTGTTGCATGCCTACATTGTTTTTCTCACAAATGAGATTCTTTTACCCCTGTTACTACAGAGAATGTCGTAATCATTCACTTAGGTATTTAATCAGAACCTTGAGAGGAAACATGCACTTTCAGCAGCTCTTGTCTGCCCTTTCCCTTCTCCACTGCTGTGGCATACATCAGCATGACAGTTCTTGAATCCATGATGAATTCTACAGTACAACTGAGCTGTTTGCATGGGGTCTTTCCCTGTTGAATGTTCTTTGGAGGTTACTTTTTGAGTAGAGTTTTCCGAACTGCTCTATTGAAACAGCCATAGCAGTTTTAAACAATTTGCTTGTCATGCTGAGAAACTGGGGTACAGTGCTGAGTTTTAGCAAGCTGTTAGGGTGATCCCAATACTTTTATGTTTGAGAACTACTGACTTAAGATGGAGTCTACAATCCTTGGATGGTTAGGGAATGTCAAAAAGTCCTCTCTCATTTTTCTTTCTTGTCCTGTATATTCTTCTAACTTGAAATTGTTGCTTGTGAAATACAAAAATGTTTTCTCTATTTTGGTCATTTTGTAAATAGTATTTACATAAAATTAGTTATATAGTAAAAGAATGTATGTAACTAAAAAAGTCATTTTATGTGCAACTATGAAGATTGATATTAATAATCTACTTGACAGAATATAGAATCACGCAGGAGAGAAACTCAAGACATGCTTGTGATGGCTTATGATGATTGCGTTATTGGGGCACACCCTAAAGTGGGCAGGACTATTCCTTGGGCTTGAATTTTACATTGACTAAAGAGGAGAAAAATCTCTGAGTTCCAGAAATCATTGTTTTCTGATCCCTGATTGATGATATAACTGACTACCTTTCTTTATAAGTATTTCCTTATTACTATAGTGGAAAATGCAATGCGTGTAAGCTTTTTAAATTTTTCTAATTGTATAATTATATATTTTGCTAAATGTCACTTCTCCTTGAAGTACATTTTTATCAGTTTCAAAATGTCTGACTATAACAAATGCTGCTCATTTCTTGAAGATTAATTCAATCATAGTTAACATTTCTCATAGGTAGAGCATTTTTAACAATTTATAGATGCAGACTTGAGATGAAAGGAATGACAGCCACTTCCAAAGTGAAAATATCATCAAATCTATGGAATGTAGCTAGCTCAAGTCTGACTCTATTCTGTCTCTTTCTTTGGTGTTTTAGAATGAGATCCTGAACATTTGCAAGTCTCAAATAGATTTTTGAGAAAATCCTATACCTTCTATCACTGTGAAAAATGAAGGTCCTTGATTTGTAGAATACACAAAATCAAGAGAGTAATAATTGAAAGGAAGAAAATTTCTTTTATCATTTACAATCCCCACTGATTTACAAAAATGTTTTGATTAGCAGTATTGTGATTGAATTAGATTGACCTTTTCTCTTTCTTAGTTACAAAAGCTTATAGCTCTAGCTGTTATGGACCTCTTTTACTTACCAGACACCTGGATGATTCTTTGGGATTCTGCATCTCACCTTTGGGGTGATTCCTGTGTTCTTAAGCTAAGGCTGGTGATACAAAGAACAGCTGCACAAAATCAGACTGCTTATTATTTTAGCAACTTTTTCTGAAACGCAGCAGATTCTTTTCTATCTTTGTTGCTTTGCCTGAGGCACAGAAAAAATAAAACTCTTTTTTTCATCTGGCTCATAGTATGGATTATAAAATGAATCCAGGTAATACATTTATAACAGCATTTGTCACACAGTTTTTGATACTATTTTTATTCATACCAGTAATATTTATTAAATTGTTCCCCCAGGTATTTAGTAGATTGCATATCAAATATGTATTGCCAGGGCTTTCCATACCCTTGTGGTAAAGAAGGACATTATTAGAAGTGTATATACCCCTGGGAAGCAATGCTTTCGTGTTAACATTGGTATGTATTCTCAGGTTTGAATGAGTGTAGAAATTAAATGAATGGTTCAGAAAAAACATGATCATTTAGAATTGGCTTGAGCTTAGTACTTATGGTATGTAAAAGAGGCAGAGATTTTTACATACAACATCATACTTGTATGAGTTAAGAATTATTGTTTTACAGTGATAAATCTGGGGCTTAGAGGATGTGGTGGTTTCTTTCAGATTGATCATGTAGAAAACAGAACTTCTGATCTCTTGGCCATGGTTATTCTCAGGTGTTCTAGCCTTGCCACAGGAGGATACCATTCAGAAAGCCACTTTCTATCTCAGATTTGTTGTATGTTTGTTGTTCTAGAATAGTGATTTTATAGTTTTGCATCCACTGAGTATTGGTATGTGGTCTTAGGATGGTGCTTATAGAAATAGTCTGACTGATGCTAGAATGAGAAAATTCCAGATTATGATGTCTTAGGAAGTTATGTGTATAAGGTGTATATGGAACAAAGTGAATGTTGTACTTAGTTATATTCTAGACCCTTAATATAATTATTATATGTATACAAATTTATTCTAAAATTCTAAATTAATTTAATTCTAAAATTAAAAATATGAAAATCTACACGTTTGGTTTTAAGGGGTATGAGACATTCAATCTATAGATATATACGACCAGGCCAAAGAAACTTTAGAGAGGAATACTCTACTTATATAAATAATCTTCAGGAATCAAAAGATTAATTTTTTACTTTTTAATTAGTACTTAGTCTTAGACTCTTGACGGTGCTTATTTTTCATAAATGTATTCAGTCTGTTAGAAATCATTTATATGAATACATTTAATATGTATCAAACAAGTACCCTTAAAACAAGTCAAGACAGGGCTGGAGCAAGCAATAGCTCAACCAGTTCGGTATCTGTTGCACAAACACAAAGTCTCAGTTTGGATCCCCAATGCCTACATTAAAAGTCAGGCAGGGTGGCACTTGGAAGCTATAGATGTTAAGGAGATGGTATTGGTGGACTGGTCAGCATATATGGCCATGTCCACATTTTCTTTCTATTCTCCGACTCCTTCTTCACTACTTCACACTGTAATCCAATGACATTTCTCTTTATTGGGAGAATTTGTTCTCCTTTTTCAGTCATTATAGGAAATACCACAGGTTCCCCTCTGATTTCCACACTTGGCTGCCATTTCACAGAATCTGTTTCTTGGAACCACTTATATTCTATCACAGGATGTTCTTATTAAAAAGTCAGAGTCTGTGGAATAGTCTCTTAGTAAACTTTGGATACCTTAGCAACTGAGAGCCCAAGATGCATTTTAAAGGGCCTACTCAACAGTAAGACCAAAAATTCAAGTGTCTACAGACTATAAGCTGCGAGGGCCATTCTTAGAATTCTATTTTGTACATTGCATAAAGCCATCATAGAAGACACAACAATGTGTGTCAATAAAAATGAATTAGAAGTTATTTTAACATGTAAATTCCCATTATATTCATTTTAGCTTTCCCTTATCATACTGTTTTGGAAGTCAAGAAAATCAATATTCTTGGTGAGACATTGCTTATAAAAACAAAATTAAGGGTAAGATACAATGAGTCATGGGTGTCTCTAGCCCAGTAGAATTCTTTTATTAAATTCAAGAACAAGTGTGAAATTATTGATTAATTTTTAGTAGATCATTAAATGAGGATTAGAAGCAAGTAGAGAATCGATGTTAATACTCATAGAAAATGTCAGGTGGTGGTGGAACATAGCTTTTATTCTAGCACCTGGGAGGCAGAAGCAGGCGAATCGCTGAATTCTTTGAGTTTGAGCTCAGCCTGATATTCAGAGTGAGTTCCAGGACGGCCAGGGTAGTTACACCGAGAATCCCTGCCTCAAGAAACAAACAAAGAAACAAACAAGACTCAAAGAAAGCTTCGCAGTGTGTCTATCACTAAATAACAACGGAAGACAGCTACATGAGATTATGTGTTATTGCTATAGTTTTCCAGTGACTTACAGTAGTAGATTTACTTACTCATCCTTTCATCATAACAGATGTAGCAGTCAGATGTTGCTATTACATGCTTTGACGCAGTGGACAATCTGAAGTGTAGGGAGTTTAAATAAGCCACTCAAAAGTTTTAGAAGATAGCATATGATAGAGCTATGCTTCTGAACCAAAATTCTTTTTTATTTATTTTTAAGTATTTTTTCCTTTTATTGAAAACAGATGATTTTTATTTCATATAATATATCCTGATTATGTTTTCACTTTCTGGTTCTCCTCCCAGTTCTTCCCCACATCCGGATCCATTGAGATCCATTCTCTTTCTGTTTCTCATTAGAAAACAAATGAGCTCCTAAGGTATAATAATAAAATAAAATAAAATAAAATAAAATAAAATAAAATAAAATAAAGGAATCGACAGCAAATAAAAACAAAGAGCCCACGAGAAGGCATAAAAAACAGTGATCCACTCATTTGCATACTTAAGAATCCCATAAAGACACTAAACTGGAAGTCATAATAAATACACAAAGGACCTGGTTTAGACACTTGCAGGTTCTGTGCATGCTTCCTCAGTCTCTGTGAGTTCATATGTGATTTGATCATGTTGACCTAGAAAACCTTGCCATCTTATTCTTTATATTTTTATTCTTTAATCTTTTGTTATAGTCCAGTCATTATCCTCCTCCTGGTCTGCCCTCTGACTGTTCTTTATCCCAGACTTCCTCCTCCTTCTCCAAGAGGATGTCCCCAATTCCCACTCTCACCCCACTCCACCAAACCTCCCCACTTCCTGGGGCCTCAAGTTTCTCAAGGGTTAGATGCATCTTCCCTCACTGGGGTCAGACCAGGCAGTCCTCTGCTATGTGTATCAGGGGCCTCATATCAGCTGGTGTATGCTGCCTGGTTGGTGTCTCAGTTTCTGAGAGATTTCAAGGGTCCAGGTTAGTTGAGACTTCTGGTCTTATAATGGAGTTGCTCTCTTCCTCAGCTTCTCCCAGCATTCCCCTTATTCCACCACAGGGGTCCCCAGCTTCTGCCCATTGATTGGGTGTAAATTTCTGCATCTGACTCTTTTAGCTGCTTGTTGGGCCTCTTGAAGGGCAGCCATGCTAGGCTCCTGTCTGTGAGACCATCACAGCATCAGTAATAGTGTTAAGCCTTAGAGCCTTCCCTTAAGATGGATCCCAATTTGGGCCTGTCACTGGACCTCCTTTTCCTCAGGCTCTTCTGAGGGCCCAGAGTGAGGATACATCAACCCCACTTGGGAGAGAGAAGAAAGCAATCATGGGGATGGGGGGAGAAGGAGGGAGAAAGGACTGGGAGGGGAAAGGGGGAGCATGATTGGGTATTGGGGGAGAAACAAGACTGAAGCCCTGAGGGTCAGCAGAACTAATGGAAACAGGCAACCTTGGGAGGTAGGAATTGGGGGTACTCTAAAGAAAGTATCAGAGACCTGGGAGGTGAGAAACTCTCAGGATTCAAAGGAAGGGACCTCAAGACAAAATACTCTACAGAGGGGAGAGGAAAGTGGTAGAGTCCACTTCCAGTTGAAAGACAGGGCATCAAGTGGAGGGTTGGAGTTGCCATCCCACAGTTAAAAACTCTGACTCTTAATTGTTCCTGTCTAATAGAACTGCAGGGACAAAAATAGAGGACTTGTCTTGATTGCTTCCATTCCTGTCTTTTAGACTCTACATTTTCTTTTGCAGAATTCCTTGAGCCTGAAGAGAAAGATTTAATGGAGACATCCCAATGAATGTGTGTTGCTTATGTGTAGGATACAATAAAGAAGAGAATGTGTGTCATCCATTGGAAATAGCAGTAGTGGGGTGGATTCAATAGGTGTTCTTCTGTAAAGTTGGAGATGACATATGGGTTGGACTTGGAGGAGCTGAGAGAGAGATGCAGTTAGCCTCTCTTGAGTGCAGAACCAACATTATTATTGCTGCATAAGATTGCAACAAAAACTCCCATCTTTTGTTTAAGAAAATTACAGTTAGGAATATTTTGAAAAGCAAGCATACTATGTATGATTATTTCCACAGGACTATCAAACTTAATTAAAACTAGAGTAATTAAATGTGGAATTTAGGATCTTTAATTGTAAAATTGAGTGCTTATCTGTCAGCTGTGAGAGCTAGTTCTACATTTTCTGTGTTTGTATCTCAATGATTTCCTTAATTTTTTAAGGACTTCAACTTAGAGAAAACTAGATCCATGGCTTAATCACAAAACATAATTTCAGGCTACGTAGCATGGGTTGGAGGTTATAAAACACATTTTTTGTCTATGAAGCTTTCATGAAAAAGAGACTTTTAGGGGAGAAAGTATGGTACAGCTGAGAGCATGGGTGTTGTCTTCTCACAAAACTATCATTTTTATAATAGCCATGTGAAATTTTGGTGAGTTGTAGCCATTATTCAAGTGTAGCTAAGGATCGTAAATAAAATCACATTGTGAGTCAGCAGCAACCACAGTTGATAAAGTACAATTCCAGGTCATAGGAATGCAGGAAATTAAGCATCTTCACAACCAGGATGCCTTGCCCTTAAAATAAGATTCCTAGATTTCTGATGATATTGTTCACTTTGCCTGACTATCTGTTGAGACAGTCTCACCTGCCTTGTGTTGGGGGCAACTCTGGAAAGAAGAGACTTCCATTGAAAATGTGAGCCATGTATTGCAACATTTCTGCCCCTGATGCTTTCTTTTTTCTTTCTCTCTGGTACTCTCTTCAACCACTGGTATGGGAGAGAAGTTGTCTATTACTGTGAGTGTCAAAAAATACAGCCTCATCTGATGAAAGATCAGACTCCTGTCTCTCTTTCTGCCTCCTGTTCCTTTAAACCATTTTAGAAACTTCACATTCACTACAACAATATTTATAGCCTTATTTGAGCGCTTTTGAGAAAATAACTGGGAGAAGAGTACAGCCCTGTTCAAGGTCATCTCCATTCAGGCATAAGGTCTGGTTATTGCTAGATTTTCTTGTTTTCCCATTGTGCTTCAGATCAATGTAGTAGATTAATTATAATAGGATGAGACATTATAATACATGCCAACTGGCTCATGATCATTCCATGTACAATATCTCAGAATATTGGTGAGACAGCTTTAAAAATCCATTACATTAATCATAAAACATTGATGTAATGACACATAAAAAGTGAAAGAAAGAATAGCAGATAATGTAAGTGGTTATTTATCTAATTTGTGAATTAAGACAATGTATATAAATGTGAAAAATCCCAAACATCTCAATAAATAGCCTATCTTTTGGTATAAACTTCTAGTAAGTCAATAAAGCAAACAAAAAGCCATAGCAGTAGTAATAACAGCAGTAGCAGCAGCAGAAACAAAAAACAACACACATGAAAAATATCTAAATTAGAAAAGAAAATATATTTCAAACACTGTGTAACAGGTTGTTGAGATTCTTAATTTGTGAAAGCATAAAACTTCTTTGCAGAGAATAAGCTTAAGTTAACCTCCGATAATTAGACAATAAAAACAGACTATTCATCAAACACAAAAAACAAATGTTTAATTTACATTTGAGGTTATTCTTAGCAATAATCAGTAATTAAATAAAAAATATCATTTCCACTAATTACCAGAAATACTATATATAAAGTTAACTCATTGTCAGGGGCGAATCCACACTGAAAGAAAGAATTTATTTTCTTTTGAAAATTGTTATTATGATCTAGAGCCTAACACACACACACACACACACACACACACACACATTCAGAAATTCTTTTTATGAATATATTTCCTAAGGGATACTCCTAAGACCAAACAAATGTTTGTAGAGAATATTTTTACTGTTTGTGCAATTAAAATTGCCTACAAGATAAATGTGCTAAAAACTAGACAGCTATAGGGGGACCCTCTAAAAAGTTCCAGAGACCTGGATGGTGAGAGACTCTTAGGATTCAAAGAGAAAGAACTCAGATGAAAGGCTCAACAGTGGTAAGAGGGAATTTGTAGAATCCACCTCCAGTAGAAAAACAGGGAATCAAGTGGAAGGATGAAATTGCCATCCCATAGTCAAAAACTCTGACCCAGAATTGTTCTTATCTAAAGAACTGCAGGGACAAAGATGGAAAAGAGACTGAGGAAAAGGAGGTCCAATGAAGGGCCCAAATAGGGATCCATCATCAGGGGAGGCTCCAAGGCCTGAGACTATTACTGTTGCTATGGTGTGCTTACAAACAGGAGCCTACCATGACTATTCTGAGAGGCCCAACAAGCAGCTGAGTGAGACACAAGCAGATACTTACACCTAATCATTGGACTGCAGTCAGGAGCCACTGTAGTTGAATTAGAAAAATGCTGGAAGAAGCTGAGGAGGAGGGCAACCCCATAGGAAGACTAGTAATCTCAACTAACCTGAACCCCTGAGATCTCTCGGACACTGAGCCACCAACCAGGCAGCATATACCAGCTGATATGAGGTCCTAGACACATATACAGCAGAGGACTAGTCTGGCTTAGATGGGAGAATTATATGCCTAACCCTTGGAGTCCAAGGGAGTTGGGAGGTCTGGCAGTGTGGGGATGGGCAGATAGGGACATCCTCTTGGAAACAGGGGAGGAGGAATGGAATGAGGAACAGTCAGAGAGTGGGTAGACATGTGTGGGGTGGTGGTGATAAAGACTGGAATGTAAAAACAGAAAAATTAAAGAATTAAAAAAAAGTCTACACCACCATGCCCAGCCCCAACATAAATAAATAAACAAAAATAAATAAATAAATAAATAAATAAATAAATAAATAAATAAATGTAATAAAAATTAGGTGGCTATAGGTGTATAGTATTTTACTTGTTTTTTGAAAAATTTCCCCTAGAACACTATGTCCAATTGTTTCATTACATGATATATTTTTACTACTCCATTCTTGCCATGTAAGTTAAAATCAGGTTGATGATGGAAACAATGTGTTTATTATTAATGATTTTTTTCCTATCCTGGGTCTTCTGTGTTTTCCTATTATTCTCAAGATTTTATTTATTTATTTTTTTTTTGTGAAGAATTTCACAGGGATTTTGATAGAGACTCCATTAAATCTCTAGTTTCCTTTTGGTAGAATAAGGATTTTCATATTAGTCCTACCAATTCACTGGCACAGTAAGTCTTTCAATCTTCTTTTATTTCTTTCTTTGGTGTATTAAAACTTCACATGATGTTTTCACTTGCTTGCTTAAAGTTATTGTAAAGTTATTTTTGAGGCTATTGTGCATGCTATTGTTTATCTGTTGTCTTTCTCTGTATGTTAGTCATTTGATACAGAAAGATTAATGATGGATTTTGTATGCTAATTTTGTATTAATATCTTGATGAATGTATTTATCAGTTGAAAATATTTTCTGGTGTAGAATTAAGGCTCTTTTACGTGTAGAATTATATCATCTGCAAACAAGGATATTTTACCTTCTTCCCCCCGCCCCAGTATGTCTTTCTCTTGTCTGAAGGAGTTGAAAGGGTTTGTGGCCCCATGAGGAGAGCAACAATACCAACCAACCAGAGCTCAAAGGGTCTAAACCACCAGCCTGGGAGCACATAGGGAGGGAACCATTACTTCAGCTGAATATGTACAAGAGGATGACAATGTCAGGCATAGGTGGGTGAGGAAGATCGTGGGTCCAGTGAAGGCTGAATGCCCCAGTGTGGGGGAAATGGTGGGTGGGGAGGTGGGAGTGAGAGGGTGGATGGGGGTATAGCCTCATAGAAGCAGGAGGAGGGGGATGGGATAGGGAGTTCCTGGGTGAGGCAGAAAGGGGATTACATCTGAAATGTAAATAAAATATCCAATAAAAATATTATTTTGTTCCTAATTTTTGTAAAAATACTTTTAAAAGTTTTCTTCACTTAGCATGGCTGTAAAATTGTTGCATATTTCCTTCATAATGTTTAGGTATGCTTTCTGTCTTGCTTTTATCATGAAGAGATATTAGAATTTGGCAATTTTTTTTTCTGGCTCTAATGAGATAATCATGCGTTTTCTGTCCGATACTTCATTTGCATTGTGCATTACAGTAACTGATATGCATATGCTGAACTGTTCTTGCACCACTGGATGGAGCTGACTTGATCATTGTTGATGATCTTTCTTATAAGTTCTTGAATTCTGTTCGCTAAAGCCCAAGGGTTCAGTGGGATGAATAAATGAGTACAGAAGTTAACAAAAAAGATACCTAAGAATATACCACAAGATAACAAAAGGACAGAAAATAGTATACAGTGTTCAAGAATAACTTTTACTATTATCATTATCAAATTTTCAATAAATTGACAATATTAACTTGACAATGTCATTAATTGACAATATGATTAATTGACAATATCAATTGGACTGGATTATAAAACAGGATCTCTCTTTTTCCTGCCTACAAGAAACATACCTCACCATCAACAATAGGATCTTTAGGATAAAAGAATGCAAGTAAGAAAAATGATTGTAATTATTCTAATATCTAACAAAATAAGCTTTGAACCATAACAAATCAGAAGAGATAAGAAGGATCACTTTATACTTATTGGAACAATAATCCAATCAAATTTCAGTTACAATTCATTCACAAAACGTAGATCATTTAACACAGATTATTCAATTTTCTAAAAAGAAACATTAAACCTAAAGTCACAGACTAACTACAACACAATGAAACATGGGTGACTTTGATAACCACTCACACTAATATACAGGTGATCTGGACAAAAATTAAATAGAAACATTGGAGTGAAATGATATCACAAGTCAAATGGACCTAACAGGCATCTGCAGAATATTCATTCCATCTAAATATTGAAGATTGTGCCTTCTTCTTATCAGCCCATGAAACTTCCTCCAAAATTAGCAGTGTATTTGGGCAGGAAACAACAAACATGGGAAATATAGAAAAATATAGTAAAATTTAAACCATGTGTTGCATTCTCTATAACCACAATGGTATAGAACTGGGTATGGACAGTAATAGAAAGTATAAAGTCTAAATGTCATGAGAACAAAATAGCACACCACTGAATGATAACTGGGTGAAGAAAGAAATTTAAAGGAAAATTTGAAATGTCACATAATTGAATGAAAATAAAAGTACAACATACTTAAATCTACAGGACTTGATGAAGACAATCCTAAGAGAAAACTTCACAACTCTGCTGCCTACATAGATATACATGAGAGCTCTCAAATTAATAACTAATGATTCATCCAAAAGCTTTGGCAAAATAAGAGCAAACTATACTCTGAACTATTACATGAGAAGAGATAATAAAAATTAGTGTTGAAATTAATGAGATGAAAACAAAAATATACAAACAAGCAAGGAAATAAAGAATTGGGTCTTTTAAAGGATTAACAAGTTTGACAATCTTTTAGCTAATTAAACCAAAAAAAAAAAATTAAGAGAAACAAAAATCAATAAGATTACAGAAGAAAAGGTAAAGCTTAAAAGACACTAATGCAATTTGGAGAATCATGTAGACATATTTTTAAAATCTTATAGTCCACTAAAACAAATGAACTTCTTGATGCACGTGATTTATGAAAGTGAAGATGAAGTAGCCAATTTAAATAGTCTCATAACAACCAACAAGATAGAATCAGAAAATTTAGATATCACAACTTAAAAACAAACACAAACAAACAAACAAACATATTCAGATGGATTCAGTAGAGATTTCTTGTATTTTCAAAGAAGAATCATCACTGTATTTCTCAAAATATTTCATAGAATACCAAAGAACACTTCCAAATTAATCTTACAAACCCAGTATTACCATGAAACCCAAATCAGAGAACCGTCCAAAGAAAAACAGTATTAAAGACCATTTTTCCTGATGAGTATAGATGCTAAAAATTCTCAAAAATTAGAAATTATTTCCTTTTAAAGTCTTTTTTGTGACAAAAGTCACAAAAGGAGTATTAAAGTATAAATAATTTAACAATACTGTAACTTGTCTTAATGTGCAAATTTTGAAATTTATTTTCAAAACATTTAACTTTCCTTAGTTCTTTATAGAATTAACTACTGCATATTATTGCTTTAGTTAAACTATTGCTTATATTAAATACACAGAGGTTAAAATGAAAGATAATTGCAGTAGTTAATTCTGTGGTCAGTTTTGTAATTAATTATTACACCTAATGCCTTTGTTTCCACTTAATCAAGTTGAGAATTACCAATAACAAGAAAACTTACATTTACATCAGGAAAAATATTTTCTCCTGAAGATTTCAGTCTATTCTCCATACAGGAACTAGGAACCCAGACACCTCTGGCATTGTGTTACTACATCTGTCCTAAGTAGCAGCTGGGTTGATGTTGCTAAAAGATTCAAACTAATGAGCTTCCTTTATCTTCTTTGATGTCACAAGTCATATTGATGTGTGAATCAGTAATTTTGACTAAGGTTAAAAAGAAAAAGTTATTTTTGTATTTCAGAGAGCACCAAATTACCAAATAAATAAAACAGGCTTCTTCCTCAAGCCAGCGTAAGCCCCATTCTCCTTACTGACCTTTGCAACTCATGTCTTCCCAACTGCTTTAACATTGGTTAGTGATCAACCAGCCATTATTGGAACACTATTGATGTATGACCTCACATTGGCTCCCAGTTTCAACAGTATTAACACACTGATGCTCTAGGAGCCTGGAGAGCACTGTAGGCTTACAGTCAACAAGTTTACTCTGAAGTATGGCCAGCATTGTGCATATATAAAGGGAGGCAAAAATATTCACAAGGTCAGAGATCTTCTTCTGGAGCGTGTTCTCTCACCTTGGACTTTAACTTGAGTACATTCCTCTTTCTGTCTAGTCTTTTTTCTTTCTTGCATGAAGATTTACAAGCAAAAGGAGGTACTGATGGTACAAAGGAAATCTGAAGACCCATTAGAAATGAGCAATGCTACGTTTTCTGACAACACTGCATACTCAGTTGGAGTTAGCATTATAAGTGTTGTACATTATGACGATGAAAGCATATATTCAGTTCCTCTCTAACTGAAACTGAACTGGCCTTTAAAAATTTTATTTGGTTGCATTTGGTTGCTGGGGATTGATGACATTCATGGTTTCTAATATTAAAAACACTTCAAAACTGTCTGAGGAAAAGAAGAAAAGACAGATATTTGCAGATTATCTTGATTTTGGCTTTAACAAAAATTTTGGTTTTCTTTATAGAAAAATGATTTTTTAACAGTTTAAAAAGTGTTGTAGATTGTCATTCTGATGCTATCTAAATATAACCAAGATCCAAGGTTTTAATGATCAGTAAAAATGTCTTTTTTTGCATGTCTTGAGTCAGAAACATTTACTTTTAATTTTATTTTCAGAAAGCAATTTAAAAGGCAGAATCAACACAGTGTAAATACTTTGCCTTCACATCAATTTCAAAAATAAAGGGAGTAGTTTAATAGTCTATGAAAATCAGCACCTGCTTTTAAAAATATTATCAATGTGGAAGCGTTTAGTTCCTTCCGTTACAATAAATAAATACATAAATAAATTTTTTTAAAAAAGCAATACAAGAAAAAAAGACTCAAATTTTCCCCTTTAATAAAAAACACATTCTTGTACATTAACCAACCATCCCAAAGGGCTATAAAACTGAATGAGAAGGTTTGCACAATTTTAGAGCTGAGGAAAAGCATTATGAACTTATTAAACTTGGCGGTTGTGCCTGTAAAATTATTTTTCCGCATCAAGACATGGATCTAAAAACTTCCTAACAGTGTTTCTTTTTGGTTCTTTATTTGTTTTAGTTGATAAGTTTATGGCTTGGAACCCAGGCTGCTATTAATCAGAGAGACCTTTCCACTGCAAACATCATCTCTTACAAACAGAAATGCTATGGCTGAGAGTTATCACAAAATGAGTTACATAGATCCCAGATGATTCCAAGGATCAATTGAAATAATCAAACACACACATGATACGATTTTATTCAGGATCCACATATGTACTCAGTTGCAGAACTCATAAGCCAAAACAGCTCTCAGAGGTTGGCAATGCATGATATTGTCTGACCAGAAGTGATAATGAAGCTTGTAAAAATTCTTTTACTCAACAGTGGACCCAAATCATCTTATAGATCACAAGGTAAATTGTTTCTGAAATCTTAATCGAAAAAATCTTGAAGGTGAGATTTTAATTGAGAAAAATACTTTTAATAACTTCACACATAGAAAAATCTTAGTGGGCTACTAAGCAACTTCTGAAAAGACCATTCCCTAAAGCAAAATTTTTATTGCTCTAAACTTTATGTAATTTCGTCATTTTTTTCTTTTTAATAAAGATTATATGCTGAGTCAGGAGGATTGTCATGAGCCAGCAGTTCTAGGGGACACTAAAGAGTAAACTTTGTCTCAAAAACAAAGGCAATCAAACAATTCTGCCCTTTTACTGACAGATAAGTAAGAACATCATCCTCTCTTGTCCTAGGTTCTAGATAACTGGATAGCTTATCTTTCTTCTACAGTTTTTCTCCTTCCTTCCTTCTTTTCTTCTTTCTTTCTTTCTTTCTTTCTTTCTTTCTTTCTTTCTTTCTATTTTTTATAATTCAGATTTAAGCCTGTATCATTTTGAGTTAATTTTTGAGTAAGGTATGAGGTAAGACCTTTTCTCTTTTTTCTAGAGGCATCTAATTGTTACTGCTCTGTTTTTTCAACAAGTTTTTTTTTTTTTTTAATTACTCAATTGCTTTTGTACTTTTGCCAAAAACCTGTTGAAGATTTTTTAAGGCTTATTCTGTCTTCTAGTCTATTGATCCATGTGTCTATGTCTCCAAAAATTTCACAAGCTCTTCATTGTGTGACAATATAGCAAGTAAGCTAGTTCTCCAAGAGTTACTCTGTTGGAGGAAGGTTTTGTGATCTGTATATTCAGATGCTGATTTTTATGCCCTGTGATCTAGTTAC
The DNA here is from genome assembly GCA_030674055.1 of Rhabdomys pumilio. NCBI lineage: Eukaryota > Metazoa > Chordata > Mammalia > Rodentia > Muridae > Rhabdomys > Rhabdomys pumilio. Next base: position 144,838,518 of record JANHMN010000004.1, on the reverse strand, counting down.
AGTCTGGGGGACACAGGCATTGTCATGAATATGAAAGAATTCCTTGTATCAATGTGGTGTAAAGAATGCTCCCCAATTATCTCTTGTTGGTTGACAAAATTCTGAACAGCTAATGACTGGGCAGAAGAGATTGGAAGGCTTGACTTTGATCTCAGCCAGGAGTCCTACAGAGAAGAGCCTAGAGAAGTTGATCACCAGGCAGCTGAGGGTTCATAAGAAGAAGAACCACAAGGCTGGTGTAGGAAGAAGGTCTACATGAGGAATCCCCAAGAGAATTCTCCATGAAGACAGAAAGCCACAGAAGAGTGAACCAAAGAGATTCAAAGCATTTGGATGGGAAATAGCTAGATAGCTTAGAGGAACCAGAATATCTGGTAAGTCATTGTACTTAAAGCTTGTTGGATAAATCAATAGTTCTCTGACTTAATTACTTGGGAGCTAGATGGGTTAGACTGCCATTTTTAAATTTCTTCCAATATTACTCTTATTCATCAGTATTTGTTTTAACTATCCTAAGGCCTGAGACTTTCAGTGTATGTTTCAAAATATGCTCACAAAATGGGCTAATGTCTTGTATAATAAATATTTATAGCTTAATTTTTGGTAGCCTGGATTAATATTAGAAGCAGCCTTCAATCATGGTATTTCCTGTGTGTGTGTGTGTGTGTGTGTATACATATATATGTATGTGTGTGTATATTATCTATATATATTATATATGTGTGTGTGTATGTATTCTTATACATATACCTATACCTATACCTATACCTATACCTATACCTATACCTATACCTATACATATACATATATGTGTGTATATATATATATATATATATAGTACTTATTTAAGTACATATATGTGGAATTTACTTATTCAAATCAATTAAATCAATACAGTGACACAGTCTAGAGATTGCTTCTGAATATTCTCAGTGTTGTTTAAACCTCTCCAAACACATCAATGTTCATGCATCTGTTTAGTGCTTGTATCACATTCACCATCTATATTCTTTCATTCTTCACTTTAATCTCAATACGTGGATATGACATTCCAGACTTTCTGTTTATTAGAATGAGCCAGCCTCTCTCCTTTGGTTATCGTAGCAGGCTTATCTCTTATGCTTCAAGCTAGAAATATTCGACTTGTCTTTCACTGCCGTTCTTTTAAACTTCATTGCTCCTCCATTTCCTTGTAACATTTTCAAAGTACTCTTCTCTTTCCAAAAACTCCTTGTGAAAAAAAATTCATCTCACTGGTCTCATAAAGTTAACCCTGACCCTGTACATTTACATCTAGTTCAGATATTAGCCATTTCTCAAATTATATTTTACTTTTTTATAATAGCATGATATTTTTGCTTTTAGTAATTCTAATATGACTGTCCCTCAGTCATTGACGGTCGATTGTAGATTCTGAGATCATCTAAGGAAGTGTGTAACTGTGTCTGGGCCCTTCATAAATTACCATAATGTTATGTATATTATATGTGCATATATACTATTTGGCAGAGAGAAATGAAATAATGTTTAAAGGCAAGATGGTGTCAGAACAAGATGTTCATTGCCTGTTGTGCTTGGTACAGCTGTTCCTGGCTAAGGGGCTCCTGGAAGCCCACGGTTAGCTCAGTGTTCACTTGCCAAACCATCTGCTCTGGCTGCATCTGCCACAGAGGGAAGAATTGTTTTCCAGTTCTGACAAAGTTGTAATAAGAATAAGTGGTTGTCCAGGTGGTGGCCAAGAGGTAGTTTAGTCTCCAACTTTTTATTCCTCTATGACATTCCACAGTTCTGATGAGACAGATGGCTCTGAAGTCCCTGGGTTCAAAACGTTTCTATGTAGGAGTTGGTAGAACATGAACTGAGACTGAAAAGAGTTGATATGTTAGTTTAGACGATTGGCTAAACTAATGTTAAGAAAGTAATTGCAGGAATTGGATATTTGTTTTTTTCCAGCCAGTACTCTCAACTGCTGAGTCAATTCTCCATAAATGTGTATATGTTTATATGTGTATATGATATATATGTATATATAAAATATATAAAACATATAAAACACACACACAAAATATATTCATAAAACACACTATATACATATATATATAGTGTGTTTTATGAATATATTTTGTGTGTGTGTTTTATAATATACATACATATATATATACATACACACACACACATATATATACATATATATATATAGTGTGTTTTACGAATATATTTTGATCATGTTTTCCCTCTCCACAACTCCTCTGATTTTCTCCCCCATCTTCTTATCCAGTGACCATTATGCTCCTTTTCTCTAAAAAAGTCCCTACAAAATTCAAAACAAACAAGCAAAAGACCAATAAAACAAAAAAGGCAAAACAAAAAGTATGTACATACACACACATTCATACACACACATACTTACACACAGAGATAGAGATAAAGATACATAGATATAGATAAATAGGTAGATAGACTATGGAGTTTGTTCTGTGTCGTCCACCTACACTTAGACATGTGGCCTGGCTTCGGGTGTAATAAACACATGAGGAATTAGAGACTATGAACATTCATTCTCAGGCAGAGACATTCTTATTTTCTCAATAACTAAGTCCCCATATATGCACACCAATGGATTCCATCTTGAGCATCATGAGTGCCATCAAGATATCAGAACAGAAGCTTGTAGACTTTACAACCTTTCACAAAACTCTCATCAGCAACTATCCACAGATAAAACCAACTTGTGAAGCCTCCAAGAAGCCCAAGCTACCAACATGGTCAGCCTAACAGCATATTAATCTCATAAGGATTATATTTAGGATGAGAGAAACTGTCCTCCTTTAAACATGTTTTCTTCTTCATGTTGGCACAACTCTACACAGGAAGGTTCTAGGGGACTACACTTCCTACAGACTAAGAGACCTGAAGTCAATAGGCTACTTACCTCACAATCTAGATGCTTCTCAGGAAGCCGACTTCTGTCTCACCTCAAGGGAAATACAGGGTGTTGCAGATCACCCTGGGGTCAGACAGAAACACATCAGAGCCCTCAATGAAAAGCATACAGTTCTTGGGACAGCTCCATCTACATTACAGTAGTAGCTGAGCAGAGGTAGAAAGAAACAGCATAGCCTGCCCATGAAACACTCATAAAAGGATTTACGTGATCTGGAACTCTAAGTAGGTGCCTTTAAAGAACAGCCTCTAATGATAAACCTCAGTCTCACCCAGAGAGGAATATGGTCACCATTGCAAATTTGACACAGATTACAGGCTTATTCAGCCATACCTAGGACTTTAACAATGCTCAGCTCAGACTCAAAGGCCCCGCATAAGCAGAACCAAATGTACTATGTATTTCCACAGAGTATAGAAGTTAAACTAATCTACTAAGCTACACACTATCTAGCCTTAGGGTTCCTTCTCCAACCCTGTTCAATTGTTAAAGTTACTAGTGATGCCATCTGGTCAGAGAGTACATACTGGGGCTCTGCTGATGCTAATCAGAGTTCACTGTCATGCTGCCTAGAAGTTCAGCTTGATGGCATAGTTAATTCACCTCCGGGTCTCTCCATGTAATAACACCTAGCCAGCTGTTTCACTCAAACTCGGCAAAACCATTTACATTCATTTGGAAACATATATAAGAGGATAGGAGTATGATGACTCGTAAAATATAAATACTCAGAGAACTTATTGGTATCTTTCCTATTAGCCTTTTTCTCCAGTGTTCATACGTATGTTTAATGGAAGTCATATTATACTAATTATTATTTTATTGCTAGTGTTAATTAGTAAACAAGAAATAATATCAAGAAATGTGGTTTAAGGAGGATGATGAATTTACTTTTTTGGCATTAAATTTGAGGAAGTTGAGGTTACTCTGTAGATTATGGATTTTCTCAAGAGCTCTCAATAACAGAAAAAAATAACAATTAAATTAATTGAAATCCTGTGTTTTTCATGCATGGAATACAGAGAGGAAGTATTAAAAATATTTTAACAACTGTGCACCTTTGGATGCTATATTCAGAAAGAAATAGTAAAACCAGGTTACCTAATAATGATGAAGGAGATAAATATAATAAGTTGACTTCTGTCTGGAAAAATGATGATGGAAAATAACTATGATAGAAGTCTATATGAAATAGACAGAAATTGAATGAGTGGCCATTAGGGAACAGCCAGCAAACTAGAAATAAAACATGGAGACTGATAATGATGAAAAAGGAGTTTAGGTTAACAGATCAAACAGAAAGTACTGTGATTTACCATGTCCCCCACAGAGAACACACCGGGAAGGCAAAGCTCCTGTTCTCAACTGAGCCCAGGAGCCAGCAAAAGCATAAACCAAGTAAATCATCAACTGTAGCTCAGAGCTAAAATCTAGGGCTCTGGCTGAGGCGCACAATTATGAGAGCCTTGAGCAAGGCACAAAATGAGACATCAGAGCCAGTGGGGAAATCAGTATGGATTTCACAGAGGGAGGGTAAAATAAGCTTTGAAGGATGAATCATACTTGTCCATGTGTAGAGAAAAGAAGAAAAACCTCAACCAAAACTCAACTGAAAAGCCTTAGAAATGGCTGAGGATGAAGCACTGCAGGATGCTCAGGAGGCATTGTGCTCAGAAAGCAGCAAGCCAAGAGGGTAAGAAAAAATAATAGGGAAAAGAGGAAGAATGGATTGTTAAAAGGAAAGCCTTTCAGGTAGCCTTGTAGTACAAGAGTGTAACGTCAGATACTCAGAAGGTTGGAGCAGGATACTTATGAGTTCAAGACCCATTCAGGCTGCACAATAAATTTAAGGTGGGCCTGGGCACCTTATTGTGATCTCAACCTACATAGATAGAAGAACATGTAGCATGTAATTTTTAAAACCCGTGCTTGGTCTACATAGGCTCTGGAACCAGCAGCTACCCTGGTCTCACTCCACTCCCACAATAGCTCTCCTGGTCACTGTTTGCTGCTGGCCCTGGTTCCCGTAGCTGTCTTGCTAAGCCTACAACCCCTTCCCCCTTTTTTTCCTGAAAATGCTTGGAGCTACTATTGGTTACATCCCACATGCCATCCACCACAGTGGCTGGTCTGCAGAATGCCAAAGACTGATTCTCACTCACCTCCCTTTATCCTCAAGATAGGAAAACAGTAGAGGCTTTTATATTTATACCAGCCAGATTTGTATTGGTAAATCTCCACCCTCAATATAACATGCAAAGAACACACAACTCAGTTAATATATTTACAAGCTGCATATTTAGATTGAGCAGATATATCATGACACTACTCTACTGTCCAGCTATGAGATCCCTAGCTACTTGTGGCTCCCCCAGGCCACGTGAGTCTGCACCATCTTCCACCCACTCTTCCTTCATCTTCTTCTCTTGTCCTTCAGTCTCACCTTCCTTTTCTTCCTTTCTCACTCTCCTTCTCTAAAACTTGCAGCCCCACCTTTCCCTTTTACTTCCCAAGCACAGACTCTAGCCTTTATTTGATCAGTTAAATTGGAGTTAAATTGAGTGATTCACATAGAATCACTGAGTACATGATCTGCTCCTTGTTGGGGGCATTTGTCATCAAAATATAAACAGCACCAAGGCAACATTGATAGATAGGTAGATAGAATGATAGATAGAAAGACAGATAGATAGACAGACAGACAGACAGATAAAAGAAAGGCAGATGGTGCTCATGTTGTAGCTTAGTGATAGAAATTTATGGTGTATGAAGCCTTTTGTTTGAAATTCAATACAGAAACAGGTGGAGAAAAGCTTATGAAATTTTTGAATAATGCATAGATTTTAAAAATATTTTTACATTTCTTCTGTGTTCAAATAAATAAATATATGTAAATACTATAACATAAATAAATATGGTATTATAGAATTTTCTACTGAAGCATAGTTGATTACTTACAAATAATTAGGAGCATATTGCTTGTTCGTTTTAGCAACAGTTCTAAAGACTAATAGCTTTTATACGGCAGCGTTTTCACAAATATAAATACATTTCTAGACAGGAACAGTTTGAGAAAGCCACAGTGTTCCTTAGTTCTTCACTGGAAATGGTAATTAACACATCAGTAAATTATCTGTAAAAATTTATTGTTCTGGATTGGAAATAGGATTATCTCACTCAGTGTAGGAGGCCGAGGTCAATGATTTTCAGAAAAAAAGCAACAAACAAACAAACAAACAAACAAACATCAGATGCCTCATGCTATTCCCAGCAAGGGTGCAAATGTATGCCAATGACACTATTGGTCCAGCAGCTCTTTGTTCTGAGGCAGAAAGTCTCATCTCATCTCGCAGAGTATTCTAAAGACATTCTCAGCTCAGCATGAGATCCTGAATATGTCCCTCCTATTTCTGATCTCTGGGATAAGCAGATACCACCAAGAGTTTTCAAAAGGCACAGGGAAGTCACACTTACGCAGGGCACTGGGCCACTGAGCTGGGCCCTATGTCCTTGAACCTCCCCATCCTTTCTCTATTCTTAATTCAGCATCTTCAAATACTTCCAGTGGAAGCCTTTTTAAATGCATCCACGGTAAATCACTAGGGTATCATAAGTTAGCTTTGCTAATTAAATTACATTAAGAAAACAAATTAAAAGAATGATAAATTTGTGTTGCTACATACTTGTTAACTGCACTCTATTGATGCATTCTTTTAAATGTGAAAGTAGTTTGAGTTTTACATTTATTATTTATCCACTTTTTATTTATCGTGTGTGTGAGTGTTTATGTGTGAGTGTGTGTGTATGTGTGTGTGTGCATGCAATAGAGCACATGTTGGGAGTCAGAAGACAACTTGCAGGAGTCTGTTTTCTTCTCCTACCATGTGGGTCTGTGGGACTGCACTCAGGTAGTCAGGCTTAGTGGAAATAGGCCTTTACCTCTTGAACCATTTAAACCATTTAGATGGTCCTTAAAGTAATTTTTATTGGTAAAAAGATAAATAAAATGAAAACAAAAAGATATGACATATAGAAATCTGCTATCCTATTACACACACACACACACACACACACACACACACACACACACGAGAATGTGACTCTGTGCCAAAGACAAAAACATAAGTAAATAAATTCAGATGCCATACCTCTCTTTAATTAGATATCATCAATGTCTGTGGGATATGAAATTATCAACCCCTTTTCTAAGTGGTCAGTCTTTGGAATAATTTGGTTCTAACAGTCATTTGTCTTCAATTAGTATCTATCAATCAGAAAAGAGAGAAAAGGGGGTGAAATTTTACATATGACTAACAGCTGGAAAAGTGATTAAAATAAGTGTATAATATACATAATGATAAAGATCTATACAGATAAAATTATACAAATATTTAACAGCATTCAATGTCTAGTTTTAGGAAATCTACTCAAGAAATCACCACTCATAACAAGAGAAATCAGAAGTAACTGCCACCATAAGATGGAATAAATGCCTTGAAAAAATATTCTTCGTATCCTTAACATGTTTTCAATATTGTATGAAGAACCCTGAATGAAAAGAGAGACCAACAGACATAAATTCTGTCCATGTAATGTTTATAGTCTGCTGAAAGATTTAATTATAAAAGCAAGGTAGGTCTACTACCCTATCTTTGAATAATAAATTGTGTTTAGCATTTTTGTCAATTTACACAATTTAGAGAAGAAACAACATAATTATAACAGGAAAAACTAAAGCCACTTCTATCTTGACTGTGACAAGGTATCTAAACAAATATGTTCATGTTGATTTGGAGATGGTTCAATTACAGACGACTGTTTTTCCAATTATTGTCACTTTTTTATGTATGTGAAAAATATCTTACAAAGTCTAATTAAAATATCTACTGTGTCATTTGTAAATCAAAACCTATGTTTTATGATGTCAATTCATTTCAACAATAAATATCTAACACTCATAAATCTTTCTGAAAACTCCATGTTATTTAAAAAATAAAATGTATACAATTATAAACTGTATATTACTGTTTATTTTCAAGTGAACACTAGCAAATTATATTCAACATTTAAAGTTCATCAATTACAAAAATTATCTCTTTAAAATAGTTGCCGTACATCTACTACCTATACTTTTTTAATGAGTTACTGTACAGCTTTGTCCAGGTATTTGCATCTAAAGAGACTCTATCAGTAAAAAGCTCAATGCTAGAGCTGTCTACAGCATGTGACAACCTGAGTAGAGATCTCTGTCTCTGGAAATAAAAAGGAAATCTACTGCAATTAAACAAGAAAGGTGCACACAATCGGTAGCTAATGAAAAAGAGCTAAGAGAATATAAAAGCGATAAATGTACTTCAAAGAGGAAGCAGTGTGTGCATTATCAAAACTAAGACCATAGGGATACCTTCAGAAGTCAGACAAACTTCCCTAGCACTGTTCTAAGTAGTTCCTGATGCCCTAAATAAAATAAAATAATAACCTTTTACTAGAACAAAGATGTTAATTGCAAAGATGTCCGAGGATGTTTTGAGGGGTAAGTCTGGCATGAAATCCAGAGGGAATTGGGTATAAGCATAGGTGGTAGACTACACCTGCAATGTGAAGGGATTTTTCTTGTGAATGAGGTAAATGAGGGAAAAGTTTGCATGGAACAATAGTCTATATTCAGATATAACTCTCTTGCTATGACAGCTAGCTCTGTCTTCACTTCAGTCTCATAAACAGAAAACATGCCAAGATAGCCATTTTATGCTCTACAAAGCTATTTCAACTGAAATGGTCAGCTGGAGCTATAAAAATGTTAAATATTCACTAGAAAAAATATTGCTTATATATTTGAAAAGTATATTGCCACTAATTGGTAATATATGATAAACTATTTCACCATAAAATTCAAGAGCACAATACAGCAATATAAATCTTTGGAAATGACATGTAAGTGCCTAAGATATGATCAGGATTTTGTCTGTTTGGCTTTTTAAGCTCTTCTATGTTGTTTGAGAAGAAACCACATTATTCAAATTGAATCACAAACTACAAAAATGCCACACAGCAAACTTGTCAATCAAATGTATCACACGGGTTACTCTGCACATGTTCTCTTGCTTTTTGCTGTTTGATTTGAGCTGAGGATAACATGTATAGGAATCTCAATATTAGATTGTCTTTGCTTTGGAGCTGATACAGCTTCTCCTTTATAGTTGGCAGTGGCAATATTTCGTGTGCCTATAACCACAGCTGTTACATCCTCATGGTAAATCATAGACTTTGGTATCCATGTCTTATCTGTTTTCCAGTTCTAATCTCTCACTCATAGTCATGTGTCTTTATGCATTTGCTGTACAAAGCACCTTGCAATTTCTTCATTAAGGTGTCATGATTAGCATTTTCTTATTTCCAGAGAACATTCTATGCCAAGTGAGTCATTTGGCACTTTTCAAATCTTTGTCTTACTGCTGTGTGTGTGTGTGTGTGTGTGTGTGTGTGTGTGTGTGTGTGTGTGTGTTTGTGTGATTTGGCTTATCTGTCAAAATTTTCGTCAGGATCACTCCCATTATGCTTTTTTTCATTATGCCATATAACATTTCCCTTATAGATTCAAAAGTATTTGGCTAATATTGTTTATGACTTTTTTTTTGTCCTTATATTAACTAGCCCAAATTCTGTTGCTATATGAAACACATTAAGCTGAAAGCATTATACACTGGATTAGTTAATGCTCTGGAGGTTGAATAATGTGGCACTGGCATTGGCTCATCTCCTATGAAGATCTCATAGCAGTGGATCATGGTAGAAACACATGCAAGAGAGAGCTATTATACGACAGAACAGAATTTCAGAGACATGGTAGGGGTTCAGCTCTCTTACTGTTATAGAGCCCTCCAGAATCTCCTAGAACTACTTAATTCCGACAACTGATGACACCCAATTGAAATATCTCCTTCATAGCAGACCTTACCCCCCAAAGTTTATGTACCACTGCCCTCTCTGTTACTTCTACATTCAGAGACAAATTTCTAACACATGAGCTCCGGAGGGACACTTTCAAAGCACATTCAAAATACAACAATCTTTGTCTAAACTTAAAGTTATGAAAGCGTAACAGAGTAATGCATTTCTTTATCTCTGTGCCCCAAGGTCCTGGAAATAGCAAATGCTCACTGAGTGTTTATGATTCTAGGTGGCATAATGGGGCTAAAGCTATAGTCCCTTCAATGTACAAGAAAATGTTTTATTTACTGTGAAGAACACAGCTTCAAGCCAAGATCTAGGAAAAAAAATCAACTGACATAAGAATGAAAACTCAAATCCTAGTACCAGGTGTAACATATGGGTAAGTAAAGTGGTACATAAGAGGTGACCTAGGTCAATCAAGTCCAGAGAAGACAGTGATCTGAACAGGAAGAACAGAGACTCATCTAAGACTTAAAGACTCACACCCTCTGGTTCATACACTGCCTTTTAGTTGTTCAACAAATGAGAGCTTTGGTGGAAGGATTTTTGTAGGCAAAACTGAGACCTCTTTCAGATAACTTAGTAAGTTATCTTATTGTTGTAGTAATCCCGACTTAATCATATTTGCCCATAAAGGGAGCTAAGCTCTTCCTGTCAAGTGAGATCTAATGTATGAAAGGCTTTCAATATTAAGAGATTTTTCTTTTGCTTTAAAAAGTTTTGAGATTATAATATAATAACATTTATTCCTTTCTTTTTGTCCTTCCAAACTTTTTAAGTTACCTATCCTTGTTCTTTTTCAAATATTTGGCCTCTTCATTGTTATTGCATTATATATTCATATGCATAAACACATGTATAACCCACTAAGTCTATATAATGTTACTTGTATGTATGTTTTCAGGGTTGATCATTTGGTATTGAATAACCAATTGGGCATGTGCTTTCCTGGGGAAAACTATTTCTCCTACTCCCAGCCTTCATTAGTTGTCTATAGTTCTTTGTGTTGTGTTGAAGTTTCTTTAGCTTTTTCATATCCACTTTGTGATGTCTATTGGTGTTAACTATTCATCTCAGTTTATGCAGTCACGTGAGTGAGATTTTATAGGTCTAGCTTCTGACATTACTAGGAGATACAATCTCCCATCAAATACCTGATTTTCTGGCTCTTACATTCTTTTCGCCCTCTCTTCTTCAATGTTCCTTGAGCCTTAGTGTAGAAGTGTTTTGTAGATGTACCTTGTGGGATGTGTGTATTTCATATTAGTGTAAACACATCCTACACGAATCTTGATCTCAGCCATATGGAAAATCTGGATATACTATACCCATATTTATCACTTTAGAAATATGAACTTGTAATTAGGTATTGTTTTAGGCATTATAATTAAACTTAAGGTACATCAAACTTTAGGTATTGTGTATTAAATGTTTGACAATACTGCAACTACAGAGAATTCTACAATAGATTATTTATGTACTCTAAATCATGCTCGATGTATTTAGACAGGATTATTTCAATAACCAAGGGTTGAGATTAGCTTCTAGCTTTCAGATCTTTATGGTTTATGTCTGGAACACATGTAGAAGGAGGGCAGAACTGACTTTAGAAAATCTCCGAAAGACTAAATCTTTCCTTTGAAACCTAGTATTAAGTTCCACAATCCAACAGTCTTTTAGCATTTGCTTTTTACTTTTAATTATATGAACGTGTATATTTTTGCGTGGGTACGTGTTAGTGAGGATGGAGAGTATGCACAAGTGAATGCAGATGTTCAAGCAACCCAGAAGGGGGCAATGGTTCCCCTTTGAGCTGGAGTTTTAGCCAGTCCTAAGCTGCCCAGTGTGGGTGTTGGGAACCAAATTTAGGGTTTTCTACAAGAGAAGTATATATGCTTAAACTCTGAGTCACCTCTCTAGCTCCCAGAATCTAGCCTTCTACTGTAGGAGATAATTCCATAGCTCCCGTCATCTGTTTGTAAGTTGGAAAGCACCTACTTTACTTTGAAATCTCACTCTACCTTTCTGTTGTTGAAGGATATTTAGACTAAGCTTCTATATTTTTGACTGTAAACTGGGGAATCAAGTAACTCTTGCATAAGTTATTTCGAGGATTAAATGAGATGAAGCATTAAGCTCTTAGTGATCTTTCTAGACTATAACAAACACTCATAAGTATTAACTAGTATTAATTCATTCTTTCAGAGAAATTTCTTCTCTTTTAAAATATTCTTTTTTGGTTAAAAGCCAAATCTATCTATAAGAGCCAAGAATAAGTATTCCTTTGTCTAGTACATAATATACAAAATTTCAAAAATAATGCTAATCTATAAATGTTATAATATAAATGCAAATAGACAGTTATCTTACCACAACGGCAGGTGATTTCCATAATCAGAGTTAAATACCTGGGATGATGTCCATCCTACCAATACATTTTTATACTATGCTGTTGATATTGTAATTGAGGCATCTGCTTATGAGTTTGGGAAAGGAAAGCTTTGTTTATTTATACTTTCATTAGTTTGAGTGAATAAACATTTCCACATTGCTGTAGAAATCCTATATTCTACAGTTTTGTGATGTTCCTAGAACATTTTCTCATTTTAAGTCCAATATCAAAATAATTAACTGTAAACTTCAATCAAGTGTTCTACTAGCATGGTTAGTATATGTGGAGTATTGAAATAAAAAGTAACTGTGCTACTCTGAAATTCAGAACAGTGATGGGAAGAAAGACTAATTATAAAGTCATCATAATAATTACTAGAAGAATAATTACTAAAGAGGAGAACTAAATAAGAATGGATAAAAAGGAAATAAGACACTGATAGGCACTTCTTTCTCAAATAAATCAAGACCTTAACACTAACCAGATATGGAGAGAGGAAAAATGGGGACTGAACCGCCTCCATTCTATCTCTTAGTTTATGACCAATGAGTTAGGAAATCCAGTCCTCTAGCTTCACGATTTTGAAATCAGGGTGAAATAAAAGAAGCATAAATATTTTCAATTAGACCAATTTGTGTTTGAGTCTCGGTTCTGCTATGTGTGACCAGCATGAATACAAGGAAGCCCTAATTTCTTGTGGATGGCAGAGTGATGGTTGTTGAAGCTGAGGTGGAAGGGTGTAAAGTTCCCTTTTGCTTACTTTAGAAGACCAAGCCTCATAAAAGTCAGATAGTTCAGGTGACAGCACAGACATATGGGTGAAAAACCTAAAAACAAAAGCTATTTAGAAATGACTCAGGGTTATAATAAAGGCTCAAGAAGCCATCAAAAGAGCAAGACTGGAAATCAAACAAAATGATTTAAAATTAGTACACTGTGGATAGGCAGAAAGGTGTGAATAAAGAGATGGTTAAATGAGTTTAAAGACATTTGCCTTAGGTGAAAGTTAGAATGAAATAAACAAATTATTCTGTTATCCTTTTCCTTGTTTTATTCACTTACTTCTTTGAAAAGCTACTGTAAAATGTGGAATTAAACATTGCCTATACAAACAGAATTAGGCCACAACTTTATCCCTTAAGAAGCCTATACCTAAAAGGCAGGATTAACACTTGAATTTTTTTAATTCAATAATAACAATGTATAGAGAAATTTCATCAGGGAAAGTTTAGTCAAGAGGAGGATTTGACAGTTTAATTGATGCTTAGAAAACAAGAGATAAGGGCATGATTATTAGCTCCTGGCATACGTGCGTGCGCGCGCGCACACACACACACACACACACACACACACACACACACACATACACACACACACACACACACAGAGAGAGAGAGAGAGAGAGAGAGAGAGAGAGAGAGAGAGAGAGAGAGAGAGAAACACAGTAGGGGAAGAGGAGGAGGAGGGAGGTAGAGCTTAGAGAGAGAGAGAGAGCAAGAGAGAAAGAGAGAGAATAACTAGAGACTCAGAGTATAGTGAAGGAAAGAGGAAACTAGAGAGAGCAGGTAGAACTAGTAGCTTCTTAAGGAATTCAAGTTCATGTTTCTAGAGATGATGAGCAATCGCTAAAGAACAGAGGAAAGAATGACGGTCATAGCAAAAATTAAATTCTATATTCTAAATAAAAGAATCTATTTCACCCAAATAGACTGTGGTAAGTACTCTCTATCATGAAAGAGATACAACGGTTGATCAAAATCATTTTGACAAGTAATGTAATATTTTGGGACAGAGAAGATTCTGAGTGTGAACCAGCTGACAAAAATGTCAACATAGTTATTCTCATCAAAGCAGGTAGTGTATTTTCTAGCCTATGATTCTGGAACTGCCTTGTATTCTTTGCCTTAGCCAACAGAAGTAAGAGATAATTTCCAGTATACATCAGGCCTGACATCCAATTGTCTGCATACTTCTATTGTCTACTGGGGCAGTGCCATTTCTTACTGATCAAGTGCTAGCTAGTCTGCTAGAGGACAAGGGACAGGTGGGACAGACATGTTCTAAACCTTATGAGACCAACAGTTTACAGATGACCTGGCAGCTGTCCATAGCCACACAAATGAGCCCAAACAAAACCAGACTGCCCTACTTCATCCAGACCAAATAGCCAGTTTGAGAATCATGGATAAAAATAGATGTTTTAAACATTCCAATAAATTTTGGAATGTTCTGTGGCTTGGGCTTGGTTTTAACCTGAAACAGGTTTCTGAATAGTCATATTCTGGTGTTATCTTCCTTAATATGACAATATCAAAGGTGTGTAGGGTCTTTGAGAGGATGAGGTAAGGTGGGAAGTGATTTTCTCATGAGATTTTTCATGAAGGCATTAACGTTGTTCTTTTGGGGGCTTAGGTCTCATGGAGTAAATTAGCTCACATGAGAAAAGATTATTATATATAAAAGAGAAATAATGACCCCTCTGTGTAGTTTATTACTTCCTTCTTCACCATGCAACCACACTGAATTTTCCTTTGATCTTATGATAGGAAGCATCTAACATGTGGTGATGCTGAAGAGGTGGGGTTATCCAATACTGAAATCTGAAAACTTGAAGATGTGCATTCTAAAACCCTTTCTTTATAAAATGATTACCACCATACATTCTGTTGTAACAAAGACAAATGGATTGTAACACACACTACAGACAACTGTTACAGTCTCTATTTTACATGTCAACAAAATATTCTTCTACAAGGATATCCTCATTGATTTGTCTTTCTATAGCATACTCGCCCACCAATTTAGTGATCAAATTACTCATGTTCCATTAGTTATTCATATAGATATCATTAAATAATAATTACTAGATTTTGGTCATTTTAAATTTGTGGCTTCTTTCCACAGTTCACAAAATAAATGTTTTGATGTTGCCAATAAAAATATAAATAGGACTCAAGTAGACAACTCTATGCTACTTATTAAATTGACTGGTATTTGTGTACATAGAAATGTTACCAACATGCAAATAATAAAGATCACGACTAAGGCAAGTTATTCTTATCTCCACACAAACTCACCAACTTAGAATTTTACAGTTTATGCTATAGGTTGCACAACTATAGCTGGAAAGCAAATCCTGTATTTTATCTGCTCATTGATTCAAATGGATTTTCCTCTTATTTGGCATTAATTTACTGAAATGTTTTTATTTGTTAATCAATTTTTTCAACTGACAGATAAAACAGTACATTATATTTCTGAATACATAAAACTGTTTTCTAGCTTTTATTTATATATTATTTTTTCTTTCTTCTTTTTAAGATTTATTTATTTTATGTATATGAATACACTGTTGCTGTTTTGAGAAACACCAGAAGATACAGATTGCCTATAACAGTCAAATCTAATAAATGGTCAGCCACAACTATGGTTTTACCTCTATAGTTTTATTTATTATTTTCATCTAGAAACAATTTACACCATCTAAATGCATATCAACTTGAGATTGCATATTATCTAACTCCATCCCACTTAGGATGTGAAATATTTAAAATATCTGTGCTATCTAATAATTATAAATTGGTAACCATCATTGTTATTAATTTGACTGTTACTGTATGACTGTGTTATGTCATCTTTATTTACTAAAAAAAAGTTCCCACAATGAGAGGTAGTGATGTTGTCTATGCAGTCATGCCAAAAAATCTGAACCTAGCTTCTTTTAAGAAAATCATGAAAATTTTCAAACATCATTAAAATAAATAAATAAATAAATAAAAATAAAAGCATACCAAACATGATCATACACCACAGCTACAAATTTTGTTGATGTAGAGCAACGAAAGAACCAAGAATTTACATTCCTCCATCATGGTGTCACGAGGTTCGTTTCATTTCCAATGTAGTCTTGAGCATCTTTGTGTCAGGGGCAGCCTGTTTATACACTGAAGGCCTAAAATCAACAATAGGCCTAAGTCGGCTTGCTAACACAAGTCTTGGGTCTCTGTGGAAAAACATTGAAACAGACAGCCATAAGATATTGTAAACAGGCAAATTTGATGGAAATTTACCAGCCTAGATGAGAACAAGTAGTCATAGGTCTTGTAGATAGTCATAGACCTTGGGTAGCCTTGGTGGATAGTACCAACTTAGATAAGGACGAGTGAATCATAGGCGGAGTCATTGTGACCTGTCGCTTGAACCTTTACCTAGCCTGTTCTGGAAGATAGCTGTACTCCCCCTGAACACCTACGCTCCTGTGTCATCCCCTTCCCCACATCCTGTCATTTTGTGTATATAACCCCTGTGTGAAAAAGTAAAACTGGTGGTTTGATCAGCCTATAGACAAGCCGCTGTTCTTTGTGTCTGCCTGTTTTCCCCCTTGTCTCTTTCAGGTGACCTCCCCAAACACCTGTTCGATGCTCTGTTGGTCAGGCCACTTCGGCACCCAACGTAGGGCTTGAAGACCAGCTGTTCCTCCCCCCCAGCGTTCAGGGGCTTGAGGAGATCGAAGAAGAGGAACTGCTGACTCTTAAGAGTGAGGTAGGCCTACCAGTTTTTCCAGAGTGCATGAAGGCACTCTCAATCTCAGAACACTTTTTTAGAAGGACTCCCAAAGGAACACCCAAATGAAATGTCTCCCCCCACCAGAGGTGCTTGAGAACACTCCTATTCAGAGGATACCACAGTCCACCCAACTGTGGAATAATCCTTGGGAGGATCAAAGCAGCGACCCACGCACTTTAACATAAAAGTCCCCCCAACCCTGCTGGGAAAGGTATTTTCGTGAGAAACTCAAGGAGTAATTCACCCCTGTGGGGGAAAAAAAAAACTCTCGGGGGAGGGAGTCCGGTGGACGGAGGGGACCAAGCCACAAGGGCTGGTGGCAGGGTCCTGCTGAGCTTCCCACATCACCAGCAGCATTGGAGGGTCCCACATTCATGCAGCGGCCAGCAGGAGGCGGCTGCAGTTCAAGGTTCCAGGGTTCTAAAGGCTGGGAATCTGATGGCAGGCACAGGAAGGCCCAGGAGACTCGTGGAGTCTGGTTTTCCAAAGCTTTTATTGTTCATGGTGTGGTGAATGGGTGTAGATGGTGTGTGCTTTTCCCCCAAAAGTCAGGGGGCCTGGCTTTTTATAGGGAGGGGGAAAAGGGGAGGGAATAACTTAATTAGCTACGCCCCTCGGCCTTTAGATAACTCATTAATATTTAAATATCTGGAGGTGGAGACCTCTACCAGTGTCCTACGTGATTGATGGTGCAGGTTAAATGGAGTTACCTCTTCCAAGGCCCAACACACCCTGGTGCAAGAAATTAGGGTTAAAAAAAGACATGGGACATACATAGTCACTCAAAGAGCCTATCTTCAAGATGCGAGGAACTAGGGTTTAAAAAAAAAAGGATCTTTAAAAATTCTTCATTAGTGTTGTTGATATACCTCCTATGGAGGAGATAAAAAGTTTAACCTTAAAAATGAGAGAAAGAAAAAGCGAAAACAGTTGCCTGGTCTCTGGCGTGTTAACAAAAGTAAAACAAAAAGCTTATTACAGAGCTCTCCTGAGAACGAGAAATGATTGGGGGACGCCCTGATCTCTCTGGCTCTTACTGGGAAAATTCTCAGTCCTGTTTCCTCTGTTTGTCTGTCATTGGTATACCAATTTGTCCATGTGTGTCATTTGTCTGTCTTTGTCTCATTGTTTGAATGACTGTTGTTCTATGTTACATGCTAAAAAACAAACAAACAAACAAAAACAACAACAACAACAACAACAAAATACAAACAAAAAAAAAACTGGCTAAAACTGCTTTCTTGATTTAGTTTGAGACTTGCTTAGAAATGACAGTTTGGATTTACACAACAAAGGCTAATAAACTATGCTGCTCTGTGACTGGGAATAGGGCACAAACTGCTCTTGGAGGGAGGCCAACAGTTTTTTGGCTTCTGTAGTAAGGGAGTTGATAGTGGTTCTTCCCAGTTTGATAAGTAAAAGGGTGCTTTTCTCTTAAAATTACAGCTAAAAAAGGTAAAAAGAAATGTTTAGACAAAATCTATAATAAATACATTTGTTTAATTTCTGTTCCTGACCGGTTTTAAAGGTATCAATACATTCTATATGCCCTGGTTATATATTATTGGGTATGATTATAAATTTATAAATTTGGTAACAAAAAACTAGATTAAGACTGATAATTCAGAGTTAAAGTCATTCAAAAACCAGATGCATAAAAGAGAACTCAGTAAAAGTTTTATCTGAGATCAAACAAGGCCCTGATTAACCAACCCTCCCCCCCCTTTTTTTTGTTATACAATTGGCTTATTAGCTGATCCCTTTAAAAGAGTTTTAATACAAGACTTTGCTCTCAGACAACAACAACCCCATAGTATGCAAGGGAATAGATTTAACTCCACATAGAAGGCTAATATCCAAAATATGTAAAGAACCCAAGACACTAGACACCTACAAACCAAACAATCCAATTAAAAATGCAGTACAGAGAATACTCACTAGAAGAATCTCAACTGAATGAGAAGCATTTGAAGAAGTGTTCGGCATGTTTAGCCATCAGGGAAATTCAAATCAAAACTATTTTGAGATTCCTTCTTCCACCTGTCATATTGGTTAAGAGCAACAACATGTGAATGTGAGAGCTCATGCTGTTGAATATTTGGAGCGAGGGGAACACTCTTTTATTACTGATGGGCGTCCAAACTTGTACAGCTACTATAAAAATCAATATGGTATTTCCTCAGAAAATTGGGAATCAAACTACCTGAAGACCCAATTATATATATATATTGGATTTATACCCCAAACATACTCCATACTACCACCAAGACATTCAATTATGTCCTTAGCAGCTTATTAATAGTGGTCAGAAATCAGAAACAACCCAGATTTCCTCAACCAAAGAATGGATAAACAAATTGTGGTATATTTAAACACGGGACCCAGCTTTTAAAAATGACATCATAAAATTTGTAGGTAAATGGATGGAATTAGAAAAAATCATCCAGAGTAAGGCAATCCAGACTCAGAAAAACAAACATGATATGTTCTCATTTATAAATTAATATTAGCTGTTATGTAAAAGATAATCACACTACAATCTGCAGATCCAGAGAAGTTAGATAATCAGGACAGGTCTTGGGGATGGGTGTGGGGTAATACATGGATCTCCCTGGGGAGGAGAAATAGAATAGGTTTTGTGGGCTGACTGGGGATGAGTATACATTGGAACCAGAGTGACCAGGCCAGGGAAGGAGGAACAGATGGAGGGAGAGAGTACCAGGAAAGACAACTGGAATTGTCAGTGGGTAATGAAAAAACCTAGTGCAGTCAAAACTTCCTGAAACCTATGAGGGTGACTCTACCAAGGACTCCTAGTAATAAAGGATAAGAAGCTTGAGTTGGCCATCTTCTGTAGCCAGTCCAGACTCCCAGTCATGGGTCTGGGACACCAACCTATCCACAAAACCTTCAATCCACAATCTGCCCTACCTGCAAGATGCCCTGGGGCAATGGTGTCTCAGAGTTTGTGGGGATGATCAACTAATGACTCATCTAACTTGAGATACAAACTAATACCTGACGTTACATGGATGCCTAGAAGCTGGAAACTGAAGATCTCAGAGACCTAGGGTAGAATCAAACACAACTGACCACCACCACCACCAACAACAACAACAAAAAGTCAGTTACATGATTTTTAATGATTTTCTGTTATACTCACAGAAGATCAGTGCCTACTCAAATCATCTAAAGAGAGGCTTTTTCCTGAAGCTATAGGAGCAAATGCAGATACCCACAGGCAAACTTAGACAGAGCTCATGGAGGCCTACAGAATAGTGTGAGAAAGGACTGTAAAGATCATGCCACACATAATCAACTAAACAGGACTCAAAAGGGCTCACAGAAACTTACGCAACAAAAACAGAGCCTGCATGAGTTTGTACTAGGCCCTCTGTATATATGTTGTGGTCCTTTAGCTTGAAGTTTTTCTTGAACTCCAAACAGTGGGAGTGGGTGTGTCTCTGTCTCCTTTGTCTGTGTATGGGACCTTTTTGTTCCTACTGGAGAATACTTCATCTGGCCTTGATATGAGGTTTATGCCTAGTCTTATTGCATCTTCTTATGCCATGTTCAGTGATTATCTCTGGGGCCTGGCTTTTTTTCTGAAAAGAAATGGAGGACAATTACTTTGAGGAGAGAAAAGCTGGATGAGGGGATAGAGGGGAGACTGTAGTTGGGATGTATTATATGAGAGAAGAATAAAGAAGAAAAAAAGCAAAAATTCTCATCCATTCTGAAGGAATAGTGAAACGGTATCAAAATAAATACATTATTAGAATGCATGCAAAACATGACTTCCTTGTAGTCTTGTATCCATGCATGTATAAAAAAGTCTAAGTCTTCGATATGTTGCATGACACAGAAATTCTTAAACACAGCAAGAACCAAACTCCACGAGATAATTTTGATGAATACTACTTTTGACCGTTGTCTCTTGATAATTTGCTTGACATAGCAAACACTACCTTTTCAGTGTTAAAAGATCAGTTGACTAAAATTACGTGAGTCACCCCCCCCAAAAAAAAAACAAAAACTTGAAACTAGAGTTATATAATTACGGTTGTCCTTGTTATAATATAAAACAATCAAAAACTTGCAAGACTATCTTTTCTCATTCACACCAGGGGATAATTTAATGATATGATATGCTCTTACAAAGGACATTAACTAATGTCAGTGAAGACTGTGGGCTTGTCCTCTGAGAAGACAATTACAACGTTTAAGGCCGTGAGTGGTTCACTCATGTTTTAATACAAAGGGTTTAACATAACAAAATCATTTTGTGAAGAAACTGTATTATTTTGCATGTCAAAGCTTCATGCATTTTAGAAAATGAAGTTATAATAAACATTAAGAATAGCAATCTGAATTGGGGGAGAAAATGAAAGACATATTTTCTAGAACTATTTTTTCTCTTGAAATTGGAATCATAGAAATACAAAGTCCAAATAATAAAAAGAAATTTTATTTGAATGTTGCATTTGAATGAATTAAAAAAAATACTACTCTCTTTAGGCTAGCTCAGATTTTTTTCCAGAACTGTTGTATTAATTCTGAAGTGCGTGCCAGAATTCCTTTCCATTTTGTTCCACAAATCTTTATTAGATACAGACACTATACTGGATACTATTGGTATCTCTCCAAATACAAAATGAGAAAAACGGAACAGTCTACTATGCTCATGCAGCTTAATTTATAATGGGGGATGGTTAATAAGTAAATGATGAATTTATTGGTGATAAAAGCATCATCACAATATAAAATGGATCATGAGAGATAGAAATGGGGTTGTTTTCTGGAAAAGACACACCTGGGAAAGGTTCGCTTGAGAGTACTTGAAAGGCCTGGGAGAGAAGCCATTTAGTTTTTAAGAAGATCAAAAAAGGGAAAATATGTTCCAGAAACCAAAGGCTGTAACAGAGTGATACCAGGTGATGAAGTTAGGGATACATCACACAGTGTGTTGTAGTCCTTGAAATGAGAATAGTCTCACAGGTAGTTGAGTGCTTGGTCCCCAGGTGGTAGTACTGTTTGGGAAGGATTAAGAGGTGTGACCTTCAGGTGGAAGGATACCCAGGAGGGGCCTCACCCTCTCAGAAGGGGAGGGGAGGCAGGATGGACTCTGTGAGTAGGATGGGGTGGGCATTGGTGGACATGTAAAATGGATAAATAAATAAATTAATGTAGAAAAAGAGGTGTGGCCTCTTTGGAGGAGGTGTGCCACAAGGTTGAACTTTGAGGTTTCAGAAGCTCACACCATTCTCAACTAGATATCTCTGCTTCATACAAGTGAATTGAGATGTGACTTCTCAGCTTCTGTTTTAGTATAATGCCTATCTGACTGCCTGCTGCCTTTCTTTTTGCCCTGATGCTAATGGACTCTAACCCTCAGGGACTGTGAGCCACACAAATTGACCCTTGCAACCTACCTTATTCCTCAGAGAAAAAGAAAAAGAAGAGGAAGAGGAGAAGGGGAGGTGAAGGAGAAAGAGGAGGAGTAGGAGTAGAAGGAGAGGGTAAGCGAGAGGGAGTTTTTCCTTTTTAAATTGGGGTTCTTTTATAAGACAGAAACCTAGTAAGTTGCCATGGGTGAATGTCAAAGAAAGTGAAGAAAAAATGCAGGTAGTATATGGGGGCAGAGAGGATAACAGAATAGGAAGATTTAAACTGGTAGACAATGGTGGAGCATGAAAGTGGAATATAGGAAAAGATACATAATACAGAAGATTTCTGGCAAAACATATGGAAACTTACTGTAGAGGCTTTCTGAAATATATACTTATACATATTCATGTATAAAAGAGGTTGGAATAGAATTACCCTATAATGTGGGGACAATACCTCACCTAGATCTCATAAAATATTAAATAGAAAGCTCAGTGTCAGAAGAAATAGGTTATCTCTTTGAGAGTTGAAAATTTGTGTAGTTCCATAGCCCCACCCTGACATTACAGAGTGATGCCATTGTTCTTTGTTATTCTCCAAGACTTAGCTCCACTGCAGAACACAACACACTTCTGTCTCAGAGGAAAAAGAGAAATAAGTAGACATTGACTTGAAAGTTTCATCCCTACTGGCCAGTGCTGGACAGTGTGCCATGCTTGATATTGGAGCAAAAAAGCAGTCATTATCTACCCAGATGTGAAGCCTGTGAGCCATAGTAACAACTGACCTTGCATGAGATTCCCATGAGTGCAACAGTGATGTGAATGTGTGGCTGCTTATATTATGTTAATTTGGGTCCCCAAAATTGTTTGCATGAGAATCCACACTTCGCACTTAAGGCTCTAAGCGACCCTACCCCAAGTTGGTTTGGATTAGTAAATAAAGTTGCTGGCTTCCAATGGCTGGGCAGGACAGAGGCGGGACTTTCAAGATTCCCAAAGCAAGGAGCCCAGGAAAAAGAAGAGGGAGATCTGCCATGCTGGAAGAAGGAGAGCAAAGACATCACACATGAGAAGGTACAAGACAGAGAGCCAAAGGAGCTGGGGAGAGTGGCCTAAGAGGGCTAGACATCTGGGTCCTGGGCAGACAAGGTGGAATATGGGATTTAGTAACTAATAACATGGGAATATCTGAGGGAGTTGTATTAGTTATGTGGAGGTTAGAAAGTGGCCCTGGCATTGATCTGATTAAGGGATATCAAAATATAAAGGCTGTGTGTGTGTGTGTGTGTGTGTGTGTGTGTATGTGTGTTTGTGTGTGTGTGTGGGGGGGGTGTGGGTGTGGGTGTGGTGCATGCGCGTGCGCACATGTGTGTGTTTCTTTAATTCAAGAACCTAGAACAATGGGGTGGGTATCAAGGATGGCCACCACTGCTATGTTTTGGCAATAATTGATCACTTTTTACTTCTATCTAAGTCCTCTCCACAAGACTGAACTCAAGCTTGGTGATGCTACCTTGGTTGAAAACCTATAGCTGTATAGATCCCAGGCTCGTGGGAGAATTTAATACTATTATTCTGCTAAATGGATGTGCTATAAAACTTTTTTCTATGTTCTTATCTTTGTATCTATAGATTAGTACTTCTCTCAACTATTGTCAAAGAAGCTTGATTACTTTTTACAATTATTTTATGGTAGCTGTGAATTAGTATGAAATCTACCCAGGTCAAGACGCAGAAAACAAAAAGTACTGGGGAGCATACTCTGCTCTGTATGGTACATCTATATCATACACACACACCCTGCAAGGCTCAGAAATCATTGTTGTAAAGGATTGGGATGCCTCTAAGAGTGAGATTGGATTTTTTGCAGTGAAAGATTTCCTGGCTGTGACAGGACCACTGCAAACATAGATTCACAGCAGCCATGACTACAGGCACAAGATTTATGCAACATGATGCTGGCGTAAATTTCAGCTCAGATGGTTCAGGATCGTAAAGTCCTTCTCATAGCTGAGAAGATATTTTAAATTGACAGCTGCTTGAGGAGAGGGTTTTCTTTAGAACTCTTTAGAGATGTTGCCTCTAAAAGAGTACCATGTTGACAGTAGTTAGTGCCATACCCATGCACATACAGGCTGTGCTAAGCAGACACAATGGGCTTTTCAAAAAGGAAAGAGTACACGAAGTTGTGAGGGGCAAGTGGTGGTGGGATTAGAAGAGAATTTGGAGGGTAGGAATAAGGAGTAGATTTCATCAAAACATACACATGTATAAAACTTTTATTTAAATTTACTTTAAATTCCTAAAAGTGTCACGGCTTTGTTAATGTCAGTTATGTGACGTTCATGCTTTATCACGATACAGGCCTAAGATGGATCTTAGGTCATGAAGTGTTAGGACAAAAGGTCTTAGTAGCTTCTCCTGTGACTGTAATGACACACCCAAGCAGAAGCAACTCAAGGGAGAAAGCATTTATTTTAGCTCACAGCTTCAGGTTATGAACATCATAGCAGGGAGGTCACAGCGGCAGAGTCTAGAGGGAGCATGGTCACACTGCATATACAGTCAGCAAGAGAATGTGAAGAATGCTTGTGCTCAGCTTGCTTTCTCCGCATATCCAGTTCAAGTTCCTCCCACATTTAAGATGGGTCTTCCCTCATCCAGTGGAGTCGTTAGGACAATAATTCATAGGCTTCTCATAGGGATATCCCCCATGTGATTTTACTTTTGACATGTTGACAATTAACACTATGGTATAGAGTATTACTTAGTAGATAACTCTGTTAATCCACTCAACATTCCACTGTGTATTTGTCTGGTTTGGTAACAAGATTGAGAGATAAATTCGAGAAAAAAACATTAGGACTCATGTTCAGATTCGAAAAGAGTATGAAATCCCATTTCAAAGTGACTGAATTTCTATTGACTGGCAGCACACCTACCTTGTTATCCTGTGAAATAAATGAACAACATCTGATACTGCCTGATAAAATTTTTTACTATAATAAAAATATTCAATGATAATGGAAGTATTTATAGAAAAGTAGAGATTAAGAGAACCATTTGCAGCTAAACACTCATAATCTCCTGCCTGATCTCCTTACAATTATCCCATGTGTACACCTCTGAAATCAAGACATGGTTCCAAGGTTCCAAGCATCTCTGTTGTGTGACGTTACATAAACTATCAGTGCTCCCATGTCTCATTTCTAAGAGGAGAATAAGTGTGTTTCTGAATATGTGTGTGTCTAAGGAAAGCCTAGGAGTAATAAAATCATAGATTGTTTTAGAAATGCAGTTGCCTTGAAAATGAAATAGAAGCTTGGAAATTTTGACTGTTTGTGGACTGTGCTGTAGCCAAGTACCCTTCTCTTCATGCCAAGTGACTTTGTCTAGCCAGGTATGGTGGCACACTGCTGTTCACTATTTGTGACTCTTACAAATTTTCTGTCTCTCTTTTGAAATGATTACTGAGAGGCAAATATCTTTGCCTTTGATACTGAGCTGTGCCAAGATACTATTGGTACTAATGTAACTGTTCTATAAGACACATGAATGCAAAGACATGGGTGGTTCCCTGAAACAAAATATCCCACATATTGTCAAAGGGCTTGGCATATTAGGAGGTGTGGCCTCTTTGCAGTAGGTGTGGCATTGTTGGAGGAGATGTATAGCTGGGAAGGGGTTTTGAGGTCTCAGATGGCCAAGTCAGGCCCAGTGTGGCATTCTCTTCCTGCTGTGTGCCAGTTGTAGAATTCGCAGCTCCTTCTCTTCTGCAGTCAGAAGGCCACTATACTTCCTAACATGACAGTAATGGACTAAACCTATGAAACTGTAAGCCAACCCCAATGAAATGTTTTCCTTTTTAAGAGTTGCCATGGTCATGTTGTCTCTTCACAGCAATGAAACCAGAATGAAGACTGTTGGGAGCCGACTTTTAGCAAAAAGCAGCTAGAAAGCAGCTATCATCTTTGCAGCCATCTCAAGCCATAAACCCTGGTAAGAGACTTGTTTTTCAACAGCCTACAACTGAGCACACTCTGATAAATATCTTGTTTATCCCACATATCTTGTTTTGCTGTTTAGTGACCCCAGTTGCATGGTGCACGTGGTAAAATGTCTTCAGCTGTGTTCCCCTGCTTCTGCTTATAAATACCCAGGATTTTCTTCCATGGGAGTCAATGGGGGACTTGACTACACACCCTGTCCTGTCTCTATTCTTTGAGTCTTTTTTCTTTCTTCCACCCACTCTCTCTCTTGCTAGACCCTGACCTGCGGACTGGAGCAGCAGAGCAGTCCGGGACATTTTGGTCCCCAAGTGTGGGGCAGCTCGAGCCAGGACAGAAGACAAAGTGATATGGAAAAAAAAATAAAATCTTTATTCTTGTATTAGCTAAAACTTTAAATAGCTTTAAAGTTTATAACCAAATTTTAAATAGCGAAATTTACTGTTTCTATTTAATAAAACAGATAATAATCCATGAAATATATTGAGTGTAAAATATACTACCCTCTATATTAAAGTCATGATGTGCAAACATTGTACCAATTTATTCAGTTCTACAATAAAGGTCAAAATACTTTGTCTTTTGAGATTACAAGGATGCTATAAAAAAAACTGCTGCAGTTTCCATTTTCAAAAATGTGCAGCGTTATAGAGGAAATGAGAAAAATCCTTATTTCCATTTGTTTTTTTCTTTCTGTTTTTATTTATTTATTTATTTATTTATTTATTTTGGTTATCTTATTTACATTTCAGATGTTATTACCCTTCTCAGTTTCCCCTCCACAACTTCCCTATCCTACCTCCCTTCTCCCTGCTTCTATGAGAGTTCGCCCTCACTCACAATCCCATTTCCATCTCACCGCTCAAGTGTCCCCTTACACTGGGGTATCAAGCCTCCACAGGACTCAGGACCTCCCCTCCCATTGATGCTAGATAAGGCCATTCTCTGCTACATATGCAGCTGGAGCCATGGGTCCCTCCATGTCTATTTTTTGATTGGTGGTTTAGTCCCTGGGAGCTCTGAAGCAGGGGTCAGATTGGTTGATATTGTTGTTCTTCTTATGGGGTTGCAAACCCTTTCAGCTCTTTCAGTCCTACCCCTAACTCCTCTATTTGGGACCTAGTGCTCAGTCTAATGATTGGCTACAAGCATTTGCATCTGTATCCCTAAGACTCTGGCAGAACCTCCCAGACAGGAGAGACAGCTCCTGTCAGCAAGCACTTCTTGGCATCCACAATAGTGAGTGGATTTGATGTCTGCATATGGTATGAATCCCCAGGTGGGGCAGTCTCTGGATGGCCTTTCCTTCAGTCTCTGCTCCACTCTTTGTCCGGTATTTTCTTTAGACAGGAGCAATTCTGGGTTAAAAATTTTTGAGAAGGGTGGCCCCATCCCTCATCCGGGCTCCAAGGGTGGGTGGTTCCATCGGTGCCTAACCTCTCCATATAGTCTCTACAGATTCTCTCTCCCCTTTGTTGAGTATATCAGCTAATGTCATCCCCGTTGGGTCTTGGGAGCCTCTTGTTTTCCTGGAATCTGTGACTTTCTGGTGGCTTCCCAAGTTCCCCATCCTCCATTGCTACACCTCTTCAATTTCCTTACTCTCTGAAGCTCTCCCCGTTTTCCTCCCACACCTGATCCTGTCCTTCTTTCTTTCTTCCTTCCCACCATCTACCTCCTGTGATTATTTTGTTCCCCTTTCTAAGTAGGACTGAAGCACCCACACTTTGGCCTTCCTTCTTCTTGAGCTTTATATGGTCTGTAAGTTGTATTGTGAGTATTCCAAGCTTTTTTCCTCATATTTACTTGTCAATGAGTATATACCATGTGTGTTCTTTTGTGACTGGGTTACCTCACTCAGGATGATATTTTCTAGTTCCATCCATTTGCCTGCAAATTTCATGAAGTCATTGTTTTTAATAGCTGAGTAGTACTTCATTGTGTAAATGTGCCACATTTTCTGTACCCATTCCTCTGTTGAAGGACATCTGGGTTGTTCTCCACTTCTGGCTACTATATATAAGGCTGCTATGAGCATAGTGGAGCATGTGTCCTTGTTATAAGTTGGAGCATCATTTGGGTATATAGCCAGGAGTGGTACAGTTGGGTCCTCTTTTTAATATTTAGATCTAAATATTTTAGCATCAGCGTTCATGCAGGAAATTGGTCTGTAATTCTCTTTTTTTGGTGAATCTTTGCGTCTATTAGATAACAGGATGGTTGTGGCCTCATTAAATGAATTTGGCAGTGTTCATTCTGTTTTTATTTTGTGAAATAATTTTAGCAATATTGGAATTATCTCTTACTTAAAAGGTAGAAAATTTCTGCACTAAAACCATTTGTCCCTCTGTTTTTTTGGTTAGAAGATTTTTTAATGACTGCTTTTATTTTCTTATGGTTTATAAGTTTATTTAAATTGTTTATCTGATCTGGATTTAACTTAGGTAGCTAGTATCTATCAAAAAAATGTTGATTTCTTTTATACAGGTTTTTGAATTATGATATAATGACTCCTTAGATATGCTCAGAGTCTGTTGTTATGTATCCTTTTTCATTTTGGATTTTGCTAATTTGGATAGTCTCTTTCTGCCTTTCATTTAGCATGGATAAAGGTTTGTCTATATTTTTGATTTTTCTCAAGAAACCAATTCTTTATTCCATTGATTCTCTGTATTGTTTCTGTTTTTCATTTCTATTTCATTAACTCCAGCTCTCAGTTTGATTATTTTCTTTCATCTACTCTTCTTGGGTGTGTTTGATTCTTTTTCTTCTAGAGCTTTCAGGTTTGCTGTTTAGTTGCTAATAGGAAATCGCTTAGTTTCCTTTTTTAGGCACATAGTGATATAAACTTTTCTCTTAATGCCACCTTTATTAACATAGTAAAAATGGTCACTGTACCAAAAGCAATCTACCGATTCAATACAATTCCCATCAAAGTTCCAACACAATGATTTACAGACTTGAAAAAAAATACTCAACTTCAAATGAAGTAACAAGAAACTCAGGAGAGATAAAATAATCTTGTGCAATAAAAGAGCTTCCAGAGGTACAACCATTCCTGTCTTCAAGTTCAACTTCAGAGCAATAGTAGAATAAAAACCAGTTGGTACTGACATAAAAACAGACAGGCTGATCAATGGAATTGAATCAAAGATCCTGATGTAAGTTCACACACTAATAGACACCTTATTTTGGTTTAAAAAAATACAGAATTGTAATGGAAAAAGAAAACATCTTCAACAAACACTGCTGGTCTAACTGGATGCCTGCATGTGTGAGGATGAGAATAGGTTTATATCTATCACCCACCATACACAAAACTCAAACAAGTGGCTCAAAGCCACCAACATAAAACTAGATACACTGAACCTGAAAAACAAGAAAGAAAGGGACTAGCCTTGAACCCATTGGCACAGGAGAGAACTATCTGACCAGAACACCAATACAGACACCAGCACAGACACCAATACAACCACAAAACCTTTGACTTACAATTTCTCCTACCTACAAGATGTGCAGAAGTAAAGATAAAGATTAAGAGAATGACCAACCAATGACTGATCCTGCTAAAGATCCATTTCAAGAGTGTCAACTACCTTTGTCCTTGCTTAGAGGACCAGGAACCAGAGATTGGATAGCTCAAATACCTAGAACCTAACACAACTGGCAAACCAAACATGACTGGAAAAGAAAGACAATGAAATGATTTCTAATGATATTCTGCTATAATTGAAGCCAGGAACCTAGTGTAATCATCATCAGAAAGGATTCACCCAGAAGCCAATAGAAACAAATGTAGAGACCTCCAGCCAAACTTTAGTCTGAGCTTAGAGAATCCTGCAGAAGAGGGGAAGAAAAGATTGTAAGAGCCACAGTGGTCAAAGATACCACAACAAATCCCACAGAATCAATTAAATCAAATCAGTTCTGTGACTCACAGAGACTCATAGAAACTGAACTGACAACTAGGAGCCCTGCATGAGTCTGATCTAGGTCATTTGCATATATATATTATCTTCTGGTGGGACTTTTAACAGTGGTAGTGGTTGATATTTCTGACTCTTTTGTCTGCTGTTGATCCTCTTCCTCCTACTGGATTGCTTTGTTCAGTCTTATATGAGATTCGTCTAGTCTTTTTACAACTTGATATGCCATATTTGGCTAATATCCATAGGAGACCTGCCCTTTTCTGAAGGGAAGTGGAGGAGGAGTGGATTAGAGTTAGAGGGAAGGTGGTAGGGGGAGGGACTGGTAGGAGAGGAAGGATAAGAAACTGATTAGTATAAAATATAAGAGAGAATAAATTTAAAAACTAAATGTATATAAATAAATATTTTTATATAAAAAGAGTTAACAACATATAGTACATATATAATGCTAGGATATAAAAGTACAAGCTGCTTAGCCACTATAACTTGAATTTATATAATTTTAGGACAAACCTCTTGGCATGGAAATTTGGGTTTTTTGCTTTTCAATATTTCTTAAATATCACTATTTTCAACGATTTTTCCTTGAGTTATATGGTTTTTATTTAATCAAAAATACTAAAGAAAGAGATATATCTATTCTCAAATGAGAATATATTATTTTAATGACTATGCTAAATCTGAAATTTCTCAATATAGGACACAGTAGATAACTTTAAATTGGTATTTACTATGCTCCATAATCAGAGCAGGTTAATTAAAAACTAGGGCTCATCCCATCAGAAAGCTGCACACATGTGTGTATATATATATATATATATATATATATATATATATATACACACATATATATATTTATTTTAAATGAAATTTAAAATAAATATAAAAAATGAATTTAAATAAATTCATTTAAAATAAATTTAAATAATAGCCACAGTTGTTTTTATACATTAATAGTAGGTTCAGCATTATTAACCATGGTATGCACAAACACTACCACTACTAACAAAAATGATAACAACAACCAACTCTCCATAAAACAGACAGTGGGAAGATGTGAAGAAAACAGGGGTGATGGGAGATTAGAGAGGGTGGGGGTGGGAGTGCCTAGAATGCTCCATGAACCTGGGTGGAGTTGCCTAGGAACAAATTTAATCAATAAATAGTTGCACCCCTGAAAATCACTAAGTGGTAGGAATTTTCCATCTCCATTCTAAATCTCTAGGACCAGGTCTATCTTGGACTGTTAAGTGTGGTTCCAGAAAGTACTCCCTAGACCATCGAATTGTTGTCATGAAAGCATTGGAAGTTTGTTTTCCTTTTTATTTTCTGTTTTCTTTTAAAATGTTTTTTGGACAGATCAAGCAGTACCACATCCAAATAAAGACAAATGGCTTGGTGTCTTCAAGATGCTTTGAAAGGAAATTTGATGAGAAAGTGCGGTATGATTTGTATCTCAAAAGCTTAGGTACTTCTCTGAAGTACCTTGACATTATTGATCAAGGTCCATCAGTGTTGCAGTGTTAACCGAGACACTGTAAACTATCTCACTCTCCTTTTGTTTAAGGAAAAAGAAAACGCATATTTTTCTTAAAAGCTTTGTATTCTTTTGTACATAGGCATTCGTTTAGATCTAAGATCTATAATTAACATTTTTTTAGTCATGGTGTTGATATGTCACAGACTTTTGAAATTTGTCTTTTTTCTCATTCTCTGGGGAGAAAATAAACAGTTCTTTCTAAGTAAGCTGTAGAATCAACTTCTATGTTCCCCAAATTTCTAAATATTTGAAGTTAATTTTTATATTCAATTCTACACATATTGAAGGCAGTAACATAGCTCTTTGAGTACAATTGCCTGCTGCCAAACTTGATGATTTGATTTTTATACCTGAGGCACACATGATAGAAGCAGACAATCATTCCCACAAGTTGTCCTCTGATGTCTACTTGAAGGCTGTCACACACAACCACACATGGAAGTGCACTGAATGTACAAACAATAATATAAACAAGTAAACAAATAAATAAAATATAAAAATCTGGATATTGACTAGACAGTATTATTTTGAAAGTGCTCAAAATATTTCTCTGAGAACAATAGGCTGTGGAAACATAAGTACAGTGAAGCTTGCCTGTGCCTGCGGGGCCAGCAAGCTGAGGCCATCAGAATCACATTCCAAGTATTCAGAGGAACACTTGAGCCTTTTGAACAGCAGTCATCCAAATTTTAGCGTTGCCATGACAACCTCTATATTCCTCTTCAGGTATACAATGGTATCATGTCTTGCCAACTGAGGAGCCCATGTGATCTCCCTGGGTAACTACTTAAATTATCACCCTTTAAAATAGTGACAATTAAAAAATTTTCACTTCATAGTGTATTAAGGTATCAAGCAGCTCTCAGAAGAAGCTAAGTGATAATTTTTGTAATTACCTACAAAGTAACATATGATGCCTTACAAAGAGGAATGATTAAATTCTCACTGCTCCAAAAAAAAAAAAAACCCACTGATTCCTAGAATTTTATACTTTAAATGCATGTGTGGGTCACAATTTAGTTGTAGAAGGGAATAATTAAGAGGTGTAGAACAGCTCACCTATGTCACCTTAGCAGAAAAAGATGTTTCTTATTCTGGAGTCTAGGAATTCTAGGTAGATCATTACAAAAGGAAGACAAAACAAAATGATACATTTTATTTTCACTTTTAATTGATAATAATTCTATTGCTTTGATTATTTTCTCTGATTTCTCCTTAGAGAAATAGGAGATACTAATTTGCAAAGACAAAATATAATTTTGTTTCATGATATAATATTAAACGTTTTGTAGTTCATAGATCTAATATATATTTTGTAAAATAAATTGGATATAGAGATTTACCTAATTAGGAAAAATGTTCCAATACTGAAGATAAATTGCAACATAAATCTTTTTACTATATTTTCATAGATTATTATTTTTTAATTCATACCTACTTCCTTATAAAGTGTATAAATTTTATTAACAGATAAATTCATGGTGTAGATATGCAGCTTAGTTGTAAAAAAAAAAAACATGCATAGAGGTCACAAAAGCCTGCATCAATTCATCACTCAATTAAAATAAAGAAAAATGATAGTCTTTAATTTTCCTAGAAAAAATTAAGTCTAAATATTTTATGAATATATACAACATAATTATTATTGATTAAATTGCTCATAGGGAAAATGATGTCAAATCAGGTGAAAGGTCTTCATATTTTAGTCAATTTTAACAAATTGTATACTAAGTGTTGATAAGAACACCTAAAGATCTGATGTCAAATAATATTGAAAACAAAGACAAGTAATTTTGTATCAAACAATACTTTCAACAGTTGGCGCTTTTAAAACTAGTATCTCAGAAAGCAAATATTCTTACCTTCATTAACAAAATTTTAGTTGACTTTTAAAATATAGTTAATCATCATTCATAGTGTTGCCATAGAGAACATCATGTCATGAAGTAAGAGATTGGAATAAGATCGAGTAAATCATTCTTTCATATGTTTCAGTAGTGGTAGCAATGGCTAGTAGGTTGTGATTTAGCAAGACAGGAAGACTGAGTGGTTTAGGGATACAAAAACAGCAGGAGAGGAAGTTTCAAAAGGACATGGGGAGTCATATTGCATAGTTACCTAAAATTATATATATATATGTGTGTGTGTGTGTGTGTGTGTGTATAAGTATGTATGGAATAAATAAAATTATGCCATTTGTGATGATATTCTTTCCTGAAAGTGCCACTATTTTTATTCCTATTCTATTCTCTATTCCTGTTTTCCTGGATATTTTTAGTCAGCATATAATTATATTTCCATTTTCTTTTACATAGATATCCATTTCTTCATCTTTACATCTTCAGTGTCTTAGATTTTCTCTTCCATCTTTTGTACCTTGTAGGTAATGGTTGCTGCCTCTGAAATTTTGTGTCTTTTATTGGTGGGGGGTCCTAGAATTTTTACATCAAGATTTCCTCCAGGTTTGGTTATATTAAATAACTATATTTTTACTTTCAGGTCTTGAATGGATTTATTAATTTTCTTCCATTTTTTGTTGGTGTTTCCACAGAGTTCTCTAAGGCTTTTATTCATTTCCCCTTTAAGGACATGAATCATGTTCATACAAGCCACTTTAAGGTCTTTTTCTTGTGTTTTAGCTATGTGTCAACACTCAGGGCCTACTGTGTTAGGCCTAAACTGTAATGGAGCAATATTGTCTTGGAAGTTATTGATTGTATTTTATGCTGACATTTAGGTATTTGGGTTTGGCAAGGTTATAAGTTTATGTGCTGATATCTGATACTGTCTTTGTTCATTGGAAGTTTTGTTCCTTGGTTTCTGCTTTCTTCTTTGTTTCTGAGAGATTATTCCAGAATCCTGCTAAGCACTGCCAATGGGTGTTCTGTGTAAAATGTGTTTCTATGAGTTGGGGGCTGGCACTTAGGAATGGAGAGGGGCTAACAGGGAAGTTGAGGACGTCTATAGAGAAGAGAAAATTGGGTGTTCAACCAGGACCTGTTTAGTCTTCTGGCAATGGGGCCAGAGAATGAGGGGAGGACACAGAGATAGTCTGTTACAGAGCCAGGATGAGATTAGGTGATTAGACTTGAATGAATAGAGGGAGAAGGAAAAGATTTTCAGTTAGTCTACATACTTCTCTGGCTGAAGTGGCCTGTGGCTTCCCAAAAAGTGTCTGCTGGTTTGGGAGCCTGGGATAAAACAACTTGTGTGTGTGTGTGTGTGTGTGTGTGTGTGTGTGTTTTCAGAGGGCTATATATGTGTGATCTACTGGAGATTGGGGGAAGAGGGAAACAACAGCACGTGGTCTGCTACACAACTTGGGATGAAACTAAGGATTTTACTCAGAGGAAAGAAAGGATGGGTAACCTAACTTCTCCTAGGTCTGAGTACACCACCTTTGTATTATTAATTTAATATCTATTCTAGTTTTTTCTAATCTATTCTAGTTTTGTTTCTAATGAAGAAGTTATAGGAGTTTCTGGCTACAACTAGTCTGCCACTGTAGTACAGACCCTGCCCATCATTTATCCACAAGTAGTCTCCTTTATCCCCTTATGTCTTTGGAGCAATCACAAAAGAACCATTCTTTTCTTTAACTGCTTCAAAAACCTGATGATACTTTGGTCCGTGGTCATTGTTCTCTCAAGTCATTAGGGTCTATATTCAAGTGCTTTTGAAATTCAAGCACTAGACACGTTTTATGATAAGGAGGCACATGTTCTATGGTAGCATTGCTGTAGGTGGATTGTTAACTTATGGGAAACAAATCATAAATTTCAAGGTTTTAGTTGGCTGATAGACATTATTTAGTGAGGTGGTGGCTGCCCAAAACTGTAAAGTACTCTCTTGCCAAGGAAATAAAAGAGTCTGGTGGTAATGAGCAAGAGAAGCAGCTTGCTGTCATAATTTTGAGGACCTGCCAATGATTTACCATGCTGCCGAAGATATGTGAGATTATTCAAAAGTTTGCAAGATCCAGTTAGGGAAATCTTTTGTACCAAGGAACAGAAAGTATATCAATACATGATGTCATTGCTGATTTCAATGTTTAAATGTCTGAGAGTTTAATGTAAATTAGAGAAAGTTAGTAAATGTCCAATAAGGAATTTCTGAATAGAGGTTTTTATTCTAATTTTTTTTTAAATTTTCTGTTAGTGAAGCTTATATCTGTAATTCCTGACCTCTTTCCTAGGTTTTCCATTTCAATGGTTTTCTCTATTTGTGTTAGAGCTGAGCAAGAAAGTATCATCTGTGGGTGAGTCAATGCAGCTTTCAGCCCTACTAACTTCCACTTTGGTGAGTTGTGTAAACCTCAGAATCATGACAGCAAGCTGTTCCTCTTGCTTGGTTACAATCTCACATATTTCCTACTAATCTCCACGTGATGAGTCCTGCAGTTTCAATTTCATTTCAAATACTCGATTCTTTATGCCTCTGCTAACTCTGTCCTGGATATTGGCTATATACTCAAGGTGATGTAGGTCTATGCAAATCCAGTTTGGTAATTACTTCTAGTGAGTGTTGAGAGAGATGATGGTATTGAATCTTATGTACAGTGTGATTCATAATGGAAAATAAGACCCATTAATTTTAGGAGTCATATAAACGTATTAGTAGTAAAATAAAGAAATATAAGGCACAAAATGTGAAACGGCTTATGTGCGAGGGCTACTGTTGTTCAGTATCTTCAATCCCACATTGGAGGGGTTTTTATTCACATGATTACATTTCATGGGAGAAAATATGACTGAGATCAACATCTATGTATGTGGAGAGAGTTTTCACCTACATTAAAGTTAGTCTTTACAAAATCTGAAGATTTAATATAAAAAATGCTGTCATATTTGCATTAAAGTATTTATATCTTACGTATTACTGGTGTGTGCCGGTTAACTACGTAATCATAAATCATTTATGAAAATAAATATGTGATGAATAATCAGTATTAGAAAGGCTAAAGTGCAAATCATTTTAGATTTCAAAAAGCTTGTGTTGGATTCGAATTGAAACAAAAATAATCAATAAGCTTAGTCATCTCATTATTGACATTTTCCTAACAGAAAGAATATTTTACTTGAACAGTCACTAGACTATTGATGAGCTTATATAAGTCAAAGTGTTATTGTTTATCAGGCAAAAATTTTTATTACCTATACTAATTATTTTTTGAGGTAGGAGGGAATTAATGAAGTTGCATTATATGGATCTAGTTTTAGTATTCTTTCTGTGAACACAAAAGAAGATAACATTTTAAAGCAATAGTTAACTTTCACTTCTATTGTAAAAAAATAAGTTAAAATCATCTTCTTTTTAAGTAAGTGACAGAGCCTTAAATGAAAGAGGGCAATTTATCGATCAGTGTTTTATTAACAGCAAAGTTGTTTTTGTTTATCAAGCACAGAAAGGGGTTAAGAGAAATGAACAAGTCCAGGAAAAGCGCCTGCCCCTCTTGTCTCTGAAGTACCTATCTGCACTTGCGCAAGAGCTGATTATTTTTCTTGATGAGTAAGGTCAAGATGCAAGAAAGAGGAAAAACAGGACTAATGCTTTGTGTGTATTTCAGCCAGTGTCGAGCACAAGAGCTGGGTGAGTATAGCTCAGAACACGTAGTTACAGAGGGGAAAGGTTAGATGAAAATAACAGTTTCTTATTCCAAACAAAGGTAAAATGTCTGACTACAGGGGTAAATATATGTTTGTCACTATGTCACAAGTTCTACATTTTTAGCAAGAATACTATCTTCCTCTTATGCTTCTGCTTCAGTGAGGCATTGTGTCCACTTTCATACTGTTTTTTAAAATCCTCCAGGCTTACCTGGATTTGAGACCCACAAGGCTTGTTCTTCTAGCAAATTTGTCATTGTTTGGATTCCCCACTTTCTCTCACATACTCGCAAAAAACATCAAATAAATAAAGAACTTTTTAATTTTTCCTTCTAACTCTCCTTTATTCACCAGTGGAGAGATGTGTGAGTTATCTTGCTATCATGTAATCTCAAAACCTCCTTCATAATTATAATTATAATAGGTGATGACAAGGTAAGTAGTAGTTCATAGCTACGTTTGCTGAAATTGAAGTTTCTAGTAAGTGTGCCATCACAATGGAACTTAATTTAACATTCTAATTAGATGTCACTCCTTCCAAACTCAGAGTTGCCTTGTTATTGCTCAGACTTTTAGTAAACTTACTTAAGGAGACTCCACCTAATATTTGGTGTTGTGCCTAAAAATTCAATTGAGACATGATTTAAGAAGAAAAATAAGGGGCTAGAGTTCATTTTAATCACTGGAATTAAATGGTTCAGTGATTAAAAGAACTTGTTGCAGAATTATGAGAACCAGAGTTCAGACATCAGGACCAACCAATGAAAGAGTCCCACAAATATCTCCAGCTCTCAAGGATCTGATGCTTTTCTTGTCTTACGTGGGCACAGGCACATGCCACTCTCACCCCAGACATGTGCACACTAAATAAACAAATAATAAAAAAAGATGAGGCTTCTGTACCCTACTGCAAGAGACCTGCATATGTGGGCTTGTAGCCCATTGGTTGCATGGCTCACTGAGCTGGCTGATCTGGGCAGTGGGTTTGCTGTTTCCTTTCTTTGTTGAGTATAATTTTGAGGGGGAGGGTGTGGTGGGGAACATGACTTAGTATATCTTTTAAGAAAAGCCTTTGGAAAGGTAGCTTTCTAGCTAAGATAATGTATGTTTCCTTTTTCTTGAATTGTGTGTCCACATGCATGCTTATGTGTGTGTGTATACACTATATATAAATACAGTATATATTACTCAATAGAGTACATGCACACTATATACAAGAGACAAAATATTTGTACATTATATATATGTATTACATACATATATGTACACAGTGTATGAATACACTATATTGTGTATATATGATACATAAATATACATACATTATTTACATACTGCACATGAACATATACATTATGTATATATATATAACACATGTATATGTACATAATGTACATATGTATATATGTAAGTGTATGTTTGTGTACATTTAATTGAGTTCTTCTTTTTCTTTGGTTCTTTACTATGACATGCCAATAGGAGCAAGATAAGAAAAGTTATGTTGGATTGCTCAGTGTCCTGAATGAATTATAAAAAGTTCAACAGTGAGTGCCATGATTTAATCCCTTTTCCTTTTCATTTACATGGTCACACTTGATGTTCTTTTTCTAATATGTCAACCCTAAAGCTTTCAGCAGAGTAAAGGAGTGCTATCATCCAGTTGCAGACTGATCTTGGACATGTACCTCTGAGGTTTTACACTTGACTATTTTGTTGCGAGGCCAAGTCCTGTGTAGCCTGGTGTTGTGTATGCTTCTACAGCAGTGCTCATGCGTGTGTGCATGGGCTCCTCATATAGCTCACATTATCATTGCTACTTTAGCTAGAGGCAAACTCATGCATCAAGAAAACTGAACATTTTTAGCTTTGTTTCATTCTTCTGAATCATAACCTCTCACCTAGCAGCTGCAGTTCTGACACATGAGTGGCTCATGGAGAAACAGATTCAATTTTATAAATGAATCATTGAATCAATCTCAATACTCTGAAAAAGATTGAAATTATGTACAATATATTTTCTAACCATTATGAGTTGTATTAGAATTCAATGTAAATAAGATATATACACCTGGAATCCCTCAAATATTTGAAATTAAACAGTAGAAATCAGTGGGAAACTTAAAGCCAATTTGAATTAATGAAATAAATATAAGAATCGGAATAATAAAGATATACACATCAAATTTTAAGAATAAGACTAAAACAGTGCACAGAGACATTTGCAATTTTAATATATACCATTAGTAAATTCAATGAAAACAGGTTACTTTTTCTTTGGACATCCATATCTGAGACATATCAAATATTTAAAAGTGCAAATAGAGCCAATTTTCTTTGTACATTACTCTTCCTTGGTGACTTTTTATAATGCTATATTCATTCTTTCCAATTCTTACCTATTCATCTTCATTAAAAATGTAAATGAATTATTAGCAAGTACACCTCTTTCAGGAAACCGATATGTTCAGAATCATGAAAGTAGTGACTTTAAATTGAATTTAATTTTATTTACTTTACAGATGCTTATATTGTATATTTTAATTATTTATAAACATGCCTGCTTATTTGTGTTTTTATGGCATGTATGCATAGTGTTATTAGATAGCTATTTTGGACATAGGTAATAAAAACTGAGAGAATAGTAAAACTTCTACTAGTTTTGCAATGATAGAATTATTCTTGGGGAGGTAAACACATGTACCAATAGCAGCTATGTTTCTGTTCAAACTCTAAATTACAGTACTTATCTGACAATAATGTCTCTTCTTCCAAGTGATGATGTCTTGATTCTTGACACTGACTGCAATTAGTGACTGCTCTTGCTGTGTATTTCTGTCAATGACTTTCTTCATATATTCAGAGATAAAGTTATGTGCACACAGTGACTTCAGTGAATGCTAATGCTTCAATACATAGTTGGCTTGATTTTAATGTTCTCACTTTTTGCTCAGGTCCCACTCACCATCCCCACGATGAAAATTCTGAGTCTTTTTTTTTTTTAATTATTAGAATGGCATCTTGATTTCCAGTTAATGATTCCATCCAATACAAAGATGACTACTAATTTTTAGTGTTGTTTTCAGTATTGTGGATTGAACTAAAAGGCAAATACATACTAAATATTCACTCAGCCTTTATTTCAGATACAATATGAACTTGTACAGAACTGATCACCCATGTGATTACAAACTATTATTTTTCTAATGAAAATACACAAGGGATTTTGCAAAGAGAATCAGTCTGAGAGCTGTGGTTCTTCCTGATTGGAGAATATTGCCTGTTATTCTTGAGAAACATAGGTGTATGCAGCTCAGGACAGCACCGAAGGATTAAAGACTCTTTGACATTTTGATAAATAGATACGAGTACTAATTTCTTAGAGCAGGCACAGATGACTGATTATTTCATCAAGCGCTTGATCTGATGCCAAGCCAAAATTAATCAGCAATTTAAGTGACTGACAGGTTGTGCAGGATTTAAGGCTCTACTGTGAAACTTTATGGGCTCAGTTATTAGCCTTCAAAGACAAAGATGACAGAGAAAGGAAGGAACATACATTGGAAATATCTTTTATTATGTTGACACAGTGCAGAATTTGTAGAGTACTATTTGAAAAGAAATAAACCAACAAAATATATAATATTGATTGCTCTCCCTCCCCAAAAGACACAATATTGATTGACCCCCCTCTCTTGGAAGCTTGCCCTGTGCCTTCTGATATCATGAGAGCTAGTACTAAGGAAGAGGCTTTCAAGTTGGATCCTTCTTGAATACTCTGGATCCTGTGTCCCAAATGTACTTGTTATTTATCTCTGGGAGTCAAACAAGGGCAGCAGCAATAACCTGTAATATTGAGAGTCTCTTAGAGAACTTTGATTAACAGCTCAACATTGGGTTTCTCATATCTGGTGAGATTTTGTTGTTGTTGTTGTTGTTGTTTTGTTTTTGTTTGTTTCTTTTTAGGTAGTCTATTGCTCTTGGTGGGAAGAATTCAAAGCCCATGTGTATGGTGGTGGGCTGAAAGAGGCAGCTGGGTACTTGATCAAGTGCAGGCCTCAAACCTCGGATACCCTAAAGGGACGGTAGGCCTTGCTCCTGGGCCCTGGTTCCTTTCATTTATCCACAGCCCCTCCCCAAGAAAGGTTTATGGCCTTAGGTCACATAGCAAAGGTAGAGGGCATAACTACAGGTCACAGAGCCTCAGGAGATCTCCATATTAATGAGGTACCTAAAGGCCAGAGGGCATAGCCAATTAAGCATTTCTTCCCAGACCCTCCTCCTTGCAAAAGTTATTTAACCTCAGGCCCACCCTGAGAACACTGGGTACAGTTTCATCCACTTTCTGCCATGACAATAAACCTTTTAAAATCATGGACTTTCTCTTGTCTTTGGGGCCTGTGTGAACTGTAGAGGGGCCTTCAACCAACGAGCCGCAGCTTAATCTCCTGCCACTGTAGGACCTCTCTGCGTTCCAGCCATGGAGGCCACCAACTCAAGGGCTGATCACCCACCAGCCACCTCAGCTCGACCCTTGACCCAAGAGCTCTGCACCCATGGATCTCAGACTGTGATCTCCCCATGCTCTGAGTGGAGGCCAGCGCCTTCCCCTAGCCTGGCATCTGCCTGGCGCTGCATGGAGGAACTCAGTCTAATTCCTGTGCTTCTGCCCCCCTGAGCAGTGATTCTAGACGTCTGGGGTGGCAGACACACAGGACCCACAACTCACCCCAACAGAACCCATGCCCACTCACAGGCACCACAGCCCCATACCCACATGGATAAAATTTTTATTTAAACTTTTTCTTTATTTCTCTCTCTCTCCTTCTTTCTCTCTCTTTCTCTCTCTCCATGTCACATATACACATACACATAAACAAAAATTAAAGAAAAAGATGCCGTGAACTTGAGAGAGACTGTGCATAGGATGGGTTAAAGGTATAAAAGGGAAGAAAATGAATGATGTAATTATACTATAATTTCAAAGAATAAAAAATTTATTATTAAAAATTTATAGGTTAAATTAGATTATATGTGGTTGTTTATTACTTGAAAACAAAAGCTAATGTTTCCTCCATAAATCCTACTCATCTTAATAAAGTACCTCAGAAGAAAAAAGAAAAATTATGATCAAGACAGCTACTTTTTGCAGTTTGGTACATATAGAATTTATATTTTCTTGGTTAGTTATTTACTGTTTGACATTTATGACTATCATTATTTTACAATTTCCACGAATTTCTAATAACAACTATATTTGGGGTAATCTTTCTCTAATATTTCAAACAATTTTAATTCTTTGTAATATCAAAGTATATTTCAATAATTTTGATTCCAGCCCTTCTATGTTACTTTGTGGTATAAAGTTCAATTACTGGTTTAGACTTTGACACATTTAGGATTTT
This sequence comes from Rhabdomys pumilio, assembly GCA_030674055.1. Classification (NCBI taxonomy): domain Eukaryota; kingdom Metazoa; phylum Chordata; class Mammalia; order Rodentia; family Muridae; genus Rhabdomys; species Rhabdomys pumilio. Next base: position 144,795,791 of record JANHMN010000004.1, on the reverse strand, counting down.
GATTAATATCACCTTTTCTTGGATGGAGTGGAGGGAGGTAAATGACAGTGGTCGTGGTGGTGGTGGTGGTGGAGGTGGTGGTGGTGTGTGCATGTGTGTGTGTGTGTGTGTATGTGTGTGTGTTTGTGTTTAGTGTGTTTAGTAAATACGAGTGTACACAGGTGTGTAACTGTGAGTATACATGAAGAGGCCACAGAATGATTGTAGACATCCTCACCTATTGACTTCCACCTTATTGCCTAAGGAAGATTTTCTCCACGAAGCAAAAGCTTAGACATTCACTATCTTAGTTTGAGTGGTTGAGTAGGAAGATTGTGGTTCTACAAGTCTTTGCTCCCAAATGCTGAGATTACTGCCATGCCTGTCATTTTACATGGCTCTTGTGGATTTGAATGTGGATCCTTATCCTTAAATATAATGTGCTCAATCTCACTACAATATCTTCCATGTCCAAATGCCAGCAATTTTTTCCTAACTATAAAATATATGTGGTATCCACCAGAAATATAATTTTTTTCCATTTTCCGGAGATTTCTAAATATTAGGTTCTATTACTTTCTCTTCCTCCTCCTCTTCCTCCTCTTCCTCTTCCTCCTCCTCCTCCTCCCCCTCCTCCTCCTCTTCCTCTTCCTCCTCCTCCTCTCCCCTCCTTCCCTCCCCTTCCTTTTTTTTGTTTTTGAGACAGGGTTTCTCTGTGTAGTCCTGGCTGTCCTGAAACTCACTTTGCAGATCAGGATGGCCTTGAACTCAGAGATCTACCTGCTTTTTCCTTCCCAGTGAGATTAATCTGAGTAGGATTAACAGCATGTGCCACTAAGCTCAACTAATATCATCCCTTTACACTTTTTTGCTTAATATATAAAAATTAGCTTCAGTTAATTTGCATTTTGTTTTAGTAAGGAATAAAATTGTTTTGTATTATCTGCCTTCTGGGAACTGTTGGTTCTCACTATTACATTGTATTGAGTGTGAGTATTTGTGGGAATTTTAATGTATTTCTTCTTTTGTGTTTTATAGAGCATTTCATTTCTAGATATTCTGAATTAATTACTGTGCGTAGAACCTGAGCTTGATTGATTTTTAAAATTCAAAATGATTCTATTATGCATATATTGCTTGAAAGGCTTTGTTTTCGTTTTTTTTTCTGTCTGCAAGACACTACTGTATGACTTTTTATTTTCATTAGTTCTTAGAGATTTCCCTACAATATATTTTGATCCTAATCACCCATCTCCCAACTTCTTTCAGATACACCCCTCGCCATTTTCTATTTATCCATCTTTGTGTCCCCTTTTAAAAACCTATCACATAAAGTTAGAGCTACCCGTGTACTCTTGTTTGTATGGCCTTCAGTGGAATGTGGTCACACTATCTTATCTCACTAAACTTATGAGTCTGTTTGCTTTCACTCAACAGTGTACATTTTATCTCTACTTGAGTATCATAAGTTTTCTAATTTATTTATAATCTCATCATGCAAACTACCCAATTTTGAGTTGTTAGGATAATTAGGAATTTTCTTTGTGTCATTAAATTTTTTAAATCTATTTTTAAATGACTTTTATATGTTTATAGTCCAGTCATTACAGCCTCCTGGTCTGCCCTCTCACAGTTTCTTATCCCATTCCTCCTCCCTCATGTCCTCAAGAGGTTGTATCCTCCCACTAGGCCTCCCTGCTCCCCAGGGCCTCAAGTCTCTCAAGGGTAGGCACATCTTCTCTCACTGAGGCCAGACCAGGCAGTCTTCTACTGTAGATGTGTTGGGGGCCTTGGACCAGCTCATGTATGTGGCATGGTTGCTGGCACAGTGTCTGAGAGATCTCAAGGGTCCAAGTTATTTAAGACTGCTAGTCTTCTTATGGGGTTGCCGTCCTCCTCAGCTTCTTTCAGCCTTTCCCTAGTTCAACCACAAAGGTCCTCAACTTCAATCTAATGGTTGCGTGTAAGTATCTGAATCTGTCTCAGTCAGCTACTTGTTAGACCTCTGAGTGAGGACAGCCAGTTCCTGTCTATAAGTACACCATAGCATCCATAATAGTGTCAGGCCTGGGAGCATCCTCTTGAGATGGATCCTAAGTTGGGCCTGTCACTGGACCTGGACCTCCTTTCCCCCAGTCTCTCTCTCTCTCTCTCTCTCTCTCTCTCTCTCTCCCCCTTCCCTCCTTCTCTCTTTTTCTCTCTCATTTTATTAATCTTCATGTATACTTTATTTTTTTTCTCAGTCTCCATTTTGTTCTGGGTCATAGTTTTTGACTATGGGATGGCAACCCCATCCTTCCGCTTGATTCACTGTCTTTCTGCTGGAGGTGGACTCTACAAGTTTCCTTTCCCCACTGTTGGGCATTTCATCTAAGGTTCCTCTCTTTGAGTCCTGAGAGTTTCTCACCTCCCAGGTCTCTGGTACATTCTAAAGACTCTCCCTACCTCCCACCCCACCCCAGGTTGCATATTTCCATTCACTCTGCTGGCCCTCAGGGCTTGTGTCCTCTCTCTCTCCCAAATCTATGATAATGTTCCTCTTTTCCCCTCCCTCTGCCCTCTCCCAGCGAGGTCCCTCCCTCCATATGCCTCCAGTAATTGCTTTCTGCTCCCACCCAAGTGGGACTGAAGCATACTCACTTGGGCCCTTCAGTTTGTTAAACTTTCTTGTAGATTGTATCCTAGGTATTATGTACTTTTTTTTGGCTAATACCACTTATTAGTGAGTATATACCATGCATATCCTTTTGGGTCTCATTCAGGATGATATTTTTTAGTTCCATTTATTTACCTGAAAAATTCATGATGTCCTTGTTCTTAGTAGCTGAGTAGTATTTCATTGTGTAAATGAACCATATTTTCTGTATCTATTCTTTCGTTGTGGGAATTCTGGGTTGTTTCCAGCTTCTGGCTATCACAAATAAGGCCACTATGAACATGTGCCCCTGTGGAATGGTGGGACATCTTTTGGATAGATTCCCAAGAGTGGTATTGTTCAGTCTTCAGGTTAATCTATTTCTAATTTTTTAAAGAACCTCCAGACTGATTTGTGTGGTTGTACTAACCAACAGAGGAGTCCTTTTTCTCCACATCCTCACCAACTTGTGATGTCACCTGAGTTTTTGATCTTAACATTCTGATTGGTATAAGGTGGAATCTCATGGTTGTTTTAATTTACATTTCCCTGATGACTAAGGACTTCCAACATTTATTTACATGTTTCTCGATCATTTGAGATTCTTGTGTTGTAAATTCTCTGTTTAGCTCTCTATCCCATATTTTCTTTTTTCTTTCTTTCTTTCTTTCTTTCTTTCTTTCTTTCTTTCTTCTTCTTCTTCTTCTTTTTTTTTTTTTTTTTTGATTTTCGAGACAGGGTTTCTCTGTGTAGCCCTGGCTGTCCTTGAACTCACTCGGTAAACCAGGCTGGCCTCAAACTCAGAAATCCGCCTGCCTCTGCCTCCCAAGTGCTGGGATTAAAGGCATGCGCCACCACTGCCCGGCTCTATCCCATTTTTTGTTTGTGTTGTTTGATTGGGTTTCTGGAGCCTACATCCTGTGTCCCTGGTTGCTGCATGTCTCCTGGGAGGCCTTTAGGCTATAAGGTTGCCAGAGGGACAGAAAATTTAGAAAATTAAAACAATGTTTTAATGTGTACTGTTTCCCACATTGTCTCCAAATCAGTATAAGGCTTATGGATAAGATATACAATACTAGTTTCTCATATAATTAATAACTGTGGTAAAACTTCCACACCCCAACTTTCATTCTCACTGAACGTCAGGTGTCATTCTGCATGAATGAGGGTCAGCAATTTGGAAGGAGGCATAAAATTAAGAATGTAGCTTTTCTAGAAAAGATTAGCAGTTTCTTCTTGCCTCCTGAGATGTAGGTAGCAACTCTATCTCCATGGTGTAAACCATTTTCTTCTCTCCTTTAATTCAAAGCCATCACCACATCAAGCCATTTCACTTGCCTATACTGTTTTAAACCCCAACTCAAGAAACACTGATTTCTTTTAATACATGAACAGATAATCTTTGGTGCACCCTTAATGGATTTTTTTCTTATGATGAAAACAAAGGCTTTCAAGGCACAGAAAGATATGAAGATACTTGAAGTGCTTATTTCTGTGAAAAAGCAAAGCCAATTTGAAAGAGTTATGGAGTATAAAATCTCCCCCGTCAAGCAGAAAACCACATGGGGACGGAATGATAAAGGGCCGTTAGTATAAGTGAAGGACAAGGCAGAGCAAAGATCTTTAGGGAAACAAGTCTATTTCTTCTCCTGGGTACTTTGCTTATCCTACATGATGTGATGACTTTGTTGTAGTCCACAGATCTGTGCAGCTCAAAGTGAAGTCTACTGTGATGATGGGCTTTAAGAAATCAGTGTTTGGTCACGCTTTGTGACAAATCCACCATACCCATGAAAATAGTGGCAAAAGGAGAAAATGTGTTTGGAAGGAGAAAGGGTCCACATGGAAATTGTATTTGGTGCTCAAAGGTTCTCTAAACTTGAATCTGTTCTGAGGCAAGCCTACTAATTTAAAAAGCTCATCTTGATTTTCCTAATGAATAAGCTTTAATTTCACAGGGATAATTAATTCCAGAAATAGCTCTGCTATTGGATCTTGTAGAAAAGTGTCTAGCTGTATGGGCAGGAGAAATTAACTGTAAAGTAATAGAAATGATTGCCCCTCTCTCAAGATGATAATGTGAAAAAAGGAGATGATTTTATTGGTTGGTAGTCTACTAGAGGGTCTGATTCAGAGAGAGCTGTGATTTTCCTGTCTATTTGTATGGTTGATATTTATTGCATAAGCCACAGAAACCATATTTGGTTTCTGCTTTGATTTTACAGCATGGAAATGGTTACAGAAGACACCAACTACATGTCTCTCCTGATAATTAGCCCATGGATAAGATGCTTGCTCTATGTTCACTTTAGTGACTAGATGAAAAACGATCAAGAGCACATCATCTAATTAAATTAACTAGAATCTTACTGACTGAGTATACCACATAACCATTTTAGTGTGTTGCATATTTGAAGTTACCAGACAGTTGGTAGATGACAAGAATTTTAAGTATACTTGGGCCCGCAGTGTCTTATACTTGGAGAAATAGGAACATGATGTCTTGTGTTAAATTATATCAGTTTTTATAGCAGTCATTTTGGCTGTAGTATAATTCTAATTGTTTTACCTGTGAGTGTGAGGGCTTTTATTTCTAGCATTTTTTGACGAGTACTTTCAGTTTGCTTTCATGCATTTCACTTTTTTTCCATTATATCTCTTTTAATATTGCTGAACTTGGTCATAACATATTCATTAGAATTTTATGAACCCAGTAAGTGTTCTTTTGCGATGCTTTCTTCATTTCTAGAGAAAAAGGCGTTCACAGCCTTGAAGACCTCCAAACTCGGGAGACCCTTACTCAAGTCTAGGGAAGTTACTGCCATCCACAAACTTGCAAGACACCATACCTGGATGCAATCAGCAGAGGCTTTATTAGGGAGATGGCCCTAGGTCATTAGGACCTATGGCCAAGGTCAATTCATTTGCTCATGCAGGAGCCAAATTGACACAGAGTGGCAGGCTAAAGGGCTTTTTAAAGGGGCAAACCACAAACCAAGGGAGTGAGGAGGGGTGAGGGTTGTCAAGGATACATAACATAAAAATAGTGGAACATTCAAGAGGAACCCATCCTAAATGATTCAAGGTCATGTGAAAAACACTCTGTATACTCATTCTTCTCAAAAATGTAGTTCTGCCATGTCATGGTGCCTTACCATGTCATTTACTTAACTAGTTCTGAATAATTATTTCTCAATTGCAGCCCTGTCCGGTCATTGTGTTACCAGTTTCTTGATGCCACCTAAATGACTTACATTCTCCCGAAACTTTTCTAGCTTGTTTCAGAGAAAATTTTACATGCCCTTAGAAAAACTTAAGAAAAAAATCTATATACATATATAAAATGATTTTCATAATTTTCACTCTATAGCCTCAGGGCTTTCTTTTTCTTTTCTTTTTCTTTCTTTTTTATTTTTTTGAGCTTTTCATAAAACCAACTAAAATCGTTTTAGCAGTTCTGACCTCTTCTGGTTTTAACCATCTTTCCTTTTCACTGTTGCAAATAAAAGTGCATCTCCAGTTTTTACTAGCTATCAGGAGGATGAACTACCAGAGTGGGAAAACATAAAATCCTATAAAAGATGTCATATTATTATTGTAGTTATATTATGCCTGTTTTGGTATGGAACAGTGACAGGAGTTTTATACTGGGACAACCCAGAAGCACATTTTATTGCACTCCTATCTTCTAGATTGCTCCATGTATTTTATATATTTGTCACAGTCATCATCATTTATGTCTTCATATGGTATGAACAGACTAAAGCAGCAGTTTTCAGCCCAAGGGTCACAACTATTTGGCAAACCTGTCTCCAAAAATATTTACATTATAATTCATAACAATTGCAAAATTATAGTTGTGAAGTGGCAACAAAATAATTTTATGGTTTGGGTCACCATCATAACAAGAGGAACAGCATTAAAATGTCACAGAATTACAAAGACTGAGAACCACTGGACTAAAGGAGAACTGAATAGGTTTCTGCCCATAAGACCATAACCATATATTTTAGCACAGAACAAGTACTCAATATATGATAGCTATTCTATTTATTTTTTTATTTTTATGCTGTTTTATACTAAGTTGAGGTGTAATTTATGATTATTCTAAATGTAGACTTTAACTGCTATATGTATCTTCCATGTCCAGTTGGATTTAGAGTTTTGACTTTCTAAGAAAAGGCACTTTCTTCAGCTGATGTATGCACTAATTACAGACATCTTCTTTGGACTCCTCTCCCATAAGGGAAATTGTGGTGACTCTGAAAATTATCATAGTTTAGGTATTCCCATGTTTCAGGCTTGTGAAAAGCATTGTGAGATCATCCACGATGTGTAACAGCAGTTTCTTTTTGGGCTATACTGTATTGAATGAGTTTACCACAATCTTTATTCATTCATATGTTTAGGAATTTTAGATGTTTTTACATTTAATCAATGTGAATTAAGTGAATGCAATAATGTTTAGTGAAATTCACGGAGACCCATAGAAAAGGATTTTATATCCGCAAAAAAGGGGGGTGGAAAGTAATGCTTGTCATTTGATAGAGAGAGGTGTTGACAATGGTAACTGGTAAATGTTTTGTTCCAGAGGTTTTATTTTGTCAAAAGAATATTGAGAAACCATTGTAGTAATAGTGATTCAAAGTAATATTCTTAAAATACCCTGGTGACCATTCCATTGTACTCTGGAAGAAAATGACATTTTGTATAAGCTCTATTCAGAGAGAAAAAATACTACTTATAATTAAATTACTAAAAATAATTCTGCCAGCTAAAGCATGAGTATGCTAGAAAGGTACTCAATTGAGGAAGCGCAATGAGAGGAGCTGCTAATCACCAGGAAGGTCACCTGATCTTCTCTGAGGTTTGGAAAGGTTAATTTGGCATTAGTTCATGTTTATAATAATTGCTTATTGCAATAATCAAAAACTTTCCACATGAAGATAATCACAGCAGAGTTATGAATGATTTTGAAAGGTGATAGACCAATGATGTTTGGTAGAACAAAAGAAAACATGCAGAAATTGAAACAATGCTTAAAATTTAAAACAAAAGTCCTTTTAGTGACTATATGAAGGAATCGGGACAAGGAGAAGGTGAAGTAGAGGTCAAAGTCACAAAGACATGAAAGAAAGGAAAGCTTATGGCTTGTCAAAAGGTCATAGATGATCTTAGCTCCAGCAGCTTTGGTAAAATGGGTGCATAAGAATGTTATAGCACTAGTGTAAGGAGACAAAGACAAAGTAAGAAAGCATGATAAAAATTTAGCAACATTAGACAAAGTCATAATTGTTTTAATAGCAAAAAGATATTTAGCTATGATGGCCAATAAGGAAAAGTGACTTGCATATAGTAGTGTTTTATTTTTCCATTACTTAGTAATAGCAATGTCTAATACTACGAGTTATTTATTTATTTATTTATTTTGTGAGGCTTGAGTCATGGATGGCTTAGATTCTTCTCTTTGGACTTATAATTTTTAATATTCTCTTCTGTAAATTGAATTTTGTATTCATACCCACACTATTCATCTACATTTTTATTGTTATGTATCTATACAATTCATCAAAACTGTGTGTTTGAATACAACGTTTAAATGAAGGAAGAGATTTGAATGTGTTTACAGTTGATTCAGAATGTGGTAGGAGACATAGCTATGTGAAGTCTCATGGGAAAGCCTTCATACTGACAGGATAGGGTCTCTGGAGAGATAGTGAGCTTAAAAGCTCTGTTCTTCTAAAGTGTTTTTTGAAATTAGAATATAACAATATAATTTTTATTCTTCATTTTTCTCCATTCAACCCTTTGCGTGTATACTTCCTTGCTGTCTTTTTAAAAAAACAAATTATTGACACATACACACATACATAAACATACATATACAAACACATGCACACATACATTCTTAAATATATAAATATATCTTGCACAGTTTGTATTTTACTAATGTGTAAATGATTTCAGGGCTAGCCCTCTGGTACTGGATAACCTATTCAAGGAATCTTAAGGGAAATCCAGAACTAGACATGCTTTCTGTCTTATTGAGTGCACCTTAAGTCCAATTAGAGAGCTAGCGATATCACCAAGGTATATGTCCAACTACTGTAGCCTTAGAGATATTGAGCCATGTTGATTGTTGTAGTTCCTCATAGGTCTCAAAGTTAGGTATGACGTTTGTTGTTTTCCTTCTTTGGAAGCTTACTTGTTGCTGGAAAGATCACCTAGAGCTAGGAAAGTCATTGATCATGAAGGAGAACCAAGAACTACCACTTTACTACATTTTAAATATCCTTACAACAGGGTTCTTTTTGAGGCATCATTTGTGAACGATGGATATAACTTTCCTTAGAGACCACTGAGGACATAAGCATACTCTTATGACATGTACACATGGCATTTTTGTAGGTGTGTCATTGATACTCCATCATGTTCCAATTTTCACTATGAATTAATTAGTTTTAGGCCTATTTTGTACTACCTAATTAGTATTAAGGTGTAGTACAGTATGTAGGGTCAGGGAAATATTGGCAGCAGGAGTTTGAGGCAGCTGGCCAAATTTCTGTTCACACTCTGAAAGCAGAGGAAAACGCATGCTGTACTTAACTCTCTTTATCCATTTTTATATAGTCTAGGATCCCAGAAGGGGCAGGGAGCCACTAACATCACTAATCATCACAGAAGATGACAACAGAAATATAGCAAGCATATTTACACACATTAATTATAACATTTGTATATATTATACATGTTAGCAATAAAAACAACCTATTTCAATTGAGATTGTAAATTTGTAGTGATATCGATTGGCCAAAACCTCAATTATCTAACTTCTATTCCCTATTCAAAGAAAAGTTCTTGAAATGCAAGTCCCAGGAAATTGTGTGCAAATCAGAAAGGTGCATGGACAAAAGCATTATGATGAAAGTATGTGCTTGAAATCATAAAGCACGAGTCAACAGAACAGAAAAAAATAGCCATAAAGAAAGCAGACACAAAATTGGGTCTAAAGCAGTCTTGGGGAGACTGATATTTATGATGAGTTTGTACAAGGACAGATGATGTGTCCATAATTGGCTTTGTGATTTTAAATGTGACACTGTGGATGGCTGAAGTCTACAAGTGCAGGTGATTAGAGTCTAAAATGTGAACTAGTTTTCAGCAGACAATGTCTGATGAATCCTTTTATAGGAATAAACCCAGGCACTACATCATCAAAGAATAAAAACTAGGACAAATCTTATAGCTATCTCAGAGATGTAAAGAGCTACACAGTCACTCTCATGAACCACACACTAGTAGCTCCCCTTCTCAACAGGAGCCAGTAACTTTATATTCTTTTTTATGAAAATCGAGAACATTATTTTGAGTTATAGTAATTTTTGAAGATTAAAAACATAGATTTATGGTTTAAAAAGATGTTCACTGTATTTAAATACTCTTTCTTCTTAACCCCCTTTCCACTGCTCTATATTTTGCATGCATTAAGTAAGTGCATGTACACCATTTAGCTTTAATCTTCATTTGCTTAAAGGTGACTATTAACTCATTTAACCTGATGATTCTGAATTTCCTGGGGTAGTTGGACCAGCCTATCAGTAGATTCCTAATTTCCTTTTAATCACATCTAACTTTACTTTTTAAAGTTTTCCAATTTATCATTGGAAGGTCCATCACTTAGCAAATGCTGTTCTCATTTCAATGGCTGTACCCTGGTGAGCTATTCTGGTAAGCTGCCATTCAATTCTCCATTTTTCTTCCTGTTTTCAAAATTTTCAATGAGGTAAATAGCTTTGTTTATCTTGTACTCTTACCATTATTTCATCATGATGGAGGCCCAAAGCCAATGTATAGTTGACCATGAACAGAAAACATGAGGCAAGACAAACCTTTTCTCTTCAAAAGTTTATTTTCTTAGGTATTTTGTAACAGATACTAAAATCTAACATACAGTATCTTAAGTGTTTGTTAGTGAAATGGACATCATATGCCTCTTTTCTAGTCAATTTCACCTGAGTTTCCTTCTTGACTTTTAGTGAAATTGAGTGGAACTTTAAAAATATGTCCCCAACTTATTTTACCTTAAAGTTTAAAAGGTTATCCTATCTTTAATTATTCTTTTATTCAATCATCAAACATTTCTATAAAACCAACATAGTTGATGGTGAGAAAACTATTCAAAATTCGATACATCTGCCAACTTCTGTGCCAAGAAATGAAACATTAATATAGCTCTGAAAGTTTATCAAAAGAAGATGATATTACATTCTGTTATATGAACTCAATGTATTGATTTTTCTTTAACATCTGTCTTATAAGTTCTTGATTTTCTCTATGGTAATCCTCAACAAAAATTTATTTGTAATAATATTTCACTTCATTTCATTGTTTTATGTTGCTTGCTGTGATTAAAATCTCTAAAGAATAAAAGATTTACTCAATATTGACTTCTAGTTTCTAGGGATTTGATTATGATTAATTTGACTCAGTGAATATATAAGCATATGTATATACAGATACAGATATAGATGTGATGTCTTTTTATTGCATAATTTATTTATTTACACTTCAGGTGTCATTCCATTTCCCAAATTTCCCCTCCCCAGAACCCCCTATTCCATTCCCCTCCTCTTTTAGCTTTTATACCATTTTAATTACATGTATGTATTAAGGTTAGATATAGGTTGAGGGTCTAGCAATATAATAAATGCAAATATTCAAGGAACAAGCAAGACAATAAACACAAATAGTCAAAGAACAAGCAAGGCATTAAACACAATTCCATGAACACTCCCATGATCACTGTTTCTAAGGGTTTATCATGATGACCAAAATACATGATCCAACTTCCTTGTCCTAGCTCCAAGTCATTTTCATGTCTGAAGCCTACTTCCTAGTTCTAGCCTAAAATTTAGATCCTGTCTAAAATTACTTCTTGTTCTAGACTAATATTTAGATTCCTGCCTGAAATTACTTCTTTGTTCTAGACTAAAATTTATATTCCTGCATGAAGCCTACTTCCTAGTCCTTGTCCAGTGTCATAATCCTGCCAAACAAGCCATTTCCTTGTCCCTGGCCCATATCAGATTTTGCCAAGCAGCACTAAAGGCTGCTTTAAACCTCTCCCCCTTTTTTATTTCATTAACAAGACTGAGCCTGTCTTAGGCCATTCTGACAAGAATGCATTCCTTACCTGTTGTGTAATATGCATTATCAAAAGCAATGCGCTTCTGTCTTAGGTTGGTAAGGCTCTGTGTAGAACCTTATTCATCATTGGCTGCCTAGCCTGTTAATTTAATAACTCTGTTTTTAATTTTCATTTTCAGGTTCAAGCCATGTACTTTGGCTGCCAACATGTTGATGTTGTTAAAGACAAGTTTTTAACAAAATGAGCAGGAATAAAAGTATTCCCTGTACAAAAAGAGCTAGCATGATCAAGCTGTATATACCATTCTTGAAGTTTGACCAAAATAAAAATACTGACCTCAGGCCATGGGTAATTTTATCAGCATTATCTACCACATCAACACTCAGCAGAGCAGCATTCTTTAAATTCTTAAGTTCACTATGTAAAGTTAAAACATCCAGAGAGGTGTTAGAATTATGCCAAGTACACTGTAAATGTCTTTAAATATTTTCCTAATTATGACTACCACTGTTAATTTTAAACTAACATAAATTTGATGGAATTTGGCATGACACTCAAGATGGCTTCTTACTCTTAAACTCTGAACCTCCTTCTAATACTTTGAATGGGATAGAGAGAATCAGTCCATTCTTCAAATGCATATCTAAATCCTCTTGTATATTCAACACAGTAACATTTTTTTTTTTTTTTGCTAAATGATTAACAAAAGTAGCTGTCTTAACTTCTTGTGTCAAAGCAATTGCTGAAGCAGTGGTGCTAGCAGTTAATGTAATTAAAGCTGTTATACCAGCAATAATCAAGCCCACTACCCTCTTGCTTCTTCTTAAAGCATGAGTCATTTATTCCAGTACTTGCAAGCTCTTTTTAGAATACCAAGGTTCTGTGCTACTCAGGGCACTAAAACAAAAGCTTGTTGATAGACCTCTGAAACTGACATGCTGGATTTCAAAACACAAACTCAATTAGAGAATGGACTGGTGAGACATGCTGATGTCTCAAAGGGTGGTGCTGACCTGTGACTTGTGAGCTTGCTGAGTGCCCTTACAATGGTGACTGGGAAGTTGTATTAGACATATGTTCCTGACCCATCTTTGCTTATCTACCTCATGGTACCTCATGGAAAAAGCTGCCTCACCTCAAGTTTTTATACCTTGTGGAACAGAGTATCAAAAAGAAAAATTATAATGACTCTTGTACTGTTCTTAAATGTGACCAGTTATTCAGACGCAATCATAAACTGGTGTAGAAATCAATCCAATATTAGAAATACCAGTCTTTCATTTGCAAGTCTGGTTCTGAACATTTTTAGAGACATATATGGAAGTTAGCTGCAATTCTCTATGATGTTATGGTAGCAGAAGATAAAGTTGTGGCAGGATCTGGATTTCAAACAGGTGTCAGCACATGTGTTAAGGCTCTTTTAATTGTCAAGTTAAAATTACTTTTGTTTCTTCTATAGTATTTAATATAGATATGATGTCTGTTTGGATATGAAGCCATATAGAAAAAAGCAGATCTATCAGGGTTCTGGAGTCTTTAGGAAGGGAATCCAGAGAAATGCATGACTTAGTTTTTCATTTATAAGATGTAAAGATAAAGTGTGGCTGGGGGCAAGGCGCCTAGAGGAACTTGATCTGATATTGGGTGAGAGAAAAGGACTCAAGCCCTGAGGGCCAGTGAAAAAATGGAATCGAGCAACCTTGGAAGGTAGGAGGTTGGGGAGACCCTACAGAATGCACCAGAGACCTGGAAGGTGAAAGACTCTCAAGACTCAAGGGGAGGGACCTTAGATGAAATGGTTGAGGTAAGGAGAGGGAATTTATAGAGCCAACCTTCAGTAGGAAGACAGGTCATTAAGTGAAGGAAGGGGTTGCCATCTCACAGTCAAAACTCTGATCCATATTTTTTCCTGTCTGAAAGAACTGAAGGGATGGAAATGGAGAGGAGCCTGAGGAAAAGAAGGTCCAGCAACAGGCTCAAAGTAGAATCCAGCTCAAGGGGAGGTTCCAAGGCTTGACACTATTACTGAGGCTTACAGGGAACCTATCATGACTGCACTACCAACAAGCAGCTGAAAGAGTCAGATGCAGATAAGTGCACCCAACCAATGGACTGCTGATCCCAGTGGTTGAATTAGGGAAATGCTGGAAGAAGCTGAGGAGGAGGGCAACCCTGTAGGAGGACCAGCAGTCTCAATTTCTGGACCCTGAGTTCTCTCAAACCATGGGCCACCAAACAGGCAGCATACACCAGCTCATATGAGCCCCCCTCACACATATACAGCAGAAGACCGTCAGGTCTGGGTTCAGTCAGTGAAGATGGATCTAACCCTCAAGAAACTGGGGACCCCAGGGAATTTAGCAGTCTGTTTGGGTGGGAGTGGGTCGTGGGGACATCCTTGTGGAGACAGGGTGGTGGGGAAGAGGTATGGGATGTATCGCAGTTGGAGGGTGGAAGGGGGTGGGGAGGGAATAAAATCTGGAGTGTAAAAAAATAAATAAGTAAAAGACAAAAAAGATATAGAGATGAATAAAAGTCATTTAAAATCAATTTATAAATGGTAGGGAGACTCTTTTCTCCTTACTATTTTCTTGACTTTGTGTCTCATGTCACTCAGGCTGTCCTCAATCTAAATCTTGCTGCTTTAGCTGCCTCCTAAAACCTATTATTATAGTTGTAAGCCACCAACGTTAGCTGACTTTCCTCTTTCTAGGTATATAACATGCTGAGGCCTTCGACTCATTATTTGAGTCAGGTTGTTCTCTCCATACTGTAGTTTCAGAATCCATGTTCCCTGAATAGGTTCTTCTGTAGAAATTAAGTAGACTCTGTGCTTTGGCTTGCCTAGGTACCCTTTGTCTTTGGTTTCAGAATGTATAAACTTTGGCAAATTGCTTTTGGAAACTACAAGGCAATTTTTAGCACTGTGTAAGAAATAGATTACTAAACTTGTAATGTTTTCTTAATATTTATTTTCATTTTTATGTGAACATTATCTATTTTTGATTATCTGAAGAAAGCAAAAATATATTTCTGGAAATCAAGAGTAACATCTCTTATTCACTCTCTTCATGCTATGCTGTACAAAATATTTCTACCACATTTGTCTATTGACATTATTACCATCAAAACAAGTGAGTGAGCTACACAGAGACAAGTTTTCTACATGTTAATACTGTATCTGATATGTACATATGTCCAAGAGTTTGTCCTAGGAGGATATAACTAAGAAAAACTGAAGTAATAACAACTCTCTTGATGTCTTACACATTAGGTTTACTTTGTCCACCACCATACTGGATAGCTCATATTTTGATACATACTTGATGGATAAATATTTTGAACATGACTTAATACTTACAATTGCTAGTTTACCCAGAAAATAACAATATATTAAACATGGTATTGCCTATGTTCTCCTTCTATGTCTTAAATAACTGTGAAGAAAGTATATTATTTATATGCATAGCATGCAAGCATCTTAAAAATAAAATTTAATCTAATCTATAACTGTATCCCTATGATACTAAAAAATTTCACCAGAAAATACCCATGGAAATTCCTGGATTGAAAGGAGGTAATTACATCACTGTGAAAAAGAAACAAATAACATTTCATTTTTTAAATTTGGATCTAACTGCCTAATGATATTTTA
This sequence comes from Rhabdomys pumilio, assembly GCA_030674055.1. Classification (NCBI taxonomy): domain Eukaryota; kingdom Metazoa; phylum Chordata; class Mammalia; order Rodentia; family Muridae; genus Rhabdomys; species Rhabdomys pumilio. Next base: position 144,780,374 of record JANHMN010000004.1, on the reverse strand, counting down.
GAGTATATCGAGTAATAAGTGATGTACTAAAATTTTGAAATTTATGTGAATTATATAAAAAATAAATTTGCTGATAATTACATAGCACACAGAACTTAGTCATATTTAGAGTTAAATTTACAAAGTGATATTTCAGAATATTGTCACTCTGTAAACATAGCAATCATGATGAAACATTAGTTATTAGAGTATATCAGAGATCATATTTTAAAATTTATATGATTAGAGGACATTTAAAAAATAAGAGAATATAGTTCTGTATATCACTCTTTGGGAGGTTACTTTATTATCTTTTTGTAATCTTAGAGTGGTTTGTGCAGTCTTTATATGTTATATTATTGCTCTGTAGTTTTTCATAGCAATTTTCATGTCTGCCTTTTTTTTTTTTTTTAAAGAATAAGCTGTTTGGGGATATTCTTTCTTTCAGATTGAGTATGAGGCCAGAAAAAAACCTTCTTCTGCTAGACCTAAGTTATTACCTAATTGTGTTTATTAGCTTTCTGTTATGTTCATTAGCTTTCTTACTTTAAAATTTCCTAAAAATTATTTTGGCCCATGTTTTTTGAGGTTATATTCTGTGATTGGTTGGTTTTATTGTTGAAAGGCTCCATGAGTCAGCATATACATTGTTGTAGGAGCTCAGGGTACAATAAAATTAAGAGAGGGGCCCAAGTCTCCTTATGTCTTTCAAGGACACACCAATACTGGCCTCCAGAACCTCTATGAAGTCTCATCTCACAAAGATTCCACTACCTATCAACATTATCAAGTCTTCATTCACAGACCATTGGACTTTTAGCACATAGAATCCAATCTGCAACACAAATTTGACTATTAAATTATTAATAATGATATTTAATAATGTTCTTAAATTGCTCTTCTTTAAAATACTGACTTATATTGCATGTTGGTCTTTTGACTAAGATCAAATATAATACATCGGCTTCTTTGCATATTTGTGGAAGAGGTAAAGGCTTGCCAGCCTTCAATTTTGTAGAACAAAGGACAGACTGAATCTCCTTCATATTGGATGGAAAGAAATTGAAAATGGTTTTTCTTAATTTCTAGAGTACAGCTTTTATTTTCTAATTTGGATATTTCTAGTAAATGAATTAGGTTACATTTCTCTTATTGATTTTAAACATATTTCAGTTACATTATGAAAGCTAGCTTGAGGTGTGTGGTAAGTTGGAAGATCAATGAGGAATCCAGGGACGGGTTTTGAATTTCTGAGAAGGTCATAGAATCAGAGGTAATTCTGATAAAAAATAATTGTGACAGGTCGTTACAAGTAATGTTTCATAGAATTGCATTTCTTTTGGATGCTAATTGTGTTTGTTTTGCATATAGAGAGGACTTTTATGTTTAAAACTTGTGGAAAAATACCCAAGCATTCATTTGTGATTAATGCATCATGTTCTACCAGCTGATATTCAAGAGATGAGTTTTTTTTTTTTTTAAGTAAATTTTTTTATTTCAACTTGCTCAAAATAATGGTATTATTTGTAAGGTAGGAAGAGAAGAGAAAAAAACAATCTCTTAGATTTCTAAGAATGTTATGGTAAAGAATAAAACATGTTCACTTAACAGTTTTCTTTCTGGCTGGCCCTGAATAAGGACCAGTACTGCACGTGTTATTAGCTGGCTGTCTTAGCATTTATTCTCACTACCTCAGAAAAGATCATATCTAATAATGACACCAAGGTGCCCTCTCATCTCTAAGGAGCAGTGTTAACAATAGCACATCCCTTTCACAATCACAGTGAGTGGCAAGGCAAATACATCCTCCACACTGATGCTGTCGCAAACCACTCTCCCACAAGCTTCCAGGTCCAGGTCAGTTCAAAGCCTCTACTTTCATGTTGTATTGCTGTTAATATTACCTCTGCCACTTGAATGGAAAGAGATAATATCAGTGATGAATATGTATTCTAAAAACAGAAGCTGAGGAAACTAAGATTGACTTTTCATTAAAGGAGAATCTATTGAATCAAATTTACAATTGTCAAATGATTCTAAATGGTCTTTAAAAACATGTTGAAAGAGCTTTCCAACTATAACTGAAGCCTTTTAGTAGCTGGAAAGGTCAACAGTATCAGCCAAGATGAAAAGAAGTGGGAGAATTAAATTTTATCAATTTTTTTTTTCTGGGAACAATAGTGTATCCAACAGATACAAAGAAGGATGCTGCATTTTGTATGACTCTTATGTTAGCTGATCCTATCTGAAACTTGATATTAATTTTATTGTTCATTGAAATCTACTTGACAAAACAATTTTTTCTCTTTAAAGCCACAAAATGTTATCTAGGGCCTTTGTATACATATCAATTTATAACCTTGCTTAGGTCAATGAATAGAGAATTTTCAATATGAGTTTGTGCTTAATTTCATTTTTAAAGAGAAAATTCTGTCATAAAACTTTCAAAAGCTTCTTATATCAATCAGTGTCACAGCAAGAAACAGATGGCATCTATAAATTGGGATTATTTGAGTAGATTTAAATAGAGGACTGTTTATGAGGTGTTGGGAACGTGTAAGAGAATCATGCTGAACAGCACATTGTCCTTGGGCTTGTACCAAGGAGGGTGATAATTCCTCCAAAACACAAAATGTCAAGGAGAAGCAGAGCAATTCTAGGAAGTGGTAGAGAGTCGAATACAGACAAGACTTTGAGACAGGAGCTTTAATCTTCTCACGGAAAGTGACATCATCTCACTGGAAGCACTCTCCTTCCCTACAAGGAGGGAACTGGTAATAAATATTCTTATCTAGTTTATTTTACTTATTCCTTGGCTCATAACATAATTTCCTGATACAAGAAAGATAAAAGGGAAGTAAGAAAAAAAACCATGAACATATACACACAATATATGAATATGGGATATAGTGCCGCTAGTGATCTTTGTGAATGAGGTATCAGGACAGCAATTATGACAGGCTATCTTAAAATTCAGAAAAATAATGTGAGGTGTAAGAGGGAGTGCAGTCATAATTAAAGACTACTCTGTCTGGGTATTTTGCTTTAGACTGAAGAGTCATCCGACAAGAGACATTCTTCCTGTGCATGAGAAAGGGGAGCTAATCAGAGGGGCCAGGAAGGAAGATGTCACACACAAGGAGGACATATACCTGAAGTCCCTTTCACATTACAGAGCCAAAGACTGAGTGATGAACAAGAAGAGATGAATATTCCACAGGAAGTACCATCTTTTAAAAATGGCAAAAATGCGAGAAATGGGGTGTAGGTAAGTCTGTAGGTGTGGATCCCGAGAAAGTTCATCTCAGAATTGAGTGTTTCCTCAAGACATGGAGGAGTGTGAGTGTGGTTTATATTTGTTCTAGCACCAATTAATAAAGGATCTTACAAATGAGATGCAAGAGGGTCTTCAAGGACCTCTGAGGTTGACTACAAACCTTCCCAAATTTGTGTTGAAATTCTATGTAAGAATACGTTAGAATATGTCTGCTCTTAGAAATGAAAATAGTTAAGTGAAAGTAGATATTAGGATGGGCAGTAATCAAATATGCCATGTTCTTATAAATAAGAAAATCTTGAATAAGGAGACATATACATTGGAATACACGCAGAAAGAGGGAATATCATGTGATGACCAAGAGAGACTTTCTGCAAGAAAGTTTTCCCTTACAGATGAAAAAAATCCAGTTTTGTTGATGATTCTATGTTTTTAGTGTTCCACCAAGGAGAAATTATTGTTTCTTACTTAATGTGCTAAGCCTTGAGTTTAGTGTTATGGTAGCTCCAGTAAAATAATACAGGGGTTAGCAATAAATAAACAGACAGACAGACAGACAGACACAGATAGACAGACAGACAGATAAATAAATACAAAAATACATAAAGCAGTGATGGGTTCATTCATTTTTCTTCAAGTTTTTGTGCCTTATGAAGAAATGTTATGTTTTATTTAACATGTAGCTATTTAAAGAAGACATACCAACTTTATTGTAATGAAAAAGACAAAATGTTCAGGTGATACTGTATCAAATACATGAAATTGTATATGGATAGGTGTATGTGTATGTATTTGTATATGTGTGTGTGTGTGTCTGTGTATACATATATCAGTAAAAACTGTATTTTGTGTTTGCACATATTTTCTATTGTTGTGTGTGGTGGCAGCAGAAGCAGGAGCCGATCTCAAGGCTCTGTTTTCTCCATCCACTTTATAGGTTACAGATGCAGGTTGTCAGGCTTAAAAGCAGGATCTTTATCTGCTGCACCTTCTTGCTGGTCTTGTGAATATATAAATGCATATAATTATATATAAATATATGAAATACACATATATGTCATATGTAATTTGAAACATCACCTATATGATATGCTTACATTCATTTTATCTTATGTTTCAGAACATATATATATATATATGTATATGTATATATATATTCAAAATTAGTGCATATTTTTATACAGGCAATCAAGAACATTGGAAGAAAAACAAAATGAAGGGCAAAAGCATACAATAACTATCTATTGAGATATCTAATAACAATCTACCTTTCAGGGATTATGTTAAGTAGTTTCACATGTGTCAGTACATTTACTTTATAGTGTGGTCTTCAGTCTTCATGTTACTGTTTTTATAAATGGAAAAACTGAAACTCAAAGAAGACAAGTAACTTAATAAGTGATGCAATCATTAGATATCAGAGTTGGGACTTGAATACAGCCTGTCAGCTTAAAATAACAACACAAGAGGCGTCACAATAGAGTATGAAATTTATTGTTTCCTGAGTCACATTTTCCTATGGCTGATCTGTTTGTACAAATAAATATTTAAGTGAAAACAAATAGTTCCAGAACATTAGGTAAATACAAACTCTGACTTTTAAAATTGCTTTGTTTATATTCTCAATAGAAAGGAAAAGACAGCTGAGTCTCTAATAAGCAAGCTACTTTGTTTCGAGTCATGGTTGAAAACTATGATAGGATTCTTTAAATAGACCTGTTGATTTATCTTTTATGTGTCTCGATGTTTTGCCTACATGTTAATGCATGTGCACCACATACACACAGTACCTGTGGATGCCAGAAGAGAGTATCATATTATCTGGGACTGGGGTTATAGATATTTGTCAGCTACCATGCAGGTCCTCTGGAAGAGCAGCGGTGCTCATAACCACCAAGGAATTCTTCCAGACCCTGCAGAGAAGGTTTTTGTAAGCAGAAAAATAAAATTGTGTCATATGTTGCTGAAATAACTACATACAATTAATACAAGGTTAGTGCCATTTTTTTTTAAAAAAGCAGAAATCTGCTAAAATGTAGAAACTTACAGACATACAAAAAGGTAATTTTTTTTGTCTATAAATGTAAAATTATGTTTAACACATATAGTTGTTGAGTATAAAATATGTTACTTTGTATTGCAAGTATACTCTTAATTATTTTGAACACAAAAACATTATTAAAATCAAGTTCCCCTTCCTTCTTGGATAATATACCCTTTACAGTTCCTTTAGAGGTGTTTATGAATTATGTCTGGGAACCTCCAGGTATGATTCAGTGGTGCTGTTTGGCTCCAAGAACCCATTATTTCATTGTTTTCTTGAAATAAACACATCAAGACAATAAATAAACACAAAATTAATAAAAAGGGCTGGTAAAACAATATACTACCTATATTTCCAGCATTAGTGAAAAAAAAGAATGATACGTTCCTTAATGTATAAGTACCTTAAAAAATAGATTAAAGTTCAATGAAATCTCATGGTTCATTGCCTCTAGCATGCGCTTTCAGAATTAAATATGTGGGACTGAGAAGAGGGCATGGGGAAGTCATTTAGAACATGCACAAACACAGAAGATGTACATATATCTGGAGATACACACACTGGTATACAAATACTGACACATGCACACAAAGGCACGGACATAAAAATACACAGATCACTATGTGGAAGCAGCAAGAGAGACTCCACTGAAACCTCTGAGTTGCCCAAGAAGGGGAAGATATATTTCTCTTGCTCTCATCACATAGCAGATACAGACTCATGGCCACCAGGGCTATCAGCCAGTGTTGTCGAAAGTGTCACAGTATTTCTTTCCCTATGTGCCGATAGCTAGCTGTGAGAACCTCAAGGTGCTAAATTGAATGGTCAGTTTGGGTTTAATAGAAACCTCATCAATAACACAGAGCGCAACATCCTCTCCACCACAGGAATCAAGACTTAGAGAAATGAAGAAGCTACTTTCTCAGCTGAGTAGGAAGGGAAATGAACAGGAGTAGGTCTAATGCTACCATTTTTATTCTGAACTCAAGTTTCCTCATGTTAGTCATTGGTTCAAATATAATGACTCACCTTGGAGGAAAAAGTCACAACTTCCCAAGTATCATGTCTACGCTAGTGCCTTACTTTCACACCTAGAAGACCACAGATAGACAAAGTTAGCATATGCCTTGGTGGTTTACTTCTGATAACTTTTTTTCTTAAAATGAGACCACGAGCCCAAAAAGCTATTTTTCAGTATTTTTAATTGTAAATTAGTCTGTGTATTCTTGACTGGCAGTGTTGTCCAAAGGACTATGGAAAAGGAAGACAGTTTTGTGGACTGGAGCAAAATCCTCAGTCTGTATCACTAGCTGCTCAACACTTGCCCTGGTTATTTGAAGTATTTGTTTTCCACTTTCTGATTCAAATGGAGCTTGCTAGGTGGTAAAGGATGGATGACTGCTTCTGCTTGTGCTTCTTAATAACAAGATGTTTTATTTTCTAGGACCACTGTGAAATAAAGCAGCATGCCTTAGAATCCAAACAGGAAGCACTGTGTGATCCTTGGAAGGGGATGAGTTATTTTTAAAATTTTAGTAATGTTTTCTAAAGTTACAATAAAGAACATTCCCAAGATGGCTCTTGGGGTGTAGAAATAGGGAAGCAAACTATGGAAAGACCTGTTTGACTATGAAACTGATTTCATGCACCTCGTGATTTAAAATTCTTTCATTGTTATCCAGAGTTGGTTTTGTGGTCTTAGGACAGTATTGAAATTGTTTTTCAGCCCTTGGATTAAAATAAAGCCCTATGGTTAAAAAAAAAAAAAGTGGAGAGATTTTGGAATAAAACCACACACTGGACAATATGCCCTACAGATAATTTAAAACAAGGCAAATTTAGATTTTTTAAAAAAAGGTATGCAGATAATTCCCAGAATGGAAGACTGGATATATGAATATTTATCTTTCCCTTTTAATATTAGCTTTAATATATTCTTACTAGTATTCTCTTTATCTGATATATAAGACCACGACTTTAAAACAATTCTGTTTCACTTCTTAAAAAAAAAACTTTTTGATTTTTTTTTGTAGACTATTTTACTTTATAGTAGTAATGCAGAGCTGAGCGTATTCTGGAAGGTTCAGATGAGAACAAGAAAGTAATGCACTTTATTAGGTCTGTCGTGAACTTTCTCATTTCCTATTGTATCTACATTTAGATTTAAAATATTAAATTCCATCAGTATTCAAATTCCCAGTCGTTGATGATGGAATCTTTATTTTCATGCATTATTTTTGCATACTGAAAGTCAGTTTTAAAACCATACATTAGGATAAAAGAAATGGAAATTAGTAGACTAAAAGGGAAATCAAAAGCAAAGATCTAGAAACATGTAGAGGAGAGTTCCTTTTGTTAGTCCCTTAAAGCATTTATTCACTGCTTTCATTTGTTGCTTTAATAAACTTTCTTGGGTGCCTAAGAAACCACTGAGTATTCATGAGTAAACAAAACATTCTACTTACTTTCAAAAAGAACAAACAATTATACTAAAAAGCTGTCACAGAGATTATTTCAGCAGAAGTGTGATTGGTATTATGGTAAATGCAAAGAGGTTAACTGCTCTTTAAACAGTGCCCCTTCTATTATCCAAAACTTTTATCAGTTTTAAACTTTTTTAAAAATAACACAATACACATGAGTAATCCTTTGAAAATATGCTTGCCTCTGCTCAGAATATTCCAATGGCTTTCTGACTCAGGTAGAGGAAGATTTATTTTTATTTCTTTCTGCAGAGTAACTGAATGCTCTAAACTTAGTGGCTTAAAGTGACAACCTGTCCTCTCTGACAGTTGGTTCTGAGATTAACTGGTTTCAGAATGCAGTTTTTATTTCAGGTCTTTCAGGTGGCTGCAGTCATATGAGTGTGGAGCTGGATTCATGTAAGTCTTGATGGGCTGATGAACTTGGGCATGCACAGTGGATTCTTCCTTCACTCAACTAGTTCTTTTGTAGCTGTGATTAGCTGGAGCATCTCTGAGCAGAACATCTGCTTCCTCCGGGTGTGATAATCTCAGGTAGATTTCTTAGTTTTGATTTCTTAGTCATCCCTTTGAGTAAGCATTCGAAGACATACATTAAATATATTTAACTAAGTAATAAATCACACTGGGTAGATATATGGGTTACTCTAGGATAGATGCAGAAGGCTTTATGAAAAAGTGATTTTTTTGATTTGCATTTTCCAGATGACTAAGGATGATGAACTTTTTTTTTGAAGTGATTCTCAGTCATTAGATATATCTCTGTTGAGAATTATCTCTTTAGCTCCATACCCTATTTCTTAGTTGGGTTATTTGGTGTGTTGATGTGTAATTTCTTAAAATTTTTATATATTTTGAATACTAACCTTCTGTTGTATGTGGGGAAAATCTTTTCCCTGTAAGCTGCTGTTTTCTCCTATTGATGGTGTCCTTTTCCTTAGAAAAGCTTTTCAGTTTCATGATGTCCTATTTATTGATTGTTGATCTTAGTACCTGAGCTCTTGATATTCTGTTTAGGAAGTTGGATCCTGTGCCAGTGCATTCAAGGCTATTCACCAGTTTTTCTTTTATTATATTTAGTAATACCTGGTTTTATGTTGACCTCCTTGATCCACTTGGACTTGAGGTTGGTACAGGGCTATAAATACAGATCTATTTGTGTTCTTTTATGTACAGGCATCTACTTTGTTGAAGATGCTCTCTTTTTTTCACCTGACAATTTTGGCTTCTTTGTCAAAAGTCAGGTGTCTGTAGGTGTGTGGGTTTATTCCTGGGTCTTTGATTCAATTCCATTGATCAACCTGTTTTATACCAATACTATATAAGTTTTGTTACAATTACTCTACAGTACAGCTTGAAATCATGGATGGTGATACCCAGAAGTTTTTTTATTGTTCAGGATTATTTTGTTTATCCTGTGTTTTTTGTTTTTCCATATGAATTTGAGCATTGTTCTTTCAAGGTCTGTAAAGAGTTGTTTTGGAATTTTGATTGAGATTGTGTTGAAGACGTAAAGCCTATTGAATTTCAGTGCAAAGAAAAGAATAAAACAATAATTTAATTATTCTATACAATTAAAATCTGCAGTGTCTTTTTTGAGACTTCCCAAACCAACTGCTGGGGGTTAGCTGATTGTGCCCAACATCTTAATGTTAAGGAGTATTCCATTTATCTTGCATTATATTTAAATTTCTAAATGTGTGTGTGTGTGTGTGTGTGTGTGTGTGTGTGTGTGTTCACACATCTCCTGATTTTAAAACTGACTAATTAACTGTATATTTTTGAATACACTGATTTCCACTGCATCAGGAATTTCACAAACCTTTACTGATTTCTTTCAAGGTCACATGCATTTACACTGCTGATAAAAGCCCTCTAAGAGTTAATGAATTTAAAGGCACTGGCAAGGTCTCCTTAATTAGCTTTAATTACCACTCTGGGATACCTTCTCTTTTATTATACTCTCTCACATAAATGCAACCATGGCCTCTGGGGCAGAGCTGACATTGAGTGTAGGTGGTCAGCTTTTCTTCTTTCACCACATGCCTGCCCATTGCAGAGTTCTGTGTCTTGCTGTTTTGACTCTGGTGAGTGGGAACACAGAAAACGAAACTTTTATGCTTATGCATCCTTGAGACATACCAGAAGTGCAAATAGAATTCTTCTGTATTAAACTTTTCTTCTTTGAATTAAAGATGTATCATACATTATGCTTAACTGTCTTAGATGTAATGAGGTCACATAAAACTCTAGGCAAAATTCATGGTGTACTATCTTATATACTATTTGGGCTAACATCATATTTTCCTATTATATTTTTTACAATGAATTTCTAATATTCTGAACGTACTTCCTTGCTTGTGTGCATGTGTTCCTCTGGGCACATGCAGAGGTCAGGGGATATCTTGCAGGAGTTAGTCCTCTCCATTTTCCATATGGGCTCTGGGGATCAAAATCAGGTTTTCAGACTTGTCAGTAAGCGCCTTTATTACTTGCTAGGACATCTCAATGGCCAAAATTCAATTTAAATCACCAAGGTTGTTTTTGTGACTTTACAGGATAAGAATTAACTCAGTTGAAATTCTGTTTGTAATCAAAGCTGTTTTCAATCTAAACCTGACTACAAGAGTTATTTTTCTGTTTTTTTGGGAAAGATATCCATTATAAGTAGATGGTGCCCAGTTATATAAAGATACACCCTAGCTCTGTCTGTGGCCAGATACTAACCTGTGATCCAGTGTTATCCAATGAAATATCGAGTTAGGAGGATTAGAGGATGTTGGCAATGTTTGGTTTGATCTCAATGCACTGACAAGTATCCCTCTATTTACTTAAAACATGTACATAGGGATATAAATTTATTGGCAGCCATCTGCAATCTTAATTTACTACTGATTCCAATAACCTTGAATCCTAATCTATATTTGGTTTTGGTTTTTATAGTGAATTACTGTTTTTTTTTCAACTGTTGAGCAAGTCCAATCTGCTTATATACACATAAAGTATATATATATATATATATATATATATATATATACTCGCAATTATACCTGCGTAGTAAGGAGATCATGAATATTAAGAAAACATAACAAGCTGTGATTTCATTATTGATGTCAGAGTGCCTCCAGGGAGAATATATTCAATTCAAGGCTTAGAATGAAGCCATGCTCAGTGAAGAGTTGAAGGGAAAGCATTCTATATAAAAACCTCAATGTAGAAAATTGATTGACATATTTAGAACATCATCCAGGATAGATGCAGGAAAAAAGAAACTTGAGTGTGAAATGAACTGAGATGTAAGCAGTGGCTAGTTGCTGAAGGATATTTAGAGCATAAAAAATATTGACAGAATCAATAAAATATCTTAAGATTGTAAATGCTTGGTGTTGTGTTTTTCTTTACATAATCCTTGCATCTTTGTAATAACAGAAATGGATAGATTTGACAGGTGGCTAAGTGAGCCAAGATGGGGAAGTCTGTCCTGATACATCTTGCTGCTCAGTTTTTCTCTGTAAGTACAATATTCACATATTTGACTTCAAAGTTTTCTTTCTTTTAAACCCAATTTAATGAATTCAGTTTTCAAACATGAGAGGAAATTTTAAAGAGTCCATCCTATCTTCACCTAAATCAAATACTTTGAGGGATTTCTTTTTGAGTTGATTTGACAAAACAATGAGAAAAGTTTTAGCTGAGTCACAGAGTTGAGATATTTTACCATCAACAATGGAAAACATTCAACTGTACCTAATTGATATACTACAGACTTACGACTAGTGAGGGATCTCCCAGGACAGCACGTATCTCAGCATAGTGAGTCTGATTCTAGGAGTTTTTATGCCTTTAATAATATTGTTAATTCTGTTTTAAACCTAGGAGAGATAAATAGATGCTCATCCAACAGTTATGGAAAAAGAAAAAATTATTTACTAAAACCAGAAAAATATGAAAAAAATGAATAAAGTGGTTTTTATGTATGAAGTGGCTATTACATGGTTATTATGGATCTAAATTATAAGATCTTCTATAATAATAATCTAGTATTACATATAGCAATTGGGATAGAAAGTTTGTATGTGCTACATGAGAGAAACCAGTGAGATGTCTCAAGAAGGCAACACTCAAAATGAATTGTCAAACTGCATATAAATTAAAATGAAAGATCTGAATTACTGGAACAATTTTATTTCCCAAAACACTTTTAAAAATGGGCTCAGAATTAGTGAGAGCTCCACATTAACTGGAGGAAATAGGTATTGAGAAACAAAGACAACCCCATAAGAGTAATCAAGGTAAGAATAGTCATAGCATTTTACCAATTTATTCATTAACAAATCAAACAAAATCTTTGATCTGTGTACCAGCAAAAATACAATTACAATTACAACCACAAGCCTTAAAAACATCATTGCTGCTATAGTTTACTTTGTTAAACACACTGAGCCACATTCTCTTACAATAGAGGTGTAGAGCAGGACTGTTAAGATCTGATACTCAGACGTAGCATTCAGGAGAGAGAGGAATGAATACAAAGTCCATTTCCCTTTAAGCAATGCTCTGGATTCTTTCCATAAAGAACAAATTCACATATTTTAGCTATGGTGTGTGGTACCTATTTGTATTATTACAGAACACAGTAAAAGCAAACAATAATTTGATGAATTTAATTATATTTTGAGTGCATTAATATGACAGCTCAGAGATTTTTATTTTATAAACTTCAAAACTTGAGTTAATCTAGGAAGGACATTGTTGTGAATGGAATGTCCTTTGGTATTGAAAAAAACAGATACTTGAAATAAATGGCATAGCTAGACAGAATTCATTCATTACAAACTGATCTAGGACCCATGGAACAAAGAAATAAAGAGAATTACTGAAGGCTAATTGAGTTGTGGAACAGTAATGGTGATAGCACATATATGAAAGAGATAAAATGAGAAAAGCATACATTTTTTTTTTAAAGATCATGATGACAATCTAAACCTGTTCATTAGGTATCAATAGAAAAGCATTTCTAGTTCAAAATCTCTTGAAAAGGATTGGTAAGTTTACTCATAAAAGGTGCTCAAGGGAGATAAAGTGGAATTAGTTATTAAAGAATGACAGAGTCAACATGAATGAAACCCACTGAATGAATGATGGCATCTGACCTGGGGATCATACTGTCTCTCATTTAGCATGTTTTATTTTCCTTGGACTCCCTTCCCATTTTTATCAACTTGAAGTTTGGAAATTTTAATTGCTGGTGAGGATAATAACGGGATGGTTCCCTGGGTTTCTTGAACCTGTTTCTAGCAAAGTGTAAAATTCCAATTTGGTCTACTCTATTAGAATCTGTGAAAACTAAAAATAGCCAATATGACAGGAAAGATAACTGCATTTTTCTTTCACATTTGCACATTGCTGCAAGAGTCAAAATAATTTTCACATATCTCCTTGTTAAGCAAATATGTTTTAAAACATTGCTACTGAGTTATACAGCAATAACACACAACCAATTATGCTTAGAAAAAAGGCTTTGTGTGGCAGAAAACTCAGTCTAGAAGTTTTTAAATTATTCTTACCTATAGTCCTGTAGCATTATAAGGCATCTAATTATTTCCTAAATTATTAAAATATCCTAAATATAGGAAAAGTGATATCCAGAAGACACCGAAGAATAAAATATTGAGGGAAGTTTTAACAAAACTGAAGAAAAATGATCGTCATATTTATTCACATTTATTTAACATTTGGTGATCATAAAGGGTTGAAATCTACTAGTAGATTATTGTGGAGACTCAAGTGAACTTTGAGATGTAAACATAGAGTTTTATGTTTATAACATATTCCTGTTCATTAAAACTATGAAACTGAACACTAGACCATATGATTGTTCTTCTACAAATGCAGACTAACTACAAATATTCTAAAAATTTAGCAAGATCAAACATTATGAAATCTCCTTTAGCTCAAATTTCATTAAATCATTTCAGTAATTAGATTAAGCAGAACAAACAGTAAATAATTTAATTTATACAGTGTTTAATTCTAAATTGCTTAATTCTGTAATTTTAATGGTATCATCTATAATAGTTAAGAAAAATAGTTAATTTGGGGCTCAAAATGTGGCTAAATTAGAAGGTTTGCATAGCAAGCCTTAATACTTAATTTCAAGTGATGGTGGCATATAATTCAATAGTGGTAGTGCATGTTTTGTCTTGTGGCAAAAGCCTCTGTCTTCTGTAAATACTTAGGAGGTGGAGTTGGGGGATCAAAAGCTCAAGACAATCCTTGGCAATTAGCTGAGACCCTATGTAAAAAAATAAAACAAAACTAACAACAAAACCAATCAACTAAGTAGAAATCAGCAACAAAAATGCATTAAGGTGTTTATAACAGAAAAAGAAAAGACCAAAGAAATACCTAGTTCCCTGTCATTGATGATTTCAGCATTTGAAATCCCTAGATACTAGTCTACAAATTACCTTCATTTTTTACCTTTTTGAACTAATCCCTTGGGATAGAGCTTATCTTTTCATTAAATGAAATATCCTGAGGATATGTGCTTGATTGCTTTCTTAATCAGGATGGACTTTCCCTTAGTGGATAATTCTAACTTCTTGAGATCACTGGTTATAATAAGATATACTTCATGATATCTCTTTAAATTACATATATTAATTGTATAAATATCTACATCTTAAAATAAGTTAGGTTTCATTGAATTTTGGTTTTACTCTGCCTAGGAAAGCTAACTATGCATTCCTGGTTTTGTTAAATTTTCTTTTAAATCTTTACATGCGTTTATTTTTTGCATATATGTTTATGTGTGCATGCATATGTCATTCAGAGGACAACTTGTGGAAGTCAGTTCTTTTATTTTATGATATGAGTTCCAGAGTCAGACTCAGATTGTTAGGCACGGTGGCAAATGCTTTCATCCATTGAGGCATTTTGTGATCCCTCACTAAATTTTATCTTAAGTTTTCCTATATATGCGATTATGGGATAATTTTAAGACAGTTTAGCTTGTTGTTAGAGCCAATATCAACTCTAAGAAGATGAAGTTCAGTGTGAATGGGGTCTGAGCAAGAATCTCAGGCAAACAACGAGAAATAGAAAAGCTTTACGAAAGAAAAAGATGCTAAGACTGTGTTCACAAGAAATTATTCTCTCTAGGAAAATGGTCTTTAAGTAAGTTCACTTTGGAGTAAATTACTATGTGTGGAGCTGTGACTATGTGTATTTTAATGTCTGACCTTGCCTCTGCATTGATCTTGAGCTACAGATATGATTTAGTAAGGCTTTCTAATTCTGTAATTAAAACCTTTGGCTAAAAACAACTTGGAAAGGAAAAAGTTTATTTCATCTCTCAAGCCTCAGCTCAAACCACACCCCTTAGGGACATCAGGACAGGAACTCAAAATGGAATCTGAAAGTTGGAACTGAAGCAGAAACTTTGGAGAAATGCTGCTCAGTATCTTGCTCATCCTGGCTCATTTCATTTTTTTTCTTGTATACTTAGGACCAATTGCTGAGGTATGGGGTGCCCACAGGCGGGATGACCATCTTACAATCAATCATTAACCAAGAAAATGACTGACAGATTTGCCTGGAGGACAGTCTATGAAAGCATGTTTTTTCTAATTGTGAGGACTTTTACTCAAATGACTCTGGCTCGTGCTAAGATGGCAGAAACCAAACAAGGTATGTCCAAATCTCTCCCTACCAATGAAGTCTCCAGAAAGCAGTCCTGTAGAGCAATTTTCATCCAGCAATAAGGCAGTTCAGGCAAGGGATCACATCCAAAGATGCGATCCAGCCAGAATACAGATCTGCCTGAAATATAGACACACCTTTAATATAAAATTTTAATCCTTAACAAAGAAGATAAGGTTTGTTTGTAGGAAGAAGCATCTCTTGAAAGTGATGCCTAATGAGGGGCAGACAAAACAATGAATCAGAGAAAGATCTGACAGAATGAGTCAGAGATAGGATACCTCTAACTCTCATGAGAAGAGACAGGAAAAAAAAGATACTTGAGAGAAGTGTAGAAAGATAGATAGATAGGTGATAGATAGATAGATAGATAGATAGATAGATAGATAATCAGTGCAGTTCAGATTTGAATACAGTTGAGGTCATTTTTGTCAGTGTGGAGTCAGTGCAGTAGATTTGAGTGCAGTTTGTGTGGTTGGTGGCAGTTTTACCCAGGCAGGTAGCAAAGAGAACAAGAAAGACATGGTTGAAGACAGAATGAGCCAGAGAATTAGAAGGAACCAGAAGACTAGAACAGACTCTCTGAGTTAACCTGAGGCCAAGCAGAACACTTCATTGAGAGGCTAAGAGAAGCCAGATTAAATCAGTCAACTTGGAAAGGAGTTTGAGCCAGAACAACTTAATTGAACTAACCTTCAAGAGTTCAGAAAGAGCTAAACAAACATGAGCTTATTCAGCAGTTAGCCTCCAAGATGACAATTACATCTGTTGAATAAAAGATACTTTTACACACTCCATTTAACTCTATACATTTCATGATCTGAGCACAGATTGAAGTGTACCTGGCATGCATAAAGAATTGAGTTTAGTTGCCAGCATAGAAAAACCAGAGCAAAGTGTTGCATACCTGTAAACCTATCACAGGGGAGAAAAGACAGAATGTTTATGGAGTCAGTTTTTGTTCAGGCTGTGGAGGAATACATGAAAGACAAACAAACAAACAAACAACAATGAAACAAACAAAAAACAAAATAAAACACTGGAAAGTAACACATAGGAATTCACAGAAAAGTGACAGCATGCATAAGACCTAGCTCAAACTTCACAAAATCCTACCATGGAATAGGGGAAGTTGGTGCAATATCCCACCACTAACAGAGTCACTCTTGGAAATTCGTATTACATCAAAAGGGAGAATCAGTTGAATTTAATAACATGTCCTGGACAGGAACACCTTACTTCAGGATACTCCATCCACTCAAGAGTAGGAGGGAAACATAATGGGATTCAGTAGGGAAAAATAAGAACACTCAAAGTTGGATAAGGAGGTGAATGTGGAGAGAGTAGATATGGGAGGAGTTCAGAGAGGGGAGACAAAAGGATACTATGAATAAAATACAGAGTATGAAACTATTGAGAATAACTTCAACATTTTTTAAAACCTTCAGTAAACTAAGTTAATTTCTTCAAAACACTCTATACCCTCACTATCCTGTATTTCACTGAAAATATTGATCTGCTAACATATTGCATACTTTAGATCTTTACTTTTTTGGATTTTGGGTTGTTTTCTATCATTACTTGTCGGATTGTTGACTCCCATCAGGACAGGCATCTGTAGTCCTTAGAATACAGAGTATTTAGAAATTATTCACTTGCCATTTGTTGAGTAAGTTAGACAGAATAATGAAACTCTAGAGCTCTATGGAAAACATCAGCAGCCATAGAAAAAGAAACTGAGCAGTGAGGCAGAAAAGTTCTTTGAAACTGTAGAATGAGAAGGAATAAAGTTGAGAGAAACAGTTCTAGCAAAATTCTGGCAGTTTTAGGTAATTATGTAATATCATAGAATCTTATACATTTGGAACACATGAATCAAAGTAATTTTTGTTGTAAAAATGTTTGCAGTATCTCTAAAGGTTCTACTTCTAATTCTTCAACCTGAATACACCTTCTTGGTAAAAGCAGTCTTCTAAGATTTTTTTTTTTCCAACCAACGCCATAGGGAACAGACTACCTCTTTACCTAAAAAATTACAAAAAAATTAAAATATATCTACACATAAAAGATAAAATGACATTTATGGCATAGAATTTTGTAACACAAATCAGTAATAATTAAAATTTGGGGAATCAATGAGATAGACCTGAGTGTCCCAGAATATGGCCTTAAGTGTTTCTGGACCTCAGTGTGGAGGTAGACAGCCTGAGTCAGTGCCATGGTTCTCCTTAAGGCACAGATCTAGAAATAAAGCTCAAGGCATCTTGAACTAACAGAACTGGGCATTGAAGAGGAGAAGGCTGGTCCAAGAGGACTTTGGAAGTGTTTATCTTCATTTGTTCAGCAGTGTTGGACCAATATAAGTAAGAGAGAAATCTTAAGGTTTGTGTAAGAGCTACTAGAAGAATTATAGAAGTAATGCTTAGCACACAGTAGCTAGGAACAGTGTGGTGGTTTGAATGTGCTTGGCCTAGCTGGTCGATAAACCTCTATAACTGACATGCTAGATTTCAGCACACTAACACAATTAAAAGTGTACAATCAATGCAACATTCATCAAATACTGTAGAAGAAACAAAAGTAACTTTAACTTGACAATTAAAAGAGCCTTAAAACATGCACTAACACTTGTTTGAAATCCAGATCCTGCACCCAATTATCTCTTGCTAACATAACATCATAGAGAACTACATCTAACTTCCAAATATGCCTCTGAAAATGTCCAGAACCAGTTTTCAAAATGAAGATTGATATTTCCAATATTGTATTGATTTCTAGACCAGTACATGATTGAGTCCTAATAACTGGTTTCATTTAAGAAAAGTACAAGAGTCATTATAACTTCTCTTTTTGATTCTCTGTTCCACATGGTATAAAAAAGTGAGGTGAGGCAGCTTTATCCATGAGGTACCATGAGGTAGATAAGCAAAGGTGGGGTGGAATCATATGTCCAATACAGCTTCCCAGTCACCATTGTCAGTGCATTCAATAAACTCACAGGTCAGCATCATTCTTTGTCTTGGCATCAGCATGTCTCACCCATTGCTCTTTCAGTCACCATGTTCCTTCAGCATCCTGCAGAAATGACACAAACATGTCCTCTTCCCCATACTAAATACCTGATTGGGATCATGCCGTATGCCAGTAAGTGGATCCTTGCCTTTCATGTATACATAAGTATGCCTAGTTGTAGAGTGCTATAGACACTCAGCAGAGAGTTCTTTGGTGTCCAAAATATTTTTTAAAAAATACTTAAATATTTAAAAATTCTCAATTTTTAAAATACTAAAATTAAAAAATTTAAAACTATTTAAATATATTTAAAAATATTTAAATAAATTTGTGGTGTACAGAAATATACCTCCACCTTTTTTATTTTATGAAGATATTGTTTTACAGTTCCATGGGCTTCTTCCACAGTCCATTGTACTTGACAATTATAAGGAATCCCAGTAATATGGGTATTATTAAATTGCTGCCAAAAAGTCTCAAATGCTCAACTGTGATAGCCAGTTCCATTGTCTTATTTTTTTTTTTGGTTTGATTTTTTAAATGTTGGATACTTTATCATCTACATTTTAGACGTTATCACCTTTCCACATTTCCCCCTCGGAAATCCCACATCCCATCTTCTGACCTCCTAATTCTATGAGTGTGTGCTCCCATCTATCCATCCACTCCCACCTCCCCATCCTCAAATTCTTCCTCACTGGGGCATCCAGCCTTCAAGGGACCACTGATGCTCAACAAGGGCATCCTCCACTACAAATACAGCTGAAGCCATGGGTCCCTCCATGTGTGTTCCCAGGTTGTTTAGAACTGGGAACTCTGGTTGGTTGATATTGTCACTTTCCACATGGGTCTTCAAGCTCCTTCGACTCCTTCAGTCTTCTCACTAACTCCTCCATTGGGGACCTAATAATCAATTCAATGGTTAGCTGCAAGCTTCAATTCTGCATATGTCAGTCTCTGGGAGATTCTCTCAGGGGAAAGGTATATCTGGCTCTTATCAGCATGCTCTTCCCAACTTCCTCAACAGTGTTTGCATTTGGTGATTGAACCTGGAATGGATTCTCATGTGGGGCACTCTCTGGACAGTCCCTCCTCCAATCTCTGCTTTACACATTGCCTCATATTTGCTCCTGTAAGTAGTTTGTTACTCCTTCTTAGAACGACCTAAGCAGCCACACTTTGGCTGTTCTTCATGAGCTTCATGTGGTCTATGAGTTGTATTTGGATACTGGGAAGTTTTGGGCTAATATCCACTTATCAGTGAGTGTATATTATGTGTGTTCTTATGTAATACCATGCAGTTTTTGTTACTATTGCACTGTAGTAAATCTTGAGGTCAGAGATAGTAATTACCCCAGAAGTTTTTTTATTGTTGAGAATAGTTCTTGCTATCCTGGGTTTTTGTTATTCCAAGTAAATTTGCAAATTGCTCTTTCTATCTCTATGAAGAATTGAGTTGGAATTTTGATGAGGATTGCATTGAATCTTGCTTTTGGCAAGATGGACATTTTTACTATATTAATCCTGCCAATCCAGAAGCATGGGAGATCTTTCCATCTTTGATATCTTCTTCAAGTTCTTTCTTCAGAGACTTAAAGTTCTTGTCATACAGATCTTTCACTTGCTAGGTTAGAGTCACACAGAGGTATTTTATATTATTTGTGACTATTGTGAAGGGTGTCATTTTCCTAATTTTTTTCTCAGTGTGTTTATCTTTTGAATAGAGAAAGGCTACTTATTTGTTTCAGTTAATTTCAAATCCAGCCACTTTGCTGAAGTTGCTTATCAGCTTTTGGAGTTTTCTGGTTGAAGTTTTGGAGTCACTTAAGTATACTATCATATCATCTGCAAATAGTGAAATTTTGACTTCTTTCCTTCCAATTTGTATCCCTTTCATCTCCTTTTGTTGTCTAATTTCTCTGCCTAGGACTTCTAGTACTATATTGAATAGATAGGGAGAAAGTGGGCAGCCTTGTCTAGTCCCTGACTTTACTGGAATTCTTTCAAGTTTCAAGTTTAGTGTGATGTTGGCTACTGGTTTGCTTTGATCTTTAATAAAGTTTCTTTTATGAATCTGGGTGACCTTGCATTTTGAGCATATATATTCAGGTCATCTTTGTAGATTTTTCCTTTTACAAGTATAAAATATCCTTCCTTATCATTTTTGATAATTTTTGGTTAAAAATATATTTTATTCAATATTAAAATATTTTCTGGGACCACTTGCTTGGAAAATTGTTTTCCAGCCTTTTATTTGGAGGTAGTGTCTGTCTTTGTCACTGAGGTGCATTTCTTGTATGCATCAAAATGCTGGGTCCTGTTTACCTATCCAGTCAGTCTTTGTCTTTTTATTGGAGAATTTAGTCCATTAATGTTAAGAGATATTAAGGGAAAGTGATTGTTGTTTCCTGTTATTTTTGTTACTAGAGTTGGAATTATTTTTGTGTGGCTATGTTCTTTTTGATTTGTTGAAAGCTTTCTTTCTTTTTTTAGGTTGTGGTTTCACTCCTAGTGTTGGAGTTTTCCATCTATTATCTTTTGTACAGCTGGATTTGTGGGAAGATATTGTTTAAATTTGGTTTTGTCATGGAATATCTTGTTTTCTTCATGTCTAGTAATTGAGAGTTTTGTTGGATATAGTAGACCGAGCTGGTATTTGTGTTCTGTTATGGTCTGTGTGACATCAGTCCAGGTTCTTCTGCCTTTTATAGTTTCTGGTGAGAAGTCTGGTATAATTGTTATAAGTCTGCCTTTATGTGTTAATTGACCTTTTTCCCTTACTGCTTTTAATATTCTTTGTTTTGTGCATTTTGGTATTTTGATTATTATGTGACAGAAGGATTTTCTTTTCTGGTCTAGTCTATTTGGAGTTTTTACGCTTCTTGTATATTCATGGGCATCTCATATTTAGGTTAGGGAAGTTTATTTTGTACTTTTGTTGAAAGTACAGTTTTTGTTGAAAGTACAGTACATTTACTGACCCTTTATGTTGGGAATCTTCAATCTCATCTATACCTATTATCCTTAGGTTTGCTCTTCTCATTGTGTCCTGGATTTCCTGGATGTTTTGGGTTAGGAGCTTTTTGTATTTTGCATCTTCTTTGAGAGTTGTCAATGTTTTCCATGATATCTTCTGCACCTGAGATTCTCTCTTCTATCTCTTGTATTCTGTTGGTGATGCTTTGATTCCTGATCTCTTTCCTAGGTTTTCTATCTCCTGGGTAGTCTCCCTTTGTGATTTCTTTATTGTTTCTACTTCCATTTTTATTTCCTGGATAGCTTTGTTTAATTCCTTCACATTTTTGATTATGTTTTCTTGTAATTCTTTAAGGAATTTTTGTTTTTCCTCTTTAAGGGCTTCTACCTGTTTACTTGTGCTCGCCTATATTTCTTTAAGTGAGTTATTTATGTCCTTTAAAAATTCTTCCATCATCAACCTGAGAAGTGATTTTACATCTGAATCTTGCTTTTTCTGTGCCATGGGGTATTTAGGACTTGCTATGGTAGGAGAACTGGGTTCTGATGATGCCAGGTTACCTTGGATTTTGTTGCTTATGTTCTTGTACTTGCCTTTATCCATCTGTTTATCTCTAGTGCTACCTGAACTCACTGTCTCTGACTGGAGCTTATCTCTTCTATTATCCTGGTTATGTTATAACTCCTCACAATCCAGCTGTCTCTGTGATCATGTGATCCTGAGATCCTGGATGAAAGAGCTCCTGGGACTCAGGCTGCCTTTGGGATCCTGTAGTCCTATTATCTTGGGCATGTTAGAGCCCCTGGGAGTCCAGCTTCCTCAACTGCTTTGAGTACAGCAGATCCTCTGTTGCTCTGAGTGCAGCGGTTCCTCTAGAATGTGTATTGTGTCTGCATAGGCACAGACCATCTAGATGTCAGCCCCAGAAAAAAGAACCAAGTGAGGGGCAGAAGGGCAGTGATATTCAGGAGGGTGGCGTTTTGGTGGGTGATGTATCCTGAGTGCCTTGGGCTCCCAGCTGCATCTTTGAGCACTGGGTTGTGGGTGAGGGGTTTTATGTGCTGCTCTGAGTACAGTGGTTCCTCTAGTATGTGTCAGGATATGGTGCCTTCACAGGAGCAGAGCAGCTAGGAGTCTGCCCCAGCAAAAAGGACTAAAAGACTGCTGTCCATTTTCTATTGTTGTCTTTTCAATGCTGTTTAGTGGATCCTGTTTGAACTCTGTCCAGAAAATACAGCCCAATGCGTGGAAGAAACAGTCAGTTTATGACATCTTGGCTGGTACTATCAGTGGATAATAAATGAGAGATGTTTACTGACATTATTGATTCTTAGTACATGTGCCTTACATTTTAATGTCATCTGTCATCATTCTTATTATATGTTTTCTTCTTTGTGGGATTTAACTTCTACATGCTACTGAAAATTCTGATTGTAAACACAGTGGTATAGGCAGGGCCTTCAATTCTCCAAAATTCATTTTCTGAGCAAAGACACACATTTACTATTTATTGTCTGAGATCTAATCATATCTTTGTCATTGGCATGTTGTGAATTTTTGTAAAGGGTAATGAATAATGGCTATGAGTTAGTGATTTCAAGGATATTGCATGCAAGCACATTTTAAAATACCACATAAGAACAGAGACTTCTTGGGTAAGACCTGGTTCCAAGTTTAGTATGGGACACCTACTATCTACATGACCTTGGAAGAAAATCCCTTAGCCTTTCCTCAAGCTCTTTATTTACAAAATTAGGTCATGATCTATACATGAAATGAGTGTAAATATTAAAAGAAATCTTCAAGAAGATGTGAGGATATGCTTAGCATACAATTCTGAGTTAGCTAATGACATTAGGTATTAGTTTTAGGACAGTGATTATTTATACTGAGATAATACCTATTGTGTAATATGTTCTTAAGTAGTTATTTTTAATTGTGTAAAAATGGTTTTAATTTATTTGGGCAGCAGATGAAAAAATAGTACATTTAGAATCTACAGTCATTCTGTGGTGTAGCAGTCAGGAATCCACTGTTTTCTGAAATGAAAACATTTTTTTTTTTATAAGCAGTAAAAGCCATAGTTAAGAAAAAGATGAGATTTGCAAACTTCTGTGAAAGCTACCATGTAGCAAGGGCTAGTTGTAAAGTATTTCAGTTCTTTCTGAGTTGTGAAGCT
Source organism: Rhabdomys pumilio (assembly GCA_030674055.1). Lineage (NCBI taxonomy): Eukaryota > Metazoa > Chordata > Mammalia > Rodentia > Muridae > Rhabdomys > Rhabdomys pumilio. The sequence continues at coordinate 144,756,719 of JANHMN010000004.1, read as the reverse complement.
GAATATGTCTCTCCTGTGATTATTCATTGAACTCGAGTCTCTGGATGCTTCTCAGCATGATGGAAATTAATTTCCAAAGATGATGAGCAATGCTTATGGAGTATATTTATTTGGATGTGAAGCAGGGCTAGATATGTGAAGTGAACTGATTACACATGTAGCCATTTGGATTAGTATTTGCTTCACCAAAACTCAGTTATGCTTTCTGAGATCATTAACTGTGAATAAATAATTGATCTTAATTCTCAATGTTGGAAGAAAATGAAACAGATAAATTCAGGCTTAATCTGTTTGTGCATTTTCCCAGAGAAAACCTAATTTATTGTTGAAAACTACAATGAAATAAAATCTACTATTTAACAATTAAATGCATTATTATGTCATTATTTTACTGATCTAAGCCTTGCAGCTCAGTCTAGCATAGAAATGAAACAAAGTATTTTAAAGTTTTAATGTGGTATATGAACTTGCTGAATATATCACCATGACATTAAACTAAACATCATACAATATATGATTATGATAATGGATGTATTTGAATTTATCTTCTTTATAAATTCTGTCACAAATTCAAAATTACCTCCACAAATTATGACATTTGTGAAATTCAAAAGCACGTTTTAGTGATTTTTTCCATGCATTTTGCATCAAAAGATTAAAAATTAGAATTTTAGTGACAACTAACTATACCTTGAAATACTAATTTTGTTTAGTACTTTGCTATTGCCCATATTTTCTGAACAGTAATGGAATCAAATGTTAAGTTATTATGCTTTTCAGCAAGAATTATTTTGCTTTTGAATTGATGACTCATTGACATTAATAAACTTATATTATCAGGGGAAGTACCTTGTACACTTCTCTCAAAAATGCCTATCGTAGCTACTCTCTGTACATGCTATTCTTTTACATCCATACATTTCTCTACTGAAATTGCAGTTTCCCTTCAATAGCAGGTTGTGTTAAATGGAGTTCCTGACTTTGCTTGAGAGGCAAAATCAGCAAAGTACAACCTGAGGCCTCCTTTCATGTTGCCAGGGAGACAAGAATGGTCTTTCACATTCTTAAGTGGTTAAAAAATGCCAAAATGAATAATACTTTATAAAAAAAAAACAAATGTAATTCACAACAGAAAAATACACAAAATTCATGTATTTTTTTGCCTATAAATACAATCTGAATTAAAAACTATTTTTGAAATTTGCTGTTTCTGTGTTATGTAAATTTTCACATAATGGGACAGAATATGTACAACCAGACTATTAGGCTTTCATATGTTTCTCTAAGCAAGGAAAGTCAAATAGTTATGATATGGTTCTTATAGAAAACTGTTTGTTGACATTTGCATCATAGAAATAAACCTCAGTACCTATATATAACTATATTTATGTCACAGAATTTAAATCATATGAATATCTGAAGAAAATAAGCATCCCCAAAATACAGATGAGATTACTGTTTTATTGATTGTTTCTTTGACGATTTCATATATACATAAATGGAATATAATTGATTACTATAAACCTCCACTCAGCCCTATTACTATGTCCCAAGTCTGTAGAGTTAGGATTCCACCTTAGAAGCTGCTGTCCACCTCAGTAGGAAAACAAACCAAATACTGTGGCTACCCCTTTCCCCTGAATCCATCAGTAGACAACAGTTTTGTAGGGAGTGATAGGGACTTGGAACCGTTCCACAATTCGTGAATCTGGGATTGGTGAACAGTCTTGTGTAGTACCTTTGCTACCATCATAGTCCCTGTGAGGTCTTGATTACAGTGGCTCAACAGTCCCCAGACTACAGGTCCCCGACATTGTCTTCTAACTTCAGTATTTTTCCTGCCCTCTCTTCTTCAATGATCCTAGGTCTTAAAGGTGGTATTATAAATTTCCTGTCTAGGACTAAACATCCAGCTATCAGTTATTGTCACCTTGAACAGCCTATAGTCTGTATTAACATACATTTTTTTGCAAAAAGCAGTTTTCTAAAGACTGAGAGTACCACTTACCTATGAAAGCAAATATAAATATTTAGAAGGTAGCATGATGCTGTAACAGTGTAACTAAACAAAACTAGTAAGTTTTCTCCAGAGCTTATTCATGAGTTCATCATGGATTTTTGATATATTTGATATATATATATATATATATATATATATATATATATATATATATATATATATATATGCATGCTGTGGATTTTGCTCAATGAAGCTTTGCTTTAAACAGCAGCATTATCCAGACATGGACAGTATCTTCATTTAAAGTCTCTTTTTTTTCAAATTAATTTTTTATTTTTCTTGCAAAGAAGTAAGTTTCCAGTGGGCTTTTTCACGAAGCCTTTGGGTTAACCCTTACCCAACCCCATTCTTGTTTCAAATTCTTTAATTTCAAATTGCCCCTCTCTGTTTTTATATCACCTGTATTTTGCTATTTTTCCCCTTTTAAGGCAACCCTTATCCTAATACCCTATTTGCTGTTCCTTTGGGTACTTAATGCTAATAACACAACTCTAAAGATTTGAAGCAAGGATCCACACATGAAACAGAATATATGATCTGTTTTTCTCAGTTTGTATTGCGTCACTCAGATTTTTTTGTTCTTATACTTAAACATCTAACAGAAAAAAATCACTTTTGTTTACAACAGAATTAAATTCCATTTTGTATATGTAGCACATTTTTATTATTAATTCATCAATCAATGCCAATCTAGATGGAATCTGTTTCCTATATATTGTGAATAGCATATATCTACTGTGGAGTATAGCATTCTTTGTATATGTACCCAGGAGCTGAATAGAATGGTAATGTTACTCTTATTTTTTTTTGAATGTGGGAACCTTTGCACTGATTTGTGCAGTGGCTACATTAGTTTATATGTCCAATATATAATTCAGTGAATAAGGTTTCTTCTTTCTCTTTAAATCACCAACATCTGTTGCCATTTAATTTCTTGACGTTAGCTATTCCGACTTGAGTAAGAAAGAATCTCAATATAGTTTTAATTTGCATTTGTCTCATACCTAAGATTGTTGAATGTTTTTTTAGTGTTTATTAGCCATTTGTTTTTCCTCTTCTCAGAACTCTCTGTTTAAATCAATGAGCTATCTTTTGAATTTTTTCTTCTTCGTGTATAGTTCACTGAATTCTTTGTGTAATCTAGATACTACATTTCTTTTGGATATGTAGCTGGCACAGACTCTCTCCCACTCTGTGGGCTTCATCTTCACCTGCCTGGTGGTATCCTTTGTGGAAAAGACACCTTTTGGGTTCATGAAATCACTTTTGTCAACTGTTTGTTTTATAACCTGTGCTAGTACTAAGATCCTATTCAGACAGTGTTTGCCAGTGTTTGTGTACTGTGCTCTCTATAACTTTCACTTAGCACTTTTAAAGTACCTGCTCTTAGGGTCACATCCTTTTTTATGCACAGTTGAATTTTGTGTAAATTGAGAGCCAAGAATCTTGTTTCATTCTTCTACATGTGGATATCCAGTTGTACCTGATTGATTTGTTAAAGATGTTGCCTTTTTTCCAGTATATCTTTTTGACCTTTCTGCAAAACAAACAACCAAGAACAAATAAACACCACCACTACTACCACTACCACCATTACCACCACCACCACAATAGCAAAAGGGTTCTTAGTTGCATAAATTTATATATCTAGGCCCTTTGTTTATTCCTGTCATGTATGTGTCTGTTTGTTTTTGTTTTTTTTTTTTTTTTGCCAATACTGTGATATTTTTATCACTAGGGCTTTGTATTATAACTTGAAACTAGATATGGTGATACTTTCTACAGCATCTTTTCAGTTTAGAAGTGTTTTGTTATCCTTTTTGTTTGCTTGCTTTTTAATGATTGTGAACAGTGGAAGTTGCATGGGGTTTATAGATTGCTTTTGTTAAAATGGCCATTTCTCCAATATTAACTTTTCAAACTATGAGCATGAGATGTCTTTCCATCTTCAAGTGTTTTCCCCCAAGTACGTTCTTCTGTGCCTTAAAGTTGTAGAAGTCTTTGATTTATTTGATTATTTGTTTCTTTTTATTGAATTCTATTCTAATATCTAGAATTATGTTCCATATTCATTCGACCGTTTGTGTTTTCTTGGTCCTAACTCCAGCATTTATTCACATCCTCTTTCATTACTTTTAATGTATTCATATCTATTTAATTTCATTCTCTTATGTATTTTAAGTTGTTTTCAGGATGGACCATTACTGTAGGACTAAATTTTGGGAGACCTGTTCTTTTGTTTCATTTGTGATCTTCTGATGGGCTCTGGGTTTCTGTAGTTAGATCATTGATGGTGATTTTTATAGGGATGCCTGGCCCACCTTCACTGAATAATATTTGGATCTCTATTTGCTTTTACTCACAGATGGCAGATTTTGGGCCAGCTGGATGATTCTTAAAGTTGAGTTTTGGGACCGCTCAGTGATGATGCATAATTTGGCTATCTAAACTGGTCTAGCATAGGTAAGGCATGGTGTGGCTTCTTTCATCACCAAAGGGCTCTCTGAAGCATAAGATGTTCCTCAGAAGTTAAGATTAGTGTTACAAAGAAGAGTTGAGGTGAGTGCTACAAATGTTGACAGGTGTTGAGACAGCTAGAGTCTAAAGGTAGCAGAGGTAGAGTTGACTTGAACGCATGGTCCTCTAATGGTATTATTAGGGCCATAGGGGAACGAGCAGAGGACTACATGTGTGATAGGTCAATGTTGCAAGTCCTCAGATGATGAAGTCAAATCTTAAGCAAGCACTTGAAATCTTGATAGGTAGAAAACTGTTTCTACATGATCTTCATGTTTGTTAAGGGTTCTCAATATAGAGTGACTTTACTAAACATCAATAAATTGTATTTATTAATTTATACTTATAGTTTTGTTCTGAAAATTCTAGTTTTTACTTCTTTTTCTTCTTGTCAGACCAGTCCTTCTACATTCTCATTAGTTTTTCTTCTGTCTGAATAGCCTACGTTTATCTTTCTGTTCATCTGCTTCATGTAAAAGTAGAGTGCTTCATTAAGCAAGTAGGAGAACCAATCTCTAACTTTCCATCCTATTTGATCAATGTTTTCACATTGAACCAATTACAATGAACAGCCGATACCTCTAGCTTTTGGACCAGGCTGTGTTTCTGCCAAATTACATAGAAAGGAAATCTAGCTCCTTCTATCCCAACCCATCCCATCTTGGGAACCAGACAGCTAAACACTAATAAGAAAACGTCTATAAGGACTAGTGACCAATATCACATCACATGCTAAGTAGTTCTGTTTTTCCTCCAGATACTACTTATATGGAAATGTTCTTTGGACTTTTAAAAAAAACCTGTTTCCACAAAAAATACAAGAAAATAGTGACTCTTAGTATTTGGGGGGCATGTCACCTGACCTTTCACCCATTTCCTTATCACAAAAGACTTCCCTCTTTCTACTCTTCAAAGTGGACCTTAAAAATTAGGCCAGGCTTTGCTTGCCCTAGGCTGGATTAAGGCTCTAGCTAACATGCCACACATGCTGTCTATTGGCCTTTGATAAAGCTGTCTTCTGAAGGATGTTTGACTCACTGTTTTTTTCAGACAAATTCTCTTTTATCTTTTTTTTATAAAAATCTAATAACTGCTTTTAGATTCAGCACTTTGAAAAGACATTCTCTCTTGTCTGGGATGTGTAGATTTCTGTACAGAGATATTCTCAACTTTCTGATCTTGGACAAGTGACAGCTCTGACATATAATTGTCTTTTCCCTTTGCTAAGTCTGAATTTGAAAATAATACTCGGAGGATGTTCAGATTTCTGTATTAAACTGGCATCATCATACATTCACAGTGATAAAACACAGGGATTTAATTTTACCTTTGGTTTTTTTCTCTATTGTCGTGGAATTTCCTAAGACATACTGGGGATGTGTCTGTCTCCATAGCCTCATCTACAAGCACTTTTGACTATTCCTATGAACCAAATGCCAAAGTCTTAAAAAAAATCTACAATTTTGTTATGTTGAATGATTTTCAACAGCCTTAGAGAAAGTGATAATTGGTGAAATTAGAGATTGAAGCTTCATAGGAAAAGACATTGTTTTTTTTTTGTGTGTGTGATTTTAGTTGCATTTTTGAGTGTGAGTATATACATGTATGTGCACATATGTGTATGAACATAATGTATGCCTGTGTTTGTGTATGACCTTAAGACAAAGTCTATGCTTTATATCTTCCTTTATCATCCTCCATCATATTTTTAAGATAGGATTTTTCATTAACCTCAGAGGTCATGGGCTAGACTTTCTGTTCCTAGGAGCCCCCTATTTCTTCTCCCCAGCACTGGTGTTGCAGGTGCATCTCATCACACCCAGCATTTTACAGGGCTGTTAATGAGTCAAAGTGAGGTTCTCATGCTGGTGCAGCAAACTCTTTACCGACTGAGCCATCTCCCTACCTCCTAGAAGCATAGTATAGAAAAATTGCTCAGATTTTATGCAGTGCTTGTTAAAGGTATAGCAGAAAAATAGCACAGAGTCATGTAAGTTTCCCCATGAATATTATGCATGATAATTGTAATAAGTGGCTAATATAGTCATCTCCAAAACCAACAATTACCTATATGTGTAATTTGTGGCAAATATGTCAACTTTTTGAGTTGAATGACCCCTTAGAATTTCTTACTTATACAGGTTCAGTTGCATGTAAACTCAATGAGCACTGCGTTTTATTTTACTGTGCCTAAACTTGTCCTTGTGCCTAAATGGTACTTTTTGCTAGACAGTGTAAACAAAGCACTTAAGTATATAATCATAATTCAAAGCCAAGTTCTCTAAGGATATGAATAAAAATCACATTTTTTTGTACTCACTCAATCGATTTGTTCAAGTTGAGTGCATTAATAGAGGACATCATTTGTCTAAGCAATAGCTCTATTCTGTGCTGGAAGGAACTATTTGACAGTATCTGAAAGTCATTTTTATAAACTACTGTACAAAATGGTATTGGTTGGATAATTTTCATCTATTGTTTTGAGGCAAAGCAATCATTTTGTACAGCATCTCTGGACTATAATTATAAGACTATGACATATTACAAGATATTGAGGGCTATTTTCTTCTCTAGTTAAATATCTACTTTGTTATTGAACACAAAACAACTCTAGTTATTTTTAATATTGCTATTATAATTACAACATAAGAATGTTTCTTCAACATAATTTAGTTTTAAATTGATATTGTTCTCTCATTTGCAGTAAACTGACAGGAACAGTTTACTAAGAGTGAAAAAATGACATTTAAATACAAAGAAGTTGACTAAATTTAATACAAATAAAAAGTATTTTATTATGGCAAATTATGGTCATGTGCCTTCTCAACCATTAAAAAACCTCTATGACATATGGGTGACTCCTTTTTCTACGTCTTCTTCAGGACTTCTCTGTGTAGCATATTAATTTCTAGTTAAGTGTAATTTCTACTAGAGAAACCATGGTTTCTTTGGTTAAGAATTCCAAATCAAATTCCCCATGCTTTTTATTTATTGATGAACCAAACTATGTAGCTGAAGCAATTTAAAGTTATCCCTGTCTAGCTTACAAATGAATGAGACTAAGACTATGGTTACTTTACTTGGCTTTGACAACTACTGGGGGTCACCCCTAATCTACTTTTCTAACTGCTGGCCTGGCTACATCTGCAGCAGGTTCCACAAATATTTGTTTCTCTTGGTCATGTGCTTGTGGTTCATCTCTTCTCATGGTGGCTTTCTCCTCTTTCCTGTGTCTTCTCTCTCTCTCTCTGCAACCTCCAACCAGTAACAAAACATACTCTACTTCTAATTCTCCAGTAATTAGCTGTAACATCTTAATTTAAGCAATATTTTTAAATTAAGGAACAAAGTTTGTCCAACAAAAGCTGGTAAATGTGAGAATTCTTTGGTAGGCAACTAAACCTTTAAGTACCGAATTTAGCATTACAATATATAGCCACAGATCGAACTTGAACAAAACTCATATTAGAGTGTTTTCTTTTTCAAATATATTGGCTAAAAATATCACATTTGAATACATTCATAAACAATATAGCTGCAGTTATTATCATTAAAAATTATAAAGAATTATGCAGAATACTGTATAATCAGAACAGAATTTTAAAGACCATAAAACTGAACCGAGAGTTCTCAAGGGAAGAAATCCAGTGGACCACTAAAGATTTTAAAAAGTGCTCAGCATACTTAGGCATCAGAGAAACAAAGATTAAAACCTCTATAAGATTCTCCATCTCACCCTAGTCAGAAAGACCTTCATAGGGAATACAAATGATAACAATATTGCCAAAGATATGAGAAAGGGAAACGATTATGCTGAGAATGTAAATGATTACAACTACTGTGGGAATCAGACTGAAGCTTCAAAAACAAAACAAGACAAAAACCAAACACAAGACAAAAACAAATATGAAATAGGTCTACCCTCATGTCCCAGCTAAACCACTTGCAGGTCAAAGAACTTCTGGTGTACTACAGAGATAATGTCACATATATGTTGGCTGCTGTTCTCTACATGGTAACCAGGAAATGGGCTCAATCACGATAGTCATTGACTCAGAAATTGCTAATGAGAATGGTCTCATACTGTCAAAAGTCATGAAAATGGGTCCCTGTATTAAACTTATATCTATTGTATAAAGGAAGTGGTTGGACCGTTCTGCACTTAACACCTGCTTTCTCAGGCTGCATTTGACACCACTGATGACAGCCTAATCCTTCCAAAATGTGGACGACAAAGTCATCCAGTTTCCTGAGGAAATGCCTAACAGCTCTCAGCTTTGAGAATTTCCTTTAGAAAACTTGCAATTTCAATTTTTTTCTGTAGCTTTTTGAGATGGTAATCTTTGGTTGTCTAACCAGTGTCGCAAACATGAAACATGTTTCTTATGAGACCACTGAGATGTAATCACAGAGAGAGAGAGAGAGAGAGAGAGAGAGAGAGAGAGAGAGAGCATCCCATTATTTGTGGAAATGTACAAGCCTAACTTCAAGAAGGGCCAATTAGCAGACACAACTGGCCTAATTGCACCGACCATCCTCCTCTCTAACATATCTACCAATTCCTTCAAGTGATGAACAGATGTCCCATCTTTCATTCTCCAAGGATTTGGGTTCAGCATCTATGCTGTTGACATCATCCTGAAAAAAAAAAAGCCTTCCTTGGCCATATAACTCTCTGATGTACTTTACATTCACTATCAACACCAGAAGGAATAGAAGTTGAATCCCAAGAAAAGGAGAAAAAGAAAATTTGGCAAAAGCTCCCACTAGTTGCTATGTAAAGTATGTTAGATTAAATATGCCATGGAACCCACAAGTAAAAGAAGGAGCTTGGTGTTTTCTTAGATGTTCCTTAGGATTCTTTTGGGGTTTAGTTATACTTTAGAACCAATCACCAGTGGGTATTGGGTTGCCAGAGCTAGATTGTGAATTTCAGAGGTTCATGATCCTCAATAGCCTCAGGAGTTGAAGGCCTATTACAGGTATATTCAAGACAGATATCACATCCATATTCACTAAACTATGGGATTAACATTATCAAGTCTTCTAGTGGCTGCTATCCTAAAAATTCACTGTAGCTCACTTTGATTGTTGAGAAGTTGTGTAAAGACAGCATAATTTACAAAATAAACTGTATGATTAGGAGGAGTATACAAGTGTAGCTGAGATATGCAAGAAGAAAATTAATTCAAGTTTTCTTTGGTGTGCTTCATTAGGTTCTACAAACCTATTCACTTCTTCTGAGAATTGTCTGACTTTGTATAAAGTTAAGAAAATTTTGGGAGCCCTCATGACTTTCCTAGCAAGACTGTATTAAAATGAAATGAGTACTTGCATATTACTCAAATTCCAACCAGTCAGTTCTATTTGTGGTGAGTGGTCCTGAGATATATCTGGGCTTTTGTAAGATGACTTGTTGAAGACCAGATGTCTGGCTTCTTAGTTAATCATTTAAAACTGGATTAAACAGCCCACACATATGCTGTTGTGGTAGCTAGTTCAGCCTCCTTATTGTAGTATCATAGTGAGATGTTTGAGTTCATGAATGGTTCATTCTATGGCCTGCATAGGGGTTTATTTTTAAATTTTATTAAGATAATACCTGTAGCCTGGGAACACACCTGCTCATGTAAGCAATTATTGATTCTTTGAGGAGGAGTGATTGATTTTGTAATATAATACACTGCAACTAAGTCTTCTTTCTTCATCCTTAGTAATTTTACAGTTTTAGTTCCCATAAACAGTATAAACATATTAATTCTTGTCTTGTACTCTGTATGCTATACAAAGATAACTAAAAATAACACTAAGAATATTTAATGTGTTGAGAGATCAAAAACACCGAAAAATTTAATTTCTATTCATAAGTATAGAAAAACATCTCACACATGTATAGAAGAAATACACAATTTTATGTCAGTTATACTACATATTATGTGTTAGTATTAGACATCTAATATTTATGTATATGACACACATGAAAAGAATTCATCTCTTACTGTGTCACTGGGCAGTTATTAAGTATTTTGAAAATCTCTGTTAGTATTAAATGATAAGCTCATTATGTTTATGTTGTGAACACTCCTTCTGGTGTTCAATTTTCTGTAAACTAATATGCTGGAGACAGGTCAATCTGACTTCCTATGTAGCGTGTGATGTACTCTGGCTAGTTGCTAGGAGGAAGAGGACCCACAATCTTAGCCAATCTCTCTACTCTTATGCCAGTTCTGGTCATCCTGAACACTCCACAGACATTTTGAGACTCCACAAAGATTGCCACCATTTTTTCTCTTTCCTGAGAGCACACTCCCAGCTACAGGTATTGGAAATAATCTAGAACATATTGTTTTTCACTATGAAAAAAATCTCGATGATCTGTGAAGGACCCTGAAGCCATTTTTACTGTGGCCAGAGGGTCAACATTTCTAGAAGGTCCTCAGATCCAGAGGGGCCAGAGATACTTCTGTGACTGATGCTACATGGCAAGGCTGTGATTTTCCCAAAAGTCTTGGATTTGGATTGACTCTAACAGACATAGACTGGCCCAAACAGGAGGCTGTGATTGGTTCAAACACTCATTCTGTGCTGTAAAAGCCAGCTGCTTAGGCTTCCTCAGTGAGTTGTCTGGAAGATACTTGTTCTGCTTCTCCTGATATTGCAGCATTAGGCCAAACGAAAGGCTTTTCCCTATTGGTCTTTTCTTGCCTACTTTTATTATTGATAGCTAACTTGGTAATACAAAGAGAAACCGCTAATAGAAACAGCAGTTTCAGTTCACAGATCTGAGCACAGTGGTGGACAACCTTGTGATTCCACTGGGGAGATGATGTGGCAGACATTTCCCTGTCCAATTACATTAAAATATTAGTGCAACAGGAGGCCTGTGATTGGTTAAGTAAAAGGGAGGTAGAGCTAAGAGTTGCAGGGACAGAGAGCTACATGGAGAGAAGAGAGGAAGCAAGATGGAAGGCTACAATCAAGATGATTCAGATTCAGTGTGGCTTTAAATAGCCACAGATAGATATAATTTCATAAAGGGATAGAATAATTGGGGTAACTTGTCTAATCTAAGGGACAGCTTGTACCATTATCAATTGGCCCTGAATTTATTGTGTAGACATCTTGTGTATTGAGAATTTATTGATACATAATCTGACTGGTTAATTATAAGCTTCAAGAGTTTTGTTTCTACTGTGTTGCTGGGTGTTATGGAGGCTGACTGTGGGATGGGCGGTTGTTGTGTGGGGCTGGCATGGCAATGACCCGCCAAGGGAACTCAGGAGCTCTGAAACAGAGAATCTGCCAAGATGAGAACACCCTGCTGGTGCCATGTGGCATTCCAGTGCCCAGCATAGCACAGGATATCAATAGTTGTTTTTACTATTTCCCGCAACAAGATGATCTTGCTGGCTTGGCAATTCTTCCTATTTGGGAATGGTTACCCATGGCCAGTTGATCCTAGCAACATTCAGCACCTGATTCCTGAATAGAAGGTCTGATTCTTAGCTCTAGTGGGTGGCCCAGCTCCCATCCAAGCTCCCAGACATGGTGCTATAAAGTAGGATGCCTCAAGCTGTTTTAGCGGTGACCAATGTGCTGTGTTGGGAATTACTTGACAGCTGGAAAGGCAGAGTAGTCTGGGCCTGAAGAAACGTCCGAATAAAAGTAGTGATGTGGGGAGCTCATTAAAAAAGGATAAGTGTTGTAGTAATTATTTAAAAAAGTAGCCGCCAGTTAAAACAACTGGCTAAGCTGCAGCGGCTCTGCCTCTCTCAACCACGTGGCCAGAGGCTACGTATGTGCAGCAGCTAGAAATGGCCAGCCAGAAAGACCAGTCCTCCCTGCCACCCAGGAGTGGCCAAGGTGGGAGATGGCTGTGCCAGTCTTCCAATCTATCTCTGCAAGGCTGGGCATTGCCCAGACCATCCCGCCATCCACATGGTCTTGGTATTATCCAAATAATGCTTAGATTATCCAAATAATCTTGGTAATAGTCAATAACAAGATGCCCATACAATCAGAAGTGTAACCCAATACTCAACCTAGATATACCAACTACCTTTGACTGCTACAGACAAGTGAACACCAGCCTCCATATCCCCCTCTCTTGTTCTCCTTCTCTCCCTTACCTTCTCATCCTCCTTCCCCTCCTCCTCTACTCTTTACTCCTTCTTTCCCCTCCTTACTCCTCCCACCTTGGCTCCTCCTACAGAAAAGAGGCTGTTAGGAGGCAGGTGGGAGATCTCCTTGACCCTGGTCAACAGAAGAGTTCCAGAGAGCAACCACATCTTCTCAGCCTTAATGTTTGTTGCCCAGGACCAAGTATGTAAGACTGCATGGAGACTGTAGCACTATAGGGTTCCACTGTGCACTGCTATACCTCACTGCTACTAACCTCATGGAGGAAAATGAAAGCTACTATAAATCCAACATTTGAAAAGCTCTGTAGGCTCAGTTTTTGTTTTTTTCAAAACCTACTTTAATAAGGGTTCTCCAATGCTTCAACCTTCCTTATCGATCAGTGTCCAAAGGTAGGGCAAGTTGTCAGTTTTGAGCTCCTTGTGGTTGGAGAACTAGATGAAGATGAGCTGTCCACGAAGCACTGGCACCACTGATGTGTAGTAGTTAATCATAGAATTGGCAGCCTCCTCTGTTTTCATTTCAATGAAGGCCTGGTTCTTCCCAGGTTCAGTATAAGGAGGTTGGTAATCTTCCTAAAGGGCAGTTCCAGGAAGATGACCTCACCCTCAGTGACATCACTGGGTAGCTAGTGAACATGGGTGACTCTGGGAGGAACTCCTGTGCTCCTGTTGTCACTTTTGAACTTCTTGCTATTGTTTCCATTGGCTGCTGAGGCTGAGCTGCTTATGATGAAGGGGCAGTTGCTGACACACATGAAGAAGAGATGGTAGGATTTCCACTTAGGAATAACTGCTATGTCTGGAACGATGCTGTCCTTGGCACACAGAGGAGACCTGAGGGGAAGTAGCACAGGCAGTAGCCTCAGCTGTTGCTGTGGATGCAGGGATGGCAACAGCAGGCCAGAGGCCCGTGCTCAAGATAATTGTGGAAAACCTTTTCTACCCAGTGACCACGGATGTGGTACCCCAGATCTTCTTTAAGTTTGACACAGTCCTGAAGGTCATTACCTTCACCAAGTAAAACCAGTTCCAAGCGCTGCTGCAGTATGCTGACCCTGTGAGTGCCCAGCACACCAAGCTGTCCCTGGATGGCCAGAACATCTACAATGCCTGCTGCGCATTGACTTCTCCAAACTCACCAGTCTTAATGTCAAATACAACAATGAAAGAGCAGAGATTACAGTCTGCTTGTCCTGCCCTCTGGAGATAGCCAGCCTTCACTGGACCAGACCATGGCAGCAGCCTTTGGTGCTCTCAGCGAAATATCAGCCTTTCTGTATGCAGGAGCTGGGTTCCCTCCCATCTTTGCCATCCCTCAGGCCCCAGGGCCACCCTGTCCCTAATGTGCATGGAACCCTGCTTCCCCTGGCCATACTGTCTGTTGGTGGTGGTGCTGCTGCAGCTGGCCACACTGCCATTCCAGGGCTCACAGGTGCTGGGAATTAGGTCCTTTTGGTCAGCAACCTGCAACCTGAGAGAGTCACACCCCAAAGCCTCTTTAATCTCTTTGGCATTTACAGCGATGTGCAAAGGGTGAAGATCCTATTCAATAAGAAGGAGAATGCACTTGTGCAGTTGGCAGATGGCAGCCAGGCCCAACTGACTGTGAGCCACCGCAGCATGGGAAGAAGGTGCGCACCACACTGTCAAAGTATCAGAGTGTGCAGCTGCCTCATGAGGGACAGGAGGATCAGGGCCTGACCAAGGGTTATGCAGCTCACCACTGCACTGCTTCAAGAAACCAGACTTCAAGAACTTCCAGAACAGCTTCCACCATTCCAGAAAAGCCACTTTATAAAGCAGCTGAAGTGACCTTACAGACCAGAGCTTTTATTATTTTTTTTAAAAAAAATTAGTTTAATTATTATTATTATTATTATTATTATTATTATTATTAATTATAATATCTAGCCCACTTTGCCTTGGCAGGAAATAGCTTGGGCCACAGGGGCCCAGTCAGTTTCAGCACCATGCCTTGAGGGGCACAGGGATGAGGCCACAGCAGTTCCCTGAATGCAGCCTCTTTCTGTGCCTTACAAATCAATGTGCCTCATAGCTGCACATGCAGCCTGTAAGGCCACCAGTTGTCTTTAGACCTGTAGGTGAGCCAGGTGGCATATATGTAGGCTCCCCAATGCTGTGTAAAAGTTGGGACTCCATGTCCCTGGCCAGCCCAGAGGGTCCAGGCTGTCCACAGCTGCCAAACCTCATGTGACCTTTGTATTCTATTGCATGTGCTCACAGACACCTGTGCCTGGCAATAGTTCCACTTGACCAAATACCATAATCTTTTTCATTTATATGCAAGAGATATAGTTTTAAGTAACTTTTTACAACAATGATACAATTGTATGTGTGTACTCTTAGCTTCTGTGTCCCCTGCTTTCCTTCCTTCCAGTGATCAATTTGCAGGTAGGCTCAGACCAGGGCTGGAGAAAAGGCTCTGAGAGTTGTGGCTTTCTACCTTCAAATTTTGGACCAAAGTTTTGCTTTTTTGTTTTGTTTTGTTTTCTTTCTGCTAGTCTCTTACTATGCCCAGTTTAGGGGCTGACCTCTAGGCCTTAATGCCCCTCCCAGACACCTACTTCCATTCTAACCTGTTTCTATGGGAGAGATTCTCTGCATCCTGGGTCTGTGAAAGGCGTGGAAGAGTGTAAATATTTATGATTTTATATTTGTGAGGCTAAGGCAGTACAGGAGATTTTATGGGGACAGATGTATATTTTGGTAATGACTACAGGCTCAGTATTGTCCTGGGGCCAGCCCTGGCCACATTTATCCCATCCCAGATTGGGGGTACTGGGGGGGAATTTCCATTAAAGCAGTTTTTTTAACCTTAAAAAAAGAAGAACCTCAGTGATGGACTGTCTGCATTAAGTTGACCTATAGGAATGTCTGTGGTAATTACGTTTGAGGGTTAAGTGAGGTGGGTAGATACACCCTGAATGTGGATAGCACTTTTCAAAGTCTAGATGGGCCATAACCTATATAAGGGTGTAAAAAGTGACCCAAACAATTGAGTGTGCATGTATTTATCTCTTGACTCTTAACTGTAGGTGTGGTAAGGATTAACTGCTTCAAGTTCTTGTCATTTTGACTTCTCTACTATAAGAGAGTTTAACCACAAGTTGTATGTATGCGATGTAATAAACTCTCTATTTTAGGTTGTTTTGTCAGTGGATTTTATCACAGCAATAAGAATAAAGAAAGGACACTTATTCACCACAATATCACCTATCCACAGACAGTCTGTGGTCAGTTACTGGTACCAAAGAGTGACATATGCCTTCATCGGGGGAAAAACATTCAAAACTTTCTTCCTCTCTTTCTATTTTTGTTGAGAATATAGAAGTTATCATGGTCTGGTTATGAAGCCATTATACAATATTGAGCTATAGGCTGGGGATTTATCAAGAGCTTGTGAGAACTTCCAATTTAAACCAGACACAGATATTTTATATTCTTTTGATATTTCAGATATAATAAAATCAATACAATCTCTACATTCTGCAGCTTTGTTTCTGGACTATGGTTGTGAATGATAGAAGTCCATTTGGTATAAGACATGAGCACATCACAACTAATTCTGTGAAGTGCTATTGTTGTTTCTGTTAAACCAATAAAAATTGATGTTCAAAAAAGCTAAGATTCCTGAGAGGAAAGTCAGACTGTCATTCTTCATCTTCCCAAGTGCAAACAGTGCGTATACAAACAATAGTGAGACTAGTTATTTCTAAAACAGAAACATCTCAGATGAATACATTTTTTTAATCCATAATAAGCAAGGTACCTGAAGAATTTCAATGCTCTCAAGGTTTTGTATTTTATTTCTTTAAATTTTGGTGTGTCATGGGTTCATTGCCCTTTCTGATCTCTAGTCCAGATGAATTGTGAATGAGGTCACTTGAGAGGCATCTGGTATAAAGAAAGAACTGCTTTATACTTCATGGTCCTCTTGCTAATAGACTTACCTTCTCCTGGGTTCTGAGGACTTTTCTTATTCAATGTTCAGTTGTGGTGAAGAGACACTATGACCTTGAGAATTCTAATAAAGGAAAACTTTTAATTGGAGCTGGCTGACTTAAAGTTTAGAGACTTAATCCATTGTTATCATATCAGGAAGTGATATGATATCAGCAGGCAGACATGCATGCTGATCCTCACATAGCAGACAGAGAGAGAGAGAGAGAGAGAGAGAGAGAGAGAGAGAGAGAGAGAGA
>JANHMN010000004.1:144684997-144739811 GCA_030674055.1 Rhabdomys pumilio | reverse complement strand
AGAGAGAGAGAGAGAGAGAGAGAGAGAGAGAGAGAGAGAGAGAGAGACTGGACTTGACTTGAGCTTCTAAAAGCCCAAAGCCTACCACTGTGACACACTTCTTCCAACAAGATCACGCCTACTTCAATAAGGCCACATATCCTAATTTTATCAAACAGTGCCACTCCTTATAAGCCTATGGAGGGTGGTTTCATTTAAAATACCACGAGAGTTCTGTCTTGCTTGCTTGCACTAACATATGTATATTCTGGAGCAAAAATTTATAAATTATTGACAAACCCACTGGATTTAAATGAAATTATTTGAAGTTTAAAAATAGAGTAAGACCATCTGTGCTCCATGATTTGGATAGAAATTTCCAGGCTATCTATTTTAATTATTACTTCTATAATGCTTGATACATAGTCATGCTTACTGTTTCTATACCTACACCACACACACACACACACACACACACACACACACACACACTGAAAATAGTTTTGGTGTATTGCCTTATTTTGTTCTTTACAAAATAAGCACCCAGGAACCCATATGTAACTGAGCTAGTTTTGAACCACAGGATTTCATCCAGTGCAAGCAGCCTCAATCATACTTGACACCTGCCTTATCATCTTGATTGACTGGTTTCATTAGACATTTAGCAATCGATTAGTGACAGGAGATGGTTAGAAACAGTGTTCTACAGATGTTGATCTGATCCACACCTGCTACCAGGTACCATAGTGGGGAAAGGAGTAATGAAGATTTGTCATTGAATGCTTGGGGCTAATTAGAATTTCTATTGTCTAAGTACTAATTGGTTTATTGTCCAATCTATTCACTTAAAAGAAATACTAACTACATGTTTTCTCTTCATGATTTTCTGAAAGACAATAACACAGTTAATAAAGGAAAGTAGATCTGGAATCTTCATTGCATCCATACTACATAAATTAATGTATACAAAGGCATATGTTATAATTGCTTGTAAAGTTTATACATACACACACATATATAATATTCTTATGAACTTTAGAATAAAAATATGAGATTGGCTTGTATAGACTTATCATTATTAAAAATCTCTAACGTTTAGTCTGGTAAATACATTATAACGAGAAAAAACTATACCAGCCATGCTTGGATTTTGGCTCTTTGTCCATTTTCCCCTTTTCTTGCAGGCTGCTGTTCTCTTTCTCACTACATTAGAGCACTTGAAAACACAGCAGGTTTGACTCTATTCCTGCTGTGAGTGTGTATGAGTTCAAGTTCCTTCTGAAAGTAAAATCACACTGCTAGTAATTTTCTGTTAGTGGCAATTTAGGAAAGCCTTCTGTTGCTAAAGACTGCTACATGATGGCAGTAAGTAGTATTTATTGAAATAGATAGTTTTAAATGTGGCTTGTGAAAAGATTCTTAGACTTCTTTGGAAGGAAGACAAATGTTTTCTGATTACTTGGTTAGGCTTTTTATATATGATGAAACTAATCAGCAACAGAGTGAAATTTTTGTTTTACTATTTATTTTGAAATAAAGATTCACAAGTTTTAATAATAATGCAGGGTATAACAATACACTCTTTTCTCAGTTTTCTGATTTATTAGAGCCAGAGCTCTGATACAAGACAATTAAGCAAACAAGTCCTATTCAGACTTCCCCAGATTTTACAGGTACTTTTCTTTGCTTTTATTGTTTACCATTAAAATACTATATCAACAGATCTATAAAACCACACCATAATCTGGACACAAAATCATTCCCTCAACACCAACAAAACCAACTTGTAAAACTAGACAATTATGAGCTTTTCATTATTCTTCAATTTTTATAGAAACAACACTGTAATTTATGTGTCCTTTTAGCCCATAGTTCTCTCTTTTTAAAAATTCAATATTGTATTTATGGGATTTATGTATTGTTAAATGTTACCAGCTCATTGCCTTCCTCTTCTATGCAGAATTCCATTACATGAATGTTGTAGGACCTATTACTGCTTTGATGGATATTTAAACCACTTATATTTTATAACTATAATTTCCCATAACATTCATGTATTATTACACATATTTATACCTCTTTATGTGTTTGCACAATGTTCCTTACAATTTCTACTTAAGAATACATGGTGGAGTCTTAAACTTTACATGTGGTATCTCCATGCCATCCTCTGATTTGATTTTGTATACTTATATCTTTAGTGTTTCATATCTTAACAACAGCTAATATGGATATATGCTTCAATTTTTCCAATGGCAATGAAGGCTACCCTTGGATATCATAGTTATGAGAACTGATACTTTCTTATATCCATCAGTCCCTAGATTGCTGACATTTATGGATCACCACTTTCTATCTTTGCTTATATACTTCAGCGGACACTTTGGTGTTTCTCATTGTGTTGTGGTATTCAAACACTTTACTGTGTTTAAGTTCCCAGAATGTCTTAAATTGTGACCTGTCTTTTTGCTCCCTCATAATATACTAACAAAATAGTTTGAAAATGAATTCTCAGGCAGACTAAATAGCCCAGAGACCTAGGGTAAAATGAAATACTACTGATCTAAAACAAAGTATTAATAAAATGACTACTGATGATATTCTGCTCTACTCATAGATTAGTTTCTTATTCAGTCATCAGAGAAGATTCCTGCTACAGCATATGGAAATTGATACAGAGATGCACAGTTAGTCATTCTGTGGGGGGAAAGTCCTTGGAACACAGCTCTAAATGGGATGTCTCCACCAAATCCCTCCCTGCAGCATTCAGGGAAATCCATGGAAGAGAAGCAGGAATGGGGTGGGAGCCAGAGTGGATGGAGAACACCAGGAGTAAAAGGACAACTGCATCAACCAGGCAAGGTACATACGAGCTCTCAGAGACTGAAACTGCGAGCACAGGATCTACATGGGTCTGCATCAAGTCCCCTGTGAATATATTATAGTTTTTAGCTTATTATTTTTATGAGACTCTCCAGTACTTAAACAAGGGGGTCTGATTCTTGTGTCTGCTCTTCATTTTTCATGTTTTCTTTGTGGTGGTGGTGGTGATGTGTGTGTGTGTGTGTGTGTGTGTGTGTGTGTGTATGTGTGTGTGTGTGTGAGAGAGAGAGAGAGAGAGAGAGAGAGAGAGAGAGAGAGAGAGAGATCTTAAACTCTCTGCCATAAAAAATAGTCAAAAGCTGAAGATTCTGAGCACCAGGGAGCTGAAGTGTAAGCAAGGGCACAGGTGGGGTCAGCTTATGCCTTTTATCATGGGCTTTGAGAATTTTTGTTTTGATCTTAAAACCATGTGTTGTTATTGATGTGATTTAAGACAGGACCAACACTTTTACTTTAACAACGAGAAAACAAAATTCTCTGGCCAGACTGGGTCAAATTCATTGAAGAAACATAGGAGCACACAAATGGTAACGCTCAGAGACTTTATGTGAAACACAGTTGGGAAATGTACAGGCTGGTTTTGTGTCAACTTGATACAAGCTGGAGTTATCACAGAGAAAGGAGCTTCAGTTGAGAAAATGCCTCTGTGAGATCCAGCTGTAAGGCATTTTCTCAGTTAGTGATCAAGGGGGGAGGGCCCCTTGTGGGTGGTGCCATCCTTGGGCTGGTAGTCTTGGGTTCTATAAAAAAGCAAGCTGAGCAAGACAGGGGAAGCAAGCCAGTAAGAAACATCCCTCCATGGCCTCTGCATCAGATCCTGATTACTGACCTGCTTGAGTTCCAGTCCTGATTTCCTTTGGTGATGAACAGCAATGCAATGTGGAAGTGTAAGCTGAATAAACCCTTTCTTCCCAACTTGCTTCTTGGTCATGATGTTTGTATAGGAATAGAAACTCTGACTAAGACAGTAAGTAGATAAAGATGGGCAGTGGGCAAATGAACAAGAAGAAACACTGGAAAAAAAATTATCTCTTATCTTTTGAGCATACTGAACTCTTCTTTCTTACCAGACTTGTTTTTAACCATGTGCATTCTACTCTGTTGGTTCAGCATTCTGATTCTTATATAAAAGTCAGATTGCTTTAACTGTCGGATTATTTGTTTGTTTTAATATATGTAAGACAACTATTTTTAGTTTTCATTGAAATAAAAATGTAACATTTTTATTTCTTTGTTTCCTAGAACACTGAAACTAAAACATTTCAATAATATTAGACTTACCTCAGTATTTTAAAATCAGGGAAGCCCGACGTAGACCCCTGCCCGGTCTGCTCCTGGGGACACTGGATCCCTCCTGACCCACCCTAGAGGGTGCACTGAACATAGAGCAGTAGGTAAGAAGACCCGCTCACTGCCCTACACCCAGAGCTGAGTGCAGGGAGTGCTCAGATTCCAGCAGACCCCCAAACTCAACCCCTGCAGAATAGCACACCACTTCTGCCCCCTCCTGGATCTGAGGCAGACCCCCGCCTGGTCTGCTCCTGGGGACACCGAATTCCTCCTGAACCACTTTAGAGGGTCCACTGAACCCAGAGTGGCAGAGATACCACTGAACCCAGAGTGGCAGAGGACCAAAGGAACTCAGAGCGACAAAAAACATATCTCGAGTCATAATAGACGAGCCAGTGCACTCAGAGCAGTGGACACATTAGACTGAGACATCCTAGAAGAGACATTACATCCGGAACAGTGGACAAATAGCTGGACTGCTACCTAGGAGACATCATATTCTGAGTTATCCTAGAGCTACCATTGTATTCAGAGCAGCTGGAGAATATCACAGAGACATTGGGACACCGAGGAGATCAAACACAAGCAAGATAACTGGAAAGGGAGGCTTCAGTCAGAGACAGAAAGTACAGGGAGTACTAGAGTTAACCAAATGGCAAAAGGCAAGTGCAAGAACATAAGCAACAGAATCCAAAGTTACTTGGAAACATCAGAACCCAGTTCTCACATCATAGCAAGCCCTGAACACCCCATCACACCAGAAAAGCAGAATTCAGAATTAAAATATCTGCTCATGATGATGATAGAGGACTTTAAGAAGGACATAAATAACACTCTCAAAGAATTTAAGGAGAACACAGGTAGACAGATAGAAGCCCTTAAAGAGGAAACACAAAAATCCCTTAAGGGATTGCAAGAAAAAATAACCAAACAGGAGAAGGAATCAAACAAAACCTTCCAAGACCTAAAAACGGAAGTAGAAACAATAAAGAAATCACAAAAGGAGACTACCCTGGATATAGAAAGCCTAAAAAAAGATCAGGAGTCATAGACACAAGTATCACCAACAGAATACAAGAGATAAAAGAGAGAATCTCATGTGCAGAAGATACCATGGAAAACGTTGACATAACTGTCAAAGAAAATGCAAAATGCAAAAAGCTACTAACCCAAGACATACAGGAAATCCAGGACACAATGAGAAGGCCAAACCTAAGGATAATAGGTAGAGATGAGGGGGAAGAATCCTAACTTAAAGGACCAGTAAATATCTTCAACAAAATTATAGAGGAAAACTTTCCTAACCTACAGAAAGAGATGTCCATAAATATACAAGAAGCCTACAGAACTCCAAATACTTTAGACCAGAAAAGAAATATCTCCCGCCAGATAATAATCAAAACATCAAATGTACACAACAAAGAAACAATACTAAGAGCAGTAAGGGAAAAAGGTAAAGTAACATATAAAGGACGACCTATAAGAATTACACCAGACATCTCACCAGGGACTATAAAAGCCAGAAGATCTTGGATGGATATCATACAGACCCTAAGAGAACACAAATGCCAGCCCAGACTACTCTACCCAGCAAAACTTTCAATCAATATTGATGGAGAAACCAAAATATTTCATGACAAAATCAAATTTACACAATATCTTAACACAAATCCAGCACTTCAAAGGATAATTGGGGGAAAACTCCAACACAAGGAGGGAAACTACAACCTAGAAAAAGCAAGAAAGTAATCTTCTAACCACCCTAAAAGAAGATTGCTACACAAATATAACTCCAACGCCAATAACAAAAATAACAGGATACAATATTCATTATTCCTTAATATCTCTTAAAATCAATGGACTCAATTCTCCAATAAAAAGACATAGACTATCAGACTGGATACATAAACACAACCCAGAATTTTGCTGCATACAGGAAACACACCTCTGTGAAAAGGACAAACAATACCTCAGAGTAAAAGGATGGAAAACAATCTTACAAGCAAATGGTCCCAAGAAACAAGCTGGAGTAGCCATTCTAATATTAAATAAAATCAATTTTCAATCAATAGTAATCAAAAAAGATGAAGAAAGACACTTCATATTCATCAAAGGAAAAATGTACCAAGAGGAACTTGCAATTCTGAACATCTATGCCCCAAATGCAAGGGTACCCACATACATAAAAGAAACTTTACTAAAGCTTAAAGCATACATTACACCCCACACAATAATAGTGGGAGATTTCAACACCCCACTCTGAGCTATGGACAGATCATGGAAACAGAAACTAAACCAAGACACAATGAAACTAACAGAAATTATGAACCAATTGGACTTAATTGACATCTATACAACATTTCATCCTAAAATAAAAGAATATACTTTTTTCTCAGCACCTCATGGTACCTTCTCCAAGATAGACCATATAATTGGTCACAAAACAGACCTCAACAGATACAAAAAGATTGAAATCATCCCTTGTACCCTATCTGACCACCATGGACTAAGACTCGTCTTTGATATGGTCAAAGACAATGGAATGCCCACATATACATGGAAACTGAACAATGCTCTACTCAATGATAACTTAGTCAAAGAAGAAATAAAGAAAGAAATTAAAGACTTTTTAGAATTTAATGAAAATGAGGAAACATCATATCAAAATTGTGGAACTCCATGAAAGCAGTACTAAGGAAAACTCATAGCTCTAAGTGCCCACAAAAAGAAACTGGAAAGAGCATACGCTAACAGCTTGACAGTACACCTGAAAGCTTTAGAACAAAAAGAAGCTAATATACCCAAGAAGAGTAGACAGCAGGAAATAATCAAACTCAGGGCTGAAATCAACGAAGTTGAAACAGAAAAATACTATACAAAATATCAACAAAACAAGGAGCTGGTTCTTTGAGAAAATCAACAAGATAGACAAACCCTTAGCCAGACTAACCAAAGGGTACAGAGACAGTACTCAAATTAATAAAATCAGAACTGAAAAGGGAGACATAATAACAGAAACTGAGGAAATTCAAAAAATCATCAGATCCTACTACAAAGGCCTATACTCAAAAAAAATTGGAAAATCTGGATGAAATGGACAATTTCCTAGATAAATACCAAATACCAAAGTTAAATGAGGAGCAGATAAACCATCTAAACAATCCCATAACCCCCAAAGAAATAGAAGCAGTCATTAAAAATCTCCCCACCAAAAAAAGTCCGGGGCCAGACGGCAGAATTCTATCAGACCTTCCAGGAAGATCTAATACCAATTCTCTTCAAACTATTCCACAGAATAGAAACAGAAGGAACAATACCCAATTTGTTCTATGAAGCTACAATTACATTCATACCTATGCCTCACAAAGACCCAACAACGAAAGAGAACTACAAACCAATCTGTCTTATGAATATTGATGCAAAAATACTCTATAAAATTCTCTCAAACGGAATTCAAGGACATATCAAAACAATCATCCATCATGATCAAGTAGGCTTTAATCCCAGGAATGCAGGGATGCATCACTAAGGTCAGTCAGATGATCCTGGGCCAGAAGGCTGAAGATCCAATGCTCTGTCGTTTTGTAGTATAGGGACTGTCCAGGTGTTCAGCAGTCTCTATATTTTGGTGAAGTTTTAGAAGCTATGCTTTGTGCTTTCCATAATTTCAGTTAACTCGGTCATTCTGAATTTCTGACAGGGTTGAAAACTTATAGTCTCATAGCCAATCCTGGCTATTTACTTTCAAAGAAAAGACTTGAGTGGATAGTTTTCAGTTGACATTCATTCTAAAGCCAAGAAAAAACCCAGGTTCAGAACTAAATGTTTTAGTTAGGAGAGATGACAGAAGTTCTGGTTAGTCAACAAAATGATGGACTGGTTATTAGGACTAAATTGTACCTCATTGGTACAAATCGGCATAATTATGCTCTAATTGTATTTTAAGAGAAAAGTTTTATTTTAACAGGAAGGGTGATATGTAGGAGAAGCTAAGGTGGGAGGAGTACGGAGACAAAGAGAAGGAGTAAGGAGAGGAGGATATGAAGGACAGGAGAAGCTAGGTGATGAGAGAGAAAAAGAGAGAGAAAGAGGGGAGGGGACATGGAGACAGATGTTCACGTGTCTCCACCAGTCAAAGATAGTTGATATATCTAGGTTGAGTATTGGGTTACACTTCTGACTGAGCATTACCAAACCTATAAATCCTTTGATTAACATTTTTAAAAATTGTATAAAAGCAAAAAAGAAAAGGAGACATGGGATAAGGGTTTTCTAGGGAGGGGAAATGGGGAAAGGGGATGACATCTGAAATGTAAATAAAATATCAAAAAAATTTAAAATCAGAATATTTTCTATAGGAATTGGATTATTTAGTTATGGAGTTTCAAAGATTTGATGATACCATGACTGTCTCTCAGCAGCAAAGCTGACCAGTGTTCAGAGGCTGCCTTCCTTAGAGAAGATATTAGGCATATCTTACATTGTCTAGGTTGGTCTGGGCTATAAGTACTGTCTGGAATAATAATTAACTGACACACCTTTTAATTCTTTATATGTCTTTGAGTTAAGATAGCAATTTCATATTTTCTGTCTGTAACATGAAAAAAAATATACATTTGTTTTAGAGCAAGCATCAGAGTTCTCAATAAGTCAGATTCTGTCATTCATCCCAGTAGTATACAAATTGATAGTAGAAGGCAGAAAAAAAGGGATATCAATGTGGCCAATTAGAAAGAAGGAAATAAAAAAGTCCCATTAACTCTCCTCTCTTTCTGACTGTGGTCTATCATCAGGGTCTTAACAGGAGGTTTAAGCTAAATGGGAGGTAAGAGGTTTGTATAATGAAGGAGTTGCTCCTTGCCAAGATGTATATACAAATGCCTACCACCATTGTCTATGATCCAGTCTTTCCTGCAAGGTTGCCTGGCAAGTTGTCAGAACACTGGAATTTTCTAGGAGATATGGTTCCTTTGTGGGTAGCACAAGACTGCCATCATTGTGATAGGGTGAGATTCCTGGGGAAATTCCCATTTCTTGGGGGTACATCATCTCAGTAGTCTGAGAGCAAAAAGGAAGGGCCAAAGTGTTTCTGGAATATCTTTTAGTATTTTCATGCCAGGATGATAACAGGTTTACTATTTATTTGTGTCTTATAAACCACCTTCCATACCACGTAGTTTTATTACTTAACCCTTTGATCTTCTTTAGCATTTGGGATAAGCTATCTTTTCATAGGTGAATATTAAATACATTTTTTCTATTTTTTATTTTTGAGATTATAATTTAATTACAAGATTTCTCCCTTTCTTTCCACTGAAAAACCTTGCCATATACCCCTCCCCATTTTCCTTTAAATTTATGGTTTCTTTTTTCACTAATAGCTATTGTATGCATATAGATATATGATATGTATACATGTGTGCATATGAATAAAATATGTATGTACATACACATATGTACATATATGTTCCTAAATATAACCTGTTATGTCTGATACATATTTTCAGGGATGACTGTTTGGCAACTGGGCAATCTATTGGTTTGCATTTCATTCAAACTAATTCCTGCTAACTTTTCTAAGAAAGTATAATGGAATATTACTAATTTGGAAAGTATGAATCATTTTTAATTTTAATGTCAACATCATGTTTATCAATATCACTTTTATCAAATTTGATTCAGATTCCACAGGTAGCATTTTAATCAGTTTAAGTTAACTAGCATCTAATTAGAATATTCTTTGTTACTGTGACTAAGAATTGAGCACACAATTTAAGTTTAACCAATTAGAATGCATCAGAACTTTTGGTAGATTTTTGTGAGAAAAAAAAATGCACCTTTCTGTTTTCTTTGGAACCCCTTCATCTTTGAATGTCGACAAACACTGCTTTGTTTAATTGGGAATTTCTGGCAACTGTCTGTCAATCAGGAAAAAAAGTAGACGTAGAATAAGCTAACAAAATGACTAAACAGAATAAAAGGTAGACAATAAACAGATTTGGGTTATTATTAAGTCATTAAAATAAACCAATTTTGAACTTCCCAACTTCTCTCTTTTGGCTTAAGAAAAAGAGAAGGAAGAAGAGGAGAGGGGAGGAGAAATGTCAGGGACTGTGTGACTGAAGACATAGAGCAGGTAGTAATGTCCACTGCTAGCACAAGGAACTGACATTAAGTCCCTAGACCCCCCAAAAAATTCTGGTGAGGTTACATGTGTTTGTAACTCAACACACACACACACACACACACACACACACACACACACACAAATACAACACATGCAAATACCCTACTCCATAATGTCAGTTTAGATTTTTTTTTTGTTACTTTTCACCAAAGACTCTTGACTATCTCTGGGCAAAGTATGTGATTTTTCTTATTTCCACTCAGGAAAAGGGTAAGACCTATGTTTGTTTCTGTTTGCTCTGATTTCCTTTTTAAATGCTTGTTTGCTTTTGATGTAACACCTTCATCTCTCTTCAATTTATTCCCTGGAACTTCTTAGAAGACTATGATGGTAACTAAATTTATAGTATTCTTTGAACATTAAATTTCATAAACATTAGTCATACACACAACACAGTGAAGGGAACCTTTGTTTAGAAATTCTTTAAGCATTTAAAGTACAGGTAATATATAAGAAATTTACACAATACAGTACATTTTTATTTCTTTTCTTTTTCTTTTCTTTTCTTTTTTATTTTTTATTATCAAATGATAATTTTTACTTTCTAACACAAGGGTTATAAACACAAAAATGCAGGATGTGGGGAAGAGGATGACACAGGAGCATATGTGTTCAGGGGGAGTACAGATATCTTTCAGAACAGGGTATCAGCTGGGTGAAGGTTCAGGGGTCAAGTCACTATGACTCTGACTATGATTCATTTATCTAATTTGGTACTATCTGCTAAGGCTGCCTATATACAAGGTCTATGACTACTCAGACTGGTAGATTTCCACAAAAGCTGCCTGTTTACAATAGTTTATAGGCCTCTGTTTCAGTGTTTTTCTACAGAGACCCAAGACTTTGTGTCAGCAGGCATGTATGTCAGGCCTATTGCTGATTTTAGGCTTATGGCTGATTTTAATCCTTCAGTGTATAAGCAGCGCTGCCCCTGACATCTCCTCCCTTCTCCAAGTATAGAAGGGCTGTGGTGATTCTAATCTTGCCAAGGCGGGGATAGAGGCCTGACCTCCAGTAATTAAAAGGGACCTTGTATTGGCTCCAGTCCTCCTGTCGTTGTCCAGTGAGGCATGAGGGCCATACTTGTCCCAATGTCTTTTTCCTGGAGAGGGGATACTTTTGACATCCATCCTTATGCAGTCAGGCTTGTCCCTCAGGGAACCCAGAAACGTATTTTTAACTTTTATTTATATTCCCTTGCAGTGTTTAGCCTCGAAGCCTAAGCAAGAATTCAGATCGCCAGACAGAGGGACTTCTGGGTGACCTCTTTCTGCTTGGTCTAGGGATGGAAGTCCCCCCTTTTAGGTTGGGTGGAGATGGGACTTGGGAATACCCTGGACAGAGTAACAACCTCATCTAGAGTCTTGTGGTCCTCCATAGCTAACTTATGATAATGTATCTGAATAGATTTTGCTCTCAGATTATCTATCAGTTGTTTAACAAAGTTAGTCAGCCTATTTAAGGCCCAGGGACCAAAGGAAATAAGCAAAAATAACCCAACTAATGGTCCCAAGATGGATGGAAGTAGGATTAACAACCATGAAGAGGTTTAAGACCAATTCTTTTACAAGCTCTCATCTTCTCTCTCTCTCTTTCTCCCTCTCTCTCTCTTTCTCTTTCTTTCTCTGTCTTTTCTCAAGGCCTTCTCTGGCCTTTTTCATGCTCTCTTTATTCAGCCCTGTTTTGTCTATGTAAAAGCAGCATTCTTCTTTAAGGGCTGTACACAGTCTAGAGATGTACACAGTCTTTTCTATTGTAAAAGAGAAAATCAAGTCCAATAAAGTGCTTTACAATTTTTGGAGATCGCATCAGACAGCAAGATGAAGGATTTCTTCAGATTAGTGATGTCAATCTATAGGTGTTTGATATCCTTGTCAAAGGCCCATTGGAGGTCTGAGTAATATAAGTCCAGAGGCCAGCATCAGGATTAGAACTCCTAACAGCAGACATCATGGGTGATTAATTTTTACCTGGAAAAAAAAAAAGAAAGGAATTCTCAGGGAAATTTCTCTTTCCTGGATGTCAGTTGTTATTCATCTTATTTATAATTGGGCCTGGTTTTCTGGGGCTATCTATTTAATTCATTAATCTTTTTGGCGGTCATTTAGGTGTGCCTTCTGTGGCATCAAACAGGCATATCAGTCCTCGGGCCCCATATAGGAACTGGGTCCTGAGAGACCTGCCACCTCTAGGTTTGCACTGGGTACAGAGCTGCCTCCTGGGATCTTCTCTGTGCTCTGGCCCAGACAGGAAGGAAACTGGTACTCCCACCCAGGAGTGAATTCCTGGGTCCTAGTTGGTCCCAGTTACTTTCTATTTGGTGTGAGAGTTACTGCCTCCTTACCTAAGATACTGTCTGGGTTAGAGCTCCTGAGAGCCCCCCTTCCTCTGGGTTCTGTGAGATTGGGTGCAGAGCTATCTCCCGGGATCTGTTGAGGGCTCAGACCCAGACCGGAAGGTACCAGTGCTCTGGGCCAGGAGTGAATTCTTGGGTCCCTGGGTGTCCTGGTAACTCTCTGTTTGAAGTGAGTGTTGTCGATTCCTTACCTGAGATACTGCCTGGGTTAGAGCTCCTGGTAGCTCTGCTTCATCTGGGTTTTGTGATGTTGGGTGCAGAGCTGCAGCTGGTGATCCGCTCAGTACATTTTTATTTCTAAATGATGTTCCTAGAAACGTAAGGTTGATTTACTTGAAAAAATGAAAAAGATAGGATAAATTTTGGGTCAAAAGTTTTGTGGGTGGATTGGTGTCTCTATTGTTTCACTGTGGTTCCTACCTGGCTACAGGAGGTGGCCTCTTCAGGTTCCATATCACCACTTCTATGAGTCTCATCTAAGGTCACCTCCACTGATTCTAGTGTGCTTCCCCTGTCCCAGGTCTCTATCACATCCTCTAGATGTCCCCCACCTTCCCACCTCATCAGTTGCAGATTTCCATTCATTCTCATGACCATTTGACCATTTCTTCTGTCCCTTCCCACACCTGATTGTGAATCCCTTATCCCTCTTTCCATCTGTTCTTTCTCCCAGATCCCTCCCTCCATTTGCCTTCTAAGACAGATTGTCCCCCCTTTTGAGTGAAATTCAAACATCCTTGCTTGGTCCTTCCTTCTTGCCTAGCTTCTTTGGGTCTGTGGAATGAAGCATGTGTATCCTGTATTTTATGGCTAATATTTATTTATAAGTGCGTACATACCATGCAAAATGTATCCTGTCTAAAAGAAATACAGGGATGGGGGTTGGAGCAGAGACTGAGGGAATGACCAACCAATAGTCTGCCCAACTTGAGACACATGGGGGCAAGCATCAGTCCTTTACACTATCAAATCCAGAGGAGAAAGGGATGGGAGATTATGGGAAGGATTGGGGAAGGGGTGACCAGGAGGAAGGACAGTGAGCAGTATGTAAAGAGAATTAAAAATACTCTGTCATGCTTGCAGATATATGTTATCTAGCATGACTGTCCTTAGAAAGATACCACCCAGCAGCTGACACAGAGGGATGCAGAGACCTTCAACCAAACAGTGGGTGGAGCTTGAGGACTCTTATGGAAGAGTTGGGGGAAAAGATTTTAGCTCCAAATGAGATAGGAACTCCATAGGAAGACTAACAAAATCAACTAACCTCCTGGACCCTTGGGACTTTCAGACTGAACCATCAACCAAAAAGCATACACAGGCTGGATCTAGCCCTCTTCTCCCCAACAGACACATATGTAGCAGATGTATAGTTCAGTCTTTTTGAGGGTCCTGAACAACAGAAGAGGGGGCTATCCCAAAAGCTGTTACCTGTCTGTGGGATATGTTCTTCTAGATGGGCTATATTATCTGGCCTCAGTGGGAGAGGACATATCCAGTCTCACAGAGACTTGATGTGCCAGGGTGGAGGAGATATTCAGGGGAGAAGGGGATGGGAGATTAGAGGAAAGTTTGGAGTAGGTGACAGGGAGGAGGGACAGTGAACAGGATGCAAAGTGAATTAAAAATAATGAAAACAATGGAAAAATATCCTTAAATTGACACATATCACAACACAGAGAATTATGTTGCAAATTATTCAAAATTATTTGCACAAATGTAAAAATCTAAAGTGATATTTAAATTTAGCATAAAGGTAGAAAAAAATCAGATTTCTATTAACATCAAATGCATTGCAAGAAGATTTAAATGTCTCTGTTCCTTGCTTGGCAAATCGAACATCTTAAACTGCTGGCAAGAAGAAGCCAAAACTTCTGTAGAAACCTTCAAAAGCTATTACTTTTTATGACTCAAATAAAATTTATAAAACTCATAAAACTTTGCTTTAATAAAGTAAACAAATTCAATGAACAAATCCTGTTGAACTAGTAATTTGCTGTAATAGTCATTTGATAAAAATTTGTTTTCTGAAATGGTCCATTTCTGTTGGTAACAGCATGCTCTTTTTCCAAAGGTCACCACTAAGGTTATTAATTTTTATGTCAATGGCTGTAAATTGCTATTCAGTAACTCTGTGCTGGACATAGATAAAAGTGCAGTCCAAAGAAATCTATATTTTGAAACATGTTATGGAACACTATAGTCTCAAAGCCATATGCACTATATAAAAGAAGGATAAACATCTCTGAGGCTAGATATGACAGTGCAACTCTGCCAGTGAGATACTTTTCCCATGTATCCTGTGCTTCTCTACATTCATAGGGAATACATGAATCTGCCTTACTTTTAGAGCCAAGGTCCGTAGCTCCAAGCACAGCATTTCAGTGTAATTATAATTGGCTTCTGAATTATACAAAGCTCTAAACTACAATTTGGCCCAATTCTTAGCAGACAGATTAATTACACCCAAGAGACTAATTACTTTTCTCATTTTGATGTTTTAAAATTATAGTGTGGATTCCATGCCTTGAAATAGTTAGGCATTTGTTTAGCTTTGAGTATAAACCAAACATGACTTACAGTAGAGAACTATACCCTCAGAAAAATTTAAGGGCAGAAAAGGTAAAACATTACACATTTTAATTCTTTTAAAATTTAAGCATGATATTAAATTAGTTAAAAAATACAGGGTTTTAATAATATAGCTTATTTTTGCTTTATAATAAATGTAGTTGAGTTTAAATACTGATCTAAATGTAAATGAGCCAATTATACAGTTTCATTTCAATTAAAGCTATTAAGAATGATCAAAATACCCTTCTGCATGTGGGTATTTTGATGGGTAACTAAGTTAAAATAGTAAACTTATATAATTATATTTTTTTCTGTAATTTACATCCATGAAAGAATACATGGTTGATAAAATACAGCATCTTTTGTTTGGTTTAATCTTTTAGAATCTTGTCTGCTTCCTTTAAAACTGCACATGTGACTTTCTCACTTTGTACTCTTTTGAAAGTTGTACTGTCTTGACAAGATGCTAAGCCTGTATTTATATTCTAACTGTAATAATAATGTAGTGACATTATTTAACAGCTTATCCTCAGAGAGCTCAAAGGCTGAAGATAATATGTTACCTCACATATCTTAGCAATTCTTGGGACCCTTGTGCTTTTATTTCTTTCCCCTTTGTTTGAACCAAACGACACCAGAAGAGAGCTGAAAATGAAAACATTTCAGAATAGAAGCACTATAAAGACCACAGTCAGTCTTTTTTTAAAAAAATAAAAATAAAAACCTTAAAGTAGATTATTTGAAATGTTAAGGTTTGTATCAAAATTTCTCAAATAACAAATTCCAAGACATTTTAATTCATCAAACTTAACTCCTTTTAGAAAGTAGGATGATTTATTTTATTTTCTATATGGT
The DNA here is from genome assembly GCA_030674055.1 of Rhabdomys pumilio. Lineage (NCBI taxonomy): Eukaryota > Metazoa > Chordata > Mammalia > Rodentia > Muridae > Rhabdomys > Rhabdomys pumilio. Next base: position 144,723,687 of record JANHMN010000004.1, on the reverse strand, counting down.
ATTGCATCATGTCCTTTAATTCTTCAGTGTAAATATACCATATTATATAAAATAAAATAAATCTATTTCACGTATGTTTCACTCTAACACTGAGCTGAAATCTGATTAATGTTACACTTCACCCTTTGGCTCACCTTATTAAGCATAAAATAAGACATAACAACTAAGTAGTAAGTGTATTCTCTGACCAACACTTATACAGAATGAGGAATTGTCACTGAATGGGGCCTCTGGGTTTTAGGCAGCTGATAGAAACCTGAAAATTATTTTGAAAATGGAAAAGGTTTCTTGAAGTGAAAATGTTGAATTAAGAGGGTAAATTGTTTAGGAAAAAGCTTGAAGGTGAACAAAGATACATTTACATTGGAAAATGACACGAGAATGAGATCAATATAACAGAAAAAAGAAGAGGCTTTGAATTGTTCAGAATTAGCTTGGAAGGTTGGGTAACTCACTAGATATGCAGTAGATTAAGACTGAAAATGATGAACGTTTTGAGCCACAGTGATTTAAGCATTATAATAACACCAATAGAACAAATTATTTCGTCAGTGTTTATTTGTTGCAGTACCCATTTAAATGCTACTCAAATCAATCCCAGTGGTGGCAGGGCATTACTTGCTACTAGCCCCAATGTTCTGGGTTTCCAAATAAAACACACACACACACACACACACACACACACACACACACACAGCATAAACTGATAAATCTCTCCTGACACGTTGATACTGCCAATTGCCTGCATATTGCCTCATGGAATTATGACAGCTGACAAACAAGAATAGTTTTTTGGCTCAGTCCCAGCCAGATTTTTCTGTGCCCTGCAGCTAAAACATCAGGTGTCTTCAGTAATAATGTTTTACCATCTAACCCTGGCAAGCAACCATCAGTAGTGGCAACAGCTTTATTGTTTGCAGACCTCAGAAACATCCCTTGCAAACAACCCTTAGAGAGGTAGCCTACCCTTGATACAGGAAATTTTATTCAAGATCTTCATGGCCCCTAACAGTGCCCTTTAATAGTCCATGTGTAATGCCTTTGTTCACATTCCTTAATTTCTGTTTTACTGTCCTTCTAGATTTTCAAAATGTGGAATACATTCAAGGATTGTCATTCTGTAATGGGATTTTTACATGAAATGAACAGTATCCCTGGAGGTACACTCTTTTTCTCTGCTCTAAGCAAGCACCAGTTGATCTTGTAGAGGTAAAGGCACAATTAAAAAGAAACAGCTAAGTTTGAAAAAAATCTCAAAGAATTTTTTTCATCTGTAGTATGGTTTTGCTATAATGTCAGATCAAATATTTTTGTTGGACAACATACCAGAATATTTTACCCCTGTAGGGACAATCTCTTATGCACCGTGTAAAAGCAACACCTGTCAATAAAAAGTTGAAAAGTTGATGATCTATAGAAAAGGCAGGAAGTAGAAGATGGTGTGTGTGTTTGTGTGTGTGTGTGTGTGTGTGAGAGAGAGAGAGAGAGAGAGAGAGAGAGAGAGAGAGAGAGTGAGAGAGAGAGAGAAAGAGAAGAAGAGGATTTGCTAGGGCCACAGATCAAGACTAGGAAGGATAGGCATATGACAGAACTTAGAATTGAATAAGTGGCTAACAAGTTATAAGCTAGTTGGTAACAAGCCCAGCTATAAGGCCTAGGCATTCATAATAAATATATCTTAGTGTTGCTGTGTTATTATTCGGGGGCTGGTGGTCCCAAAGAAAGTCTCATAACATGCCCTGCATCCCCCCAATTTTACTACTTACATTCAATATTCAACAAAGAAACAAATAAATAAGACCTAAATGTTAAGACCTTGTACATAAGATTATATCTGTAATTACTTCTTATTTTACTATGCATGTAAATATATATAGATCATATATAAATAGTTCAATGAGTTATGATGTGTCATCAAGGCTTTGGACATTGGCACATTTCAGAATATTTTTCAGTGACTCTTTCCAATCACTACTAATAGTCATACAGAACTACCATTTTAATTTTTATACTTGAAGTACTCTTATACTTTAGATAACTATAATCATAAAGTAAGTGCCTTTTGTGTTCACTAAAGTATTTTATCGTAGGTGATTTTGAAGATGTTCTTAAATATTATTGCATATGACACTGCTATGGCTTTTAAATTTATTGAATATTTATTGTGCAAATATACAGGTATTATACAATTTATATGAACACTTTTTACTGGTCATTTACATTCTTTCTGACTTATTTTAGTATAATAATTAAGTTGTTGGTAAATACATATATTTACACCATTTTATATGCTTTCTTTAAGTAGCTTAAGTTGTATAAGTAATTTTAAAATGGGGAAGAGAGTGAGCATATTATATTATTATAAATTCTTACCAACAATGAATGAGTGCTCCAGATGGCTTACACTGATTTCAATATGTTCATTCTTTGTAACTGCATCCTATTCAATTGGCATGAGATGATACCATTTCCTGTTATATATAATTCGTATTATTGTATCTAGTGAGTCCTGTATTATATTTTCCAGGTCTTCAGGTCCTAAAACATTATTTCCTTGTCCTTGAGAAGTGCCACCAGTGTCAATGATCAGTTTACAATCATCTTTAGAGTGTGTGCTAATAGCCAGGGAACGATGCAGAACAAGTGCAAGGTTGTTAGCAGCACTACAATGAAAAACGCTGAAAAATATCCCCATTCTTAGGTAAAACAGTATAATGAAAGTCCACTGAATCTGTCGGATACGATAGACATGATTGAATCAAACCTCTAACAGGAAATCACCCCAGCGAGAATGTTGTTGATTACCAATTCACCATGAGCATAGCTGTAAGAAATGTCTCTAGATCCCTTGTAATTATGGTGGATGAAGTAATCTTCTTCTGTTTAACAGTATATTTCCACAAGATGCAAGTCCTTTATTACAATTGAAGGGAATAAAATACGATTGATTCTCAGTTGATTTACCTCATTATATTCATACAAACTAAAAATTTTCCATGGTTGTACTTTGCCTCTTCTTAGCAAAGATAGCTCTGAGGGACAGAAGAATAAATTCCCAATAGCTAAGCTACAGGTGGCAAATTGGATTATCCATTTTAGGTAGAAAAGGATTGAGGGTACCTTCATAGGTAAAAATGACTGCTCTGGCTTTCTGGTCAAGGGCATAGAAAGGCAATTATTTAAGAATCAGATACAAGTTATTACGGAGCAGTGCTATATCAATCCACTGACAAGACAATGAATATGCACTATAGCAATGTTTATCATGAAGTATCTGTCACAGAAAATGCATCAGGCAACAAAGTACACACAACTGACATAAAACAGCTCTGTCATCAGCTTCTACAAAGAAAGAATGGGCAGATGAGCAGTACTGGGGACATAATGTAGGCCAGAATGTAGTACGTATTGGTGATAGAAGCAAAGTCTCTACTTAACATAACTGATATGTATACCAATATAGTTAAAAGTCTATCTCTGAGTAACTTAGACCAAATCTAAGCAATTAGTTCAGCTCTATCACAGGATGAATCTAATCAGCTCTTTACAGAAAAGTTAACTATGTGTATGTGCCTTTTCCTTAAAAGATACAGAAAATCATTTTGGATTTTGATAATAATTTGCCTTTTTGCCTAAAATATGATGATATCCTCAAAAGTAATTATCTATGCAAATGAAGTAGCTATGTATTCTCTTGAAAGGTGGCATCAGTGCAATGCATCAAAGTCCAATTCAAAGTGAACATCAGAAATTAATTACTCCTGTGCCCCAACCTCTCTTGGTCCCTGGCTTCTGGTTATCCTCAACTAAGAAACTCACACCTGGTTACACAAAGACTCGATAAAGTTTCAGACATGATTAACACTGAATTTTGAGCTCTTCATGGGTAGGACTTAGTAGGTATAAAGAAAAGTCAGTATCTTAGCAAAGGTGATTGAATATGATCTTTCAGTAGAAGTAAAGCTGCCACTCCACATTGAAAGAAGAAAATGATGTATTAAGTCCTTAACTGATCCAGTGATTTGTGTTGGTGACAAAGAAAGGACAAATGCTATGGGCACAGTCTAAGCAAAACATCATCAGTGGCATTTCAGATCCCTTAAGGATACAGCAAAGCCACTTAAATCAGATTAATATCTAGCCACAGGGAAGGAGATTGAACATGCAGCATATAGGGAAAGGATGACAGATATGTCTTTGAAAACAGCTGAAGCTCTGGGTGCAATGTTATGTGTCTGTTTATATTTTAAGTATATTTTCCCCAGGATAAGTAGCCATTCAGAATGCTAGTGGAGTTATTGCTTGAGTTTATGTAAAGAGTCAGAAAGGAAAACACTTTATCTTGGCAGAAAATGATACTGAATTTTGCATGTTTGCAGGATTTTGGGATCCTGGAGGCAACCTGATTCCCACTAAAATCAGGGACTAGACAAGGCTGCTCACTCTTTCCCTACCTATTCAATATAATACTGGAAGTCCTAGCTAGAGTGATTAGACAACAAAAGGAAGTCAAAGGGATACAAATAGTAAAGGAATAAGTCAAAATTTCACTAGTTGCAGATGATATGAAAGTATACTTAAGTGACCCTAAAACTTCCACCAGAGAACTCATAAACCTAAAAAACAACTTCAGTAAAGTGGCTGGATATATAATCAACTCAAACAAATCAGTAGCCTTCCTCTACTTGAAGGATAAATAGGCTGAAAAAGAAATTAGGGAAATGACACCCTTCACAATAGTCATAAATAATATAAAATACCTTGACACATACTTATGGTCACTTGATCTTTGACAAAGGAGCTAAAACCATCCAGTGGGGAAAAAAAGCAGCAATTTCAACAAATGGTGCTGGTTCAACTGGAGGTCAGCATGTAGAAGAACCCACTATATGGGTTCTGGTGGCTCAGCTTGGATCATCGACAGTAGCGGTTTTTACCTGCTAACGTCTTCAGCTTTACTGAGCAGTGTTCACGAATCTAAAGGTTAACTCCAATGATGCCAACCTGCAACAGTGAGTGAACAACAGTGTCCCTCTACTCTAAGTGATGGTAGGAGGAGCTCTCAGTTTGTCTAGGCATTGCTCACACAGTGTTGCAGCAAACCCCAGAACATAGTCACATGTAGATATGCCCATGAGCAGCAGTCAAGTGTCTGAGAAATAATCTTGAATTGTTCGCAGAGGAGATGAACACTTCTGATGTCAAGTCTCTTGGAATGGGCAGTTTTTACGCCAGGGGATATTTTCTGAAAAAATACTGATTTCGGGGAACCCATCGCAAATTGATTTTTTCTCAGTTTTCAATAAAACCTGTATCTAAATCTGTGGGTCCCCTGTTCCAGAGGGCGTCCCCATGATCTTCAGCCCAGCCTGGTGTGGGAATCCGAGCCAAGGGGACAGAGTGCAAGCAGGGATGGGAGATCAACCAGCCTCTGCTGCTGCCTCTGCTCGCTGAAGAAGCCGGCTAGCTGGTAAGGAGGCTGCTTGGTGCTCCAGGCAGGTTCAAGGAGAGCAAATCTCTTCCCAAGTGTTACAGCTCTTTCGACAGAAACTCTCTGACACTCTCTGACACCTTTTCCTGAAGGTCTGGCAGCAGATAACACCTATTGGCTTGATCTGAGAGCTTGGAGATACCTCATCTACATGTAGGAGAGCCTGAGCCTTTGTTCCTTGTGACTGATGAACATAGATAGACCTTTCTGTGGGAGGGGCTGTGGAGGGCTGAAACTAAATGAAAAGAACCAAGACCCAGGAGCAGAGCCGAACACCTGCCGTCAGATAAGGGTCTGAGGTTCAAGGCCTATGCTCAACCAGGCACACAGCTACTTCTCACAGCCAACTGCCCCACATATATCTAGTAGTATTTTCATCCTAGGTAAACCGATAGCTTTAATAGACTCATTCTAGAAGTAGAAAACTATATTCGTTCTGGTCTTTTTTTAAACATAAAATAGATTAAGGGGTCAAGAATAGTTCCGAGACAAATATATTTGACTTTGTATCTGGTAGATCTGATGTAACTAAAATTATACAACACATTATCATTTTCATATTTCACAATAGCACCTTAAATAAAATAATCTAGTAGAAGTCATTTGGGATTGGGAAGAGTAATTAGTTTCAGTTTCTCTGCAGGGGATTTGAAATAAAGTGACAATAAGATTGCTAGATATGATGAGGCAGGGACATATTTAATAAAATAGACATCTCTATCCTGTGCTTTTCAGTGTGATACAGAGAGGATGGAGCTCTTGAGGTGAGAACATTGGTCACAAATCAATAAAACCAATTATTTTTTGCTGTTAGCTTAAGCAATAGTGAGACTTTCACATCACATAACTGGGTTTATCAGTTAAAACATAGTTAAATTTGAGGTGAAATTTTGAGATAGTTTAAGATAATAGTATTTTTGTGTCATAATGAGATATTTATTATTCACTGGAGTTTGTAAAACATATAAAAAGTTTCCCAAGTGTTCTTAGTTTATCCATAATAGACATAATAAAAGCATCATTAAAAAAAGAGACAAACAAGTGTTATTCAAGTGTTATTTTGAAAAGAATTAAAAAAAATCCCTTCATTTAGTAATACCTGTGGTGTTAATGTTTTGCTACTGTTTATGATCCATAGTACTGTGCATAAAATCATGAATTATTCTATTGTACATGATTCTTTTTTACTATAATGGAAACTTTAAGGCAACAACAGTTTTTTTTGAGTGAATGGATTTGCTTTGCTTTCCCATTTTTGGTATTCTGCTACTAAAATCTGTTTCGAAGAAAACTTTTACCTAATCCAAAGTTTCTTGTGTGTGGCTATTATTTACATCATTGAATATGAGAAGCCTTTATCAGCATCTTGAAGTTAAAAGGCAATAGAAATGTAAGATTACTTCTTTTGATTTGTGGAACGAAAATAAATTTCAGAAATGACTTTATTCTCCAAATTGAAGTATTTTCTCTAAACTCACAGGTTTACCAAATTTAGTCACTAGAAACATTCACTTATCTTAATAAACAGAAAAGTGAAGTGACAGCTAGTTTTATTTCCCCGGAAGGATAAGTTTTGTCTAACAAAATTAATGGCATTTACCTCACCATCTAGATCAGAATTTTGAAATATTCAAGAGATGACATGTGTTTCAAAGTGATGTTCTCTCTCTCTCTCTCTCTTCCTCTCTCTCTCTCTCCCTCTCCCTTTTTCCCTCCCCCCTCTCTCTCTTTCTCTGTGGTGTGTGTGTGTGTGTGTGTGTGTGTGTGTGTGTGTGTGTGTATGCACATGCATGTACTGTGGCATGTATGTAGAGGTCAAAGGACAATTTTAGATGATATCCTCAACTTCTACCTCCAACAAGAAGTTTGAGACAATCTCATGACTTATTTTCCAAGACAGTTTCCCCCATCCCAGCTTTCAGGCATTCTCTGCATAGGTATGCTTGAATTACAGATAAATCTTACTATGTTTATTACATATAATCAATTACAGATAAATCAAACTATGTTTGGCTGGTTTTGGTTTCTGGGAATTCTAACTCAAATCCTCATGCTTGCCTGGAAAGTACTTTACTATGAATCCACACTCACTCCCTGGTTAGCTTTTAGCTTTTTTTTTTTTTTTTTTTTTTAAGAGAAATTGAGATGTATGTTATGGAATCAGAAAAAGATAGTTCTACAGGGGAATATAACTTGATTAGTATTTGTATGTGTGTGTGTGAGAGAGAGAGAGTGGGGGAAGAAGAGGACAATGTGTATTTGAAGGCCATTTTAGGAGTGTTAATTATAGCCTGAGAAATAGCTATAAGACATCCTCATAAGATGTCTGGATTCTTGGATGAAATGTCTAAAACATACACAACTTCCCTCACTTTTGAATGTAGGGCTTGTAGTATTGGTTAAAATTTTTTAACTGTTGCATAGAACTCTTGAATATGTTTGGGAGTTGGAGACACAAGGGCCATATAAGAGATAAAGAGGAAAAATTTAAAAAGTGAAAAAGAATCAAATAAGATACTATAGGCTCATCATACTTGAAAGTGATCCTTTGGGCAACATCCAAAAGAAAATTGTCTTACAGAGTATCAGTGGAGATTTGATACTGTAATCAATATTAAAAATACTTTTTAAGTTGTCAATCCTCCAGTACTTCATTTCTAAATAGAGTATTATTTGTTCATTTATTATTTAATATTTTATGATGCTCAGCTTGCTATGAACTTCCTGTATAGCCACAGATGGTTTTGTATTTATAATATATGCACATCCCAAGGACAGGAACATGACCCCGTTCAGTTTACATGGTTCTGAGAATGGAACCTATGATGCCATTAATGCCAGTGAAACATTTTCTCAACTAAGATATTTGCTTTCCTAGCTTCTCAAAGTACACTTTTCTTTTGTCTTTTAAAATTGGATATTTTAATTATTTACATTTGAGATGCCATCTCTGTTCCCAATTTACCCTCCCTAGAAAAGCCCTATTCCATCACCCTTCCTCCTTTCTGCTTTTATACCATTTTAATTACATGAAAGTATTAAGGTCAGTTCTAGTTGAGGAACTAGCAATAAAATAGATGCAAATAGTTAAGGAAAAAGCAAGACAATAAACACAAATTTGATACTGTAATCAATATTAAAAAGCAAGGCAATAAAAAAGTTCCATGAACACACCTGCAATCACTGTTTCTAAGGGTTTATCAGGATGACCAAAATATCTGAGCCTACTTACCTGTCCTAGCCCAAAGTCATTTTTATGTCTGAAGCCTACTTCTTTGTTCTAGCCTAAAATTTAGATTCCTTCCTCAAATTACTTCTTTGTTCTAGCCTAATGTCAGCTTCCTGCCTGAAGCCCACTTCTTTGTCCTTGGCCAATATCATATTCCTGTCAAACAGTCCATTTCCTTTTCCTTGGCCCATGTCAGATTCTTGCCAAGGAGCCCAAAGAGCTCTCTGCATCTCCCCATTTTTTCTTTTTATTTCAAAACAAAACTGAGCCTGTCTTGGGTCATTTTGCCAAGAATGCCTTCCTTACCCATCATGGAATGTGGATTGTCAAAAACAATGCATTTATGTCTTATGTTGGTAAGGCTCTTTGCAGAATCTTACCCATCCTTGGCTTGCCAGCATGTTAGTAACTTTGGGGGTCCATTTTTAGGTTTAAGTCATGTATGTTGGCTGTCAGTATGTTGATGTAGTTAAAGACAAGCTTTAATATGATGGGCAGGAATAAAAGTAGTCCCAAGACAAAAGGGGATAGAATGATTAAGATACATGTTATTCTTGAAGCTTGACTAAAATAGAAATACTGACCTCAGGACATGGGTACTTTTATCAGCAGTATCTGCCATATCAACGCTCAGCAGAGCAGCATTCTTTAAATTCATAAGGTCTCTATGCAAAGTTAAAACATCCAGAGAGGTGTTAGAATTATGCCAAATACATTGCAGGTGTCTTTAAGCTTTTTCCTAACTATAATGACTATCATTGTAAATTTTAGAAGTAACACAAATTGAGTGGTATTTGGCATGGCACTTAAGATGGCTTCTTACTCTTAAACTCTGAACATCCTTCCAATAATCTGAATAGGATAAAGAACATCAATCCATTGTTCCAAATGCCTATCTAAATCCTCTTGTATATTCAACACATTAGTAACATTTTTGGCTAAATAATTAACAAAAGTAGCTGTCTTAACTTCTTGTGTCAAAGCAATTGCAGAAAGAGTGGTGCTAGCAATGAGTGTAATTAAAGCTGTTTTACCACCACTAATCAAGCCTATTACCAACATTGCTTCTGCTTAAAGCCTAATTCACTTCTTCCAATACTTGCAAGCTGTTTTCAGAAGAATAAGATTCTGTGATACTCAAGGCAATAAAATAAAAGCTGGTCGATAGACCTCCTTAACTGACATGCCGGATTTCAACACACTAACACAATCAGAAAATGTTCAATAAATGCAACTTACATTAAATACTGTAGAAGAAACAAAAGTAATTTTAACTTGACAATTAAAAGAGTCTTAACACATGTAGTAACACTTGTTAGAAATCCATATCCTGCCCCAAATATACCTCTTGCTAACATAACATCATAGAGAACTGAAGCTAACTTCCAAATATGCCTCTTCATTTGAAAATATCCAAATGAAGACTGTTATTTTCAATATTAGATTGATTTCTAGACAAGCACATGATTGAGTCTGAATAACTGGCCACATTTAAGAAAAGTACAAGAGTCATTATAACTTCTCCTTTTGATTCTCTGTTCCTTGAGGTTTAAAAATTTGAAGCAAGGCAGCTTGTCCTAACAGGGGTATAGGTAAGCAAAGATGGGGCAGGATCATATGTCCAATACAGATTCCCAGTCACCATTGTCAGGACACTCAGCAAGCTCACAGGTCAGCATCATTCTTTGTCCTTGCATCAGCATGTCTCTCCCATTGTTCTGCAGCCACTATGCTCCTTCAGCATCCTGCAGAAAAAAGCACAAACATGCCCTCTTTCCCATATTAAATAACTGATCAGGATCATGAAATATGCCAGTAAATGGATACTTCCCTTTCACCTATGATAAGTATGCCTACTTGTAGAGTGCCATAGACACTCAGCAGAAAGTTCCTTGGCATTCAAATTTTTTTTAAAGAAATTAAAATAGAAAGAACATGATTTAAATAAATTTGTGGTATAGGGGGATAGACCCCCTTTTTTATTTTATGAAATATTGTTTTAAAGTTTCATGGGCCCCTACCACAGTAGGTAGTAAGTGCCTACCTTGTCCTTGACAATTATAAGGAATCCCAGTAATATGGCTAATATTAAATTGCTGCCAAAAAGTTTCAAATGCTTGACTTCAATAGACATTTTCTTTCTTCTTCTTTTTTTTTATTGGATATTATATTTACATTTCAGATTTTATCCCCTCACCCCATTCCCCCACCACCCAGAAATTCCTTATCCCATCCCTTCTCCTCCTGCTTCTATGAGTGTGTGCCCCCACCTACAACCCTCCTCCCTCTCCACCCTTGAATTACCTCCAACTCGGTGTTCAGCCTTCATGGGACCAGGGATCTCCTCTCCCACCTATGCCTGAGAAGGTCATTCTCTCCTAAGTATACAGCTGAAGACATGGGTGCCTCCCTTTGTGCTCCCAGGCTAGTGATTTAGACCCTGGGAAGCTCTGGTTGGTTGGCACTGTTGCTCTCCTCTTGGGGACACCAACCCTTTCAGCTCTTTCAGTCCTCTAACTTCTCCATTGGGAACTCTTGATCAGATCAATGGGTAGCTTCGAGCATCCGCCTCTGGATATGTCAGGCTCTGGCAGACCTCTGAGGAGACAGCTACTGTCTGCATGCACTTCCTGACATCCATATTGGTCCTCTATCTTTGGTGACTACACATGGGACAGATACCATGGTAGAGTGGTCTCCAGATGGCCTCTCCTTGACTTTCTGTCCCACACTTTGTCTCCATATTTGCTCCTTTGAGCATTCTGTCACTCCTTCCAAGTAAGACTGAGGCATCCACACTTGGCCTTCCTTCTTCATGAGCTCTATGTGGTCTGTTAGTTGAGTCTTGGCTATTTCAAGGTTTTGGGCTAATATCCACATATCAGTGAGTAAATACGATGTGTGTTCTTTTGTGATTGGGTTACCTCCCTCAGGATGATATTTTCTAGTTCCATCCATTTACATAAGAATTTCTCGAATTCATTATTTTTAATAGCTGAGTAGTACTCCATTGTGTAAATGTACCACATTTTATGTATCCATTCCTCTGTTGAAGGACATCTGAGTTCTTTCGAGCTTCTGGTTATTATAAATAAGGCTGCTATGAACATAGTGGAGCATATGTCCTTGTTGCATGTTGGAGCATCTTCTGAGTATATGCCTAGGAGTGGTATAGCTGGGTCCTCAGGTAGTGCTGTGTCCAATTTTCTGAGGAACCGCCAGACTGATTTCCAGAGAGTGGTTGTACCAGCTTGCATTTCCACCAGCAATGGAGGAGTGTTCCTCTTTCTCCACATCCTTGCCAGCATCTACCATCACTTGAATTTTTTATCTTAGTCATTCTGACTGGTGTGAGGTGGTATCTTAGAGTTGTTTTGATTTGCATTTCCCTGATGACTAAGGATGTTGAGCATTTCTTAAGGCGCTTCTCGGCCATTCGAATTTCCTAAGGTGAGAATTCTTTGTTTAGCTCTGTACCTCATTTTTTAATGGGATTATATTGTTGTCTGGAGTCTAATTTCTTGAGTTCTTTGTATATATTGGATATTAGCCCTCTATTGGATCTAGGATTGGTAATGATCTTTTCCCAATCTGTGGTTGCCATTTTTTCTTATTGACAGTTTCATTCACATTACAGAAACTGCAATTTTATGAGGTCCCATTTGTCAATTCTTGATCTTAGAGCATAAGTCATTGGTGTTCTGTTCAGGAACTTTTCCCCTGGGCCTAAGTATTCGAGAGTCTTCCCCACCTTCTCTTTATTAGTTTCAGTGTATCTGGTTTTATGTGAAGGTCCTTTATCCACTTGAACTTGAGCTTTGTACAAGGGGATAAGCATGGATTGACTTACATTCTTCTACATGTTGACCTCCAGTTGATCCAGCACCATTTGTTGAAAATGCTGTCCTTTTTCCACTGGATGGTTTTAGCTCCTTTGTCAAAGATCAAGTAACCAAAAGTGTGTGGGTTCATTTCTGGATCTTCAATTCTATTCTATTAATCTTCCTGCCTGTCTCTGTACCAATACCATGCAGTTTTTGTTACTATTGTCCTGTAGTAAATCTTGAGGTCAGAGATAGTTATTCCCCCAGAAGTATTTTTATTGTTGAGAATAGTTCTTGCTATCCTGGGTTTTTTGTTATTCCTAATAAATTTGCAAATTGCTCTTTTTATCTCTATGAAGAATTGATTTGGAATTTTGATGGGGATTGCATTGAACCTGTAGATTGCTTTTGGCAAGATAGCCATTTTTACTAAGTTAATCCTGCTGATCCAGGAACATGGGAGATCTTTCCATCTTCTAAGATCTTCTTTGATTTCTTTCTTCAGAGACTTGAAGTTCTTGTCATACTTATCTTTCACTTGCTTGGTAGATTTACTCCAAGATATTTTATATTATTTGTGACTATTGTGAAGGGTGTCATTTCCCTAATTTCTTTTTCAGCCTGTTAATCTTTTGAGTAGAGGAAGACTACTGATTTGTTTGAGTTGATTTTATATCCAGCCACTTTCCTGAAGTTGTTTATCAGGTTTAGGCGTTCTCTGCTGAAAGTTTTAGGGTCACTTAAGTATACTATTATATCATCTGCAAGTAGTGAAATTTTGACTTTTTTTTTTCCTATTTGTATCCCTTTGACTTCCTTTTGTTGTCTAATCACTCTAGCTAGTACTTCCAGTATATATTGAATAGGTAGGGTGAGAGTGGGCAGCCTTGTCTAGTCCTTGATCTTAGTGGGATTGCTTCAAGTTTCTTTTCATTTAGTTTGATGTTGGCTACTGGCTTGCTGTATATTGCTTTTACTATGTTTAGGTATGTCTTTTGAATTTCTGATTTTTCGAAGACTTTTAACATAAAGAGGTGTTGAATTTTGTCAAATGCTTTGTTGGCATCTAATGAGATGATCATGTGGTTTTTTTCTTTGAGTTTATTTATGTAGTGGACTACATTGATGGATTTCCAAATATTGAACCATCCCTGCATTCCTGGGATAAAGCCTACTTGTTCATGATGGATGTTTGTTTTGATGTGTTCTTGAAGTCGGTTTACGAGAATTTTATTGAGTATTTTTTCATCATTATTCATAAGAGAGATTGGTCTGTAGTTCTCTTTCTTTGTTAGGTCTTTGTGAGGCTTAGGTATGAGTGTAATTGTAGTTTTATGGAACAAATTGGGTATTGTTCCTTTTGTTTCTCTTCTGTGGAATAGTTTGAAAAGAATTGGTATTAGGTCTTCCTTGAAAGTCTGATAGAATTCTGCACTAAAACCATCTGGTCCTGGACTTCTATTGGTGGGGAGACTTTTAATGACTATTTCTATTTCTTTAGTGGTTATAGGACTGTTTCAATGGTTTATCTGCTCCTCGCTTAACTTTGGTACCTGGTATCTGTCTAGAAAATTGTCCATTTCATCCAGATTATCTAATTTTGATGAGTATAGGCCTTTGTAGTAGGCTCTGATGATTTTTTTTAACTTCTTCAGTTACTGTTGTTATGTCTCCCTTTTCAGTTCTGATTTTATTAATTTGGATATTGTCTCTGTGCCCTTTGATTAGTCTGGCTAAGGATTTATCTATCTTGTTAATTTTCTCAAAGAACCAGCTCCTAGTTTTGTTGATATTTTGTATATTTCTTTCTGTTTCTACTTGGTTGATTTCAGCTCTGAGTTTGATTATTTCCTGTTGTCTACTCTTCTTGGGTATATTAGCTTCTTTTTGTTCTAACGCTTTCAGGTCTGCTGTCAAGTTGTTAGTGTATGCTCTCTCCAGTTTTTTTTTTTTTTTTTTTTTTTTGTAAGCACTTAGAGCTATGAGTTTTCCTCTTAGTACTGCTTTCATGGAGTCACACAAGTTTTGGTATGATGTTTCCTTTTTTTAATTAAATTCTAAAATGTCTTTAATTTCTTTCTTTACTTCTTCCTTGACCAAGTCATCATTGAGTAGAGCATTGTTTCGTTTCCACATGTATGTGGACTTTCCGTTGTTTTTGTCATTGTTAAAGACCAGCCTTAGTCCATGGTGGTCTGATTGGGTACAGGGGATTATTTCAATCTTTTTTATCTGTTGAGGCCTGTTTTGTGACCAATTATATGGTCTATTTTGGAGAAGGTACTATGAGGTGCTGAAAAAAAGGTATATTCTTTTTGTTTTAGGATGAGAAAATGTTCTATAGATATCAGTTAAATCCATTTGGTTCATAACTTCTGTTAGTTTCATTGTGTCTCGGTTTAGTTTCTGTTTCCATGATCTGTCCATAGATGAAAGTGGGGTGTTGAAATCTCCCACTATTATTGTGTCAGGTACAATGTGTGCTTTGAACTTTAGTAAAGTTTCTTTTATGTATGTGGATGCCCTTGCATTTGAGGCATAGATGTTCAGAATTGAGAGATTTTCTTGGTATATTTTTCCTTTGATGGGTATGTAGTGGCCTTCCTTATCTTTTTTGATGACTTTTGGTTGAAAATCAATTTTATTTGATATTAGAATTGCTACTCCTGCTTGTTTCTTGGACCATTTGCTTGTAAGATTGTTTTCCATCCTTTTACTCTGTGGTAGTGTCTGTCTTTGTCACAGAAGTACATTTCCTGTATGCAGCAAAATTCTGGGTCCTGTTTATTTATCCAGTCTGATAGTCTATGTCTTTTTATTGGAGAATTGAGTCCATTGATATTAAGAAATATTAAGGAAAAATGATTGTTGCCTCCTGTCACTTTTTTATTGGAGGTGGAATTATGTTTGTGTAACTATCTTCTTTTGGGGTTGTTGGAAGACTACTTTCTTGCTTTTTTCAGTTGTAGTTTTCCTCTTTGTGTTGGAGTTTCCCATCCATTATCTTTTTAAGTGCTGGATTTGTGGAAAGATATTGTGTAAATTTGGTTTTGTCATGGAATATCTTGATTTCTCCATCAATAGTGATTGAGAGTTTTGCTGGGGACAGTAGTCTGGGCTAGCATTTGTGATCTCTGAGGGTCTGTATATATCAGTCCAGGATCTTCTGTCTTTTATAGTCTCTAGGGAGAAGTCTGGTGTAATTCTTATAGGTCTGCCTTTATATGTTACTTTGCATTTTTCCCTTACTGCTTTTAGTATCTTTTCTTTGTTTTGTATATTTGCTGTTTTGATTATTATGTGACGGGAGGTATTTCTTTTTTGGTCTAGTCTATTTGGGGTTCTTTAGGCTTCTTGTATTTTAAGGACATCTCTTTCTTTAGGTTAGGAAAGTTTTCCTCTATAATTTTGTTGAAGATATTTACTGGCCCTTTAATTTGGGAGTCCTCACCTTCATCCATACCTATTATCCTTAAGTTTGGTCTTCTCATTGAGTTCTGGATTTCCTGGATGTTTTGGGTTAGGAGCTTTTTGCATTTTGCATTTTCTTTGACTGTTGTATCAACGTTTTCCATGATATCTTCTCCTCATGAGATTCTCTCTTCTATCTCTTGTTTTCTGTTGATGATGCTTGTGTCTATGACTCCTGATCCTTTCCCTAGGTTTTCTACCTCCAGGGTAGTTTCCCTTTGAGATTTCTTTATTGTTTCTACTTTCATTTTTAGATCCTGGATGCTTTTGTGTAATTCCTTCACCTGTTTGGTTGTGTTTTCTTTCATTTCTTTAAGGGCTTCTACCTGTTTACCTGTGTTCTCCTCAAATTCTCTGAGAGTGTTGTTTATGTCCTTTTTAAAGTCCTCTATCATCATCATGAGAAGTGATTTTAATTCTGAATCCTGCTTTTCCATTGTGAGGTAGTGTTCAGGACTTGCTATGGTGGAAGAACTGGGTTCTGATGATGCCAATTAACTTTGGTTTCTGTTGTTTACATCCTTATGCTTGCCTATTGCCATTTGGTTAGCTCTAGTGCTACCTGCACTCACTGGTTGTGACTGGAGTCTGCTTTTCTGGTTATCCTGCTTGTGTCAGAACTCCTTGGGGTCCGGATGTCTCTGTGATCCTGAGCTCCAACTGTTCGGGGTTTAGTGGCTCCTCTAGGATATGTCAGGATATGGTGTCTCCATGGTAGTAGGCCAGCTAGGTGTTTGCTGCTCTGAGTGTAGTTGCTCCTTTAGGATGTCTCAGGATATGTCATCTGCTTCTCTGAGTTCAGTGGCTTCTCTAGGCTGCAGCTCTGAGGGCCGTGGCCTGTCTAGGATGTCTCTGGATGTGTTTTCCACAGGGGAGCAGACCAGCTGGGTGTCTGCTCTGGCCACTGGGATCCAGGTGAGGGGCAGAAGGGGAGTGGTTTTCTGCAGGAACATGGCTTGGGTGCCAGGTGTGCCCTGGGGGCTCCCTTCTGTCAGTTGTGCCTCTAGGGTGTAGGGCAGTGGTTCAGTGATCTTACCTGGAGCTCTGAGGGCAGTGGCCTGTCTAGGATGTTTCCGGACATATTTTCCACAGGGGAGCAGACCAGCTGGATGTGTGCTCTGGCTCAATAGCCATTTTCATAATCTGTTTTTGTTTTTGCTATTTTTTTAAATTATTGAATCCTTTATTTATCTACATTTCAGCTGTTATCCCCATTGCCTCTTACCCCGGAAAACTGCTTATTCTATTCTCCTTCCTCCTATTTCTATGATGGTGTTCCTCCACCCATCCACCAACTCCCACCTGCACACCCTCGAATTCCCCCTCACTGGGGCATCCAGCCTTCACAGGACCAAGGACCTCCTCTCCCACTGATGCCTGACAAGGCTATCCTCCACTACATATACAGCATGAGCCATGGGTCTCTCCATGTGTGTTCCCAGGTAGCTTTTCAGACCCTGGGAGCTCTGGTTGGTTGATATTGTTGCTCTGCCCATGAGGCTGCAAGCCCCTTCACCTCCTTCAGTCTTCTCTCTAACTCCTCTATTGGGGACTAGTCTGTCAATGGTTAGCTGCTAGTATCAGCTTCTGTATGTGTTAGGCTCTGGCAGAGCCTCTGAGGAGACAGGAATATCAAGCTTCTGTCAGCATGCACTTCCTGACGTCCATAACAGTGTTTGGATTCCTTGATTGCACCTGGGATGGATCGCCAGGTAGGAAAGTCTCTGGAGGATCCCTTCTCCAGTCTCTGCTCCATTATTTCCATATTTGTTCCTGTGAGTATTCTGTTACTCCTTTTAAGAAGGACATATGTGCTCACACTTTGGTCTTTCTTCTTTATGGGCTTCATGTGGTCTGTGAGTTATATCTTGGGTATTGTGATGCCTGGGCTAATATCCACTTATCAATGAATACATACCATGTGTGTTCTTTTGTGATTGGGTTACCTCACTTAGAATGACATATTCTAGTTCCATCCATTTGCCTAAGAATTTCATGAATTCATTGTTTTAAATAGATGAGTAGTACTCCATTGTGTAAATATAACATATTTTCTGTAGCCATTCCTCTGTTGAAGAACACTCGGGTTCTTTCCAGCTTCTGGTTATTATAAATAAGGCTGCTATGAACATAGTGGAGCATGTGTCCTTGTTATATCTTGCAGCATCTTTTGGTTATATGCCCAGGAGTGGTATAGCTTGGTCCTCAGTTAATACTATGTCTAATTTTCTGAGGATCTGCCAGACTGATTTCCAGAGTAGTCATAACAGCTTACAATACCACCAACAATGGAGGAGTATTCCTCTTACTCCATTTCTTTGCCAGCATCTGCTGTCACTTGAGTTTTTAATCTTAGCCATTCTGACTGGTTTGTGGTGGAATCTCAGGGTTGTTTTGATTTGCATTTCTCTGATGAGAAGAGATGTTGAAATTTTCTTTATGTGCTTCTCAACCATTCAATATTCCTCAGTTGACAATTCTTTGTTTAGTTCTGTACCTCATTTTTAATAGGGTTATTTGATTGTCTGGAGTCTAATTTCTTGAGCTCTTTGTATATAATGAATATTAGCCGTGTATCAGATGTAGGATTGATAAAGATATTTTCCCAATCTGTTGGTTGCCATTTTGTTCTACTGACAGTGTTCTTTGCCTTGCAGAAGCTTTGTAATTTTATGAGGTCCCATTTGTCAAATTCTTGATCTTAGAGCCATTGGTGTTCTCCTCAGGGACTTTTTACCTATGCCCACGTATTTGAGGTTCCCCCCATTCCCCTCTCTTCTATTATATGTGCAGGTCCTTTATCCACTTGGAGTTGAGCTTTGTACAAGGAGATAAGAATGGATCGATTTATATTTTTCTACATGCTGACCTCTAAATTAATCAGCACCATTTGTTGAAAATACTGTCTTTTTTTCCAACGAATGGTTTTAGCTCCTTTGACAAAAATCAAGTGATCATAGGTGTGTGGGTTCATTTCTGGGTCTTCAATTCTATTCCATTGATCTTCTTGCCTATCTCTATACAAATACCATGCTTTTCTTTTTTAATCACTATTGGTCTGTAGTACAGCTTGAGGTCAGGGATGGTGATTCCTCCAGAAGATTTTTTATTGTTGAAAATATTTTTTGCTCTCTTGTTTTTTTGTTATTCCAAATAAATTTGCAAATTGCTCTTGTTACCTCTATGAAGAATTGAGTTAGAATTTTGATGGGGATTGCATTAAATCTGTAGGTTGCTCTCAGAAAGATAGCCATTTTTACTATATTAATTCTGCCAATCCAGGAGCACGGGAGATCTTTCCATCTTCTGAGATCTTCTTTGATTTCTTTCTGCAGAGACTTGAAGTTCTTGTCATACAGATCTTTTACTTGCTTGGTTAGATACACACTAAGGTATTTAATACTATTTGTGACTATTGTGAAACGTGTCATTTCCGTAATTTCTTCCTCAGCCTGTTCATCCTTTCGAGGAAGGCTACTGATTTCTTTGAGTTAATTTAATATCCAGCCACTTTGCTGTAGCTGTTTATCAGGTTTAGGAGTTCTCTAATGGAAGTTTTAGGGTCATTTAAGTATACTTTCATATCATCTGCAAATAGTGATATTTTGACTCCTTTCTTTCCAATTTGTATCCTTTTGACCTTCTTTTTGTTGTCAAATTGCTTTGTCTAGTCACTTCCAGTATTATATTGAATAGGTAGGGAGAGAGTAGGCAGCCTCGTGTGTCCTTGAGTTTAATGGGATTGCTTCAAGTTTCTCTCCATTTAGCTTGAAGCTGGCTACTGGTTTGCTGTATATTGCTTTTACTATGTTTAGGTATGGGCTTTGAATTCCTGATCTTTCCAAGACTTTTACTATGAAGGGATGTTGAATTTTGTCAAATGTTTTCTCAGCATCTAGTGAGATGATCATATGGTATTTTCTTTGAATTTGTTTATATAGTAGATTGCATTGGTAGATTTCTGTGTATTGAACTGTCCCTGCATTCCTGAGATAAAGCCTACTTGATAATAATGGATGATTGTGGTGATGTGTTCTTGGATTTGGTTTGTGAGAATTTTATTGAATATTTTTGCATCAATCTTCATAATGGAGATTGGTCTGAAGTCCTCTTTCATTGTTGGGTCTTTCTGTTGTTTAGGTATGAGTGTAATTGTGGCTTCACTGAATGAATTGGATAGTGTTTCTTCTGTGTCTATGTTGTGGAATAGTTTATAGAGAATCGTATTAGGTCTTCTTGGAAGTTCTGATAGAATTCTGCACTAAACGCATCTGGTCCTGTGCTATTTTTAATGGGGAGACTTTTAATGACTGCTGCTATTTTTTAGGGGTTATAAGACTATTTATATGGTTAATATGATCCTGATTTAAATTTCGCACCTGGTATCTGTCTAGGAAATTCTTCATTTCATCTAGATTTTCCAGTTTTGTTGAGTACAGGCTTTTGTAGTAAGATGTGATGAATTTTTTTAAAATTTCCCCAGTTTCTATTACTATATCTCCCTTTTCAGTTATGATTTTATTAATTTGGATATTGTCTCTGTGCCCTTTGGTTAGTCTGGCTAAGGGTTTGTCTATTTTATTGATTTTCTCAAAGAACCAGCTTCTGGTTTTGTTGATTACTTATATAGTACATTTTGTTTCTACTTGGTTGATTTCATTCCCAATTTTGATTATTTCCTGTAGTCTACTTCTCTTGGGTGCATTTCCTTTTTTTGTTCTAGAGCTTTCAAGTGCGCTGTCATGCTGCTAGTTTATGCTCTCTCCTGTTTCTTTTTGTAGGCACTTAGAGCTATGAGTTTTCCTGTTAGCACTGCTTTTATTGTGTCCCACAAGTTTTGGTATTATGTGTCTTCATTGTCATTAAATTCTAAAAAAAAAAAAAAAAAAACAAAAACAAAACTTTAATTTCTTTCTTTATTTCTTCCCTGACCAAGTTACCACTGAGTAATGTGTTGTTCAGTTTCCATGTGTATTTGGGTTTTCCATTAATTTTATCATTATTGAAGACCACCCTTATTCTGTGGTGAGATAATAGAATGCATGGGATTATTTCAGTTTTCTTGTATCTGTTGAGGTCTGTTTTGTGACAAATTATATGGTCAGTTTTGGAGAAGGTATTATGAGGTGCTAAGAGGAAGGTATCTTCTCTTGTTTTTGGATGAAATGTTCTATAGATATCTGCTAAGTCCATTTGTTTCATAACTTCTGTTAGGTTCACTGTGTCTCTGTTTAGTTTCTGTTCCCATGATCTGTCCATTGATGAAAGTGTGGAATTGAAGTCTCCTACTATTATTATATAAGATGCAAAGTGTGGTTTGAGCTTTAGAAAATTTTCTTTTATGTATGTTGTTGCCCTTGCATTTGGAGCATACATATTCAGAATTGAGAGTTCATCTTAGTTGATGTTTCCTTTGAAGAGTATGAAGTGTCCATCCTTACCTTTCTTGATAACTTTTGGTTGAAAGTCTATTATATTTGATATTAGAATGGCTACTCCAGCTTGTTTCTTGGGACCATTTGCTTGGAAAATTGTTTTCCAGCCTTTTATTCTGAGATAGTGTCTGTCTTTGTCACCGAGGTTCATTTCCTGTTTGCAGCAAAATGCTGAGGCCTGTTTACTATCCAATCTGAGTTGTGTTTTTGGTTGGAAGATTACTTTCTTCCTTTTTCTAAGGTATAATTTCCCTCTTTGTGTCGGAGGTTTTCCTCTATTATCCTTTGTAGGACTGGATTTGTGGAAAGAGATTGTGTAAATTTGGTTTTGAGTATCTTGTTTTCTCCATCGATGGTAATTGAGAGTTTTGCTGGGTATAGTAGCATGGGCTGGCATTTGGGTTCTCTTAGGGTCTGTATGACATCTGTCTAGGATCTTCTGGCTCTTATAGTCTCTGGTGAAAAGTCTGGTGTAATTCTGTTAGGTCTGCCTTTATAAGTTACTTGACCATTTTCCCTTACTGCTTTTAATATTTTTTTTTGTTTTGATTATTATATGATGGGACAAATTTCTTTTCTGATCTATTCTATTTGGAGTTCTGTAGGCTTGTATGTTTATAGTCATCCCTTTCTTTAGGTTAGGGTACTTTTCTTCTATAGATTTGTTGAGGATATTTTCTGGCCTTTTATGTTGGGATCTTTGCTCTCTTCTATACCTATTATCCTTAGGTTTGGTCATTGTGTCCTGGATTTCCTGGATGTTTTGGGTTAGAGATTTTTTGAATTTTGTATTTTCTTTGACAGTTGTGTCATGGCATCTTCTGCACCTGAGATTCTCTTCTATCTTTTGTATTCTGTTGGTGACTTCTGATAACTTTCCTAGGTTGTCTATCTCCTGGGTAGTCTCTGTTTGTGGTTTCTTTGTTGTTTTTACTTCCAATTTTATGTCCTGGATGGTTTTGTTCAATTCCTTCACTTGTTTCGTTGTGTTTTCTTGTAATTCTTTAAGGAATTTTCATTTTTCCTCTTTAAGGGCTTCTACCTGTTTACTTGTGTTCCCCTGTATTTCTTTGAGGGAGTTATTTATGTCCTTATTAAAGTTTTCTATCAGGATCATGAGAAGTGATTTTAAATCTGAATCTTGTTTTTTCTGTGCCATGGGGTATTCACCACTTAATATAGTAGGAGAACTAGTTTCTTATGATGCCAAGTAACCTTGGTTTCTGTTGCTTATGTTCTTGTGCTTGGCTTTTATCATCTTGTTATCTCTAGTGCTACTTTCCCTCATTGTCTCTGACTGAAGCTTATGTATCTTGTTATCTTTATTATGTCAGATCTTCTCAGTGTCCAGCTGTCTCTGTGATCCTATGATCCTAAGATCCTGGTTGTGATAGCTTCTGAGAGTCAGGCTACTTCTGGGATTTTAAAATCTTGGTGTTCCCTGGCTCCTGAGATCCTATGATCCTATTATCCTATGTTACTGAGCATGGTAGAGCTCCTGGGAGTCAAGTCTCCACTGGGTTTTGTGGGGATTGAATGCAGAGCTGGCACCCTATGACTGCTTCAGGCACTGGCACAGTACAGAAGTGTCCAGAGCCACTGGCCCTGATTAAGTTCCTGGGTCCCCGCGGGTCCCAGTTACTCCATGTTAGGGGGTACTGTGTTGTACTCTCATGTTTTTGGGCATGTTAGAACCCCTCAGAGTCTTGCTTCCTTTGGGTTTTGGGGAATTGGGTGCAGAGTTGGCACCCTATGACTGCCTCAAACAAGACTTTTCAAGTGATTACATTAGTCTTGCAAAAGAAACTTCAGCCTCATTAAGATAAAATTCAGAAGATGATTCATGAGGATGTAACAATGATATTCACTGACCCAAATTTAAAAAACAATTATAAGCCTGTTAGCTGTTTATTTTTAAAGCTTAAACAACTTATACTATGATATTCAGAAGCATAAGCAATTTTCATTAGGATGTGATCTTTGAAAATAGTCCAGGGAATTGAAATGATTAGTACTTACCTTGCAGCTCATAGGCTATTCTAGTTGTAGTCATGCTAGCTTTAGATATTTTCCTTACTTATAATTGAAGTTGCGTGTATTAATCAGGGTTATCTAGAGTCACAGAACTCACGGAATACACACACACACACACACACACACACACACACACACACACACACACACATATATTTTGCAACGAGTTATAGGCTGCAGATCAGCTAGTCCAAGAATGGCTAGCTATAAATGAAAAGTCCAAGAATTTGGTAGTTACTTAGTTGCATGAAGCTGAATGCTTTAGCATGTCTTTTGTATGTTCTCAAATTTCAAAGAAGTAGGTTTCTATGCCACTAAAGAAATGGATGTGCTAGCAAGACATGGGCAAACAGGTAAAGAACAAAATCTTGCTTCTTCCATGTCCTTATGTAGGATTCTAGCAGGTGTCACCCATATTAAAGGTATATCTTCCCACCTCAAGATTTGGATCAGAGATGTGCCTCAAAGGTCCAGATAAGAGGTAGATTCACATATTTTAAACCAAGCTCAACCCTACCCCCAATCTCTTACAGGTATGCTCTCTATATCTAGACTGTAGCTCACTCCAGACATAGTCAAGTTGACAATGAAAGATGGCTACCAAAATGAGATTATCAGAAAAAGAAATAAGAAATTCACTCAGGATATGTTAGTACCTGTGAGTGAAATAGACATGCTGCCTATTTGTGTTTAGGAGCTGAAAAAGAGGAGGCAAATTCAGGGGAGTATGAGGTGTTACGTTCTTTTTTTATTCCTTGTTAATTTCTTATTTGTTTTTTATTGGATATTTTATTTACATTTCAGATGTTATCCCCTTTCCCCATTTCCATCCCCCTACCCAGAAACCACCTATTCCATCCCTCTCCTCCTGCTTCTATGAGGATGTGCCCCCACCTACCCACCAAATCCCTCCTCCCACCCTAGAATTTCCTCTCACTGGGGTATCCAGCCTTCACAAGACCAAGGACTTTCTTTCCCACCTATGACCAACAAGGCCATCCTCTCATACATATACAGCTGGAGCCATCGGTCCCTCCTTATGTACTCCCAGGCTGGTGATTTAGACCCTGGGGAGCTCTGGTTGGTTGGTATTGTTGCTCTCCCTATGGGGCCACAAGCCTCTTTAGGTCCTGCAATCTTCTCTCTAACTTTTTGCTTGGGAATCCCATGATCAGTTCAATGATTAGCTGTGGGCATCTGCCTTTGTATATGTTAGGCTCTGGCAGACCTCTAAGGAGACAGCTATATCTTGCTCCTGTGAGCATGCACTCTCTTGCATCCACATCAGTGTCTGCCTTTGGTGACTGCATATAGGATGGATATCCAGGTGGAGCAGTCTCTGGACGGCTCCTCCTTCAGTTTCTGTCCCACACTTTGTCTCCATATTTGCTCCCATGAGTATTTTGTTATTCCTTTTAAGAAGGACAGAAGCACCCCATCAGAATTCCAACTCAATTTTTCATAGAGATAGAAAGAACAATTTGCAAATTCATTTGGAATAATGAAAAAACCCAGGATAGCTAGAACTATTCTCAACACCAAAGAACTTCTAAGATAATCACCATCCCAGACCTCAAGCTGAACTACAGAGCAATAGTGATAAAAACTGCATGATATTGGTACAGAGACAGACAAGAAGATCAATGGAATAGAATTGAAGACCCAGAAATGAAAACCCAGACACATACCAATGGTTACTTGATCTTGACAAAGGAGTTAAAATCATCTAGTGGTAAAATGACAGCATTTTCAACAAATGGTGATGGTTCAACTGGAGGTCAGCATGTAGAAGAATGCAAATTGATTCGTTTTTATCTCCTTGTGCAAAGCTCACGTCCAAGTGGATAAAGGATCTTCACATAAAACCAGATACACTGAAACTAATAGAAGAGAAGGTGGAGAAGAGCCTTGAATACTTGGGCACAGGAGAAAAGTTTCTGAATAGAACACCAGTGGCTTATGCTCTAAGATGAAGAATTTGACAAATGGGACCTCATAAAATTGCAAAGCTTTTGTAAAGCAAAGAAAACTGTCAATAGGACAAAATGGCAACCAACAGATTGGGAAAAGATCTTTACCAATCTTATATCTGATAGAGGGCTAATATACAATACATACAAAGAACTCAGGAAATTAGACTCCAGACAACCAAATAACCTTATTAAAAATGAGGTTCAGAGCTAAACAAAGAATTCTCAACTGAAGAAACTTGAATGACCGCGAAGTATCTAAACAAATGTTCAACATCCTTAGTCATCAGGGAAATGCAAATCAAAACAACCCTGAGAATCTTCTACTTCACACCAGTCAGAATGGCTAAGATCAAAACCTCAGGTGATAGTAGATGTTGGTAAGGATGTGGAGAAAGAGGAACATTCCTCCATTGTTGGTGGGATTGCAAGATGGTGCAGGTACTCTGGAAGTCAGTCTGGTGTTTCCTCAAAAAATTGGACATACCATTACCTGTGGATCCAGCTATACCACTCCTGGGCATATACCCAGAAGATACTCCAACATATAACAAGGACACATGCTCCACTATGTTCATAGCAGCCTTATTATAATAGCCAGAAGCTGGAAAGAACACAGATGTCTTTCAACAGAGGAATAAATACAGACAATGTGGTACATTTACACAATGGAGTAATACTCAGCTAATAAAAACAACGAGTTTATGAAATTCTTAGACAAATGGATGGAACCAGAAAATATTATCCTGAGTGAGGTAATCAAATCACATAAGAACACACATAGAATGCACTCATTGATAAGTGATTATTAGCTCCAAAACTTGCAATACCTAAGTTACATTCTTAATGGGCTGGAATGGCATACCTTCTAGGTACAGGCAAGATAAAAACAGCATTCAGAAATGCACGTGTGCCCAGTAGGCATTTGGAAACTCTTGCAAGAGCCAAGAAAATAAATTTGACAAAAAAAATCTGAAATCACTTTTATATTCTGCCCTATGACAACACATGATTATTTATCTGTTTTAGAACTCTCAAACTGAAAAAACGTGCATCACAGAGTCATAGTAATAAAAGCAGCATGGTGGCAACATTGAAAATTTAATTACCTGGGTGGGTGGGGGAGCTCTCCCTCATAGAGACAGGGGGAGGGAGGGAATGGAGGTTTGTGGAGGAGAAACTAGGAAAGGGAATAACACTTGAAATGTAAATAAATAAAATAACCAATAAAAATTGAAAAAAATTACCAAAAAATAATTTGTAAATGTTTATACACACACACACACACACACACACAGACACACACAGACACACACACATACACACACACAGACACACACACACACACACAGAGAGAGAGACAGAGAGAGACAGAGAGAGACAGAGAGAGGTCATTAATCACAAAATTGTGTAAAGTCTAATTTTGCTTACACTAAAATTGTTTTTTATTCTAGCTCCCTTATATTTTCATGTAGCATCTGAAGCTACCTTGTCGACCTGCACAATACTTTTTCTAGAACTTTGACTGAAATTACACTGTTGCTTTAGAGCAATTGAAGAAATTTAATATTTTAATTGTACAATGTGATTCATTTGATTTTCCTGGTGAAATTCTCCATTATTTTGGATCCTGTTTAATTTCAGCAGTGTTTTGTAGTTTTCTTTGTTGGAATCATAACTGTATTTGACTAAATCTATCTATGAGTACTGAGTGCTTTAAATGCAACTATTAATGAATTTGATTTCTAGTATTTTGATTTCTAATAATTCTTTGTTAACATATGGAAAGGTCAGAATTTTAGCTGATATTTCACTCTCTGACTTCCATAAATTTATCATTTAGTTGTTGCGTAGATCTCTTACTGTCTTCTCAAATAAACATGGACCATGGGAATAAAGGCGGCTGTGCTTTTTACCATAAAAAAATTATATAGGATAAAAAATTTTTAAACTGAAAGTCATCAAAAATATGTTTGTTTTTTTTTGTGTATTGGATCTCTTTTTCTCCATTTTTATTTAGATGCAATCGCTTAGCTATTACTCTAAATACAAATCTCCTCATATTCAGAATATTGCTGCATCTTAATATATTTTGTATTAATAAAGAAACATCCCACTGCAAAGTGTGGAAATCCATGTTACTTTTCTCTTTTGTGTGGCCTCTAGCCATATTTTAAAAATTACAGAATTACTTCTATGGTTACAAGATGATGGGTGGGATGGGAGTGTACAGACTCTGCAGTTGTCTGTTTCCTACCTAAATGAATAACATATTGACTTAACTGATATTCCAGCAACTTAGGGTAGTCAAAGCAATTTCCTCAGGATACTGAACCCTACAGATATTACTCTGCTAGATAACTCAAATTATCAAGTATTTTAAAGGTCAAATCCAGAATCTCTCTGCTATCTCACAAGTGTTATTGTGAAAGAGTTCAATAAAACATTTGCTTTGCTTTCATTCTTTAATTTTCACTGGTAGTGGGACTTTATGTAAGCATATTATATTTGTGGACATTCTAACCATAAATTGTACACATAGATCATTGACAACCAAATCCCTGTAATTAGTGAATTATCTGTGGTGGAATGTGAAGCGATTCCCTGTGGAGCAAATCAATTATCATCTGTCTGTAGCTTGAGTTTAAATCGGTTTATTTGTTTAAGACTCCAGGTTGGGAAAGATGGGCTCATTAAGACAATTACAAAATGAATGGAGGCAGCAGATTCTATTAGGAAAGAAATGCCTGCAATCTCATTCTGTATTAATGAAAATATTTTCACTTTGACAGCTCAGTTCAAGCAGAAAATGATTATTTTTTTAGACAAAAGAAATAAATGTTAGTGTACATACACATCTGTTTTGAATAATTCCCTGTAGTATGCTTTGTGGCTTTATAATAACAGGCTTTGTCATCCAACACAAAACTTCTTTTCTCAGCTCTTTCAATGTGAGGAGACAAATAAATACAACTTTGACCAGTATTACTAAAGCTTACAAGAACATCAAATGTGTACAATTTTCTTTCTTTTCACAACCATCTTTCTGTCAGAAACTATGACTGCATAGTTTTGACTATAAATTCTAAAATGTTCATATGTCAACGTGATGTAATGCAGATGTTATGTTTATAGTCAGCTGTTGGGAAGGGGGGCCGTTGCCACTAACTGCAGTGAAAATTGGAGAGACATTTGGAAAGATTCCAGAGGAATGAGGAATGTGTTGCTGCAAATCTGCTTCTAGGCTCTAGCCAAGTCTTGTATTAGAAAATCTTTTTGCTTCAGGATCATGTTTTCTTTGGAGGTAAGAAACAAAGCAACTTTTTTCCAAATGAAGAGAATGGAACATTTTACTCTCATATGTTGCCTTATCTAAAACTCCTCCAAACTCCCACTGAGAACTAACAAATTACATACTTAAGCTGTTCATGGAATCTCACTGAACAGCAGACTTCCGCTGTGCTGGGAAATCTCCAGCTGACTGTTGTTCAAGGAAGTCCTAAAGGCAAAAACAATTGGACTCTTGAGACTCTATCAGGGAAGAAAAACAAGGACAACATCCTTGAGCAGAAAACATATTTAATTGTGTACAGCATGTATTGTGGTTAGAGGCCCTTGTTTGGGTTGTTGGGTGACTGCTCAATGGTTATGGGAGAAAGTTCTGCTTCATTTATCCAGTCATTGAAACTTTGTTCCACAATTTAACCCACCATGAAACCTTGAAACAAAGTTAAATAAATTCTCTGTATATCAATGTGTATATTTTAAATTTTTTTCTTTCATTGAAAATAAATTATTTTCTCACATAATATAATCTGATTATGGTTTCCTCTCTTTCTACCTCTCAGTTTCTCTCCTCCAATCCTCCTTTCCAGGCCTATTCCCTTTCTGTTTCTCATTAGAAGAAAACACGATTTTAAGAGATAACAACAACACATAACAAAGTAAAATATAAGATAAAACAAAATGCATCACATTGAAGTCGAACAAGACAAACAAAGCCCACTTGCTGGCACACTTAGGAATCCCATAATTACACTAAGATGGAAATCATAATGTATTCACATAGGACCTGGTGCAGACTGGTGCAAGTCTTGTGCATACTGCTTGGTTCTCTGTGAGTTCCTATGAGCTTTGCATATGTTGATATAGAGGATCTTGTTCTCTTGGTGTCCCACATCCCCTCTTGCTCTTACACTACTTCCACTTCTTCTTCGTTGGGGTTCCCTGAGCTCTGAGGGGAGTAATTTCATGGAGATATCAAATTTAGGGTTGAGTGTTTCAAGGTCTCTCTTTCTGCATAATGCTGTGGGTTTCTGTATTTGTTTCTATCTTCTGCAAGAGAAAGCATCTCTGATGATAGCTAAGCAAAGCACAGATCATATTTGTATTTTGGGATCTGAAATTTCTCACTCTGGATGTTTGTTTGTTTTCATGTTGTCTTATTTTTCAATTAATTAATTAATTTTTAACAGTTGAGTGAGAGGATAGAGCATCTTTTGGGTTTATACCCAAGAGTGTATACACAGTATTGAGGTATATCAATTCTTATCTTCTTAAGGAACTGCCATACTGATTTACATAGTGCTGTACAAGTTTGTATTCCAACCAGCAATAGATGAGTGTTCCCCTTGCTCTACAGTCTCTTGAGCACTGTCTGTCACTTGTTTAATTGCTTTTACCCATTATGATGGATGTGGGTTGACAATTTAGAGATGTAAAATGCTAATATTAACTTGATAAGGTTTCATGGGTACAGTTAACAATATCAACCCTAGTGGAATACAGTGGGTGTCATATGAACATGACTTTATTGATAACAAACCTCAATGCTACTGAACATCTGTTAGGTTCTTGCAAATTAGAGGAGAATGGAAGAGAAAAAATATTGTTGTAGATTTTTAAACAAAATTGAGCAAAAAAAAAAAAATATCCTCTCCTGGTACAGCTAGTATAATATTAGACTGATAAATTAATCAGGATATTTTTAATATTGACTTAATATTTTAACATTCTAAAATATAAATATTAAGTATCACTCATAAAATATATTAGGCAAAGGAAGTCTACTATTTGCTTATAGCAGACTTACTATTAAAATCACAAAGGTTTTGGCTACAAACAGTGAAATATACCATCTGTGTATGACAGGAAATGACTTGAGTATGAATTGCAGCCTAATTACCTAAAGTTATTGTGTGGTTTCATTGACCATATGTTCTTGGTCAAGTTGACTGTATATAAAGCATTTCAATTAAGATAGATGTCAAGTGCACAGTAGTAATAAATATGGTACTAAATAATTAAAGCATGCTGATTTATGTGCTTTTATTTTTATTTGCTTTTGCTTTTATCAGAAAACATGTATTCACTATTTAAATTATTGTTAATATGGAAATTCATTTGTGGGGCTTGGAAATCATAATATCACCATCGTTTTTTACTATAAAAATACTTGGAAGAGATCAATTATGAAGAAAGTTCATGTAGCACATATTTTGTGAGGTTGTAGATCCAAGTGTCATGGTGTAACACCACAGTGACCTACTGTGACAGCTAGCTCTAAATGTTAGTATAATATAGAACCACTTGGGAAGAGAATTCCAATAATAAATGTCTATATTGAGTTGTTCTATGAGCATGTCTTTGGATGATTATTTTAAGTTAATTGATATAGAAAGAACCAATTCAATTTTGTAAAAGCATTCCATAGGGCAAGAGTAGTCACCTAAATGACAATGAGGAAATTGAGCTAAAGACAAACAAGGATCAAGAAAACATCTGTGCACTTGTGACTGTGGGTGTGATGTGAGAAGCTGCTTCCATCCATTGTGGTTATCACATCTTCACAATGTTGGACTGTAACTTAGAATTGCAAAGTAAAGAAATATTTTTCTCCTCTAAGTTGCTTTTAATCATAATATCTTATCCAACAGAAATGAAATAAGAATGCCCAGACTCCATTTCTTCAAGGAATAATAACAATGGTGACAGTTTGTGTATATATCTTGAACCAGACTTAATGGCAGCTGCAACGTTCCTTTTTAAAAATTATATACTCACTGAAGCTATGAAAGATAACTACTTTCTGAGTGTTAACCCCCAATCATCTTGAGGTGGCTACTCTTGGTTGTCAACTTGACTACTTCTGGAACTTAAACCAAAAATGGAGGGCATACCTGTTAGGGATTTTACTTAATTTGAAATAGGAAGCTTTCTTTCTCTCTTTTTTAAGCAAAAAATAATTTTTATGTGCATTGTTGTTTTGCCTGTGTGTATGTCTGGATGAATATGTCAGATCTTGGAGTTAGAAACAGTCTTGAACTAGTATGTAGGTACTGGAAATTGAACCCTGTGAAATTGAACCCTTGTCCTGTGAAAGAGCATTTAGTGCTCTTAATCACTGGCCAATCAATTCAGCCCTAGAAGACTCACTTCTAATCTGGATCTGTGAGTTAGGAAGATATGGCTTTAATCTAGATTTGTCAAACTGGGAAAAGGCATGCCATTAATCAGGATCTCAAGGAAGGAAGAGGCACCTTTAAGCTAGGGCACACTGTCTTCTGGAAGGCTATATAAGAACATGTAAAGAGGAAGCTTTTGCTTTTTGCCAGTTTGCTGTCCCTGCAAGCTGATTATTCTCTCTCTTTAGAACCTACTTGTTTGGGATTTCAGCATATAATGAAAATCATGGAGACATCCAGCCTCATGGGCTGAGCAAGACTGGATTCTTCAATTTTTCATTCACAACCAGCCATTGTTGAACTAGCTGAATTGCAGCCTGTATATCATTATAATAAATTATACTTTTAAATATAGAGATTCATTTTATAAATTCTGTTACTCCAGAGAACCCTGACTAACACAGACGCAAAGAATCTGCATGAGCCCTCCCTCTTAAAAATATCATCACCCTTTAATATTTGAATTTTTACCAAATAAAATTATTGATATTGGGAATATCTCTTTAAGATGTCACATTTGACAGAGCAGTAATAAATGGAATTCCATGAAACTGAAAATCTTTTACAAAGCAAAGTGTACCATCGGTAGGACACAGCAGCAACCTACAAAATGGAAAAAGATTTTCACCAACTCCATGTCTGACAGAGGTCTAATAACCAATATATATTGAAGTCAAGAAACTAAACATCAACAAACCAAATAATTCAATTAATGATGGGGTACAATCTAAACAGAATTCTCAACAGAGGAATCTCATATGGATAAGAAGCACTTAAAAATAAGGATGGATGGGGGCACAACCTTATAGAAGCAGGAGGAGGGGAATTGGATGGGGTTTCTTGGGGGGCAAGGGGGAAGGTGATAACATCTTAAATGTAAATAAAATATCCAATAATAAAAAAGAAGTGTTCACCATCCATAGCCATTAGAAAAATGCAAATCAAAATGACTAAGAGATTCCATCTTACACTTGTCAGATAGCTAAGATAAAAACCACAAATGATATCTCACACTGGCATGCTTGTGGAGCAAGGGAAACATTTCTCTATTGTTGATGGGAATGAAAACTTGTACAGCCAATTTGGGAAACTATATGACAGTTTCTCAGAAAATTGGGAACTCATATACCTCAAGACCCAACTATATCTCTCCTGAGCGTATACTCAAAAAATGTTCCATCTTAGCACAAGGATGCTTGCTCAACTATATTTATAGCAGCTTTGTTGTAATATCCAAAATTGGGGGAAAAAACCTTAGAAGTTTCATAAGTAAAGAATGGATAAAGCAAATGTAGCACGTTTATGGAGTGGGGAATTACTCAGCTGTTAAAAACAAAATAACCTTCTGAAATTTGCAGGCAAATAGACCAAGCTAGAAGAAATCATCTTGAGTGGGGTAACTCAGACCCAGAAAGACAAAAATGATATATAATCACTTATATGTGCATGTCAGCTGTAAAGAGAAGGATAAACATGCTATAATCCGGAGATACAGAGGGGCTAAATAACAAGGAGAGCTCGATAGGAGACATATGGATTTCTCTGGGAAGGGGAAAATGTAATAGATTTGGGGAGTGGGTGAGTTGGGAACAGGAGGGAACAGGTGTGGAGAGATGATGGGAGATAATATTGGGGAAAACAACTAGAATTGAGCAGGGGCATTTGGGCATGAGATAGAAACATAGTGCAATGGTAACCTCTCAGCTAAGACTCCTAGTAATGGGTGATATGGAGCCTGAACAACCCATCTTCTGTAAACAGGCAAGGCTTCCAGTGGAGGTATTGAGACACCAATACAGCCACAAAACCTTAGATGTGCTGGGATAAAGGTTGCACAGAACTTGTGGTAGTGGCCAAAAAATTTACTTGTCCAACTTGTGATCCAAAGAATCAACTAACTAGAGTTCATGTGGGCCCACAGAGACTGAATCAAGAAGTCTCTAAGCATCTGATGTAGGTCCTCTACACAAATGCTTGTGTAGCTTGGTGTTCTTGTGGAATATCTAATAGTGGAGATGGGGGATGTCTCTGAGTATTTTGCTTACATTTGGGACCATTTTTTTTCTTCTACTGGGTTGCATTACCTAACCTTAAAATGAGGGAGATGTACTTAGTCTTATTGCAACTTGATATGCCATGTTTGGTTGCTATTCTTGGGACCCCTACCCTTTTATGAGTGAAATTGAGGAGGAGTGGATCTGGGGGGAGAGGAAAGGTGTGGGGTGATGAAGACTATGGGAGGGAGGAGAATCTGAGATTGTGAGGTAATATATGAGAGAATAAAAATAAAGACTCCTACCCCCACAGACATTGCAGGTATGGCTGTTGTGTCACATGTGCATCAGTAGTAACACAGAGAAGAGAGACTATGTCTACACTCAGTCTCCTGACCTATGAACATATCAACAATTAGTATTCTACTTAAGGAAAAAAATCAAGTCTGAGATGACCATCAGTCTGATGCTGGGGCCGGGGACAGGTAGATAGCCTGAGAGGACCACCAGTCTATTGCTGCACAGACCCAGATTGGCTCCCAGGGTTGACCGACCCAGACATGGAGCTAGCCAGAAACCAGTCTGATGCCACAAAGGTCTGGGGAGGACCTGCCTATGATTGAGATGACCCCTGCTGATGCCATAATGCATATTATGTCTCCTGAGACAACCCCTGAGATAACACCAGAACTCAGAGGCCCCTGTGCACCACCAAGAGTTATTGTAGAAATTACTTAATCCAGACCCTGAGATTTTACCTTGCCTTTGACCATTTAGTTCCTAGATAAAAGACATATACATCCTTTATATCAAGTTCTGGGCAGATATCTATTCTCTCTGCTATTAGAATCTACTTTTCTATTAATAACTCTTACTTTCTCTTTACTCTAATTGGACAGATCTCAGGGCCACATTTTCACGACTTACCTAACTAATGGTGGCTTCTCCTTCCTCTTCTATCTTCTCCAGTTCATGGTTCCCCAGTGACCCCAAGCCCAGGAAACCTAAACTCCACCTACGTCTCTTCTGTCTAACTACTGGTGATTGGCATGTTTATTTACTAATCAGAAATAATTTGGGGAAAAGTCTACATTCAGGTTCTCTGTCTCTAAGACAACCAGGTCTTGGGGGTCCAATATTAGCAGCATTAAAATATAAGCAGCACCAGGCCAACCCATTACATTTCCCATATTTTATCTAATTAAAAAGTCTCTTTTTTCTTATAATAACAAACAATACATATTTTAAACAATTATGGAAATTATTAAGTTTGAATTACCTTTAAATTCCAGTCTATTTGTATTTGTAACTTGGATGATGAACCTTGTAGGGTTGTGAAAGGAGTCTTGGTTTTTGGTAGAAGCACTGGCTGGAAGTAGCCCAAAGACCCTGCAAGGGACAGGCATTTATTCCTCTGTGCTCCCAGAATCCAGGCTCCTAACACTGTGGCGTGGAACTCCATTAACTTGCACTGTTCAGTCATATAGGGCAAGGCTTCTAACAGCCCCTCCATAGGTAGAGGGCATGACTACAGGCCTCAGCCTCAAGAGATTTACATACTAATGAGATACCTGAAGGCCAGAGGGCATAGCCAATTAAGCATTCTTGACCAGACCCCCCCACCCCTTTCGTCCTCCATAATTAACTTAGGTGTACCCTGAGTTTCACAGGGGTTGCATATCCAGATTCAACCATCATCCGTCATACCAATAAAGCCATTTTTGAAAACACATGGACTTTCTCAGGTTATTGGGGCTTGCCATCTTGGAGCCATTGTGTTCCAGCCACAGGGACCTGCAGAACCCTACCATCTATTCTATCTTAATGTGTTTTCAATTCTCTACCTAAAACATCTTTGATTCTAACTTGTTTTAACATCTTTTTAAAAATTGGATATTTTATTTATTTACATTTCAGATGACATCCCCTTTCCCTATTTCCCCTCCCTAAAAACCCTGTATCCCATCCCCCCTCTTTCTTTTTGCTTTTATACCATTTTAATTGCATGTAAGCATTAAGGTCAGTTCTAGGTTGAGGAACTACCAATACAATAGATGTAAATAGTCAAGGAACAAGCAAGACAATAAACACAAATAGTCAAAGAAAAAGCAAGGCAATAAACAAAATTTTGTGGACACTCCCATGATCAGAATAACTAAAATATCTGAGTCAACATCCATGTTAGACCTAGGACATGTTCTTAAATCCTAAACAACTTAAGTTTCATTGTGAGACTATAATTATCTAATCTTTAACCCCCTTAGAAATTTGAGAAGGAAAAAGTATTTGAGAATGCAGAAAGTACAGGAACACAGCTTCCACAATTTAAACGATTGGCAAAGACAACTGACAGCCTATAAACAATCTTCAACATTCCTTATAACATTGGAGCATCTATCTTCAGCTTTCTGACCCAGAACATCTGACAGATCTTATGTGAAGCAGGAATTAGGAAGGATTAGCTTACCTTGTCTTGGCAGAGCTTAACCATTGACTATTCTGCATCCATTTGTCTTTTTTGGACATCATTTTGTCTCTAGATAAAGTTAGGGCATTTCTTGCCCAGGGCAAGCTTGCCACAACTGAAGCAAATGTCCATGGAGATATTGATGCTCATCATCTTCTTTGAAGTGAAATGAGGGTATTGTCAGGAGCAGACATGTCTTATAAACTAAAGATTTTTAAAATAATGTAATGATTTTAAATGGCATATTCTGCGGATCTCTGACACTCTGAACAAGCAAACATTGCCTGTCTCCAGCTACCTATTATCTGTATAACCTAGAATGTATATTTTTGTGATAATCCAGACTAGTATCCAACATGACTATGAGTTTGACGAATTGACAAATTGCATTATGTAATCATCCTAAACAGTTTGTAATAGCAGCCATTAAAAAGACTGTGACTACACCCAGTATTTCAAATGAGCTGCACAGGTACAATGACTATTTTAGAGTAACAAAATTAATTTTAAAATTTGTATCAATATAAATCAATTAAAACCTTAAATCTGAATCAATATAAAAATTCTGTACCAATGTAAGAAAATATAACACTAATTCTGAATCAAAACATAAATAACTCTACCAATGTAAGATTATGGCTTTAAAGTGTCTTTATTTAAGAGTAGATTTAATAATCCATCCCTATTTGTCTAATTTCTATAATATTATTATATCTGCCTTTTTCTTCTCAACCTTTTGACTTTACCTAAGAAAGAAAAAAAGAATAGAGAAGAGGGAAGAGAAATCTCTGAGTATAAGCCCTCTATTTAGTTTCCTTCCTGTCCAAAACTATAATTACTTGTAAATTATCCCTTAAAATGACAACATATCTATAATTTATAAAATGACTAAAACTATTTGTCTCAACTTAAGGGATTGGAATGATGATTTTCTTCTAATTGCTTCCTGTTAAATTGGGCCAAAGTATTTCTGTTTGAGTCCAAAAGGAAATTTGAAAAATGGTTAAGTCAAAATAAAGTTAGCTGGCATTATTTGTTGCCAAGTCTTTATATGTTGAGAAAGTTCAGGGCTTAACTGAAGTACTGATTGGTATAGTCTGAACTACTGGATAAACCAAGCAAAGTCACTGATGATTAG
Organism: Rhabdomys pumilio; assembly: GCA_030674055.1. Classification (NCBI taxonomy): domain Eukaryota; kingdom Metazoa; phylum Chordata; class Mammalia; order Rodentia; family Muridae; genus Rhabdomys; species Rhabdomys pumilio. The sequence goes on along the minus strand of JANHMN010000004.1, from coordinate 144,686,170 downwards.
CAGTTTTTTCCTGAAGCTGTTCTGGACAGAAGTCTCTGGAAACAGCATAAGTTGAGGCAGGATCAGGTAAAGAGCTGGAACAGCTGGTCACTTCAGCATCCCCAAGGGTAAATCTTGTCAGGGCTGCCTTCTTAGTGTTTTATTTTGTAATATATAAACCTTATAACCAAGATTTAGTTCTGTTAATATATTTGTACAAAATGTGCAAGGTGCACAGATTATTTAAGAGTGAAATTTTGTTCCTTGTTTGAGCAGGTAAAAGACAACTGTCTTCTCTGAGTTAGTTTGATCAACAGCCAAATTAGAATAAATCATCATTCATGCCATATGAAGGATGGCATGATGAATTTTGAGAATTCTGTAGCCAAAAAAATTTGTAGGCTATGTATAGCTGATGATTTGGATGGAGACATTTTTATGTCTCAGCAAATTTTACTGTTATTCCTATGTAGAGAGATCAGCAATTCATATTACTTATATATACTGTCTGGTCTTCTTGACTTTTTTTCATTCCTGTCTGCAGTCAAGATCTTTAGGGGGGTCTTCCTCTATAAAATCTTATTCTTATTACTTTGGAAGGAGTCCAAAGCCTATTCTTTCCTGTTAACACAAATACAGAGCTTCTCTCCCAAAATAGCATGTCACTGGTCCAGAAAGCCTAAAATGTATCAAAAGTATAGACTGAGTGATTTTTATCAGCCTTTTTTATTTAGGACTGCTCTACCTTGACCTCTCAAATAGAGGATTTGTAATATTATTATAACCACCAAACTTATAACTACCTTTATTTTCATAATTAAAACAATTAAAATTTTAAAACAATTATTGTTATTTATTGAGATAAGGTTTTTCAGTGTAGCCCAAACTAGCCTGGATTAGTCTGTAGATTAGGTTGCTTCAGACTCATAAGAAGCCTAACTATCCTTGCCTTTGTCTCCTAAGCATTGAGCTCAAAGGCCTGAATTTATTTATTTATTCATGTCTCCTTAAAAACATTTAAACAATTTCCACTTATTTCTCCCTTCTATGGAAATTAATATCTCTGTGAATAAATATACTTACTTCCCCTTTCTCTTCATATAAATTAAATTAATATCCTTTTCTACATTTATCTTTATTTAAATTTCATTTTATTTACTGTATAACCCTATTCTCAGGCCATCATGTATGTGT
>JANHMN010000004.1:144649981-144664997 GCA_030674055.1 Rhabdomys pumilio | reverse complement strand
GACAAGGCCATCCTCCCCTACATATACATCTGGAGTCATGGGTCCCTCCCTATGTGCTCCCAGGCTGGTGGTTTAGACCCTGGGGAGCTCTGGTTGTAAACCTTACTTTAAAATACAGTTTTGTTTGGTGAGTTATGATTTTCACTTAATAGTTTTCTATGACTCACTTTCCTAAATTCTATGAACATCTACTGCTTGATGATAGATTGCATAGCCAGTTCACTTTAATGTCTCATGTTAGTGTTTTAATATTTAGCCCAGGAAATGTCTGTTGTAAACCAAAAACCCACTATAAGGCCAGCAGAAGAACTTGGCTTTGAGGACTCTAGGGTGAATTTCAAAATCAGTTCCTAGTTGCCCATAGACTCCGCTTAACTGTCCACAGGCTTCCAAACAGCACATGATGTCATATTTCATCTGTCTCACCTCACTTTAGCCATCTGGTTGCTATAATAGTTTTCATTGTCGCAGTTCATTTAGAACAGCAGAATCTTAACTGAATCAGTATGGAGGAGTATGGACAGAACCAGATGCTGATGAAACTGTCTCTACATCCTGAGACCCCCACCCCTACATTGGTAATGAGCTGACCTTCAAAACCAGATTGTATCTATTCCGAGCATATTTTCTCCTTAAAAAAAAAACTGGTACTGATGTTGCTATTGCTCTGAAGAGCTCATTTCTTTATACAGCATATCAGTTTTCTCCCTTAAAACATGCTGTTATATAATAATGTATTACTGTCTGTCTCAGAATCTTTACTTGCTCTGGTATCTTTGGCTATTTGGTAAACTTTTTTAAATGCTTCTACTCACACACCAAATGCTTTTTGGAAACAAAAGCAGGAAATAACAACTTTGAGAGCTGTGTGTCTTCTGGGACCAAGGCTGAATTCTGAAGATAGCACTAGTCAAATTTCTACCCACAATATGTTAATGTACACCTCTGACTATAAATAATTACAAAATAGAATTTTACTTAAATTTACTTTTTCTGAAATTAAGTTCTTTAAAATGTTTAAGTTGTGAAGGTTCACAATAGTGTCCTAGAACTAGAAGTCTTGACCAATAGTCTGGGAATCTGAACACCAGCCCAGTTGCTGACAATCTTTTCTGCCTGGTTGTCTTAAAGCAATGTTGTTACTCTTTGTAGAAGTTAGTGACTCTGTCTCGAAAAACCAAAAAAAACAAAAAAACAAAAAAAAAAGAAAGAAAAAAGAAGTTAGTGACTAAAATTTACTGTGCAGTTAAAAATCCCCTCAAAAGGAAAAAAGACATAGTTCCTTCACTATGATGAAGCTGCTGACTTCTGTTCAGGCCGCCAATGGTCTCATATGGAGTTATGAAATTCTAGAAAAAGCTCAAGCAGAGTTCAATTATCAAAACTGGATTAGAACTCCACCTAAGAGGAACCTGAAGTGCCTATAAATCAGTAAAAAGTTGAAGAAAATAAGTGGGAACCCCAATAGGAAGGTGGATGAAAAGCAAATTAAATGATAATAAAGATTCCATAGTATTTAGTATTTTGACTTTTAGATGGTGATAAAACTGGAGGGGGCAAGGAAAAGAAGGGAATGAGAGAGGAAAGAGAAAGGATAAAGGGAGACAAAACTCAAATTCAGTAATACCACTTACTTTAGTAAATTATAAACCAAGCAGAATTTAGAGTAAGTCTTTCTTATGATTTTCTGTTATGTTTTTCATACTATTTACTTGTGGTGGATGGTGATATTCTGAACTCCAAAGTCTATGCTCCAAAATCTGTGCTTCCTTCCTTTGTGATCATTTTGAAATGATTTCATAAAATTTTAGATAATATTATACAACTCTGAAATATACAATGGCCAACTCTTTCCCCCGTGTTTTCTCTACTGCAGTCTAATTCTAATTTTCCATTTCACTCAAGACATGGAACTTTACATAGTGCTCTCCTTCTCCAGTACTTCAAGAACTTTCAAATAGCTTTCATTTTTCCAAAATCCAAAATCCACAATATATTCTTCATTGTTAAAATAACTACACAGATGCTTAAAATGATAAGCTTCACATATTTTTGATTAAGTTTTATTTTGGGAACAGTTTTTGGGTAACAGTATATTGAGGACATATATGCCCTGTCTATACACATCTATTGCCTCTCCCATTACCAATGGGCCCCAACATAATTATTTATTTTTTATTGTTTCACTATTCTTGCTGTGAAAAATGCTCTGACAAAACCTAAAAGATAAAGGGTTTATTTTACTTTAATCTCCCTGAGAAAATCCACCATTGATGGGGAGTCAAGCCAGAAACTCAAGCAACTAGTTACATTATATCTGTAGTCAAAGTAGAGAGAGAAAGACTTCCTGGATTCTGTTCAGGTGTTCCCAGCTGATTGTCTCCTTTCTTACACTTTCTTACACTTCAGCAGTCTTTATTTAAGGATGATGTTGTCTACAATCATCTGGATCTCCCAGCACGAATTAACAATCCAAACAGTTCCCCATAGCTATGTACACAGGCCAACCTGGTCTATGCAATTACTCATTAAAACTCTCTTTCTAGGTGATTATAGACTGTGTTAAGATGACAATCAAAACTATTCAGTTTATCTGCATATTACTGAGCCTATATCAACACATCACTCAAATGTCATAGTTTGATTTAATGTTTACTAAGTTACATAGTCAGATTGAGTGCTGACAAATGTACAGTGACATCAGTTCTTATCAAATACTCATACAGAAAAGTTTCTAACAAAGAGGCTTAGTTCCTCTTAATTTTCCATTTAATCTGAGACTGACGGTTTTTTTTTTTTCAGTTTCATAGTCACCATATTTTTTATTTATTCAGATCATGGCATCATGAATCATTGATGTCTTTCACTTGGTAATAAAATTTTAATGTTCCTCCTTGTGTATTCACAGGTTGACATCTTAATTATATTTATGCAGGATAAAATATTTTCTAAGTACATCACATGGTATTTATCTACTCATGTAAGAATGGTTTAATTTCTTCTAAGAAATTTTAAATTATTAACCGAAACTTAGCAGCATAAGAACATAGTTTTATGTAAATGTAATATTTCATCTTCTTTAGATAAATAAAAAGTAATTTCTTGAAGGAATGGTAAGAGAATAATTAAACTACTTTCACAATTGTCTAAGCTATTGCATTCCTATCTCTAATAAATGAGAGTTTCAGTTACTGCTCATCTCTGTAAAGGTGTAATACATCTGATGTAGCAAATGTAGATTTTTGTCAATTTTAATCTGTAAATAGTAGCATTTTTTCAGTTTGTTTTATTTTATATTTGTTTTCTTCAGGACATGTTTTTTCTGTGCAGTCATAAACTTTCTCTATAGACTATGCTGGCCTCAAACTCAAAGATATACCTTTCTCTGTCTCCTGAAGTTTGGGATTAAAGGCATGTGCCACCATTTTCTGACAATATCTGATAGTTTTAAACTCATAATTTTCTAATGACATATAATGCTGAACATCTTTTCTTCTGTGTCTTTTTTCATAATAAAAAATTAGGAATTTCAGTAGTTTATATAAGACAAGTTTATGTTTAACACAAGTTCAGATGAAAATTAATATCAGTTTGAACAAAAAGGATTTGGTTACAGAAAGTGATATTTGGTTGTGATCGCAGTTTAAAACATCCATAGAAAAGGGAGAATAATATAAAAGTGCTGAAATAATTGCAACATATTTTCTTCTGATAATCATAGAATATGTATTCTTACAGGGTCTACAAATGCATGAATATATTTGACATTTTCTCTATGGAACAGCTGAAAACTTTAAAACCTAAATTTTCTCTCTCCTCCCTTAATTCCTGGTCATATATCTAGTCTGTGTTTACTATGATTAAAGCATCATAAAAATAAAGTAAATATGAGTATTAGGAATTATAGTTTTAGATTTCTAATAGGTATGTGAAGTTGTCACACTTGGATGCATTTTCACATCTTCAAACATAAAACAGAATTGTCTATAAATGAAGAAAATTGTGTGGCAACATCAGAAATTGTCCTTGTGAACCTTTGGCATCACACCAATACAAATACACTAACTTAAACTAGAGTTCCAGCAATTTCTGTTTAACATAGCAATCTTTTTTATTTCTTTCAATGTAACCTCTAGTTAGCACACTTACTGAAATTTGGGGCAGATTATAACCAAACTAGTCTTTGTGTATGCTAATATATTAAGTGAAACTCAGATGATGAGTAAAGTTAATGAATCTCAAAAATTACATATCTTCTACAATATAAAATATAACATGCTGTATTTCCTTCATTATTTTAAGCACCCTAGTTGTCATAACGATGGAAAAATTTGAATTTCTTGGAAGGACAAGCTAAAATATTGAGTTTCACTAATCATCATTACAATATGCAAAAAACCTGAGTTTGTGGACTAACAGAAACATACTGAATTGAGAGTGGAGGCTGGAAGTCCAAAATCAGTATGTCAACATCCTATGCTCTTTCACAGAGGTTTTTTTCTTGAGTCTTCTTTACTCATGATGATTTATTGAAATAATTTATATTCTGTGGTTTGCTTCATCCCTTCATCCTCAGTGGTTACTTTCTCCTTTAGATTTTATTCACTTGTTCTTTCCTCTACATGTGCCTGACTCTGTGTTCAAAATTTTCCTGTTTATAAGACCTTATGTCTAATACCTGAAGTAAGGTCTGGCCTTGTTTTACAATGATAAGGAAAGAACACTTTTAAATAAAAACATTTCTGAAGTTTCGGAGCTCAACACTTCTTTGTCAGCAGACACAATTAAACCTACCATATGAGGACCTTTTGGCTAAATTTAAATTTTAGTCTGATTATTTTTTCTTTTATTGCATTTATGGTGCATGTTTGTATGTGTAGGTATGCATGGTGTGTGTGCATTTTTGTGTATAAATACAGTCACATGTGGAGGTCAGAGATTCAGCTATTGTTCTTCTTTTCCACCATATTTGAGGCAGGGCTTTTGTTTTTGTTTTTCACTGGATTTATCTGACTCCCTGACCCATGACTCCAGAGGATTCTGTTTCTACCTCCCATATCACTATAGGAATGCTAGGCTAACAGACGCTTGTTACCACAGCAGACCTTGCTTTACAAGGGTTTTAGAAATTTTAACTTAGGTCCTTGTTCTTGCATAGCAAATATTTTTCCATAAAGTTACCTCTTTAGCCCCCTAAATTTGTTGTTTTGATGTTTGTTATTCAAAAGATATTATGTAGCTCATGCTGGCTTCTAATATTCTGTGAAACTGTGTAGTGGAAATGGTGTGGCTACCTCTATGTAAACACTGGGGAATTGTCACAGCTTTAAAAGCATTCCCTAGAGGAGGACCTAATTGATGACGGCCTGAGAGACCCAGGATTGCAGTTACAGACAATGCCAGCCAATTGGAAACTGTTGTTTAGAAGAGATACTTTCTTAGGGCCAATGAGGTACAGGTGGAGGGTACTAAAAGAGCTTTCAGGAGCATTCAGATGAGCTTGCTGCAACCCCAAGGGCACGAGGGTCAGCTGGGGCTGACTTTGAAAAACTCTGATCAAGAAAGATCAATAGATGATATCTAGATATCGAGAGAGAGAGAGAGAGAGAGAGAGAGAGAGAGAGAGAGAGAGAGAGAATGTTTATTCATTTCTGTATTCCAGTTCTAGGCCTTCTAGATCATTTGATAGCATTATGTTTTACAAATTTCTCTGAACTATGCATTCCATGTACTCAGTTGAAAAATGATCTGTATAAGTTGCTAAAGGAGCCTCGAGTCCATTTGTTCATCCCAGTCTTCAATCTAAAAGTAACCCTGTAAAATAAAGCAAAACAGAACAAATCATATGATAAAGTAATATTAGAGATTTTATGCCATAAACCCACTGAATAAACATTTGTAGGAGAACATTTATACAAAAAAAGACATAGCAGATCTCATTTGAATATAATTCACATTAAAGAAATTAAAAAGTCATTTTAGTTAGAAGGAAAATTATACATTTTAATAATTAGTTTTCTTTTCAGCAAGCTTTATTGTTTTACAACTACCCAATAAATTCATTTTAAATACCGTGAGATACATTTGAAAATTCTTTAAAGCTGTGTATTTTCAGTGAACTATTTTGATTTTGTTGCTAATGATATTTGACTTTTATATCTCTTCAAATGTATCCGAAGAACCTATGTATTGGTGTCTCCAGCTGAGCACAAAATATGCTAACATAGTTATTAGTGTTTCTCATTTAAATCCATTAAGAAAGAAAAGACAGTATTGAAGATGTTACCAATTTGCAAAATAACCTAATTTATATGCATTTTCTACTCTATTTCTCAACTATCACTATGTTGGTAAAGCAAGCATTAACATCAATTGTAACAGTTGTCTCAACATTTACTGAAACTTGAAATTCTAAAGACACCAGTGTTTCAACTACTTTATATGCGTAAAAGGGGAAATATTAGCAGCTTCTTATAAAATGTTGTAAAAAGAGAAATGCATTTGTGTGCACATGTACCATCATACTCTCAAGTTTGTTTTCTTAATTCACCACTAAAGGGCATTTAGTTTAGCTCAAAAGACTTTCCATTGTGCTATATTTATTTTCTTTAAACTCACTCCACTGATTTTGTAGTTTATATTATATATTCTTCATTGTCAGTTATATTATGTATTCTTTATTCATATATTTGTGTAGAAAATTTAAAATGTTCTGTATTCATGACATTTTAAAGATTCTTCATTTACGATGCACAGATAGATAAACAAGTTTTATAACACAAGGTTATAAAAAGCAATATGTTGTAGGTTTGTTGGTTTGTAAAAGTATGGATTCTGGGAAATAAAGTGACCCCCGTGACAGGCATTGATTTATCTGTGCTATTGTGACTCTACACTTCTGACAGACATCCCTACCACAAAGCAATCTGTATCGTTTCTAGAGTCCAGAGTTTTTAAACTCTTTTTGCAAATTGAGGTTGCATTTCTGATTGCACACTTAAAACGTTGTTTTGAATGACCTCGGAAAAATTGCTTATGTTCTGTGTTTTTATGTGTTTTCTAGGAAAGCAAGATTTGTTATTGAAACTAGATTATTTTTACAATAGCCTGTGTATAGTTGAATGCACTTGACATTCCATTTCACTATTTATGATCTTGGCTCAATTTAGACTATTTGTAGAATTTTCTCTGCTTTCCAGATAAAGATGTATTATTATGATGTTTATGTGATATCCTGATGAGGTACAGGCAGCTTTATTTTGTATTTTAGTTTACTAGATGATTTTGTCCTCTTCCAAAGTACATATAAAATGCAAAGGACAAATATAAAGGATACCAGTGAACCTTTGAATGAAGGGGCACATAAGGATAGGCATAGAAGTGTTGTAAGTGCAGAAGCTTCTGTTTACATGGAATTGGAGTATGCTACCTTCCCACCACACAAGCATATTGACCCGTCATTTCTGAGTTCAAGCCTTCTGCTTTCAGCCCCTTACTTCTTTAATTCTTATGTTACCTCATATGTTTTAACATGTATTCTCTTTTACTTGTTTGCTTTCATGTTTTGAGACAGGATCTCTCTACATAACTCTGGATGTCCTGAAACTAACTCTGTAGACCAGGTAGTTCTCAGCCTTACAGATATCCACATATCTCTGCCTGAGAATATAAGTGCCTTTTCATACCATTAGATATGATTAGATATTAAAGTTAATTATAACACATCACATAATCATCAAATGGAGCTGAAAACAACCATCTGCTGGGGCTCACAACATTGAATACTTTCATCTTAAATTTACAACAAAACAAAGTCTTAATTTATAGTTTTATCTAATTCAGTTAATGTATTGTCTAATTTCTTGGTTATCTGCTTTTGCTTTGTCCTATTAACATTGTAAGACAATGTTGGTGTAGATATAATAACAGAAAGTCACAGTGGCTCAACAACATAAAAAGAAAGTGTGATGAAACTTTTCAAAGTGATGGAATTATTTTGTGTCCCAACAATGGTTACATGACTACTTACAGATCTCAAACCTCACGAGCTTAGAAGTTGATATGAATTGATTTTATTTACACAGTTGTAATGCAATAGAGCTGTTGAGAGTGTCAGTACTCGCAGTGGCAGCAAAGTGGTAAGTGGAGTGGACTTACCAGATCCATAAGCCTCTTTTAGTATTTCAGACCAGGTCCAACAGGGTCAGCCAGTAAAACAGTGAGCAGCCTGCACTGTCAGACTTGGTTAGCATTTTAAACATAATCTATTTATGATACTTCATAAAATAAAAGATTCTGGAACAAACGGTTATATATGGCTCTCAAAGAATTAGAGTCTACTTTTCATAAAGAGTTTTATTAGAATGACAAAAAGGATAGTGTATTCTATAGGATCAATGAGTTGTCTGTGGTGTTTACAATGACTGAATGAAGTAACCTGCAACAGTTTATGTTTCATCCTAAAATATGTGGGAGACACTGTGTTCTATGACATTCCTTTTTTATTTTATAATTTATAACTTAATAATGTTCATATTATATCACTTTGGGCTGCTAATATGCCACATATGTAAAAGGAATTATTTCTATGTGAGAAAAGACTATATGTTTAATAACATTGAATATTTTGCAAACAGATTAAAAATAGTAAATATGTAACTTTATAAGTAAACATTTTCCCCAATCTCTTGCTTCTGTATATTTTTCCTCATGCATTCTATTGTACTATCAGAATTCTTAATTTTGAATCATGTACATGAGAAAGAATTGGATGAGAAATGTTGGAATGTCAAGATTTGAATTTCTTCATCACTAAAAGTCATACAATAGACTTTTTTCATCAGAAAACTACTATTGGAATTCATGAGTTAAATTCCTATACATTAAAGGAAATAATAAGGTCTCAACATTTAGTTTTTAGGGCAAAACAGCTTGATACAGATGAAGAATCAGAATAGAAATGGAAAATATGGTAGCCACAGCATGGGGATGTTGGCTGACATTTTGGTTTGTAATTACATGTGCATAACTGTATGGAGACTGAATGTGAAGTAACAATAGGCCTTATGTGAGTGAGTAAGGCTATGCAGTGTTTGGTTTTATTTTATTCTATTTTATTTTGCTTCATGACTAGGTTATGTTTACTACCATTTACCAATTTCTACATACAGATAAAAGATGCTTGGATAGACTTATTCACTTACTTATTGGTCCTACTGTATTTTTCATAATCCACCTAAATTCTCTTAAATGTAGTCAAAATCCAGTATGTAACTTATTCATAGTATTAGGCTAATTAACTAATATAGGTAGATATGATCAAATCAGGGGCAGATAAAAGCCTTGTTTGAAATGGTAGGGGATAATCGTTATCTTCATGCCAATCCTGGTCATGTAGATTAGAACAATGCAAAGTACAGATCCCAAGATAGAATATCTAATATCTTACAGTTTACTATTTCAAATTTTAATCTAAACACAGAACAGACAATTAAGAAGATAAGAGTTTGGGAGGGAAATGAGATGCAGGTGAAAGTTTACTATACTTGGGGCTAAGAAAGAGCTAACACATAAAAGATAAGTATTGCAAAATTAGTTGATTCAAGATTACATAAATCTTCTATTATCAAGGTAATTTAATATTAATGAAAGGAAAGACACATTGATGGAATATAAGAGGGGAGAGTGGAGCAACTACTAACATAAGGTCAAAGTTAATGTATTTACTAGATAAATTAAGTGAACGAAGACACTTGTAGTTTTCAATAAATAATAGGCAATCAGTTAGATAACCATATATAAAATAGAGTTTTAGCTCATTTCTTGAACAATGAAGAGTAACATTTACTTAGAAAGTGATTTTTTTAAATCAAAACAAAACATATTTCCAAATGGAAAAAAGAAAGATTATTTGGGGGATATCAAAAGTTAATCTTTTCAGTTTTCAAAATGTAGCATTTCTTTCAAAATATAAACTTTGAATAATATATACAATAAATATATCTATATATCACTCTTTATATGTTTACATAGAGAAATACACACCAATTTCATTGCAAGGGTAAAATGATTAAAATCAATAAATGGTAACAGTGCTTTATTGAAGAAAACGAGACTGGAAATAAGTGATGAATGTCAGAAGTCATTAAGAAATGCAAACTAAAGCTACATATAGAAACCATCAAACACTTAATAAAATGAATCAAGTAAATCAAAAATGACATTAACAATTTCTGGCAAGGAGGAGGAGTGACTACTTCCAATATTATTGTAATTAAAATACAAAATGTTATATCCACCTTGAAAAGAAATTTGATCAGTCCTTATATTAGACATATATCCACATACTTTCTAGGAATCTTATTTCTAGGTACTTAGCTAAGAACCATGATGACAACCCATGTTACCATAAAACATGTGTTACACTATTTAGAATTGCTTTAATGATAATCTCCCAACCTCAAATACCCCTAAACTACTGAGTTGAAAGCAAATAAGAATAAATATACAATGTCATACTATTTAGAAACAGGAATGAATGTACTAGAGATACATGCAAAGCATGAGGTTAATCTTAATGATGCTAATTTAATGGAGTGGGATATTGAGACGGTGCATATGTTATTCAGTCTGTTTGAATTCTGGAGAATTGTAACAATAAGCCAAAATTTAATTAGCAGTGGTGGAGACCGAGTTGCTCTAGTCAAATTGACAATGGTGCTCCTTTAATGATATTAGAGGAGTATTCTGTCCCTTACTGTGCCAGTGATTATACAATTGTGGGGTTTTACTAAAGCTACAGGACTGAGAATTTTGTTTTAGAGTATTTCCATTAAACTACACCAGTGTAATTCTGAGAGCTTATAAAACTTAAACTGGAACAAAATACTATAATTTTATTACTTCATTGCACATATTTCTGGAATATGTGTGTATTATTTATCCTTATGAGCAAGTATATCTTAAAGTTATGATGAATGTATTTCTCCTTTACAACACTTTTTATCAGCTAAAATATATGTATCCATTAGTTTGTCTGTCTCTTTCTCAATCAATATGAAGTTTTGTGGTCAATTAAACTTTATGTTATTGAGTCAATTCACAATCATGTAACACTATATAATTAGAATAACTTGGATTGTGAATACGTTTTGTCTACTCAAAGTCACAATATCAAACTTGGTTTTCACTACAATTAATTTTTCATATAGGAGGAATCTGAATTCTGATCTGTAAAACCAACCTAGTGTAGGGAAAAGGTTCTAGCTATGATAATGATGTGACCTTTATTTCAAACTGTCTATCACCTTAATGTTTGCGTTGCTATGGGTAGGTTACATCTTATCTCCCAATCTGTAATTCTATTCTCAAGAGGAAGATAGCTGATGCTGTTGGCAGTTCTTCATATTGCCTTAGAACGCATCACAGTGAATGAAATAGATCACTGAAAAAAATTCTCATCAAAGTGTCTCAAAGGTCTACAGTTAAATTTTATTCTCTGTGTTATTCTGAATCCTATTTTACTTATGTATGCTATGAGTTTGCCTTTACCTGCAGAATATATCTTATGTTCATGGTTTGCTGTTCTTTGACAAATTTCTCCATCTGTGTAACTCACTGTAGGATTATGGTATGGATCATCTCTATACTTTTAGAACATCCCATGTTATCTCCAGACCATTACCATGTACATTTTGTGCAGGCTGTCCTTGCTGTAAGTTCATTGTGTGGGACTACAATTTAAATGTCTGTCACTGCTCTCTTGGTTTTATTTGGTCTGAGATATCATACAGGTTGAACTACATATTCTATACTATTTTGTCTCTTTCTTTACATGGCAATCATTTTGCCATCCATGTGGAGTAATATTCTATAGAATGGGTATACAATGGATTATTTTGCCCCATTCTGTAGCATTCTGAGTCTTGTTTATAAATCACAAGTTATAGGAATATGAGTATAAGAAAACACCAGTTTCCCATGGGTGTTACTTCAAGTTGTGGGAAACCACAGTAATTGTAGACTTGTAGTTATGATTTATCCACTCAGCTTTTGGTGTTGTTGGCACTATAGCAGAGTGTGTCAGGAGCTCCTCTTGGTAGTACACATATTCACTGCTGTAATATGTCACACATATTATATCTTTATCAGCAAGGCTGTTTCTGAAAGATCTATTCAATAATCTCACCCATTTTAATTTGCTATTTTAGTGTAAAACAGATAAATATTCTTTATCTAGCATGTGAATTGATAAAACAAAAACTCCTTTACCCAAACTTATGCATGTCAATTTATTTTCTAGCTGATATATTTAGATGATACATTTATGTTTCAATTTATTTGAAATACAATTGTTAATTATCTCACTATTTGTGCCTTTATTGAGTCATGCATTCATTTAAGACAAAATAAAATGAAGTGGTAAATACACGAAAATGCTTACTAGTGGCCCAATATGGTTTTCTGTGCTTGTTTGTTTGGCTTTTGACATATAGACAAAAAAAGATCTATTTAGAAAAAAGTAACCTCAACTACAAAAGCATCTTCATCAGATTCTAAGGAAGTGTAGATGGTGAATTTTCTTTACTAAGGATTGACGTGAAGGCTCACAAAGACTGATACACTAACCAAGGGCTGGACAGAGATCACTGGCACATGTAGCAAGCATGCAGCTCAGTCTCCATGTGAGTCCCTCAACAACTGGAGTGGAAGCTTTCCCTAAAGCTTTTGCCTGTCCTTCGATCCCATTCCCCTTCTGGACTTTCTTGTCTGGCCTCAGTGGGAGAGGATCCACACAGCCCTGCAGAGGCTTGATGTGCTAGTGTCCAGGGATACCCAAAGGGTTCCTACACCATCTCAGAAGAGACAGGGAGGGACTGTGTAGGAGGGGACAGGGAGGAGATGGAAGCAGCGATTGGGATGTAAAGTGAATGAATAACCAAATTAATGGGGAAAAGGGGATTGATACGATAAAAATATCTGGATGGTCTACATTTAAATTTTAGTGTTCTCTGTTGTTCTGCATCTTATTGTACATGTGTATGTTCTGAGTAAATATATAAATATTTTACCTGTAGCCTAGACAACTGCATGTGGCACAGCCCGGGGTTATATAAAAGAAGCAGTCAAAGCCAGCCACAGAGAGCAAACCAGGAAGCAATGTTTCTTCAGGGTTTCCATACTAATGCTTTCCTTCAGGTTCTTGCATTGAGTTCCTTCCTGACTCCACCTTCCACAGTTGTTTTTTTGGTTTGTTTGTTTGTTTGCTTGCTTGCTTGCTTTCATTTTCTGTCATACATCATATATCCTGACTGAAGTTTCCACTCCCTCAAATGACAGTGTCTGACTAAAAGCTGTACATTATAAAGAATATAAAGAACCTTTTTCTATCCAAGTTGCTTTTCTCAAGGAAGACTTTTTTTTTTTTTTGAGGGGGAAAGGGTGTCTGCAATAGGAAACCTAAGTACATCACAGCAAAATATACTATAATTTGAGTCTTTCACAAAACATGGAAAAAGTCACACACATGTTTATTTAAGGTATGCACTGAGATGACAAATTGAATCTATGTACATAGACCTAATGCAAATATCACTACATGCCACAACACATTGCTTAAGCATCAGAAATTAAACATTCAGGGACAACTCAAAAGACAGAGCCAGGGGAACATTAAGTAGAATAGACAAGAAAGATTTTATTCTGCTCAAATTAAAAAGGAGTTACTTAAAATTAAAATTATAATACAAAAAGAGGAAAAATAACCCAAAATATTAATCAGATCGGAACTGAAGTGTATTTTATTACTGTTTTCTGATCTCAAAGATTTATCACTGTCCTAATATTAGAATGATATTTAAAAACTTAATAAATTCCTTACTTTTATATTCAAAGAATTTCATCATTTGAAGTTTGTTCTTTGACTAGCTAGCATGAGTATGACTTGCTTCAGAGGAAGAATGAGATCTGAATAGTGCTATTTCTTTTTGTATCTGAAAAGTGTAATTAAATGGGTTATACTAAAAGAAGAAAAGGGATGAGAGGGAGGAAAATGCAGTGAGAGAATGGGGCATTAGGAATATAGGACAAACTCATTTTTTTGAGTTTATTATTAAAACTCAAAATGTTTCTTAAGAACTATATCTTTTGAAAAATACTGTTTAAATCATAATAGAATTACAACCTTTCTTTCCTTCACTTTCCTCTCACTAAACACACCTATACTCCCCTTCTTTCAAATTTATGGTTATTTTCTTTTAAGTTAATAGCAGGTACTGAGTAAACATTTGGAAGGCCAAGCAATTAAAAAGCTGTACAAATGGAAGTGATTTGGGGACAAAGGGGATTTGAGAGATTCTGTGTCTCTTGTTTTTATAACTGTCACTTGGCTCTTTAGCACTCACATAGTTTATAAAAATTTATTTCAGAGTAGGATGATGAAATTACTTTTGAAGTGATATTTTTATTACTTTAAAAGAATGTGCGAATTGCATCTAAAAACTTCTGCATTTTCCTGAGTAATATTCATCTATTTTTTTCTGCTAATAAGTCATAATAAGTCATTTAAGATATAGGTTCTGTGATACATCATTATTAGTTATATGGCACTGTCCATAAAATATTTATGGGAAACACACTTAAATGTCAACAGTACATTTTTTTCTGCTTGAAATTACTATGGAGAAGGAGAAACTATTAGTGGGTAATCATCTTGGTAAACACTGTTGCACTGGAGTTTATAGAAATCCTTTATTGAATATTAAGCAAACAGCAGAGAGAAGCTACAGTCAAATCTGTCCTGCAGTTAGCCACTGAGAGGGATTATAAGGAATATGGGAAGCGAATGTGTCTGACATGCACTGTCCCTGGCTGAATGTTCCTGTTCCTTTATTATCTTTGTCTCTTTTACTATCTTTTTCTGTGTGTAATTTAATGCTCAGAACTCCTTGCTCTCAATTTTAATAGTTGGTGTAGTTTTAAGTCTTTTTTTTCTGGTTTTTCAAGACAGGTTTTCTCT
>JANHMN010000004.1:144615948-144648104 GCA_030674055.1 Rhabdomys pumilio | reverse complement strand
AGAGAGAGAGAGAGAGAGAGAGAGAGAGAGAGAGAGAGAGAGAGAGAGAGAGAGAAGTGGATATAGATTTTGATATAAGGAGAGATAGAAAATATCTGGGTGGAATTAAGAAGGGAAAGCCATAATAAAAATATATTTTATGAAAGAAATCTACTTTTAATAAAAGAAAAAAGTGAATTTCATGGAATGTGAACATAATAAATCCACATTGTACCAATATTATAAAATGTATTATTGTGCAACAATTAAAGAGAATGAACTGTTGGCTTCACTTAGCATGAAATGTACTTTTTAGCAATGTTATACTTACAGAAGAGCCTAGAAAAACACGTAGTCTTTTATCCCATTTATATTAACTCAGGTGGAGAAAAGCTTACAGACAATGGAAAAAATCATGATTGACAAGAACGTCAGCAGAATAAAGAGCTATTGTAAAGGTGGCAAAGGAGGAAAAGTCATTCAGTAGATCTGAAGATGTGTCTATGGTTTACTTGGTGATTTTATCTGTACACATATTGGAAACATCTCTGAGGCACAGAACATGAATTACTATACTTCATTTTCTTATCGTTTGATATCTCAATAAAGCATAGTTTGTTATGAAAATCCATAGTGAATTGTATGAAGGATGTCACTTTTTTAAATGCTCCATGGGTTATAGAAGGATGACTCTCCTAACTTTATTGTCAGCTTTGTGCTTTTGTGCTTGCCAATAATGGTTTTAACTCACACACACACACATGCATACACACGAGTACACACACACAAATATTGTATGCCTGGCTTACCTTGTTACAATCCTATGTCACCGTGACAGAGAAAAAGCTTCCAGGAAGCAGCTTGAACAACCTCTGGGTTCATATGGTGCAGCAGCCCATGTCCTTCCTATGATTGTTTGTAACCTTTCCAAAAGAGAAGAGGTGACAACATTTGAGGATTGAGTGTATAATAAAAAATTTTATTATACATATAAATTTTTTATACATATAAAAAATTTTCATATGAATGAAAATTCTTCTACAGAGTACAATTGGATGAAAAGACCTGAAAATATGAGTCTGCAGCATCACATTAAAAATATATGTAGTAATCAGCAATGGGTGAAATTTTTCACAGGTAAATTCAAATGGCAATGCCTGTGGAAACATCTTTCAACTGGAAAATGTAGGGACCTGTTTGTGTGGTTAGCTTTGCCAGATTCCAATCTCTCGCAGTGGAGAAAACCCTTTTGTGAATTAATAAAAGCTTTCCACTCTGAAAATAGTGGGGTATACAGCTTAATGGCTGGAGTGTGTTGCCAGGACTTTGTAATTTAGACAGTATGCTGTGGCTAGGACAGTACTTCAGTGCACTGACCTTAAATGTCAAATGTCAGCTTCCTGCTGAGCAGTTCTCCAGATGGATGTGAACCAACTCACTCTTACAGCAGCTGTCATTTATATTCCCCTCTGGAAACTAAAATTGTAAGTCAGTGTGATTGTATTATCAGACACTTCTCACTTCCAAACATGATAACATTTTTTACAGATAAAATCTTGTTAAACCCTATCATCCATCTTCAACATTAGAAAAGAAGCAGTGGAGAGATTAAACATTTTGAAAGAGTCTCTTTCTTGACTCCATCTTTGCGGTTGCAGCAGCGGCGTCTGCTGGTTAGTGGCCAACATGCACTTTTTGTCCACGCCCAGGAACTACACACCCTCAAGGTGACCAGCAAGGAGACAGTCCCCCAGATCAAAGCTCAGGTGGCCTCACTGGAAGGTGTTGTCCCAGAAGATCAAGTCATGCTTCTGGCAGGCTCCCCGCTGGAGGATGAGGCCACCGTAGGCCAGTGTGGTGTAGAGGCCCTGACCACTCTGGAAGTAGCTGGCCTCATACTATGAGGTAAAGTTCATGGTTCCCTGGCTTGTGCTGGAAAAGTGGGGGGTTAGACTCTCAAGGTGGCCAAACAGGAAAAGAAGAAGAAGACAGCCCGGGCCAAGAAGTGAATGCAGTACAACTGACACTTTGTCAATGTTGTGCCCACCTTTGTCAAGAAGAAGGGCCCCAATGCTAATTCTTAAGTCCTGTTGTGACCCTGCCACATAATAAAGCCACTTTGCCCAGGTTAAAAAAAGGGGGGGGGGAGAAAAGACATATAACCACTGTGTTTTGATCCTGATTTAAAGCCTTTTCAAAATAATATGTTTACTTCCCCTGAAAAATATCACTGCTTGTCATAATTTTTCATGTTTACTCATGAGAAATGAATGCATTTCAATATACAATGATTAGTGGTGAACAAATACAGATTGGTGCTGAAGTCAAGCTACCAACAGCAAATTCTTCTCATGATACATTCTAGGAAATAGCCTCTTTAATGTTCTCAGTGGAATCAATGAATCATTGGAAGTGATAGTATGACTAGCAGATGAATCATTATTCTCCAGGGAAGAATAATTTAGAATAGGTTGATGATAGGATTGTGTTTGTTTATATTTAACTACATGATTTGATGGAGTTAATCTTTGCTTTTCATGATATCTTATTATTTGAACAACTTTGAAAGAAAACAAAACCTAAAATAATAAAATAAACAAATATATATTGAGAGAAGGAAGATACATAAGGGAAACTAATGATTGGGTCCTACTTTGTAAAATACAAAATCTCTCTCTCTCTCTTTCTCTCTCTCTCACTCTCTCTGTGTGTGTGTGTGTGTGTGTGTGTGTGTGTGTGTGTGCACTGTCCTGTGGCTTTCACAAGGATCACTGAAGGCTGTATATTAGAAAGAGGATTTGGTTGTATAACATTGTCCCCAAGTTCCCAAGTCACAGTTCTATTCTAACAAAGGCACATTGTGAAGCATCACTTGAAACTTTGGAATGGTCAGAGGTCACTAGACTCCTAAGTCCACAAATAATACCTATACGAGCAGAGATTTAACTAACTTTTGAAATCTGAATCCACACAGCTTTCTTAGTAAGCCATTTATTGCCAAATTTTAATGGGTCAAGAATTTATTCATTTTGCTGCTGGTATCTATTCTCCTGGCTTCACTCTGAGGTTTATTGAACCTTCTAGCCAAGACTGCTGTGATCTGAAGGTGGCTAGAAGTGGTACTTCAATTTCCATGGTGATTCTGTTACCTGACCTGGCAATCTTCCTGCCATTGGTCAGAGGCCTAACTTGTTCACCACATAGAAGCCCCCACCTGGCTGGTGAAGTGTCATCATTGCCTGGCAGGTGACTTCTTCCAAAATGTATAACCCTTTCCCAATTTCATTCTGAAAAACAACAAAAATCAAAACAATTCCCACTATCACCAAAAGACCCCAGAAAATAAAAAAAAAATGAACATGTTGATATTTATGTTGCTGAATCATGGACTGGAGAGGTTGAAAGAATGGACATGACATTTGGACACAAAAATTGGACACCAAGATTCATGAAGTTTCATAGCAGAAGCTGTAAGGTATAGATGTCACAGCCAGGTCTCAGTTTAGTAGTAGTACTATCAGGTCTTAGCTGGTCATTATTGGCTTGAGAAGCCATCTAGAGACAACTAAAGGATAAGTCCATGAGGGAAAGGGGAACATGTGTCCAATAATGTTAGCAAGAGTGTAAAGACTGTAAAGGAAAAAGACGAAAAGCAATAACAACAACAAAGAAAAGCTTCCAAACTGTTATTGTAATTCAAGTTCTAAAACCTCAAGAGGCACCTAAAGATACACAATGCTATGACAGCCAAAGCAGTCAACTATTAGAAAATGTATTTTGGCGGGACAGTGGTGGCGCATGCCTTTAATACCAGCACTTGAGAAGCAGAGGAGGGCAGATTTCTGAGTTGGAGGCCAGCCTGGTCTACAGAGTGAGTTCCAGAACAGCCAAGGCTATACAGAAAAACCCTGTCTCGAAAAACCAAACAAACAAAAAAAAAGAAAATGTATTTTGTCCAGGTGAAACTATATTTGTCTAGCAGTCTGACAAAAAATATTAAACACATATTTAAGATAGAAAGTTCAACACAGAATATATTTTAGTTACAGTTAAAGTTATACTATTTCAAGTTATTTTTAAGTCACAAAAATCAGAGGAAGAACTGAATAAATATTAAACAGAAATTTTCTTTTGCAGAACTGATAATTTCGCATTTTTTTTCAATAACAAGATCGCTTAAGCTATGTACTTTATGCAGGAAAGGTTTATTTAGCACATGCTTTTGGAGGTGTGAATCCAATCCTGTGTGGCACTTGGAAGAGAGCCTTCTTGACTGTGACACAATGTGCTGGATCAGAAAGGGAAATAACCACAGGCAGAAGGGACCAAGCACTTGGAATGGCTTTCTCTCAAAGCAAGTCACAGCTCAACCTAAGATTATCATGAGTCTGTCACATTAGGGCTACAACTAAGACCCTTACCTCAGCACTGCTATATTGAGGACTGAGCTTTCAGCACATGGATACTTGGAGGACAAATTGTACCCAAATTATAGCAGATATCATCTGAAGTATTTTCTTTTTATTTCAAATGCAGCAAAATATTAAACCTGCCTATAGCATACAAGCAAGCACTAACTGAAGAACATGCTCTCTGTACCAATCCATGGAATACACCAGATCTCAAGGCGTTTCTTTTCTCTGATAAATCACAATTACACATAACCAACTGTTAGGTTTGATCTATTGCCATTTATGGTGATACTAAATTTTGTATCCTAAGATCTAGTTTTCTCTAAACAAGTGAATTCTCTCATATATGCCAGCTTCTGTTGTGTAAACCATGCTCCTTAATTTAAAACTACTTTATTAATTAAAATTACTTTAATTAATAAAGATGCCTATAACCTAGAGCTGGGCAGTCATCAACCTCTGTGCTAGTCTGTCTGCTTCACTATCAGTAACAAAGATAGCACCTGCCATGTTCCATCTGGACCACACCTACCCCAGCAGACTGGCCTTCAGGACCATGCACTCACAATCCAATTCACAGGGGTAGGCAAGTCTTTGGTTCCTAGGCTTGTGGTCTGAGGAAAGATCAGGAAGAGAGGGAAAAGAGGAAAGAGGAAGGCACCATGGAGGAGGTGGATCTTAAATGGGTGACCATGAGGGCCAGGTTGCTGGAGTAGGAGTGGCCCAGGTTGAACGTGGCAAGTGTTATTTCAGGGAAGTAGGCAAATTAGCATAGACAGTTGATACCTGCCTAGCTCTAGTGCTGTCCAAGGTTTATTATAAATATGAAGGTTTTGTGAGCAGGGATGGGATAAGGGGTTCCTGGGCGGGAGTGGGGATACGTGGTAAGGGGATAACATCTGAAATGTTATAAAATATCCAATAAAAAAGGGAAAAGAAAAGGTTTTGTGTCTTTTATTTGGGAACTAAATGGTCTAAGGTGGGAAGAAACTCTCAAATTCTATTTACTGCAACAACAAACCTCTCAAGGAAAGGCACTTTGAAGAGACTCTGTAATCATAACAGGGTTCAGTCACCATGCGGCATAGCACCTGTGGAGGGAAGGCTAGAGGAGAACATAGGATATCTTAGAACTGGTGTTGCAGAGAGGTGCGAGCTTTCATGAGAGTGCTGAGTTCCCTGCAAAAGCAGCAAGTGCTCTTAACCTCTGAACCATCATTCCAATAATTTAATTTCTCCACAATTTAATCAACCTTATTGGTTTTTTGTATTTTGAATAATAAATATTTTAGTTTGTGTAAAAATAAAAAAAGAATAAGGCTCAAATACCTGCTTTCTTGAGCAAATTCATGTGTAAATTTCTTGTGTAAAATTCTGCCTAATATATTTTATTCCTAATATCTGTTTATAGTCTCCCAAGGAAATTGTTAAAGGGGGATATCAAAGCATTCATTAAAGTTGCAATAATAATTTTGAGTGCTTATGTAATTTCTTAATCTAATCTTAAAATATTGTTCAAGGTCTATTTTTTAGCATGTTTCATTTTACAATACTACAGAATATCATTCTTGTGGGACAGGTGCATTTGTATAGCTATTTACTTTCTTAAAGAAGATAATGAGCTCTTTATCCATGGTTTTCAAGGTGGTCCTGATTGGATTACGCCCATCAGGATCAGTTACTCTGACTCATATCAAAGAATCTAGTCACATATTTCTCAGAAGTTACAAAGACTGTGTGACACAGTTTCTATATTTGGAACCCAGCAGCTGGTTTAGTGGGTAGCAATTTTGCTGTTATAGAACAGTGTGAGTTTTCCATAATGAAAAAGATGACATCTTAACAAAAGTTTTCTGAGTATATGCACATAATTTGTCTGTCTGTCTGTCTGTCTGTCTGCCTATTGCCTATGCATCTATCCATCTGTTCATCATATCTATCATCTATCTATCTATCTATCTATCTATCATCTATCTATCTATCTATCTATCATCTATCTATCTACCTATCTATCATCTATCTAATCTATTATCTATCTATTTATATATCATTTATAACATATCACCTATTTACCTCTCTGTCATGAATCTATAATGATATAACATCTATATAACATCTATATCTGTGAGTCTTTTTTTATCTAGCATTCATCTGTGTAACATTTATTCATCTATGAAACATGAAGCTATCATTACTCTATTAACCAATCTTTAATAAATTTGTATGTATATCCACTTATCAATCTATGTATTATATGTATTTATCTACATAAAATATTTATAGTCATGTACATTATATCAGTTTTAATTATAAGTGAATGTTGGAAGACAGTAATGGCAGAGATATGAAAGAGGATATCAAGGGGTAAGGCACATTAGTCATTTGACTCAAATGTTCTCACATAATAATATGAGAAAATGCAAAGACAGTCATGAAGACTCGGCAGAGTAAAAGTGTGCATGAAGTTACACAAAGTTTACTTTGTAGATTAGTTATGAGTCATTGTTTGTAATGAGCCTTTCCAATATGAGGAATAGAGTGTGTATTTCTTATTTGCTGAATGTTCATGCCTTTTAAATGTCCAAAAATAACTGAAATTGGTGAAAATAAGATATAAAATATCCAGTATTTAATGTGATTTCTCTCGTAAGTAGGTTTAAATGTACACTGAGAAATACATAGAATGGTTCAGAAAATTATAGTCTTCAAATCAATGAGGAAAACAAAACCAGAAATGCAGACTCCCAGATGCAGAAATTGTATACAAAGGCACTTGTAGCCATAGCAGAACATTCCTTTGGAATACTTAAAGAGACCTACATGACAGTATTAATAGAGGAATATATCTAAAGTATTATTTCTTCATATTCAATATCATTGATAATATAATACTCAAAGGTAGATAGATAGATAGATAGATAGATAGATAGATAGATAGATAGATGGATAGAGAGAGTAGCATTGATAGTTGGTTATTATTTTCCATTAAGGAGTGTATATCTGTGAGGGTTGATAGCATTTTGGACAGACATTTTCTTTGGTAACTACTCTATATATTTATTACTACTGTTAGAATTCACTCCATATTTTAAGTCGATCTTATGTTTTCAATTTTCTTCTTCAATGTGGTATACTCTTAGCTTATTTATAATCCTTATATCTACTGTATATAGACCAATAAATTAGAAAGTCAAATGTAATGAATAATCAACATGATGACTTCTAAAATTTCTATTTTATGGTCTTAGATAGTTGTGATGTATATCAGTCATCTATATTTAAAAATGTATACATTGTACCTGTATATTTGAGATTAGAAGTCTTTTACATCAACTTTGCTAAATCAGATCTGTTAGCAGTTGTGAACCATTTTTTCCCTAGTAGAAATTGGTTCAAAGAAGAATAAATATAAATTTTTATCATAGAAGTAAGAATTTCTTTGCATCAAAACTTAATGATATAAAAAGGTTTTAAAGTGGTCCAGTTTACTTATTTATTTGTTTTCTATTTTTTTTCTTTTCTCTTGGAAACATGTTCTTTCTGTGTAGCCCAGGCTCTCCTTCTGCTTATTATTCTTCTACTTCAGCCTCCTAAGAGCTGTACTATAGGATTATACCATACCTGTCTCATGATGGTAGTTTAAAGAATAATTTATATTTATGTTTTAATGTTAAGTCATTATTCTTCTTACTTAATGGCTTTTAAAGGTCGTTATGCATTGAATGCTGATGCAGAATTTCTGAGATTGCTTGGTTGTAATATTTGCTATACAAGCACAGACAAGCTGGTACATTAGCACATCCATTATTTGATCCTAGCACTGTAGAAATAAGGATAGGTGGATTGCCAAGGTTTCCAAGTCATCTAATCAACCAGAATCTATAAACCCAGAATCTCAGTGAGTAATTCTGATCCCACCCACCCAATTATAATATTGGTGGTAATTGAGAAAGATGTCTGGGTTTTCAATTTGATGAAGCGATCTATATTTATTCTGTAAAATTCAGTTCAAAAGTAGCACAAGTATATGGAAATATTTTAATGACTATAAAATAATCAATATTAAGAACTAATGCACAGTGCTTTGTAATTAGTGTAATAAGCATGACGAATGTAATGGGTGTAAAACAATCATCCATACTGAGGACTTACTTTGAGGTTTCAGTCAATCATTTTCACAAGGTATTTCCTTGGGTATATATTTCCAGTCAAGTGAACTATCTACTCTCTTAGTTACCAATATATTTATATAGACAAAAGACTGAAGTGTTTTGTATTTTTGAGATGGAGACTCACTATGGGTTTGGCATCAAACTCATGGCAACTTCCTATCACAGCCTCTCAAGTGTTGGGATTGCGTGTGTGAACCAGCCGGACCACTTAGCCTTTTTTTGTCGTTTTACTTAATAGTGTGTTGTGTTATACAACTGAGAATAACAAAGGGTTAGCTATCTATGTTTTCCTCAGCCATACCTGCTGCATTCTGATACATTTCCTTGGTTTGCTAGAAGCGCTGGCTGGAAGTAGCCTGAAGACTCAACAGGTGTCCATTGCATGTATTCCGCTGAGCTCCCAGAATCCAGGCTCCTGACACCTGGCGAAGATCTCTATTAACCTGTGCCATTCAGTCACATAGGACAATGCAGCCCCTCCCAAAGAACACAGGTAGAGAGTGTGACTACAGGCCTCAGCCCTAGAGAGAATTCCATATTAATGAGTTACCTAAAGGCCAGAGGGCATAGCCAATTATGTAGTATTTCTTTTCCCAGATGCCCAGACCCTCCTTCCTTCTCCCTTCCTATTTAAGTCAGGGCTGCCCTGGCTTAAGTGGAGGTGCATCTAGATTCAACTACCATTTGCCATGTCAATAAAGCCGTTTTTAAATCACGGATTTCCTTATGTCATCTGGTTGTGGAAAGCTTCTCTGCCCAGCATCTTCAAACAAACAGCCTTTCAGCCAAGTGAGTATAACAAGCTAACAAGCTTCCTGCAGACCATGCTGCCAGAACACTCTCTCTCTCTCTCTCTCTCTCTCTCTCTCTCTCTCTCTCTCTCTCTCTCTCTCTCTCTCCCTCATCTCTCTCAGCACGTGGGCTGGTCAAGCGCTTCTCACCTCCATTCTGCTGCAGCCCCCGGCAGTGTCTGGAAGCCCCAGAACTGTGGCCAGTTGGTCCCCAGACACCTCCTGGCCTGGGGATCCCCACCTGAGAGCCCTGTACTTCCTGCAGAACCTCAGACTGAGTAAGAAACATGCCACACCCAGGGGCACCCCACAGCGCAGCACCTGCCTATGCTGTGTGCTTAACCAACTCAGTCAAACTTCCTGCGCACAACCCAACAACACATTAGAGATCCGTGCTCGTGTGCTGGTGCACAATGGGCAAGCCATCATTTTTTCCCCACAACCCTACACAAGCTACATGATATACAAAATAGAGGATTTCCCAGTGAGACTGTTCAAAGGCAGGTTCTGAAGTGGAAATGTACTCTGCTAAGTCTTTAAGGCTAAGACTACTTGAATTACCAAATGTGATTACAGAAATCAGACATCTTGAACTTAACCAAACTTCTAAGAACTCAAAGGATATACACGGATTTTAAATGAAGCTTTTGTTGTTGTTGTTGTGGTGGTGGTGGTGGTGGTGGTGGAGGTGGTGTTTTTGTCAGAGATGAAAAACTGTCATATATCATTTCTTATAAATATTCACTGCAAAGCTTTAGGCACAATTGCTTTTTGAATAGCAGAAGGATAGATGTACTGTGAGAGGATGAAAGTTAGTCAAGGACTCTAGCACCAAGTTCAGGTTCCAGCACTGAGTTTACCAGAGATGGCTGCTGCTTAGTTGTTGAAGTTTGGTCTCTTGCAATAGATTATAATGCTAAATTCTGTTCCTGAAGGTTCAGGCCTATGAGTGAATTCTCACTAGAGGTAGGTGGTGTTTGAGTTAGGTTCTGGTGTAGAATAGCCAGAACGAGAGAGAGAGAGAGAGAGAGAGAGAGAGAGAGAGAGAGAGAGAGAGAGAGAGAGAGAGAGAGAGAGAAACCAAGAGTAGAGACCAGGAGGAGGAGGAGGAACAAAAGGAGAGGAGGAAACTGCCATGAATGAAGATGGATCATGATATGGACCATAGATACAGCAAGTGTCTGGGGGTACACTGCTGGGGAGGTAGTTAGGCCAACTGGCAGTTAGAAGATAGGATTAGGGGTTTGCCCCAGTAATTGTTAAAGTCAAATAAAATAACAATAGTCTGAGTCTGGGGTAAGTTTATATTGGTTGTACTACACTTAGTTTATTATTTTTTATTATTTTAATTATTAATTGTCAAGTTGGCACAAGAGGAAACATTAACCAAGGGATTGCCTCTAGCAAAAAGTGAGTCAGCAGGAGATTTTCGTGATAAAAGAAACTGGGCCAGTGATCTGGGGTTGGAGAAGAAAGCAGGCTGGGAGAACCAGGCAGAAAGACCTAGGAAGCAGAATTCCTCCATGGCTTTTGCTTCATTGTCTGAGTTCCTGCCCTAACTTTCATCACTTGTAGGTAGGTTGTTACCTGGGATTTGTAAAATGGAAATTTCTCTCACAAGTTGCATTGGTCATAGTGTTATCACAGCCATAAGAAGTAATCTAGGGCAGTCTGATCTTAGGAACTTTAACTGCTCAGAGCTTCAGAATTTTCCTCTACAAATGACACATGTGTTTATATTAAACTCATTTTGATAATTACGACAAAGTAAATAGCCAAATTATTATGGTACACTAGTCCACAGATGATGCCAAAGTGTCTATTTGTATTTCTTTCTGTCTCATCAGTTTACTATAGCATTATAAAGAGAAGAGTCATGGTTGTCTTTTAAATATTCTGATTAGATGGGCTTAGAAAAAGTAATAGAACTTTATGTTCCGTGGTAGGGAGGTGGGGTGGATCTGATTAGCTGAGTTCAGTCTGGGCACCCTATCAGGTAGCTTACAGCCACCTGTAACTCCATTTCCAGGGTGTTTGATGCCTCTGATCTCTATGAACACCTGTACACACAGACATACTTGCATACACATCAATATAAATAAATTCTTAAAAAGCAGTATTATGTAGTAAAGTCTGTGCTTTTTTGGTAGATATGTATCTCCACTTTTCTTTTTATATTAAGAGATACTGCTTAGAATGGAGATATAAAAATCTAACATACTCTGCCAAATATTATTCATCATTTAATGAATACAAGTGCACATTATTTAAAAAGAATCAACTTTCAATGAAATACATCTATTTTACTATCCATTTAATAGATTTACTAATTTGCAGTGTCTTTATTATACATTGAATTTTATGATACTCAGTTGCCATTTTTTTTACTCATCATTTCTTTTCTGACTACATGACAGGGAACATTCTATCTTAAACAAAGAAGGAATGCAGAGTAGCTTTGATTTATGTGATCCTTATTTCATACATTCTTTATGCCTGTGCCAGATACTGTTTTCTAATGCAGACCCTCTAAAGAAATACATTACAAAATAGATTCTCCTTAAGGAATGAAATATGAGACTTAAGATTTCCTCACCTTGGCAGCACAATGTTGCTGTTCTGGTAGCTTGGGTGTAAGAGAGCTGTCCCTGCCCCTCATCAGCTGCAGCCCTTGGGAGAACAGCCTGCATCTAGCTGGGCAGCCCCAGAG
This sequence comes from Rhabdomys pumilio, assembly GCA_030674055.1. NCBI lineage: Eukaryota > Metazoa > Chordata > Mammalia > Rodentia > Muridae > Rhabdomys > Rhabdomys pumilio. Next base: position 144,636,040 of record JANHMN010000004.1, on the reverse strand, counting down.
GATTGACCCTGATAGTGTGGATACAAGAGGGTGTGTGGGATATAAAGCCATGCCTGAAAGCTTGATAAGGTACAGCAGGTCGAGACTCAGAGACTCGGTGGACAAGCATCTGAGGCTGAGGTGACTCAGCTCTCTGACAGACTCCTGACTTGGAACACATGCCATGTCCCTCACATAAAAGAGATGTGACCACAGTCATCTAGGTCCGAAACAAGAGTTCTCTATGCTAATGAGGTATCTAGAAGCCTGGAAGGTTTAGGCAAAAAGCTTTCCTTCCCAGACATTTTTCTCTGCAAAAGGTATTTAATTTCAGGCCCACCCTAGAAAGTGGGGTGTGGTTTTATGAATCTACTTTCCACCATGAAAATAAACTGTTTAGAACCATGAACTGTCTCTTTTTACCAAGATTCTTTGTGGGGAGACACGAATAAAGCTTTCACTTATAGAGCTGTAGCCTAATCTCCTGTAGAATGCCTCTCTGTGCTGCTAGCCACACCACCACCAAACTTGCAGCCAAGCCAAAGACAATCATCCCTGCCAGGACGAGCCAGAACTCCCTTTCCCACCCCCACCCTGGCCCCATGCTAGAAGCTGTCTCTCAGACCATGGCCCAGGGAAACTTTGATTTTCCCTGAGTCTAAGACTGAGCATTCCCACCCCTGGAGCTGTGCTTCCGAGCTTCCATAGAGCCCACTACTAATAGTGTGGGGGTAAGTGCAATCAAATTCCCTGCCTTCTCTAGCTGCCATGCCCTGTGCCACAGGAAGGAGCTGGCCCTGCCTTTTGCATAGAGGAACAGGGACAGCTAACCATGGTGGTAAGGGCTCAGGAGAGCTGGCAGGTTGACCAACTCAGCTATCATTCAGTCTCAGATTGAGAGCTTTGAGTTGGCCCACTCCAACATCTACCTCATCTGTGAGCTTCTGGAGCACCTAGAAAGCTTTGTCCTGCAGGTCCAAAGTTATAGGATCTTCATGATACAGGGCAACAACAGGATACCTGACAGGAGTTTCAATGAGGATCCAGTGTAGCAGATAATGTAAAAGAAGCCAGAAACCTGAAACCAGACCAATAATTCATTGCAATGAACATTTGCAAGTAAAGCTGCTTGGGTAAAAGAGTAGACTGTGTGACACACCCTGACACACCACAGCTTTCACAGTGTGAGTTTTAAAAATTATTTATTTATTTATTTATTTATTTATTTATTTATTTACTTACTTACTTATTCACATTACATTCCCATCACACCATACCCTCTTTCCTCTCCGCCCAGTCCCACCATTCTCTTCATTACCCTCTCCCCTATTCCTTAGAGAGTGGGAAGCTCCTCTTAGATATTACTCTACCCTGGGACGTCTAATCCCAGTAGAATTAAGCACATCTTTTCCCACTGAGACCCAACCAGACAGTCAAGTTAAGGAAAGGGGATCCAAAGGCAGGCACCAGAGAGTTTCTGCTTCAATTGTTAGGGACTCACATGAAAAACAAGCTGCATATCTGCTACAAATGTGTGAGGGATTTGATCCGGCACTGTCATGCTCTTCGGTTGGTGGATCAGTCTTTATGAGTCCCCATGGACTTCGGTTAGTTGACACTGTAGGTCTTCCTGTGGTGTCCTTAACTCTTAAGACTTGCTTACTTCTGTTCCCCCACCCGTCACTCTTTCACAAGACTCCCTGTCTCTGTCTGGTGCTTGGCTTTAGTTGTCTGTATCTATTTCCATTTGCTGTTGAATGAAGCCTCTCAGTTATGCTAGGTTCTCGTCTGCAAGCATAGGACAGTATCATTAATAGTGTCAAGGGTTCACTCTCTCACATAGGATGTGTCTAAATTGGGGAGAGTTTCTGGTTGGTCATTCCTCAATCTTTGCTTCACCTTTATTGCTGTGCCATCTGTAGGTAGGACAAATTTGGGGTTTTAGTTTTTGTGGGTGGGTTGATGTTCCCCTCCTTCCACTGGAGGTCTCGCATTTATACAGGCAGTGACCACTTCAGTTTACTTATACCTGGTTGGTAGGAATGTCATCTAGTTTCACCCCCATAAACTCCCCAGAGTCTCCCCAGTCCCAGTCTACAGCTAGTTCCACACATGCCCCCTACAGATTTCTGTTCATGCTCCTAAACCTTTCCCACTCACCTCTCCCCACATTTGAACCCCATCATGCTTCCTTTCTTACCCTTTTTCCCACTGAATTCCCTCTCTCCATCCATCTCTGATAACTATTTTGTTTTCCCTTCTGAGTTAGATTCAAGCATCTCCCATAAGACTTCCTTGTTACCCAGTTTCTTTGGGTTTTTGGATTGTAGCATGGTTATCCTGCACTTTATGGCTAATGGCCACGTATAAGTGAATATATACCATATGTGTCTTTCTGGGTCTGGGTTACCTCACTTAGGATGATATTCTCTAATTCTATCACTATTTTGTTTTTCATAGTTGAAGAGTATTCCATAGTGTAGATGTATGAAATTTTCTCTCTCTCTCTTTCTCTCTCTCTCTCTTTCTCTCTCTCTCTCTTCCTTCTTCCCTTCCTTCCTTTCTTTCTTTTAAAATAATTTTATTTAAATTCCAGCTGTTGCCCCTGTCAAGGTCCCTGTTTCCATAGTTCCTCAGCCCATTACCTCCTTGCCTTCAAGAGGAGAGGGTGCTCCCCCTCCCCCTGCTACTGCACTCCCCCTTCCTGTGGACTCAAGTCTCTCTAGGATTAGAAACATCTCCCATTGAGGCCAGACCAGGCAGTCCTCTGCTATATGTGTGCCAGGGGCCCTGAATCAGCCCTTGTATGGTGCCTGGTTGTGGCTCAGTCTCTGGGAACTCCCAGGGGTCCTGGCTAGTTGAGATTGCTGGTCTTCCTTTCAGCTTCTTCAATCCTTCCCCTAACTCATGCATAGGGGTCCCTAACTTTAGTCCATTGGTTGGATGTAAATATCTGTGTCTGTCTCAGTCAGCTGCTCATAGGCCCTCTCAGAGTACATCCTTGCCAGGCTCTTGTCTGTAAGCAACAATAACAGTGTCCAACCTTAGTGCTCCCAACACACCCTATAAGATGGGTCCCAAGTTTAGCCAGTCACTGGAACTCCTTTCCTTCAGACTCTTCTCCATTTTTGTCCCTGTATTTCTTTTAGACAGGAAAATTTCTGGGTCAAAAATTTTGACTATGGGTTGGTAAACCTGTCCCTCTACTTGAGGCCCTGTCTCTCTATGAGAGGTGAACTCTTCAAGTTCCCTCTCCACACTCTTGTGCATCTTGGCTAAGGCTACCCACATTGAGTCCTGAGGGTCTTTCATTTCCCAGGTATTTCAGACTTTCTAGAGGGTCTGCCCACTTCCCACCCGCAGAGATTTCATTTATCCATTCATTCTCCTGGCCCTTTGGGCTTTTCTCCTATTCTACCTTTCTCTACCCCACTCCCCTCTCCCACCCAGGTGGCTCTCTTCTTCTGCCTTCTGCCCTTTTCTAGTTCCATTCATTTGCCTGCAAAATTCATGATGTCTTCATTTTTGATAGCTGAATAATATTCTGTTGTGTAAATGAACCACATTTTTCTGTATCTATTAATTGGTTGAGGGATATCTGTTTTTGTCTACCCTCTGGCTGTTATAAATAAGTTGCTATGAACATAGTGAAGCATGTATCCTTGTGGTAAGGTGGATCATCTTTACCTTTGGGTTTTTGGATTGTAGCATGGGTGTCTATATGTCCAGGGGTGGTATAGTTGGGTCATTAGGATGAACTATGTCTAATTATTTTTATAGAACCACCAGGTTTATTTCCAGAGTGGTTGTACCAGCTTACAATCTCACCAGCAATAGAAGAGTGTTCCTCTTTTTCCACATTCTTGTATGTGCTATCACTTGAGATTTTGATCTTTGCCATTTTGATTGGTCTAAGGTGGAATCTAAAGGTTGTGATTTGCATTTTTCTGATGACTAAAGACTTTCAACATTTCTTTAAGTGCTTCTCGGCCATTTGAGAGTCCTCTGTTGTGAATTTTCTGTTTAGCTCTGTACCCCATTCTTTATATATTTTAGATATTGCCCTGGCACATGGGGTCCTCAACAGGGTAAGGGGTCCTAAGTTGGAAGGGGAGAGAATGAAAGGGAGAGCAGATGCAAAGAAGAGAACCAAGTCAAGTTTTCTGATCAAGGTCTGTCGAGCTGTATTTTCTACAGCAATTTATACAGGCAGGATAATGTGTTTGGGGGAATTTGACAGAAGCTGGGCATTCTGCCTCAGCAGATATCTTACAGCCCCAATGTTTTTGTCTGGCTCAGGGTGTAGCAACCACTTTCCTTAGGGCACAGTGACCACTGGCCACTTGCTTTCTCAGGAGTCGATAGCTGAGGAAAAACAAATTCTAAAACTATTCTATCAAAATGGAGTAAGGTTGACTCCAGGCAAGATATTAGCCCTCTAGCAGATAAATGTAGGGTTAGTGAAGATTTTTTCCCAATCTGTTGTTTGCCAATTTGTCCTATTGATGGTGTTTTTTGCTTTACAGAGGTTTTTCAGTTTCATGAAAAAGTCCCTTTTATCTATTGTTCATTTTAAAGCCTCAGTCATCAGTGTTCTGTTTAAGAAATTTCCCCCGTTTCAATGACTTTGAGGCTCTTTCCCCCTTTTCTTCTATTAGATTTTAGTTTACCTGGTTTTATGTTGAGGTCCTTCACTTGGACTTGAGCTTTGTGCAAGGTGACAAATATGGTTGTGTTTTCACTCTTCTACATAAATACAGCACTATTTATTGATGATGCCTTCTAGTTTTCACAGTATGTTTTTGTTTCTTTGTCAAAGATCAAGTGTCCATAGGTGTATGGGTTTATTTCTGGGTCTTTTTTTCTACTGCATTGATCAACCTGACTGTCTCTGTACCAATATCATGCAGTTTTTATCCCTATTGCTTTGTAATACAGCTTGAGGTGAGGGATGGAGATTCCCCCAGAAGATCTTTTATTGCTAAGAATTGTTTTGACTGTCCTGGAATTTTTGTAATTTTTTTTCATATGAAGCTGAGTATTGTTTTTTCTATGTCTGTGAAGAATTGTGTTGATTTTTTTGATGAGGATTACATAGAATCTGTAGATTGCTTTTAGTAAGATGGCCATTTTCACTCTAATAATTTTACCAGTTCATGAGCATGAGAGATTTTTCCATCTTCTGAAGTGTTCTTTGATTTTATTCTTCAGGGATTTAAAGTTCTTGTCATACAAATCTTTCACTTGCTTGGTAAAAGTTACAGCAAGATATTTTATATTATTTGTGGCTATTGTGACTAGTGTTGTTTCCCTAATTTCTTTCTCAACCTGTTTATCATTTGTATAAAGGAAGGTTACTATGAATTTGTTTTAGTTAATTTTATATCCCACCACTTTGCTGAAATTATTTATCAGCTGTAGGAGTTCTATGGTGAAATTTTGGGATTTGCTTATGTATACTATCATTTCATCCACTTATAGTGATACTTTGACTTCTTCCTTTCCAGTTTGTATTCCTTCATCTCCTTTTGCTGTCTAATTGCTCTAGTTAGAACTTCAAGTACTATATTGGATAGGTAGAGAGTGAGTCTATTCTTGTCCCTGATTTTAGTGTGATTGCTTCTAGTTTCTCTCCATTTAATTTGATGTTGGCTGTTGGTTTCCTATATATTGCTTTTATTATTTTTAGGTATGTGCTATTAATTCATAATCTCTCCAAGACTTTAACATGAAGGTGTGTAGTATTTTGTCGAAGGCTTTTCAGCATCTAATGTGATGATCATGTGTCTTTTTCTTGAGTTTGTTTCTATAGTTGATTCCATTGATGGATTTTTGTTATTGAACCATCCCTGTATCCCTGGGATGAAGCTTACTTGATCTTACCACAATTTGTTTAAAGCAAATGTCCCTGTGACATAGTGGGGCATCTTTTGGGTATATGCCTAAGAGTGATACAGCTGGGTCCTAAGGGCAGATCTATTACAATTTGTTTCTAAGAAACTGCCAAAATGATTTTAAAATAGGTTGTACAAGTTTTCAATCCCACCAGCAATGGTGAAATATTCTCCTTGTACCACATTCTGAGCAACATGTGTTGTCACTTGTGTTTTTGGTATTATCCATTCTGATTGGTGTAAAAATGGAATCTCAGAGTTCTTTGATTTGCATTTCCCTGATGACTCAAGATTTTGAACATTTCTTTAAGTGTGTGTTGACCATTAGAGTTTTCTTTGTTAAGAATTCTCTGTTTTGCTCTGTAATCCATTTTTCAATTTGGTTATTTGGTTTGTTGGTGCTTAATTTCTTGAGTTCTTTATATACTTTGGATATTAGTCCTCTGTGGATGTAGGGTTGGTGAAGACCCTTTGCCATTCTGTAGGCTGTCATTCCATTCTGTCTTATTGATGATGTCAAAGGCTTTTTCAGTAGCTAAAGAGATGATACTTACTTTTGTTCAGTTTGTTTATATGAGGATTATCATGATTGATTTTCATGTACTGAGCTATTACTGCATTCCTGGGATGAAGCCTACTTGATCATGGTGGATGATGTTTTTGATATGTTCTTAGAATTGTTTTTTACTAAACTCATTTTATTGAGTATTTTTATATCAATAGCCATAAGGGATATTGGTTTAACATTTTCTTTGTTGAGTATATATGTGGTTTAGTTATCAGGATGACTCGGGCCTCATAGAATGAATGAGGCAATGTTCCTTCTGCTTGTATTTTGTAGAATAGTTTAAGGGGTGTTAGTATTAGCTCTTCTTTGTAGGTCTAGTAGAATTCTACACTAAAAGCATCTGGCCCTAGATGTTTGTGTTGTTGTTGCTGCTGTGGTTGGTTTTTTTTTTTTTGTTGTTGTTGTTGTTATTGGAAGACTTTTAATGAAGGTTTCTATTTCCTTAGGTGTGGAAGTATTAAATAATTTATCTGATCTTTATTTAACATTGGTAAGTGATATTTATCTAGAAAATCATCCATTTTATTTATATTTTTCAGTTCTGTGGAGTACAGTCTTTTGAAGTAATATGTAATGATTTTTTTGGACTTCTTCAGTATCTGTTGGCCTATCTCCCTTTTCATTTCTGATTTTGTTAATTTGATTTTTGTTTCTTTGCCTTTTAGCTAGTTTGACTAAGGAATTTTCTATCTTGTTCATTTTCTCAAAAAACTAACTCTTGGTTTCATTGATTATTTGTACTATCCTCTTTGTTTCTAATTTATTGATTTCAGCTCTGTTTGATTGTTTCCTGCATTCTATTTTTATTGTGTCTCTTTGTTGCTCTTTTTTTTTTTTGTACATATTTTACATGATATACTTCTAAATTTCTAGTATAAGGACTCTGCAATTCTTTTGTAAGGCATTTAGTACTATGAATTTTCTTTTTAGCACTGCTTTCATTGTGTTCCATAAGTTTGAGTATATTGTGCCTTCATTTGCATTGAATTCTAGAAAGTCTTTACTTTCTATATTTCTTCCCTGTCCCAGTGATGATTGAATATAGAGTTGATCCATTTCCTTGAGTTTATAGGCTTTCTGCTGTTTCTGCTGTTGTCGAAGTCCAATGTTAATCTATGGTGGTATGATAAGGAACAAGGAGTTATTTCAATTTTCTTGTATCTGTTGAAGCTTGCTCTGTGATTAATTAGATGATCAGTTTTCGAGAAGGTTCTCTGAGGTGCTGAGAAGAAGGTATATTCTTTTCTTTGCATAAAATGTTGTGTAGAATTGTGAGGTCCATTTGATTCATAACATTTGTTAGTTTCATTATTTCCCTGTTTAATTTTTGCCTCAATAATCTGTCTATTGGTAAGACTGGGGTGTTGAAGTTTCCCACTAGTTTGTATGGAACTCAGTGTGCAATTTAAGCTTTAGTAATATTTTATGTATGAATGTGATTGCCCGTCTACTTAGGGTGGGATGTACATTCAAAATTCAGATGCCATCTTGCTGGCTTTTTTTTCTTTGATGAGTATGAGTTTCCATCCTCATAACTTTTGAGGAATTTCTTTTGAAAGTCTGTATTTAGAATGGTTAATTTAACTTACTTTTTAGGTCAGTTTTCTTGAAAAACTTTTTTTTCATCCAATCACTTTGTGATAATTTCTATCTTTGCTGCTGAAGTGTGTTTCTTGCATGCAGCAGTACTCTGGATCCTGTTTTCACATTCATCCTGTTAGTCTGTGTCTTTTCATTGAGGAATTGAGTTCATTGATGTTTATATTAATGAATAATGATTGTTATTAATGAATAATGAATAATTCCTGTTATTTTGATGCTGCTTGTGTGTGTGTGTGTGTGTGTGTGTGTGTGTGTGTATACTTTCTTTATTTTGTTTATGCTGGTCTGGAATTACTTATTTCCTACACTTTTTAGGTGTAGTTAACCTTCTTGGGTTGAAATTTTTCTTCTAGTATTCTCTATTGAGTCTGATTTGTGGATAGACATTGTTCAAATTTGGTTTTGTTTTCAAATATCTTATTTTCTCCATCTATAGTAATTGAAAGTTTTGACAGGTATAGTAGTCTAAGCTGCTGGTACCTGTCATTTCATAGAAGCTGCAAGGCATATGCTCAGGCTCTTCTTCATTTTAGAGTTTCCCTGAGAAGTCAGGTATAATTCTGATAGGTCTGCCTTCTTATACTATTTGGCCTTTTCCCCTTGCAGCTTTTAATATTCTTTCTTTGTTCTGTTTTATTATGTGGTGGGAAGATTTTATTTTCTGGTACAGTCTAATTGGTGTTCTGTAAGCTTCTTTTATGGTTATAAGCTTTATAATTTGTATTTAAATTGTATTTAAATTAAATCTGTCTTTAAATTGTATTTTCTTGTATTTCCTTAAGGGATTATTCATTTTTTCTTTAAAGGCCTCCAGTTATTTTATTGTATTTTCCTATATTTCTTTGAGGAACTTATTAATTTCCTCTTTTAAAAAATCTATGTAATCTTTTAATGATTGAATTTCAGGTAATTTTCTTGTATTTCAGTTATGTTAGGATATACAGGGCTTACTGTAGTAGGACAGCTGTGCCTTGAAGGTACCATATTGCTCTTACTTTTCTTGATTGTGTTATGCTGGTTGTCCCTGGATATTCCTGATGCTGCAAGTATCAGAAAGGTGGGCCTGCCTTGGATATTCCTGGGTATAGCAGGCCACTAGTGAGCTATCTTGCACTGGACAATGAAATTTACAGGGCATTGCATGTCTCAGAGAAGCTGAGTATGCCCCAGGGGACATAGTAAGCAGGTGATTTAGGGGTAGGATAAAGGTTTAATCAGGATAATCCTGGTGTTGCAAGTAGCTGCTTGTATTCTCATGCTAATTGCAGTGTCTCACACCTAAGAACTAGGGACCTTGCTTCTGGTCGGTTCTGATTGGTAAATGAAGATGCTGACAGACAATAGTTAGGTAGGGCATACAAAGGCAGGACTTTTTAAGATTCCTGGGGAATGGACCTCAGACCTCAGGGGAAAGGGGGTACAAAAACTTTTTTTTTGACAGGAGCAGAGGAGAGAAACCATACCTGAGAGGGGCAAGGCAGAGAGACAGTCAACATGTAATGTAGAGTGAAAAATTATAAAAATCATTTTATAAAATATATATAGGCTTTTCTTTAGGCCTCACTTTAAAGGACATGGAAAATTTTCTCCGAAGCAAGCTAAAAATGTAGACTGGCTGGTTTCAGGAACCGGCTAACCACAAAGGGAAGAGAGGAATGCAAGTCATCTAGGTGGTGCTAGAAACTAGTGACAGGGCAGGGCTGTGTCCGGAGCAACTGAGAAATAGTTGAGCAAGTGACAGGGCAAGGCCACAATGACAGGGCAAGGCCACAGTAACATGGCAAGACCACATTTTTGAGAAGAATGAGTATACAGAGTATTTTCCACATGACCCTGATTCACTTAGGTTGGGTTTCTCTGGAATTTTCTGCTATTTTTATGTTATGTTTCCTTAGCAACCCCTAACCCCCTCCTCACTCCCCTGGCTTGTGGTTTTGCCCTTTAAAAAGCCCCTCAGCTAGTCGGTCTTTGTCAATTCAGCTCCTGTGTGAGCAAGCAAATTGAATGTTAGCCAGCTAACTCTCCTGAATAAAGCCTCTGCTATTTGCATCCAGATTTGGAGTCTTGTGAGTTTTTGGGTGGCCATGACTTCCTGAGACTTGAGTGAAGGTCTCCCCAGAGATGGGGTCTTCAGTAAGAGTTGGGAAAAAGCAGGCCCCAGGAGGGCTGCCCAACCAGGTCCAGGGTAGCAAAGATGGAATATAGATTTTAACAAGTAATAACTTAGAAATATCAAAGGGTGGGTAGTTTAGCTACCTGGAGGTTAGGAAGTGGCTCCAGCCATTGAGCTGTTAAAGCCATACAAAATTAAAAAGACTGTGTGTGTGAGTGTGTGTGTGTGTGTGTGTGTGTGTGTGTGTGTGTGTGTCTTCCATTCTGTTATAAGAAGAATTGGGGTTGGTAGGAGGAACTTGCTGCCACTTCTGTCATCTCTGGGATCGATTTGAGTAGTGTTAATTGTGTACTAATACAGTTGCAGGTCTGGTGAATATGGTCAGAAAGGTGGCCAGACAATTGAGATTTTTGTTTGTTTTGTTTTATTTAGTTTTCTTTGGGTAGGGATGTTGCAAAGGCAGAAGGCAGATATAAAGGGATGGAGAGATGTAGCCACCTGCAGCCATGGATAACTGGGTTCACCTGAAAGGGGGGCTGGGAGTGAAAAGGGAACAGGGGGTGAGAAAAGATAGAGCCAAGAAAACGTATTCTGACCAAGGCTTGAAGTTTTAATGTTCAGGTCTCAATTTAAAAGGAAAGCCCCACCCACTTCTTGATTCAGCCAGAGATGGGTGGAGGAATCCATCCTTGGTCACAGCTAGAGATATCTCAAGGCAAACTCAGTGGGCTGTCTATTCTCAGTTCCTGTAGCAGGCTGTACTTGTAGCCAAGGTAGATAACACCACCTGGGTATTATTTGGTCTACTGTGGTAAACAAGGTCTTTCAGGCCTGCTCAAGCATGGGGGAAGGGCACAGACAGATCAGTGGGATTGGATGTAAAATACACAAAGAATCAATACAAGTTTTAAAAAAGGAAGATTTTCTGATCAAAGCTGCCAAACTCTAGTGTTACAGCTACTACTATTGCCAATTTCAAGTATCCTTTCTACATTGCTTACTTTGTTTAGACATTTGACACGATCGGTCAATAAACAGTGATGTTTGTTCAGTGATTGATTCCTGAAAGAGAACTTAGTCTTGGTGTTTCTGGTTTGTGTCACCACATTATCACAGGCTTCTCTCTGTTTTTTTTTTTTTTTTTTTGATATTTTAATTACATTTCAGCTGTCGTCCCCTTTCTGAACCATTTCCCCTCCCTAGAAAACCCTTGTCCCATGCCCCCTTTTCCTTTTTGCTTTTATACAATTTTTTAAAATGTTAACCAAAGGATTTATGAGTTTGGTAATGCTCAATCAGAAGTGTAACCCAATACCCAACCTAGATATATCAACTATCTTTGACTAGTGGAGGCACATGAACATCTGCCTCTATGTCCCCCCCTCTCTTTCTCTCTCTTTCTCTCTCTCATCACCTAGCTTCTCCTCTCCTTCTTCTCCTCCTCTCCTTACTCCTCTTCCTCTCCTTTCTGCTTCCACCTTAGCTCCTCCTACATATCACTCTTCCTGTTAAAATAAAACTTTTCTCTCAAAATACAATTAGAGCATAATTATGCCAATTTGTACCAGTGAGGTACAAAATAGTCCTAATACCCAGTCCATCATTTTGTTGACTAACCAGAACCTCTGTAATCTCTCCTAAAAAAAAACACTTAGTTCTGAACCTGGCTTTTTTCTTGGCTTTAGAATGAATGTCAGCTGAAAACCATCCACTCAAATCTTTTCTCTCAAAGTAAATAGCCAGGATTGGCTATGAGACTATAAGTTTTCAATCCCATTAGAAATCCAGAATGACTGAGTTAACTGAAATTATGGGAAGCACAAAGCTAAGTTTTAGCTTCTGAAACTTAGCCAATTTATAGAGACTGCTGAACACCGGGACAGTCCCTATACTACAAAACATTGGAGCATCTGATTTTCAACCTTCTGGCCCAGGATCATCTGACAGACCTAGTGATGCAGAATTATTAAGGGCTGATTACTCTGTCTAGGCAGATATAATCAGTCAACTATTCTGCAAGTGTGTCCTTTTCTGGATAGTAATTTGTTTTTAGATGGGAAGAGGCAATTCTTGCCTAGTGGCTGTCTCACTACAACTGGAGTAACTCCAAAGATGCTCAGTTTTTTCTTAGAATCCAAGACAGGAAGCTGTCAGGAGCAGATAGGTCTCTAATAAAAATGATCATTAATACAGAAATGTTTGTAAAGTCAATTCTGTGGAGTGCTGATGTTTTGAAAACCAGCTATCCATGTAAGGCAATCTGCACTGTTGTCTGTTAACTTCTCTCAGCTATTTCTAAATAAAATATAGAAAACACCCTAGCAATAAACTCAAAGCCATGAATTTGCTATAGTCCCTTAACTCACAGGCTAACCATCTCAAATCAGTTAAAAAATTTAAAGAAGGACTGGGTCTAAACCTTCTATTCCTAAATGTGTTATACAGGCACAATGCCTATGACAGTAACAATATTCATCTCACTTTTATATCCATAAGGAGCTCGTATCAATGAATACCTTAAAATTGATATCAAAGTAAATTTTGTACAGTTTCAGAAATTATAACTTCATCTTGGCATTAATTATACAGATTTCTACCAATAAGTTATGGCTATGGAATAAATCCTAGCTAATCCTCCCTGTTCCAGCAAAACCACTACTTTTCCCTAGAAAGACAGCCCAATATTAACCACCTTAGTCCCCAAGCCCAGGGAATAGGGGCACTGACTCATCATTAACTTCCTCAAGCTGATTACCAGCATTGAGATATTAGAAGAGGGATGGGGGTGAAGAATAAATTGATAAGCCTCTGAGGCTAGATCTTCACTGCATTTAGATGGAATTCCAGGACATCAGAGGTTTGAGCAGGTCTGCTTAGCTTGCTTGATGAGTAGATATACCAAGGCTGTGTATTCTGCAACACACAGTTCTGAAAACAAATCTTAATATCAAGCTTTTTTTATTTTTATTTTTTCAAACTTTGCTTTCTTTTTTTATTTAATTTTTTTTAAAAATTTTTAATTGGGTATTATATTTACATTTTAGATTCTATCCCCTTACCCCACTTCTGCCCACCACCCAGAAACCTCCTATCCCATCCCTCCTCCTTCTGCTTCTATGAGGGTGTGCTGCCACCTACCCCCATCTCCACTACCCCCTCCCCTCCCTCACATTCCCCCCCACTCTATGTTCGTTTTTCATGGGACCAAGAATCTCCTTTCCCACCTATGCCCTACAAGGACATCCTCCCCTACATATACAGCTGGAGTCATGGGTCCCTCCCTAAGTGCTCCCAGGCTGGTGGTTTAGACCCTGGGAAGCTCTGGTTGGTTGGTATTGTTACTTTCCTCATGGAGTCATAAACCCTTTCTGTTCCTTCAGTCTTCTTTTTAACTTCTCCATTGGGAAACCCTTGATCATATCAGTGGTTATCTGTGAGCCTAGTCCTCTGAATGTGTCAGTCTCAGGCCGACCTCTAAGGAGACAGCTATATCATGTTCTTGACAGCATGTACTTCCAGCCCTCCACATCAGTGTCTAGCTTAGGTGACCGTACATGGGATGGATACCAGGTGGAATAGTCTCCAGATATCCCCTCCTTCAGTTTCTGTCCCATGTTTTGTTTCCATATTTGCTTCCTTGAGTAATTTGTCACTCATTCTAAGTAGAACTGAGGCATCCACACTTGGTCTTCCTTCTTCATGAGCTTCATGTGGTCTGTGAGTTGAGTCTCCGATATTCTAAGCTTTTGGGCTAACATCTGCCTATCAGTGAGTAAATACCATGTGTGTTCTCTTGTGATTGAGTTAACTCACTCAGGATGATAATTTCTAGTTCCATCCATTTACCTAAGAATTTCTCGAATTCATTGTTTTTAATAGCTGAGTAATAATACTCATTGTACAAATGTACCACATTTTATGCACTCATTCCTCTGTTGATGGACATCTGGGTTCTTTCCAGCTTCTGGCTATTATAAATAAGGCTGCTATGAACATAGTGGAGCACGTGTCCTTGTTATATGTTGGGGCATCTTCTGGGTATATGCCCAGGAGTTGTATAGCTGTGTCCTCAGGTAATGCTATATCCAGTTTTCTAAGGAACCGCCAGACTGATTTCCAGAGTGGTTGTACCAGCTTGCAATTCCACCAACAGTGGAGGAGTGTTCCTCTTTCTCCAAATCCTCACCAGCATCTACTATCACCTGAGATTTTGATCTTAGTCATTCTGACTGGTGTGAGGTGGTATCTCAGGGTTGTTTTGATTTGCATTTCCCTGATGACTAAGGATGTTTAGCATTTCATATGGTGCTTCTCAGCCATTCGAGTTTCCTCTGTTGAGAATTCTTTTTTCTTTTTTCTCCTTTTTCCCTTTTTTTTTTTTTTTTTTTTTTTTTTTTTTTTTTTTTTTGAGACAGGGTTTCTCTGTGTAGCCCTGGCTGTCCTGGAACTCACTCTATAGACCAGGCTGGCCTCGAACTCAGAAATCTGCCTGTCTCTGCCTCCCAAGTGCTAGGATTAGATAATTCTTTGTTTAGCTCTGTACCCCACTTTTAATAGGGTCATTTGATTGTCTGTAGTATAATTTCTTGAGTTCTTTGTATATCTTGGATATTAGCCCTCTATTGGATGTAGGATTAGTTAAGATCTTTTCCCAATCTGTTGGTTGCCATTTTGTCTTTTTGACAATGTCCTTTGTCTTACAAAAGCTTTGCAATTTTATGAGGTCTCATTTGTCAATTCTTGATTTTAGAGCATAAGCCATTGGTGTTCTGTTCAGGAACTTTTCCCCTGTGCCTAGGTTTTCGAGGGTCTTCCCCACCATCTCTTCTATTTGTTTCAGTGTATCTGGTTTTAAGTGAAGGTCTTTTATCCACTTGGATTTGAACTTTGTACAAGGAGATAAGAATGGATTGATTTGCATCCTTCTACATGTTGATCTCCAGTTGAACCAGCACCATTTTCGAAAAATGCTGTCCTTTTTCCACTCCATTTTCAAAGATCAAATGATCATAGGTCTGTGGGCTCATTTCAGGATCTTAAATTCTATTCCATTGATCTTCCTGCCTGCCTCTGTACCAATACCAAGCAGTTTTTATCACTAATGCCCTGTAGTACAGTTTGAGGTCAGGGATGGTGATTCCCCCAGAAGTTCTTTTATTGTTGACAACAGTTCTCATTATCCTGGGTTTTTTGTTATTCCAAATAAATTTGCAAATTGCTCTTTCTATCTCTATGAAGAATTGATTTGGAATTTTGATGGGGATTGCATTGAATCTATAGATTGGTTTTGGAAAGATGGCCATTTTTACTAAATGAATCCTGCCAATCCAGGAGCATGGGAGATCTTTCCATCTTCTGAGATCTTCTTTGATTTCTTTCTTCAGAGACTTGAAGTTCTTGTCATACAGATTTTTCACTTGCTTGGTTAGGTTCACTCCAAGATATTTTATATTGTTTGTGACTATTGTGAAGGGTGTCATTTCCCTAATTTCTTTCTCAGCCTGTTTATCTTTTGAGTATAGGAAGGCTACTGATTTGTTTGAGTTGATTTTATATCCAGCCACTTTACTGAAGTTGTTTATCAGTTTTAGGAGTTCTCTGGTAGAAATTTTAGGGTCACTTAAGTATACTATCATATCATCTGCAAATAGTGAAATTTTTACTTCTTTCTTTCCTATTTGTATCCCTTTGACTTCCTTTTGTTGTCTGATCACTCTAGCTAGGACTTCCAGTACTATATTGAATAGGTAGGGTGAGAGTGGGTAGACTTGTTTAGTCCCTGATCTTAGTGGGATTGCTTCCAGTTTCTCTTCATTTAGTTTGATGTTGGATACTGGCTTGCTGTTGATGTTGGCTACTGGCTTGCTGTATATTGCTTTTAATATGTTTAGGTATGGACCTTGAATTCCTGCTCTTTCCAAGACTTTTAACATGAAAGGATGCTAAATTTTGTCAAATGCTTTCTCAGCATCTAGTGAGATGTTCATGTGGTTTTTTTTTTCTTTGAGTTTATTTATGTAGTGGATTACATTGATGGATTTCCAAATATTGAACCCTCCCTGCATTCCTGAGATAAATCCTACTTGATCATGATGGATGATTGTTTTGATGTGTTCTTGGATTCGCTTTGCACGTCTTTTATTGAGTATTTTTGCATCAATATTCATAAGAAAGATTGGTCTGTAGTTCTCTTTGTCTTGGTCTTTGTGAGGCTTACTTATGAGCGTATTTGTAGCTTCATAGAAAAATTGGGTATTGTTTCTTCTGTTTCTATTCTGTGAAATAATTTGAAGAGAATTGGTATTAGTTCTTCCTGGAAGGTCTGATAGAATTCTGCACTAAAACCATCTGGCCCTGGACTTTTATTAGTGGGGAGACTTTTAATGACTGCTTCTATTTCTTTAGGGGTTATGCGACTGTTTAGATGGTTTATCTGCTCCTCATTTAGTTTTTGTTTTTTGTTTTGTTTTTTTTTTTTTTTGGTTTTTTTTTTTTTTTGAGACAGTGTTTTTCTGTATACCCCTGGCTGTCCTGGAACTCACTTGGTAGACCAGGCTGGCCATGAGCTCAGAAATCTGCCTGCCCCTGCCTCCCAAGTGCTGGGATTTAAGGCATGCACCACCACCGCCCGGCTCTGCTCCTCATTTAACTTTGGTACTTGGTATCTATCTAGAAAATTGTCCATTTTATCCAGATTTTCCAATTTTGTTGAGTATAGGCCTTTGTAGTAGGATCTGATGATTTTTTTTAATTTCCTCTGTTTCTGTTGTTATGTCTCCCTTTTCAGTTCTGATTTCATTAATTTGAGTACTGTCTCTGTGCCCTTTGGTTAGTCTGGCTAAGGGTTTGTCTATCTTGTTGATTTTCTCAAAGAACCAGCTCCTTGTTTTGTTGATATTTTGTACAGTTCTTTCTGTTTCAACTTGATTGATTTCAGCCCTGAGTTTGATTATTTCCTGCCATCTACTCCTGTTGGGTATATTAGCTTCTTTTTGTTCTAATGCTTTCAGGTGTGCTGTCAAGTTGTTAGTGTATGCTCTTTCCAGTTTCTTTTTGTGGGCACTTAGAACTTTGAGTTTTCCTCTTAATACTGCTTTCATGGAATTCCACAAGTTTTGATATGATGTGTCCTCATTTTCATTAAATTCTAAAAAGTCTTTAATTTCTTTCTTTATTTCTTCCTTGACCAAGTTATCATTGAGTAGAGCATTGTTCAGTTTCCATGTTTATGTGGACTTTCCATTGTTTTTGTCTGTAACAAAGACGAGTCTTTCCATTGTTTTTGTTTGTATCAAAGACGAGTCTTAGTCCATGGTGATCTGATAGGGTACAAGGGATTATTTCAATCATTTTGTATCTGTTGAGGCCTGTTTTGTGACCAATTATATGGTCTATTTTGGAGAAGGTACCATGAGGTTCTGAGAAAAAAGTATATTCTTTTGTTTTAGGATGAAATGTTCTATAGATGTCAGTTAAGTCCAATTGGTTCATAACTTCTGTTAGTTTCATTGTGTCTCGGTTTAGTTTCTGTTTCCATGATCTGACCATAGTTGAGAGTGGGGTGTTGAAATCTCCCAATATTATAGTGTGATGTGCAATGTATGCTTTAAGCGTTAATAAAGTTTCTTTTATGTATGTGGGTGCCCTTGCATTTGGTGCATAGATGTTCAAAATTGCAAATTCCTCTTGGTACATTTTTCCTTTGATGAATATGAAGTGTCCTTCTTTATCTTTTTTTGATTACTTTTGGTTGAATAAAGATTTTATTTGTTATTAGAATCGCTATTCCATCTTGTTTCTTGGAACCATTTGCTTGGAATCTTGTCTTCCAATCTTTTACTCTGAAGTAGTGTCTGTGTTTTTCACAAAGGTGCATTTCTTGTATGCAGCAAAATGTTGGGTCTTGTTTATGTATCCAGTCTGATAGTCTATGTCTTTTTATTGGAGAATTGAGTTCATTGATATTAAGGAAAAATGAATGTTGTTTCCTGTTATTTTTTTATTGGCAGTGGAGTTATGTTTGTATAGCTACTTTCTTTTAGGTTTGTTGGAAGATCACTCTCTTGCTTTTTCTAGGTTGTAGTTTCCCTCTTTGTGTTGGAGTTTTCAATTATCCTTTGAAGTGCTGGATTTGTGGTATGATAGTATGTAAATTTGGTTTTGTCATGGAATATTTTTGTTTTTCCCTCAATATTGATTGAGTGTTTTGCAGGGTATAGTAGTCTGGGCTGGCATTTTCGTTCTCTTAGGGTCTGTATGATATCAGTCCAGGATCTTCTGGCTTTTATAGTCTCTGGTGAGAAGTCTGGTAAAATTCTTATAGGTCTGCCTTTATATGTTACTTTACCTTTTTCCCTTACTGCTTTTAGTATTTTTTCTTTGTTTTGTACATTTGATGTTTTGATTATTATGTGGTGGGAGGTATTTTTTTTCTGGTCTAAACTATTTGGAGTTCCGTAGGCTTCTTGTATATTTATGGACATGTCTTTCTTTTGGTTAGGGAAGTTTTCATCTATAATTTTGTTTAAGATATTTACTGGTCCTTTAAGTGGGAATTCTTTCTCCTCATCTATACCTATTATCCTTAGGTTTGGCCTTCTCATTGTGTCTTGGATTTCCAGTATGTTTTGTGTTAGTAGCTTTTTGTATTTTGCATTTTCTTTGACAGTTGTGTCAATGTTTTCCATGTTATCTTCTGTACATGAGATTCTCTCTTCTATCTCTTGTATTCTGTTGGTGATACTTGTACCTATGACTCCTGATCTTTTTTTTTTTTTTTTTTTGTAGGTTTTCTATCTCCAGGGTAGTCTCGCTTTGTGACTTCTTTATTGTTTCTACTTCCATTTTAAGATCTTAGATGGTTTTGTTTAATTCCTTCACCTGTTTGTTTGTGTTTTCTTGCAATTCATTAAAGGATATTTTTGTTTCCTCTTTAAGGGCTTCTATCTGTTTACCAGTGTTCTCCTTAAATTCGTTGACAGTGTTATTTGTGTCCTTCTTAATGTCCTCTATATCATCGTCATGAGAAGTGATTTTAATTCTGAATCCTGCTTTTCTGGTGTGATGAGGTGTTCAGGGCTTGCTATGATGGGGGAACTGGGTTCAGATGATGCCATGTAACTTTGGATTCTGTTGCTTACGTTCTTGTGCTTGCCTGTTTCCATCTGGTTAACTCTAGTGCTACCTGTACCCACTGTTCTGACTGAAGCCTGCCTTTCCAGTTATCTTGCTTGTGTCTGGTCTCCTCCAGGTCCAGATGTCTCTGTGATCTTCTCCAGCTTCTTTGAGTACAGTGGTACCTCTAGGATGCCTCAGGATATGGTGCCTCCAAGGTAGCAGACCAGCTAGGTGTCTGCTGTTCTGGGTGCAGTGTCTCCTCTAGGATGTCTCAGGATCAGGTGCCCACTTCTCCGAGTGCAGTGTCTCTTCTAGGGTGTCTCAGGATAAGATGTCCACTGCTCTGTGTTTAGTGGTTCCTCTAAAGATGTCTCAGGATATGTTGTCTGTCGCTCTGAGTTCAGTTATTCCTCTGCCGCTCTGGGTTCACTGGTACTTCTGCTGCTCTGTGTTCAGTGGACCCTCTATGAAGGAGGAATCTGGTGTCCACACAGGAGTGAACAAGGCGCGGGTCTGTACCAGGCCTCAGATCTGGGAGCTGGGTGGAAGGGCCTCTCTGTTTTTTTGACTGCTCATTTCCTAGGCTTCCCCTCCTTTTTTTTTTTTAATTTCTTCTGTGATTAAAATGTTTTTATTTTTAAAAGTTATATTTTGACCCACAATACATCCCCTCTTGACATTGTCATTTTGCAATTTCTACTATATCCGTGAGTTTAATTATGACATATAAATAGATGGTTCAAAATTTATCAGCCTATCTTTGAGAACCTCACACATTCAAACACACACACACACACACACACACACACACACACACAC
>JANHMN010000004.1:144546794-144615938 GCA_030674055.1 Rhabdomys pumilio | reverse complement strand
AGGTTGAAGCAATTCTGGTCTGGATCAACCAGAATAAGATTGTGGATTGAAACATCAGTGATATAGGATTGCTTCTGAGTTGTAGGAGTGCAAATACCCCCTTGAAATACCAGCAGGTTGCTAAGAGCAACATACCCTCTTTCTTTTTAAAAAGAAAATACAAAAATCTCTCCTGAAATACAAAATCCAAGTAAATATATAAGAAATTAGGTTACATGCTGAATAGAAGAATTAAATAAACCTGAATTCTGAACCTTTAGCTTGACCTACAATCTAACTGGAAAATTACTAGAGAAAACAACATGGAATACATTGTATAGAGATTCATTCACTGTGTATCCATATAGTCACTGAAAGGCTTGAATTTTAAGATTTTTTTCCATTCCAGATATATAAAGTATTGCCTGGACAATTTCTCTTTTTGCCTATTTATTGCTGTTTAATCATTCTCTACACAAGTTTGTAGCAAAATAAACTTTTAGTTTTGGTTCAGTTTCTGTGTGTTGACTAGACTTGGCAGGTAGTTGAAGGTAAAATGCCTCAGGCTTGTTCTATAGACAACCAAATGTTTAGTTGAATGAGTCAGTCACCCACATGACACCATCAATGCTTTTGTGAAATCTCAACGCTGAGCCTGGACTGCTGACAGCAAAACGTGAACTGGTCTGTCAAATGTCTTACAGTGTCTTCACTGACTACTGAGATCTTAGATGGTATTTTATATCAGTAAGTGTTGTTAGGAGGTGTAGTAGAAGGTGAAAAGCTTACAAGACAGATGTAGAAGTCACACTTAGCATCTTTCTTACTATAGGATTTTGGTTAAAACAATGTACACATTCATCTTACTCTCAGGTAAGGTGACATAGACTCTATCTCCTGATTAAGATGTAGTAAATCAATTTTGGCCACTTGTAATCAGTCATAGACTATTAAATGTTGTTTTACTTCTCACACATATAACAGAAATCCATCTACTCAAGGCTACTAGAAATCTCATCATTCCAGCCTTGAGGCCCAGGAGCTCCTCACTTTAAATTTGGACATGGATTTATTTCTGAGGTGGTGTGCACAGACATGATCCTGGATTTATAATGAATTATCCTCAGTATGTTTAAGAAATGGCTCAATATTGTAGTTAAAGGTAAGGTCCCAGAAACTCATCTATATTGCCACCTTTCTATTATCTTTTCAGCCTGTGTGTCACTAGCAAAACACTGAAAAATGATATTAGCTCTCTTACATAAAAGTTGCTGTCTTTAATTCCTGAGATGATTCTTATTTAGTAATGGGAATGTCATGGTAGAATATCTTTTATATTTTTGAATAAACTCTTGTTAGGTTAAAAGACCAAGGAGACACACATTTAAAACACAAAGGAAAACAATAAAGCTTCTTAGAAATTTTCTGTACTAATTATCATGGTTTAAATGAACTCAAACTTGTATCAACCTGGTGTCTTGCACAGCAATGGGAGATACTATGCACAATACTGGAAGAGAAAAGTATTGGTTCATTTTAACTAGTTTGGGAAGATATATTCACTGGCACAAATGCTACAGGAATAACCAACCAGTTTCTGCTTTGATTCTGTTGTTATTCTGCTAGATGGACATAGTATGAAACTGACTCCCAATGACTTATCTACATACCCACAGATCACTGCCACTCTAAACTCTCACCAGAGAAAGTTCTTTGTTCAAAAGATGGCAATTAACCCAGAGACTTACAATTGGTCACTGAAGTGACAATAAAGATTGTGGAATGCTCTGCCCTAAATAAACTATCTGTATCATATTCCCTTCTGCCTAAGACTGTAAAAAGACCAACCAGCTATAAGAAATTGGAAGAGAACAATGGTGATGGTATAAAGGCTGGATTAGAAGTGGGAAATGGGGTTGACTTGATCAAAAACTTTGTGTGCATATATGAAATTCTCAGCAAAGTATACAAATGCTAAAGATATAATTACTAAAACAAACAAACAGAGTTTCTATATTGTCTTAGCTAAAGGTATTATAGCTGTAACTTGGATCTGACATTTACTCCAAACTACAGTGTTTTGATAACTCTCTGGATTTGTTTTTTGTCTCATAAAGCTTATCAGTTCTTTGTTCCCAGAACTGATTCTTGGCATGACAATTGACTTCAAAGAGGCAACACAAGAAAGAACACAGTCTAAGCACTACCAGAGGAACAGGAGCCTTTGGAGGGCATTTTGAGCCATTTTTACACTCTGAGCAGCAACTCTGCCAAGGACATATTGGCCAGAGGTCATAGATGATAAAAACGTTACAGTAACAACAGACATACTGATGTTTCTGTGCATGCCTTCTCCAAGTAAACTGGTGATTAAGTGATGTAAAACCTGGTTTCAAGTAGTTTAGATGATTCTAAATAAGAGAATTCAGTAAAATTTAGGCAAAACAAGTTTTAAGTATGCTGGAAGGTTTTAACAGTCCAAAATTTCCTGGAGCAGTAACTTCAAGTGTCTTGTGGTTACGTATTAAGATGACTTTGTAAACATGAAATGATACTATATTTATTATAAAAAATGTAACCTATGACTTCCAATACAATCACCTCATGAGGTTAATTTAAGACCTCAAAAATTCTGCCTATTTATCTATAATGAACATAAATGCTTTTTAAAAGTGACTTTAAATATTATTTTCTAAAATCAATCATATGCTTTCTCCTTGATTCTATAACATGTGAAAATATACAAGCATTATAGCTTAATTTACAAAAGGCTAGATTATTTTCTTAGGAAAAATTCAAATTAATTTTCATTGGCTGATGTATGATGCTGGTATTTGGGGTCAATTATTAAAAACTGGTAACATAAACTTTGTCAACATCAAAAGTTGTCCTTGTTAAATACATTGTTAATTGTCAGGAACAGAACAGAACCAATTGCAAGGTAACTAATGAAGTACTTTTATTTGAAATGTAAACTCAATAATAAATGTGACACCAAAGACAACTAAGAATGGCCAATAACATCTGCAGATGACAATAGTAAACATCAGAGAATAATACAAGAATTGCAAATTAAAACAGAGATGCTTCTTACTATAAAATATGTTAGCACAGAGAATAAAGAAAAAAATGGCCAACACCAGTTCATAGCAAGAATGTGGAGTACCAGACATTAGGAACAGAAGGTGGTCCAGAGAGTTCCAAAAGTATGTACGAAACTTCTACAGGATAAAAACCATTCTACTGAATGATCTAGAAATGGAACTAAGTTTTTGCTCAGCTGATTTGGAATCTTAAATCAGGACAAAGTACCTCATGTGAATATTTTAGCAGTCTTATTCATAGCTCTCAAAAGCTAGAATCTGTAACGGTTTTCTTTGTGAATAATCTGTAACAGTTCTCTCCGTGAAGTGACTGGATTTGATAATAGTCACCATGGAAACAGCATGTAAACTATCCATGATACAAAGAGTAAGATGTGAAATTAAAACAAACAAACAAACAACAACAACAACAACAAAAAACAGAGGCACCTACAGTGGGGTTTTGTTTTGTTTTAGTTTGGGCGGTTGTTTTTTGTTTGTTTGTTTGTTTGTTTTGCCCTAAAGAGACAAGGTGGGAACATACTGTATGCCATTAGTTGTACAAAAAATTACTGCAGGCAAAACTACCAAATACTATCAACCACAGTATTCGGTCTTTGGATTAGGGAAGGGCAAACAAAGGCAGAGCTTATTTTAGGAAAAGAGATGATTCTGCAAGGTATTACAATAGTGTGTAAATGCCTGTGACCATCTGCCTAAGTCTATAGTACTTTCACAGTGTAAGTGTAAATGTTAGAGTTCACAACATTTTAAAAACATGATTTACTAGGACAGAAGGTACCAGTAAGGAATTGAGATTGTTACAAGAAACTATAACTATATTACAAGTAAATGAAACTACCCCATAGAGGATGGTAGCAAGGCCATGACCTGAGCAACATTTGAAATGAACAGTTTACAAGATAGAAAGTAAAAGAAATTGCACAAAACTCTATATTCACAACAATGAAGGTTTTTTTTTTTCCTTGGGCTTCTAGGTTAATAGTGTGGATATTGCTGTATTTGTGTACTGGAATTGACCAGCATTTTTCTTTCAGGAGAAAAACTTTACGCATGTTTCAATAATAGAGCATCATATAAAATATATGGCAAGTGTTGCTTAAAAGTGTTGAGGTCATCAAAACAAGAAAAGAATGACAAATTGCTATAGCTGAGACAAGGCTGAGAATGAAAAGGAGCAAATAGAACTATGTCCTGGGTGGAATCACAGAGCCAGAAAGAGACAGATGGTAAAACTATGGAAATCTGAGCAAATTATACCTGTGTAATGTGGCTTCATTAATTGTGAAGAGATGTGACAAGAGAATGTAAAAAGGTAAGAAGAAATTGACTGTGGCATGTTTTAGAACTCTCTTTACTGTCTCTTTATTTTTCCCATTATTGTAAACTATTATAAAATAAGTGTATTAAACCATTCAATATAACAACAAAGCACTTCTGTAGTCATAGTGACTACAGAAGGATCGCCTCGTGGGAGATATACTAGTGGCAAAGATGCAAGTTGAAGGCAGTTTTGTCACAGATATAGTTTCTTGGGTTTTTTTTTTAAACATAGATTTGTTTACTTTTGGCAGCTTTATCAGGTATAATAATTTTAAATATATGTGTATGTACATATAGTACTGAATGGTTGTATCTTGCTTATGAAGGCAATGTAGCAACTTAAGATGGAGTACACTCCATCTGGGTCATCGGCCTCTCAGGAGCATGGTCCTCTACAGTTGATCAGCATCATTAGAAATAAAAATCATGTTTGTTTCAAGTAAAAATATCCTATTGTTTATGGTAGTCCTAAGCCATAGGGAGCCAGAGTTTGAGAATTTTAAAGAACTTAAGTTTGGCTACTTTCCACAGACATATGTGGAAGATTAAGGGTAATAAAGGAATTTTGAGAGTGGGAGAAATAGTCTTCCCCTGAGACTAGTACACCAATTGATTGTCCAATATTAAATGTCAGCTCTGAAAACATACATGTGAGTAATATTATATAGATTAAGCAAAATATATATACATATTTAGAAGTGTGTGTGTGTGTGTGTGTGTTAATTAGGGTTTTATTGCTGTGAAACATTATGACCTAGTCAACTCTCTTATATATAAACATTTAATTTGGGCTGGCTTGCAGTTTAAGGGGTTTAGTCCATTATCGTGGTGTGAAACATGACAGCAAGCAGGCAGACACAGTGCTAGAGAAGGAGCTGAGAGTCCTACATCTTGATCTGAAAGCAGCCAGGAGAAGACTGTTTCCACACTGGACAGAGCTTAAACATAGGACCTCAAAGCCCAACCTCACAATGACACATTTTTCTCCAACAAGACCACCCTCATTCTAACAAGGACACATCTAATAATTTCACTTCCTGTCAGCCAAGCAAACACATGAGTCTATGTGGCCAAACCTATTCAAACCCCTATAGTATATAACAACAATTAATGAAAAGATACTATGGATTTGAAAGACACCAAAATAGAATATATGGTATGATTTGGAAGCAAGAAAGAGAAGAGGAAAATGACATAATTATATTACACTCTCAAAAAATAAAATCACATGTTCAAATACTTGTGGAAATTTCAAAATTGAATGACTGAACACATTGTATTTTCTTTCACTATACATTCAAAGGACACAAAAGATTTATGTGTTCTTTCAATATCTTTAATTAGCTAAAATTGTATTGAGAGCTATAGTGGTTATAAAGCAAATCACCATGCTAAATATTGATCAGCACACTGACAAATGAAAAGAAGGTAAAATGGCTTCTCTGGGTTAAGTGGACTCCAGTGACATATTAAATATACCTCTGCAGATGTGACCCTTTCAGAGTAGATGGAAGTACAATCATGCTCATGCATAAGGGATGTCAATAGCTGTCATCAGATGGATTTATAAAAGTACTCCTTAATCTCTTGTTATTTAGGACAAATACAAGTACTTTCAGAAATAAAGTAGAATTTGCTGGAGTTTGTTTAATATTTTATTGCTTTTAACACTTTCTTCCCATCAGGACTAGCATTGATTTAATTCTTTAAAAGAATGATCATAATCATGGTAGAACTCTGTAATTTTTTTTCTGAAATTTTATGTGAGTTGCAATAAATTAATCATACTCTTTCCAGCTCATAGTTGATTTTTTATGCTTATTTACAAGCTTCTTTTCAAAAAATGATTCAATAGTTTCAATACATACATTTGATAGCTACTTGACTTTTACTGTTTCAAGCAGAAAAGCTCAGGCAACAATCTCATTTTTTAAGCAGGCATAATATTATGAAGATTTATGTTCATTATTTTAGAACCTATTAAGGGATATAAGAAACTTTCAATTGGTAACTGGCAAAGCAATGAATGCCAATTCTAAATTACATAAACATAATAAGAATAAAAGTTATTTTCTCTTACAAAGTACAATAAATTTACTGTTTTCAGTATATTTTAATATACTGACTTAAAGAAGACAAATAGATAAACAAATAAATTTAGCTTTACACTGAACCAAATTGGAGGTGCACCCAGTGGAGAAAGCCATGCATGCTTCTATCTAGCCCAGAAGTATTTGTATTGGATATACTTTGACTGAATTGTGACTCAAGGTACTTTAGAAAATGTGGAAGATGTTGACTCATATGTCAGCAGGCTCATAGTTTTGTTTACCATGTTCAAGTTTAGCTATTAATCAATATATCTTATATTACATAGAGGAGAAAATGAAAAAGAGCATAAAACTAACCATGTAAACAGAAATTAAATTCAATTTGGTGGTCAATTGCCTTGGAAATAAAAGTAAACTCTAAGATAAAGTAACAAATTCATACTGTTGTTACCAGACATTTGAGGGATTCCACACAGAGTCCCCTGTTTTCCTGAGGGAGTTGGGTCTTTTTTGTGTTCTTACTTTTCATAATAAAATATTTAAGAATGTACTCCAAAGGAATCTTGTGAACAATACTATTAGAGTTAAAACATTCTCCAGTGCAGCAAATTATAAATTTCTATATATTTTAGAAGATAAAGACAGAAAAATTCATGTCATTTGCAGTATTCTAGCATGAAGGTGCAGGCCATGTACAGGGAAACCAAGCACCTACAAAGTAGGGAGAACTGTCCGAGACTAGGAAAACGAAGAGCAGAAAAATCACACTCAGACTCTGGCCAATATCTAAAAGAAAAAAATAAGAATCACGTTTTTTGAGTAATGAATCAGTAGGATTGACAGAACTGATAAAATCTCATGATAGTTGTGGAGATACTTGTAAACAATAGACCCCTTAGCTAGGTGAGTGATAGGCCCAACTGAATTAACTCTTACATGGTTTTGTTAGCTCAGAATGTTAGGTCTCCCTGAGGTCAGGAAAATAGCTGACCTTAATGGATCTCTGTAGAACCCTGATCAAGGCTACTATATTACTATTGGATGCCACTGCTGATAGTATGAACATAATATTCCACTGTCTAAACTAAAATCAATTAAAGAATACAGTTTAAAATTTTTTCAATAATGAAATCAAGAGCTAAAATAAACAAAAATATTTTTGCCGTATGCTAGGGGAAAGATATACTTATTTCTATCAAACAGATAATATTCATTAAAGTTAGTGTATTATATTTCTAACATTTCTCCTATTACTTTATAAGATTATTGCTACTCTTCTTTTATCATCAGTCTTATAACACTTCTCCTGTTTGTATAACATCATAAACAGGATAAAAAAATTGGTATAAACTTTTCAACTTTTTAGCTTTCCTCATTAGATTATAAACATTTTAAAGATGATTATACTTGACAGGTGTCTCTAGAGACCATCAAAATACAAAAACACAAGCTCCCAACACTTGCTTGTTGAATCACATTAACTATTGCTGAGGAGTAACCACTAGTTATTTTATTTAATCTATGTCTCAAATTTCTTTAGCCAACTTAATTTATTCATATCAGTCATAAGATAGCTCACTGTCACTTTAAGACTTACCTATCTATTATTTTTAGATACACTTTTCTGAAATCATTTTAACTAAACACCGGGAATGTATTAAAATAAATATATTTATAAGCTATCCTGTAAATTGTTGCTTCTTGGTTACTTAAAACCATAATTTCATAATGAAACCTAATTGTTTTCCAAGGAAGATTGCAAATTTTTATATAAACATGTTCATATTTCTCAAATAAGAAGAACTCTAGGGTTTATGTAACTTAATTTGCCTAATCTTGAATACTTTTAATTATGAATCTTATGTTTAATTGCTATCTGAAAGTTAGAGGGAGTATAATATCATGCAACCAGATAGTAGAGAAACTAATTCTAAATTCCCTTGAAAAAAATTCATGAGCAGATTTCAGCTTGCACGCTTAAACAACATATAAACACAATGCTTTATTGACTTTTGTAAAATTATTCTCTTTTACAATTTACATTACAGAGAAATGATACAGAAAAATCTCTAGGGCATTCTACAGTGGTGTTTTTGTTTGTTTGTTTGCTTTGTTTCTTTGTAATTTTCTTACTGCATTACTAGAGTAAATGTTTCAAACAAACACATATACTTAGGTTCCTACAGACAAAGTGACATTTGCTTTTCTAATGAACCCTCAACTCATTTGCCTATCATGGGGAGTATAGACATTGAATAGCTTATGTGTATACTAAGAGCAAGAGAAATTATAAGTTAGATGCCCACTCTTGTGAGAATTGTTTCACTGGACAATGTATGCTATCTGTATTTTTTTCTATACAATTTCCTCTCTATAAACTGCCTACTCATCACATCTAATTGCTCATTACTGTTTTTGTTCCAAATCTCTACATACTCCTCAAATTTGGCTCAAATATTTGTAATTCATATGCTAAGCCTAAGATCTATATTGAGTTCATTATACATTTTATGGTGTGTTGGGCCTCAATATTCTTATCCACAGGGCTCTTGCCTCTGCCTGTCAGGCTCTGATTACTTTTGCTCATCCACATTGACTAGTACTGACTGTATTCACAACATAGCTCTCCTTTAACACTTTTTACACTTTTACCTATATCTGTTGACTATTATATTTCCCTCTGCTTTAGTGTGTTGACACAACATGTAGCACAGTTTTGTTAATCCCTGCGATATCCTGAAAACTACAGACATTTTACACTCTGGCGTTCCAGTAGCATGCAGAAAAGAATGGTTTCTTTCATAACAGATTTATTCATTATGGAAACATCTTGTTAGGATTGATCACACACAAAAAAACAAACAAACAAATCAAAACACCAAAAACCAAAAAGCAACAAAAAATCCCAGCTAGTTAAATAGTAACCCTATTAAATTATAGGTTTTCATATAAGGCTTTTAGGAAAAATAAAATAATTAGTGTGATTCTTCTTAAGGTGTAATTTATTTATTTATGTTTATGTATATTGGTGTTTTTCCTGTGTATATGTCTGTGTGAGGGTGTCAGATGCCCTGGAACTGGAATTATAGATAGTAATGAGCTTCCATGTGTGTTCTGGGAATCAAACCTAGGTTCATAGGAAGAGCAGCTTATGCTATTAACTGTTGAGTCATCTCTTCAGTACCAATGTATTTTATTTTTAACTTTACACACACACACACACACACACACACACACACACACACACACACACAAAATCTATCTCTATCTCTATCTCTCTACCTCTTCAGCTCTCTATCTGTCTATCTATCTCTACCTATCTCTCTCCATATATATATCACTTATATGTATATATTCAAAAAGAGTATTACTTTTTCCAATTAAAATTATGTTTTATTAGATGGTATACCATTGGACATTAAATATGCTTTTACATATACTCTTTTATTACCATATATATATATATATATATATATATATATATATATATATATGTATTTGTGATCTAGTTAATAGTAACAAAATTAACTAAGATCTTATACTGTAAATAAATAGCATTTGGGGGGAATTTAGTGAGCATTTATCCAGCTTATAGTTTATAGGTTAATTCTTAAAGTTTTGTTGAGACTCAAGTGATATTAATCTTTTAGTCTGGGGAAATCCTAAGTATTCAAAGAAGCAATATATTCTGTATAGTCAAACTTTTAAAAGTTTAGAGAAAAATATTTAAGCAGTTATAATTTCAGATATAGTTGATGAAATAGTTTAAATGGAACTAATAGCTCTTTGCATTTTTAATTGCTTTCTATCAAAATAGACTCAATATTTTAAGAAAAGACACTCATCATGTAACAAAAATACTGAGATAAATCACTCATTCCATTTTCCTTGTCACCAGTGCCATCTGCAGCTGTCACGTTTTACCAGAATGTCAACTCATTTTCCAGCTTTCACCTTCACAGATTTTCTGAGGTGAATCATATTTATATAAAGGAAAAGTATCATTATTCCATGTAAGTATAAAAACCCACTTAAATTAAAAACACTTTTAAATAGACAATGTCTATTTTTATAAACCTTTATAATTTCCATACTGCTTGTTGCTAATTAAAGGGACTTAAATGCCTCCAGTGTAAGAAATACCTGATCTCTAATAATTTTTTTTCAGAAGAATTGAATCCAAATTGGGTGAAACTGCTAAACAAAGCCTGATATTGGCCACAACCTGCTCTCTGTGCCTGTCCCGCAGCCTCATTTCTCTGCACTGTGGTTGACTGGCCTTCTGCTGTTCATTTCTCTGCACTGTGGTTGACTGGTTTCCTGCTGTTCATCTTTTTTTATAGAATTTTATAGACAGGACCATTCAGTTTCATCCAGATGATGGATCTCAAAAAGTTCCATATCATTTAGTGAAAATCTCAGTAAGTTATTGTATGTATATTGACAAACTCATTCTGAAATGTATATAAATGAGACAAATAAAACAAAACAGAAAAAATAGCATATACTATTAGTAATCTAGTTTTGTTTATGACCTTGCATCAGGTTGTGTGGAAGGTTTTTATTTTTATTTTTATTTTTTATGAAATATACTTTTAAAATTGTGATTCATGCATAATGATAGTTTCATAGACTGAATTAGGAAGCCTTCTTGGTAGCTCTGTCTTCAGGAAGAGAGAGTAGAAAAATCTTCCTTAAATGAGTGATTAAAAAAAAATCAATACAAAAATAGACAAAAGAAAGAGAGAAAAATAACACAAAGAATATTCAATAAAGCTCAAGAAATTCTATTAATTTGAATTTAGCTAAATTGAATTATATAAAATACATATGGGATGTAAAATTTTTGTATCAGTTGTTGGTCTGGATAATCTAAGGGACTCTCAAACAATGTAAGCTATTTCTTCTGCCCTTGGTTGTGTCTCAGACTTTAAGGAAAATTGTTATTGCTCAAGGCACCACAGAAAGGGCTTGGGAGATTTAAATTATATCTAACCTGAAAGTTTCCTTTCTGTAATCTAGCTTTCATAGTATCAGAAAATACTCTATAAGCTGCTACAAGAGAGTCAAAAATAGATATTTCCAGATGTGATGCCTATGAACTATAACAATGACAAACCCTGCAAGATATCTCTAAAGGTGCAATAGTGGCCCTCATATTTAAGTGGCAACCAACAACTGTCAAAGTGAACTCAAGGCCCTCATACTAGGAGGAAAATTATATCTGTTGGTAGAAACCCAGCTTATCTGGGGCTAGTGAGGTCACAAATTTTAGAAGAGAACATACTACCACCACTTTCTTAGACCACACATTCCCAAGAACATTCTAAAACTTTTATTTTAATACCTAAATATAGTGTACTTATTACTCCACCACCAAAGAAGCTTCTCTTTACAGCAAATGAGAACTATTACCAAAAACCACAATTGAATATGATAAGGTTATCAAAGGATTATAAGGACCTTAGCTTCAGTGGATATAGCTACAATACAATTCCTGCACCTAAGGCTCAAGGGACATTTCCGAAGATGTAGTAGAAAAACTGTAAGGGCCAGTGGACCAGAGAATCTTCTGTGTTATGTGTGTCCTAGAAGTGATAGGAAAGCTACCTAGTAGATAGGCTAAAACAGCAGGGAGAAATCCCTACCTTAGACAATGAACAATAGGCTACTAATGAAAAGCAGAGAATTAGTCACTCCAAAGGATAAGCCTGAAATGAGTTATGCAGTATAAAATGGTCAGTCCTGAAATAATATGTGTGTGAGGGGGCATGGAAGAAGTTGGAAACAGGAACGAAGTGGGGGAGAAATAAAATTATACTTTTAAAAAATTAATAACAAAATTTATGAAAATAATTAGTAAATTCCTACAGGCCAGGTACTGCTTTGGAAAAATTCTAATTTAATTTATTAGGCTTATAGACATAAGCCTAATCAGATTGCCTGTTTCCAAATGTAAGTACTACCAAATTGTTTCTTAAACAAGATTAGTCTATTTCATTGTGATTGTAATATTTCTAAGCATCAATTTGTAGCATATGATATTTTTCAAATTTTCATTATAATGTGCATAGCGTCTGTAACAATATTAAATTGTGTTCTTCCCCCTCCCTTCCTCCTTCCCTCCCTCCCTCTCTCTATCCCTCCCCCCTCTGTCTCTCTTTAGCCGGTATACATGGGGAGCAAGACAGTAAGAAGTACTCCTCCATCAACTCTGCATCAGCTTCCTCCTCTACGTTCCTGTTGTATTTGAGTTCCTGTCTTGACTTGACTTCCTACAATGATGAACAACAGTATGGAATATAAGCCAAATGAATCATTTCCTACCCAACTTGCTTTTTGGTCATGGTGTTCAGTGCCTTAGTCATCTGACAAGAAGCTTATTGATTTTATGAATTAAAAAAGGTCTCAAATGTATTAACATTCTGAGTTATCCCTTTTAAAAATTGCATTGATTTTTGCATTAATCACTATGATGTTACATGACACATCACAGTGCTTTGCTCAATGCTGTGCTGCATATATAAGACCCTATTATAAGACCTCATTATACTAATCTTGCTCTAAGTTATTTCTATGATCACATAAGAAAAATATTCAGATTTTCACTTCTCAAAAATTTATCCTCAATATTAAAATTTAAAGTGATGTCTGATATGTTTCTTTTTTTACTACCTCTTGTTTTTTATTATTTTCTTCCAGTTGAACAGTATTGAGATAAACACAAATGTTAAGATAAGAGAAAAAACTTCATTTCCAGTTAAGCAAAAGAGAACAAATTTGAGGATATTAAAAGAGTTGCATAAACTAATGGGAATATCTTGGAAAGAGAAAGTTATGAGGCTACTGATCAATACAGAAAGGCCAGATATGGTTTTCAACTGTAGATAATTGAATCTAGATTCCAAGTCTTTCACAAATCCTTTCAAACACAGGCACTTTCTTTGTTATATTTCAAGAGGATTGTTGTATTTTAAGTGTATTGTTGGAAAGTTACAGGGAAGTTGTTAATTCATCAAACTGGCAAAGGGGGTGGGGAAGATTTATATCTTAAATGAGAAAAGAATATATACACACACATACATACACACACACACATATATATACACATACATACACACACACACACACACACACACACACACACACACACATATATATATATATATATATATATATATATATATATATATATATATATATATGTTTTCTAAAATGAAAGTTGTAATAAAACACAGACCAGGGTTTAACAGTTAAAAACAAAGCTGCTTAAAATCTAGTCAATATGAGAACAGTCTGATCATCTTAGAGTAAACTCCTATGAATGGTCTTCCTAAATTGTATCTGCTAGAGATCATATATATTTTATGTCCATTTATGATGATTTTAAACTATATTTTTACTTAGAGTTTGTCACATATATGTGCATTTTATGTTGCTCTATTATTCAGAGATACCCTTCTCACCTGATTGTGGAGATCTTGCATTTGTTTAAATTTATCAAGGAGGACAAAGTTTAGAAATCCTTTCAAGATATAAGAAAACTATGTGATTTAAAATATATACAAAGTAATGGGATGGGTAGCATCTGCCCTAAGTACTTTGGCTAGTCTGTATCCCTTATTCTACAGTTTGTTACTTTGGGGAATAAAGTCTTTAAGGTTGTCTGAGAATAAAACAAGTTCACCAAGATGGCTTTTAATGCAATGTAATTATCTTTATTAAAAGAAGAGACCATTCCAATACAGGTATGAGCAGAGAGAAAATCATGTAAGCCACATGATTAAGACAGAAAAAACTACATATCAGAAACAAATGCTCAGAAAAGATCAATGTTCTTGGACTTGTCATTTTATGTTTTTGCCTTTAGAATTGTGAGAAAATAGATTTATGATTTTTCCAATGGTATTCTTTTATGTAATGAATTAGAAGTTTTTGAACTGGAACTTGACTATATAAACATGAAATATCTGTTAACCAGTGACAAGATTCCTCTCAAACTGCAAATAAAATAATTTAAACTCAACTCTAATAAAATAAAACTTTAAATAAAAATGACAGAATTTCTAGGAAAAATGATCATAAAAGTCGTTAGTCATCATTTATTGGAAACAAACTAAAGTCATGCAATTTTGAAATCAAAATATCACTCAAGAAAGCACAAAACCATACAGTTGAAGCCAGGAAGTAGAATAATGAAAGAGGATGTGTACATATTCAAGGAATGAATAGAATGAACCAACATATAATCTTATGACTAACAACCCAAAGGAAAGAAAAATAGTGGAAAATACACACTCTGAATAAGTATCAAGATGACAGTTAACTATCAAAATAGAAAAGCTGATCTTAACCACAATGAGCTACTATTCTCGCAACACAAATTGAGCGTCTATAGCAAGTGGGTAATTTTCAAAGAGAAACATTATTTACACATTTGACTCCAGGAAAGAATTTTAAATAGCTCCAGTTTTACCAAGAAATAGATAATAGGCTCTCCTGAATAAACATGTGGTCAACATGATGAATCCCCAACCAGAAAATTCCAGTGACACCTATGTGCTCCAATAAACATGGGGAAGGGAGAAAAACTTCCAAATCCCTTTAAGAGAATATGGTACTCCATCCATTTCCGTTTCCTCCCTTCCATGATACATTCATTTTTTTTTTTATTGGATATTTTATCTACATTTCAGATATGGTTCCCTTTCCCCAGTTTCTTCCCACCCAGGAACACCCTATCAAATCCCCCACCCTCCTGCTTCTATGAGAATGTGCCCCTACCCACCCACGCACTCCCACCTCTACACCCATGAATTCTTCCACACTGGGGCAGCCAGCCTTCACTAAACCAAGGACTTCCTCTCCCACCTATGCTGGACAATGCCTTTCTCCCTTCATATACAGCTGAAGTCATGGGTCTCTCCCTATGTGCTCCCAGGCTGGTGGTTTAGACCCTGGGAGCTCTGGTTGGTTTGTACTGTTGCACTCCGAATGGGGCCACAAACCCTTTCAGCTCCTTCAGTCTTCTCTCTAACTTCTCCATTGGGAACCCCTGATCAGTTCAATGGGTAGCTGTGAGCATCCACCTCTGTATATCTCAGGCTCTGGCAGACCTCTAAGGAGATAGCTATATCAGGCTCCTGTCAGCATGCACTTTCTGACATCCACATCCGCATCTATGTTTGGTGACTGCAGATGGGATGGATACCCAGGTGGGGTGGGATAGTCACCAGACGAACCCTCCTTCAGTTTCTGTCCCATGCTTTGTCTCCATATTTGCTCCCATGAGCATTCTAAGAAGGATCGAAGCATCCACACTTTGATCTGCCTTCTTCATGAGCTTCATGTGGTCTGTTAGTTGAAGCTTGAGTATTGCAAGCTTTTGGGCTAATATTCAATTATCAGTGAGTACATACCATATGTGTTTTTCTGTGATTGGGTTACCTCACTCAGGATGATATTTTCTAGCTCCATCCATTTACCTAAGAATTTCTTGAATTCATTGTTTTTAATAGCTGAGTAATATTTCATTATGTAAATGTACCACATTTTCTGTATCCATTTCTCTGTTGAAGGACATCTGGGTTCTTTCTAGCTTCTGGCTATTACAAATAAGGTTGCTATCATACATTCATTCTTAATGCAGGGTTTAGGATACCCATTCAGAATGAAAAACCTCAGATTAGTCCTATAAATTAAGCACACTTACAGGAGATTTCACAAAGTGAAAAGTAAATGATTGGACTTGTCTTCCAAGATATCTCTTGTTTTGTTTGTAAATACATGAATCATAGCAGCAACATGAGCTTTTAGGGTGATGACACTGGCAGCTAAAAGGGGAAAGAGAGAGTAGTAATTCAGCAGTTGCCTATGGAAACAGAGTAGTTCACATAATAGGAAACACTCCGTGATGTACTGTGATAGACTCCACATCAGGAATGTTCATTCTAACAAGAATATGACATAAATTCAAAGCTTGCAGCAAGTTAATATAGTTTTAATATTTTAATATATTATGCCAATTTCTCATAACTTTGTTTAATTCTTCCCAATGATACAGAGAGAGAGAGAAAGAGAGAGAGAAACACACATACATATACACACGTGCACGCACACACACACACACACACACACAAAAAGAGAAACACTCACACATACACATACACACGCATGTGCATGCATACACATACACACACACTCATCTTCTGTCTGTAATTAAACAGTACTTTCAAACTTCCAGATATATCATAGTGATGAATCAGCAAAATGTTAATCTTTAAACACAATAATGATTTTACATAAAAGCACACCACAGATTAAATTTCTCTTGCAGTTACTTGAACATAATATTAACTATAAGAGTAACAGCATATTACAAGTAATTAATAATGATTAAGTACGAATTGCTTCAATATCACAGATATATAATAAACTTGAAAAATGTATTAATATAATCATTGTTATAAATAGATGTAATGAGAAAAATTGTGTTGCAGTTGATATTTAATCCAGCTGCACCTGCTCTGGCTTGTAGTTACAGAGCTGCAAAGTTCCCAACTAGCCTAGGCCTGAGGCCATGAGCTGCTGCAGCATCGCCCCTTGGCTCAGGCCACCTGCTCAGCTGGCCAGAGACACCAGCCCTGCCACCCACAAGATGCCAGCATGGGAGATGGCTCTGCCAATCTTCCATGCTGCCTCCACAAGGCATACCATCCTGCCATCCAAGTGGGCCCCATAGAAATGAGACTCTAATGCACAGTTTATGCAAAGGCTTATATGTTTGGTAATGTTCAATAACAAGATGCCCACACAATTGAAGGTGTTTCCCAATTAACTAACCTAGATATAAGTTGTTACCAAGGACTGCTCTCTATCCAAGCATGGTTCTCCATCTTCCTACATGTCTACTTCCCTCACTTCTCCTCTTCCATCTCCTCTTCCTTTTCTTACTCCTCCTCTTCCTCTCCTTACTTCTCCCACCTTAGCTCCTCCCAACTTGTGGGGAAAATATGCAGCTACAAAATTGCCTTGAAAAATTTACATAAAACTAATAGTTAAATTTTCACAGGTAAATATCAAACTCACAAAAATAAAACAATCACTAAACTGTGTAGAGTCAATTGTATACTTAAATGTAAATAATCCAAGTCTTAAACAATTTTAAAATATGGACAAATTACCATAATTAAAAGATAAAGAAATGGCACTTATTCTTACAGTTTTGAATTTTATACTGACCATATTAAAAATTATCTGTGATTTAAAAGCCAGAGGCATAAGACTTAGAAAAATTAACATAGTCCCATTTTACACAGATAATATTTTTCATATGAAACTCCTAGGAATCAATGTACACAAAAAGGTAGTGAAGAAGTGGAGAGTGAAGAGTGAGGAAAAGAAAGAGAGTCACAATTAACCTCACCCAATTAAGAGCTGCTTAATACAATATTAAGACATTAATTCTGTAATTATATATACACATGTAGACTCATAGGCTGCATTTATATATTTATACATTTACATATATTTGTGTTTATACAATAATAATAATAATAATAATAATAATAAGAAGAAGAAGAAGAAGAAGTAAACAGAGGCTATCCACTTGGGAGGACATGAAGAAGGGAGGTTCATTAAAGAAGTCAGAGGAAGAAGAGTTTGAAAAAAGGAACAGGAAAGGACAAAGTCATGTAATTATACTTTAATTAAATTGTTGAATATCCAAGCACCATTAAGAAATATTAAAATATATGATTTATCCATTGACTAGAAAAATCCAATAATACATAATAAAAGCCCTCACTTAGACATGTCAATATTGTAAAGACATATCAAATCACAGGAAATAATTGAATTTGCCACTAACCATAGTGAAAATCCTGATAGAAACTTTAACATCAGTATTGAAGCTATACTTCTCAGTGAGTAGCTGTATAAATGTCAAATACATCTTAATTGTAACTCAAGTAAAGTTTTAGTGGAGCATGTATTATAACAAATTTGTCAATTTATTTGTCACTTCGAAATATAATGATACTCCATTATATGCCTCCAATTTGAGAAGCACAAATACATACTAGTGTAGGTTAAAACCTAAGTAGAAATATAGTAATGATAAGCCAAATCTAATAAAACAGTGTAGCAGATAGGGATGTCTATGAAAGTAGAATTAAGAATTATAGCAAGAAGTAGATTCCCTGTGAATATGTGCTCTATGTGGTACTGTAACCTAAATCAACTTTGCTAAGAATGTTCTTAGAAACATTACAACTGTGTGACCATTGAGATTCCATTACTAAACCCTTCTTTGGGACTCTTTTCAGTTAATGACAGCAGCCTTGTCCAAGGTCATGCCTACCTTTCTATGATAATTTAGATCAAGGTACAGTTTGGTAAAGAAATATAGGTGCCCAACCCTCACTGTAATTTATGTTTGTCATCTGTATTAGTTTCTTCTCTCTGCTATGACAAAGAACCACAGCCTGTTTCGACTAGGTAGTAGAAGAAATGTGCTGTCTGCTAGCCCTAGAGATCAAAGGCCCAAGATCAAAGTAATACATGAAAAAGGTTTCTTCTGAGAGCTCTGATGGAAAAATCTATTCTTGGCTTTTCTCTTTGAAAACAGATCTCCAATCTCATTTTCTTCACATTAGTTTCCCATAAATATTGATCTCAATGTTCACATTTTCTCTGTATTATAAGAACATATAATGCTTGTTAGTCCCCCCCCAGACTTTTTTTGAAACTGATGACCACTGTAGAAGTTTAGTCTTCAATTAAACTCACCTCTGTGAGGGTTAGGAATACAACATGATATGTGGGAGGTCATGATTTGACACCCTAGCAGCATCTACCCCAGGCCCTGCTCTCTCCTTTCTCCATCAAACAGGGACTGACTTAAAGAGTGAACGCTTATAAATTGTTTGGCCACAGATTTGTGTGTTAGGTGTTTGCCTCTGAATATGACATACAGTCATTGGTACTCCCAGTCTTTATAGAAGGCAGACTGTCAGATGAATTCCATAGTTATGCCACTTGTCGATTAGAGAATCAGGTCCATGGATTTACACAAGAACACATACACTTTCTGTCATGAGATGCCAGTAAGAAACTGGGATGAGATACTGATAAGTACAATAATATACAATTCCTTTGAGATACTGTGGAGGAGACATTGATTAGAAGAAATGAATAGTGGGAGCTTGAAAGATAGCTTATTTAATAAAGCACTTGTAGCATAAGCAAGAGGACCCGAGTTTATTCCTCAGCATCTACTTCGAAGCCAATCAAGTAGTGAGTCTCTAGACTTGAAATATCAGGGATGCTGAGGTATGAAGTAGTGTTAGTCTAGAATATTAAAGCCTCATGTTCAGTGAGTGAACTTGTCTCAATGTCTAAAGTGAAGAGTGATTTAGGAAGACATCTTAGGTCAATATCTGTCTTCGACACAAATGTGCACATGTACACTCACATAAAACAAACTGAGTGCTAGTTTCTTATTGTTGCTGTAATCACAAATTTAGTGAATTTTAATAATATAAAATTGTATTGTAGATCTTGATATCATGCTTGAAAATTACTAGATAGTATGTAGAAATATGTCAATGTAATTTTTATTCACCTGATGCAATTGTCCTCTTGGAGGCTTACTGCTGAGTAAGCTCACCCTTTCTAGCTCTTTCTGAACTCTGGCTGGCTGGTCCAGCACAGCTGTTCTGGTTAGAATTCCTCTCCAAGCTTACTGATTCAATTTGGCTTTTCTCAGCTTTGCACTCATTTCCTCTGCTTGGTCATTCTAGCAATTTGTTCTAATCTTCTGGTTCTTTCTCATTCTCTGGTTGATTTTGTTCACCTCGAACTTTTCTCTGAAAGTATCCCAGTAAATGGCCCGGCCTTTCTGTTTCTGTCTCTGCCTCTGCCTGTCTGCCTGCCTGCCTGCCTGCCTGTCTCTCTCTCTCTCTCTCTCTCTCTCTCTCTCTCTCTCTCTCTCTCTCTCTCTCTCTCTCTGTGTGTGTGTGTGTGTGTGTGTGTGTTGCTTTCTTCTATTGTCTCTCCCGCATGTGATGGTCTCAAGAGAGTTGTGAATATCCTATCTCTGACTGATTCTGTCAAATATTTTTCCAATTCATTACTCTGTCTACCCCTCAACTAGACATCATTTTCAAACATGTGTGCTTCTCTCCATAAACTAGGCTTACCTCCATTGTTAGATATTAACAGTATGACTAAGAATGTGTCTGTATTCCATGCAGATCATACTGTAATTCAGGGCATGTCTGCATATTGTCAGGACCATATAGACCTAGAAGACCTTAGGATGTAATACCTTGCCAGAGCAGCCATGTTGCTGGATTAAAATTTCTCTATAGAAATATCTGTGCTGAGTCCTTTGAATATTTTGTTTTCCAGAGATGCATAAAGGGCTTAATTCTGTTGATATAAAAAAACAGCTCCGGGAGGGACCCATGGCTCCAGCTGTATATGTAGGGGAAGATGGCCATGTCAGGCATAGGTGAGAGAGGAGATCCTTGGTTCCATGAGGGCTGGACGACAAGTATTGGGGAATTCGAGGGTGGGGAGGTAGGGGATGTAGATAGGCACATCCTCATAGAAGCAGGAGGATGAGAGACGGGATGGGGGTTCTTGGGCAGGGGGAAATGAGGTAAGGGGATAACATTTAAAATGTAAATAAAATATCCAATTTTTAAAAAGGAGAAAAAAAAGAAAAATACGAACAGCTCTCATCTACACCAATGTTATTAAGAATTACCAGCACGCTAATCAATTGCTTCCTCATTATGTATCCTTGGTCAGTATCAACAGCTAAGATAAAAAAAAAATGACAGTATATGTTGGTGTGAATGTGCAGAAAGGATACTTCTATTCACTAGAATAGAAAGGAGGAAAAAGGTGTCATTGTGGAGGATCTAAAAACAATTGTCACATTTCTACCACACAATCAGTTATACTACTTCAGTCATATTTCCAAAGTTTCTGTATCTCTTGCTACAAGTATACTTACTCTTCCATATTTATTTCTGTTTTAGTCAGGAACATGCAGACATCCTCAATGTCCTCAACTGATGAATGGTAAAAGAAAATAAAGTACGTTTATACAATGGAATGGTACTGACCTTTTAAGAAACATAAAATTCACTTTAGGTTTTGATACTGGATATCCTTATGCAGACCATGTTTGTCCCAAATGGATGACTCTCCTGCCTCATCATCCTGAGTACCTTCATTAAAAGTGTATTTTCACTTCAAACTATTTGATGGAAGTCTTAATCAAACAATTGAGAAAATTGAAATAATAAACTTTCATCCTTTACTAGAAATAATCAATGTGGCTGACCGAGTGATACGTTTAGTTTATGTGAATATTTTACGTACACTAAGAAAGTACTGCAAAAATTGAGCCAGATGATGGGAAGACACAGCCCATAAGTGAAGGAAGAACCTCTCTACCCTTGCGATAGCCATTCTTTATGGTTTACACTGAGCAATAGCTTCTTAGTACAAAGTAAATGGTTGTGTCATATCTTTGAGGCTCATACTGTATTCTAACATTTGTAACCAGTTACCAGAGAAGGTGGCAGTCATATGAAGGTAATTATTTTGCTTTGTTTTGATGATAGTCTCATGTCTATTACCATAGCTAGGTTTAAATTAAATGAGAACCTTATTCATACCTTATGAGTTAGACAAAGTTGAATCACAGACATAACAATAATCTTAATATTATACATATGTATATATATATGCAATCTACATATGCAAATATATGTGTGTGTGTATGTTTATGCAAGTATATGTACTTGTGGAAATTTTTTTTGACAAATTTATTTGTTACTGATTATTTAAGAAAACCTTATTTGTTTATTTTTTATTTTATGAATATGGAGGTTTTGCCTGAGTGTATATGTGTATGCCAGAAGATTCCAGAAGAAAGCTTTGAGTCTCCTGAGAGTTATAGACCATTGTGAGGTACCATGTAGGTGCCGGAGTTGGAATTCAAGGACTCTGGTAAGGCATCTTTCCAGCCCCAAATGTGGAATTTTGTCAACTCCCGATATTCATGAGTCTGAAAGTCTTGTCTTCTAGTATGATTCCACACTGATTATCTATATATGATGTTACAGTTTCCCACCACAGCAAGCATCTCATGTCAATCAAATCCCAAACCCCCGTGAGAAAAGATTTTTGGCTTTCTGGAAAGGCCTGCTGTAACCACCATCACTGCATTTACCCTAAGTTTTTCAGGCTTAAGGCTTGCCGGTAAGGGTCTTTTGTGAACTGATCAGCACTATCCATGATAACTTTCTAATGAGGATGAGATCCATCTTGACTCCCAGTTGTATGACTGTCACACTTGCAGGTCTCCAGTTCTCATTTTCCTAAGGCTGACTCTTTGTTGTTCTTATTTGTTTCCCAGCAAAGCCCTGGGGTCCTATTACTGGTCTTCATTTTCAAAGCAGCCAGCCTTCCCCATTCACTGTCACTTCTTTTCAAATAACTGTTTATTCTTAGATCTTCAGGGAATTCTCTTACTTTTTCTGAGTTCAATAATGCATGAAAAGTCCCAATGTAAGTAAGTCTTTTCAGAAAGTGTATCTTAAAATATTAAATTCAGTCTAATACTTTCCCTAACATTTTATAATAATACCAATGTGTTTTTGAAAGGAAATTTTTTATGTATAAAGTTTTTGATTTAAATTTAATTTAAATTTATAATTAACATCCACTAAGGAGTATTATTTTGTATATCACACTTATTGTTTTTTAAAAGTGTCTCAAGGAAGTGTTATTTGAATGTATGTCACTTTATAAGTTATGAAAATAGCTAGGGCAATGGAGTGGTATGGAAAGTTTCATAATTATTGAATTATTTCTCTTGATTTCAACTTTTCTAATATAAATAAGAGTTGAAAAAAATTAGAGATGGCTCTGTGGGTCAGGAACTGCTGCAAAATGTTAAGAATATACACTCAGATATGCAGAACCCAGATTAAAGTCACCACATCTGTAACACCACTGCAGAAACGGGTAGCTCCCAGGTGATCAGTGTCCAGTCAAACACAAGATGCAAAGGTCTGTGTTAAGTAAAAGACAAAAAAAAAAGAGGAACAATAATAAGAATGGGAATTTGATCCTTTCACCCATGCATGCACATGTGATAGCACCCAATAGAATTTCAACTTAACAATGATATTACATAAAAACTCTGAATTTTAACTATTTCTGCATCCAGAACTCTATAGTTTGTTGAATTCTTACAGAAACTACTACATGAAGAGGACTTAAGGTCATGTTTTCTTCCCTTATATACTTCTCCCTAAGTTTTTATGCCTCCATATATGACTCTTTATTTAAACTCCAAACTTTCTAGAATAACACATCTATCTGAAAAGAAGAAAGCATGGAAGATGGCTTCAAGTTTTCCTTCTTTTTATAACACACATTGCTGCCTATACTATTTATACCCTCATTTGTCTATATATTATTTCTTTGTATATTATTCAGTGAAACCAGCCTATAGAGACTGACTTCCTAAAATGTTAGTCTGCCAAGATAAAAGCTGTAAACACAATGAAAGAGCTAATAATCAAATAAAGCACTAATAGGTTTAGAATTTTATGGAACCAATGTGGTT
This sequence comes from Rhabdomys pumilio, assembly GCA_030674055.1. NCBI lineage: Eukaryota > Metazoa > Chordata > Mammalia > Rodentia > Muridae > Rhabdomys > Rhabdomys pumilio. The sequence goes on along the minus strand of JANHMN010000004.1, from coordinate 144,591,825 downwards.
TTACAATAGATTACAGGTTCTAAACAAATGATGTCTTCTGCATAGGAGAGTGCCCTTGTACCCATGAGCTCATCACAGGTGTGGTTACCTATGCAAGACCTATATAAGATCAATCTATTAAAAATTCAGCATGGATGGGGAGGAGGCTCATGAGACCCCATCCACATCAGAGAAGTTATTGACGATTGATAGTTTCTGGGAAAGAGAGAAACACTTTCCTTTGGAGTTGTGTCTACAGGCAAGGTATGAATAGTCCTAAGACATGTTCCCCCACCTGTACATATGGACAGCACTAGTTGGCCTTTAATTAGTGGATCCAATTGAAGTGTATTCTGCGAGAAGAAGTAGAAGTGTATGACATTGGGATAAGAACATCTGAAGGGTCTAAGGGAAAACAGAGGGTGTGCATAGTATATATCACCAAAATTTAGTATATCTAGGTAAACAATAAAAATACATATGAAATGTCTTATTTTCTTAATTCTAAATTGCATGTCACTTTTTCCTTTTATACCTTAAATTTAACAAATGCATAAAACCACAATAATTGTATGTATTTATGGAGATTTTTTATCTTTCATCATAGGGTCTGCCAGCAAATCACTCACCAAAATATGCTATTGCTTTTTGAATCAAGTTCAGTAGAAAAAAGAAAGATATGTCTACTCATGACAAGCTGTGTTATGAAGAAATTAGCATCTCCTTTTCTGTCATATGGTTTCTATACAATGCTCTTACCTCCACTGTTAATCATAGCAATTTATAAATAAAAAAATAAAAACGTAAACTCAGAGAATCAATGTACAAGTTCACTTGGATTTACTCTAAATTACATCCAAATTAACACCATTATAACTAATTTATAACAATATAACAAATAACTAAATTAACACTCTACCAAGAATCACATGTAGCCAACCCCGCTTACAAAGAGAAGAGGCTTCAGAAAAATACGATCAGTAGAAAAAACACTTGTTAGTAGTTGTGTTTTGCAAAAGTCATATCTGAGGAGGGTGATTTGTATTATTCTTTCCCAGTCTTTCAAAACCGAGCAAGCTGGATAGTCATCTTTACCATACTGACAAGACTGGCACTAGATTTTTGAGTCTAGATTAATAAAAGAAATTTACTATCTGTTTCTAGCTAATTTCAAATAAAGGTTGCTTCTCCTCAGTAATTATCACATGAAGACATTTCTAGGAAAAGAAGTTTTAGAAATGTTTGTCACATGGAAAATTAAATTATGCATTTTCAATCTTATACCATATAAGTGAGAAGTTCTATTTTTATATTTAAGTTTTAATTTCATGGGTGAATCTTGATTTACACATGTGTCCCTGTGAAGCTCAAGAATCTATATTTATAGTAATAGATACCAATAGGAAGGTGCACAAAAGGTATTTGTCATTTAGCCCCAGCAAAGTCTCTTTATAGGCTTCAGAATAATTCTTTTATACTTTCTCCCTCCATAAGCTTACCTATTTTGTGTTTATATATGATCAAATTTATTTTCCAGCTTTCAAAATAAAGCCATTCACAGGGAGTGTAAATATTTCTTTCACTTAGCCTTGACAAGTTATTAATATTTTCCCATGAGGCAATCCCTGGGGACTAAAAATCACATCTAAAAATCACTTTCTTGCTCATCTTCAACTGGTGAAATATATTCCAAATATGATTTTAAAATATCTCAAGAGGTGAGCTGGATGCACTTTATTATTTTGAAATAAGCAGTGATATTTTAAATTTTATTTAATGCATTCTGAAAATGTTTATCATTTGACATGTTATGAAAAAACTGTCAGCGCCTTGCTTTCTTACTGTGAATCTTCCAAGATTTACTAAGAGATATATATTTAAGACAAAACTTGAGTCTATTGTCTAAAGATGTCTAATAATTTTCCTAAGTAAGTTGATAAAAACAGGTTGATTTTATAAAATATTTATAAAAATTATCTTTGTCAGAGAGATGTGTCTAATGAGCAAAAGGTTTGATGAAGCATTTTGGTCTTTACATACTGTGTCAGGGAATTATTTATTGTTTCCTGCTGAACAAAAGAAAAGAACTGCATACTCTTCCCAGCGACATGGAAGGTCATAAAAGTTTTAACACTTTTATCTGCCTCTCAACAACTGCTGAAAATAGAAACACAAATTTCATCTTCTTCCACATCAAATGAGGTGAGGTACTCGTGTGATTTATAGAGGTGTGCTTTTAGCATTCTTTAGTGTGCCGCTTGACAAAGGTAAGATAGTCACAAATCATCCCAGGGTTCAGAAATGTGTGGAGTTCTCATTGACCCATCTTCTTCTCTTTCTTCCTTTCGTTTTCATTCATAGATTCTAACACATGAAATACTTTCCCCCTTGGGATTATCAGTTTGAATCACCTTCACCAGTGCCATTTGCATGTCTTCTTCATCAACCATTTCAGAATCAAGGTTTAAGCCTCCAATCCATATAGCAGGAAAAGGAGCAGTGATTAGCAACTAACTTTTAGAAAGGACCAAACTGAATAGAAATTTGAACAGAGGTTTGTGGAGGAAGATCAGAGAGACATACACATTTACGACAAATGAAGTGTTTTAGGACTGCATTCATGAAAAGAATAACTCTGTTAGGAGTTTTATTTTGGCTATTCTAAGCAGGGTAGCCCTCTGTGCATGCTCTTGTCTTCATCCACTAGTTTGCTTCTCCTTTTCTGGAAGTTCTGAATTTAAGTTCCCTCACAAGTCTGTGGTTTTCCCTCCTGCTGTTCCTCTTTATTCCATGTTGCAGAAATAGCATTTTCTTCAACATAAGAACTATGTCATATCCTCTCTCTCTCTCTCTCTCTCTCTCTCTCTCTCTCTCTCTCTCTCTCTCTATTTTTGGTTTTTCGAGACAGGGTTTCTCTGTATAGCCTTGGCTGAACTGGCACTCACTCTGTAGACCAGGCTGGCCTCAAACTCAGAAATCTGCCTGCCTCTGCCTCCCAAGTGCTGGGATTAAAGGCGTGTGCCACCACTGCCCGGCATCATATTCTATCTCACAACACAGTTTGTACATATTGGATAGCTGCTTTTCCTGACTATTTTATAAAGTAGATATTTTTATTTTCATTTTGTGAACCAGAAAACCACAGGAAAAGTAAAGATACTTTCCAACAACCTAGAGCTAAGAAAGTATTGAACTGCAATTTGAAAAGAGACATTATGTAACCAGTTTCTACAGTGCAAAAATATACTGTGTGCTTTTCTTTGCTTGTTTGTTTTCTTTCACTGAAAAATATATTTGTATGCTTATTTATTGATGCATCTAAATCGCCAATGTTTCTGGAATTATTATGCACTTTCTTAATGCTTAATATTATGTTAAATAAGGCACTAGGCTATTAAACAATTGTCAGATTCCTCCTGTCAGGAAGGAAGATGGAATTCACATCAAGTCACCTCAGAATTAAGGGCAAACTATAGCAACTGTCAAAAAGCTATACAGGAGAATACAGAATGCTCTGACAGGTTATAGCATGAGATGCAATTTAGATGTGGAGTTTTTAAAAATTTCCATAAAGAGCTAAGTTGATGTTTTAAGAACAGGATATCCAGATAAACTAGGACAATAGAGCTTATTCAGACTAGAGATCTATATGTGATAAAATATAGGCATTAATACAAGGTCATAATCAAGGGATTAAAATTTTAATGTAACACGAATGATAGTAGAAGGATACTAGTACTTGTAATAAAGGACCTCAGAGTTTATATGAATATGTTTTTATTTATTTTTTCTCTTTTTGCTTGTATGTACAGGATTGATTCATATTCTAACCTCAGTTTTTTTTCTTTTTTTCCTGCCTGCCATTTCACCCCATCCACATAACTCCTCTATTAATCTTCAGAAAAGGGAAGATTTTCTATTGCTATCAACCAGCTATGGCATGTCAAGTTTTCATAAGATTAGGTACCTCCTCACCTACTAAGGCTAAACAAGAAAAAGGCAACTCAGTAAAGGGAAAGGGTATGAAATGTAGGCAACTGAGTCAGAGTCAGGCCCCTCTGCCATGATAGGAGTCCTACAATAAAACACAACCTTAACTTAAGTGCAAAGCTACATCATACCCTTGCAGGCTCCCTGGTTGGTGGTTCAGTTTCTGGGAACACCTGGGAGCCATGACTAGTTGAATCTTTAAGTTTTCTCATGTAGTCCTTGACCCCTCTGACTCCTAGAACCATTCTTCCCCACTATTAGCAGGATTTCCCAAACTCTGGCAAATGTTTATCTGTGAGTCTCTGCATGTTTTTATCAGTTTCTAGGTAAAGCTTCTCTGGTGACAATTGTTGCTAGGCAACAATCAATGACTATAGCAAATATCATTGGAATTCATTTCACTGACTTTTTTGTCACAGTAATCATTTGCTATGTTCTAAGTCTGCCATAGGTTATCCAGTCTTTGGGTCCTGCTTCTCTGGGCAGTGTCCGGTGTGGGCTCCTCATGGCATGGGTTTCAAGATGGACTTGTCATTGGTTGGCCATTCCCATAATTTCTGAGTCATCTTAACACCTGTTCATCTTGTAGGCAGGACAAATTTGGCCCAAAGGTTTTGTGGCTGGATTGGTGTACCAATCACACTGGATGTCTTGCCTAGTTATAGGAGATGGCCACCTCCATTTCTAGGAGTCTTAGCTATGGTTGCCTTCATATTTTGGGGAATTTTTGTTGCATTGAGTTTCTAGGTGATCCCAGAGATGACCCTGATTACAGTTGTCTCTTCCAGTTTTACATCCCTCCGTGTTCCCCAGACATTGGCCCTCTGGTTCTCATACCCAGCATCCTATCCTGAACTCTCTCCCTAAAAAACATATGAAGTCACTCCCTGAGCATTCCTTCTTAATTAGTTTCTCTGGATCTGTAGATTGTAGCATGGTATTCTTTACTTACAGATATGTAAGTAAGTAGGATTCTTCAGTAAATACTATGCTTGTCTTTCTAGGTCTGGGTTACCTTACTCATGAGGTTTCTTTTCTATTTCCATCTATTTGCCAACAAATTTCATGATGTCACTAACTTTAACAAGTGATTAATTCTCCACTGTGTAGATGTGCCACATTTTCTTTATCTATTCTTTGGTTGAAGGACTCCTAGATTGTTTCCAGGTTTGGCAATTACAAATAATGCTGCTTTGAGCTTAGTTACATCAATGTCCTTATAGTAGGATGGAACATACTTTGAGTATATTCATAGAAGTAGTCTTATTAATCATCTTTATTAATTATCTATCTTGGTGACTGCTTGATTTGTGTACTGTTCAAGAAGTTATCTCCTCTGCTAGTGCATTCAAGGCTACTCCCTACTTTCTCTTCAATGTGGTTTAGTGTAGCTGGTTTTGTGTTGAAGTCTTTGATCCACTTGGACTTATGTTTAATGTACGGTGACGGTAACAGGCATTGATCTATTTTCATTTTTCTACATGCAGTTGTTCAGATAAATCATCACCATTTGTTGAAGATGATTTCTTTCTTTTTTTCCCCATTGTATTGTTTTGGCTTCTTTGTCAACTATCACATGTCCATCAGTATGTGGATTTACATCTGGTTCTTCAACTTGAGTCCAATGATTAATCAACTTGTCCGTTTTTATGCCAACCACATGACATAAAACCTATTCATTACTGTTCTTCTGTAGTACAGTTTGAAATCAGGGATGGTGATTCCTCCAGAAGTTCTTTTATTGTAAAAGATTATTTTAGCTGTCCTGGGTTTTTTACTTTTCCATATAAATTTGAGTGTTATTCATTCAAGGTCTGTAAAAAAAAAAATGTGTTGAAATTTTGGTGGGAATTGGGGTAGGTCTGTAGACTGCTTTTGACAAGATGGGCCATTTTTATTGTTAATGTTACTAATTCATGACCATGATAGACCTTTTGATCTTTGATATTTTCTTCAATTTCTTTCTCAAAAGACTTGAAATTTTTGCCTTACAAATCTTTCAATTGCTTGGTTAAAGTTACCCAAGATATTTTCTTATTTTATATTACTTGTGGCTATTGTGAAGGGTGTTGTTTCCCTGGTTTCTTTCTCCATCCATTTACTGTTAGTATATAGAAAGAATATTAATTTTTTAAGTTATTTTTTTAATCATCCACTTTCCTGAAGGTATTTATAACTGTAGGAGTTCTCTGGTAGATTTTTTTGAGTTGCTTATGTATACTATTATATCATATTTTCATATGATTTTCTTTAGGTACCTTATTGCTTTAGATAAAACTTTAAGTAATATATTGAATAGTTAAGGAGATAATGGATTATCCCTGATTAGTTTTGTCCCTGATTAGTGGAATTGCTTAAAGTTTGTCAACATTTAATTTGATGTTGGATTTTGACTTGCTGTATTGCCTTTATTATGTTTAAGTATGTCTTTTGTTTTTTTGATTTTAATTGAAAGATTTATTTTATGTTGAATTATATGGTTGCATGTAGAGGCCTGGGGTTATGTGCTCAGGAGTTCAGATACCCACAGAAGCCAAAGGTGTCTGATTTCTCAGAGCAAAAATTTGAAAGTTGTGTGCAGGCGAACATGGGTGCTGGAATTTGAACTTTAGTCTCTTGGGAAATGACTTCAAGTTCTTATCTGTTGTAACCATCTCTCTAGCACCAAGAAGCCTTTATTTTATGTAAAACATGGGAAACAATTATAACCACAAAAATGGGTTAATATAACTCAATGCTATGTTTTGTTTTCCTGAATGTAGATCAAAGAGGAGGTTAAAATTAGCGAGGGAGAGGATAAAGAGTCAAATGGCAATATACACAATTGCCTAATATTAAAATAAATCTAGAGTAGTCCCTTCTTAGTAGCAAAATTCATGTTCTAATACTTACAGTGGATGCATGACTCTGTGGATAGTTTCATACAAATGAATTCTATGTTTTGCCTATGCATTAATTCTATGATAAATTCCAAATTATAAATTAGGAACTGGAAGTTATTAATCATAAATAATAAAAATAAAGTAATGTTTATGTAATGTAAAGTAAATGCTATCAGAATATAAACACTAAAAACCTGAAATATTTTATCTGAAAAACTAATTTAGAGGCTGAATTCAGGTAGCATATGCAGAATAAAAACTACAGAAATGAAGAGGTGATTCATATTCTTAGTTGGATATAGAGTTGGGAAATTTCCATCCTCTACTTATAGTGTATGATACTAATGAGATACTTACTTTTACAATTTTCCACTTAAAGTTTTTGGACCACAGTAGGCCACAAGGTCATTAAGGACACAAAAGGTAAAATTGTTCATAAAAAGTGCTATTGTCACACGCTAGGCTAGGTAATTGCAATGAGAGTGTATACACGTATATTCTTTTAAACACTGAAAAATTTTTTTCAGTTTTCATTATTAATTCTTTGAGAATTCCAGTTGGTGAATTTAACCATATTTCTTTTCTCTTCAAACTCTTCCCTGATCTTCCCCTTCTCTAGCTAACCAACTTTGTGTTTTCTTTTGCTTTTTTGCATTCATCCAATTCAATTTGTGCTGCCTACATTTCTTGGAGGTGTGGTTTTCCACTGGAGTATCAACATACCAAGGATAGCAAACTGTAAAGAAATAGATCAATAAATAGATAGATAGATAGATACTGAAAATCTGACATAAATAGATAATGCAACTGCCTCTCCCTCACCCTGCAGCTATCAGTTGTTAATGGTTCCTCCTCTAGGGATGAAACATCGTGGCTCTTTTCTCTCTCATTGCTGGTATTGAGCTTACAGCAGGCTTGTGAATATTGTTATCTGTGCTGCTTCCCAGTTGTTTCAGGAGGACACTGTTTTTGTTTGCTTCACTTTTTTATATGTATGTATATATGTTCTCTAGCTCTTACAGTCCTCTGCCTACTGTTTCACAATATTCCCTAAGTCTGGAAGTAGAGGTTATAGTACAGATGTTCCTATTAAGGCAAAACTTTCTGCATTTTTTTTTTGCTTCTTGGCCCATTGTGTGTGTGTGTGTGTGTGTGTGTGTGTGTGTGTGTGTGTGTTAATAACTGCAGACATTATACATTCTTTCTAAATACATTTCATCCCTCTGCTCAAGACTCAAGATCAAATGCAGGGCCTTGTGCATGGCAGAAAAGTGCTTTACATCTAAGTTGCAGTTTAAGCCCCAGCACTATATATTTTCAGTACTATATATAACACAATGAAAAACTAAGAAAGTATGACTATGTATTATAAGAGGGATGAAAATTATCACGTTGGAAAAGGACTGTTATGTTTGAGCTCTGGCATTGATGTTAAAAGTATATCATCATTGTGAGAAAAATGCTAAGCTGCATTCTTTTGCAAGCTAATGAAAAGAATATACAAAAAGCTCCAGATGGCTCAACAGTATCAGTTGTTGTGTTATGATGTCTCAATGTCAAGAGATCAATGGGTAATGAAGTATTGATTTGCATTAGTAAAACCACAGTTTTATCATATGTGAATAAGTCAAGAGTGGGAAAAACATTGATGATTAACAAAATGTAGCCTTCCCAGAAAACAGTCAAAGTGCTTTCCCATCTCACCCTCCTCCCTTCACCTCTAAGAGAGTGCTCTCTTACCCACCTATCCACTACCACCTCACCCCTCTAGCATCCCCCTTCTCTGGATCATCAAGCATCCACAAGACCAAGCACATCCCCTCCCACTGAGGCCAGACTAGAACATTCCACAATAATATGAAAACTCACTACATTTGAGTCCCAAATAAAAATATTGTGCCAACTTGATGGAGAGAATAGACTTTGAAAATTATGATTAAACCTGTCTTTAGCTGTTGGAACGAACTGTTAGCACTTTTCAAAGAAGCAAAAATAAACAGACCAGGAACAAGTTTCTAATTTAAGGCACATAAGAATATCAGAGCTAAAAACGTCCCACTAAAGATGGTTCAAACAATGTGAAAAATAAAAGCACTTAACAAAACATGCAAAATGACACATCACATGAGTTAACATACCATTACACTGTCAGGCCCTAGACAGAGAGGTCCTGAACTATGCAACTGGCTTAGTGTGTCAGGATTAAAATTCAAAAGTCAACAGCACAGATATTTTATTTTTTTAAATTTATATTTTTCATTATCCCATGGATCTCATCATGCCTTGGCATATCACTTTGCAGTAGAACTGGGCACAACTTTTATCGAGGCTAGACAAGACTGTCCAGCTAGGGGAGAGGGATCCAAATGCACGCAACAGAGTCAGAGACAGTCCATGCTCCTGCTGTTAGAGGTCCCACATGAGAACTAAGCTACACATCTCTTCCATATGTGTAAGGGTTTCTCACAAGCATGCTCGCTGGTTGGTAGTTCAGTTACTGTGAGGCCCTATGTGCCCAGGTTAGTTGATTCTATAGATTTTCCTGTGGTGACCTCGCTGGTTCTTTCAATTTTTCCTCCTTATTTTTCACAACATTTCCCAAATTCTGCCTAATGTTTGATTGTGGGACTCTGGATCTGTTTCCATCATCTGTTGGATGAAGCTACTCAGATGACTGTTTGCTAGCCTCCTGCTGCAAGTGTCGCATAGATATTTTATTTGTTTGTTTTTTATTTTAATTATTTTATATATTTACATTTCAAATGTTGTCCTCCTTCCTGGTCCCCCCTCCATGAACCCCATCCCACTCTCTTCCCCTTCACCTCTAAGAAAGTGCTCCCTTACCCATCCACTTCCACCTCACCCCTCTAGCATTCCCCTTCTCTATCAAGTCTCCACAGGACCAAGGACATCCCCTCCCAATGAGGCTAGACAAGGCAGTCCTCTGTTATATATGTAGTGGGGGCCAAGGACCAGCCCATGTATGTTCCTTGGTTGGTGGCTTAGCCCCTGGGAGCTCTGAGGGGTCTAGTTAGTTGTTATTGTTATTCCTATGGGGTTGCAATCTCCATCAGCTCCTTCAGTCCTTCCCCTAACTTTTCCATTGGGGTCCTTGGGCTCAGTTCAGTGATTGGCTGTGAATATCTGCATCTGTAAGAAACAAACCCAGAACTAAATCATGCAAAATGCTTACAATGAAAATATACTGATGACAAGTTTCCTGGTAGGAAAATGTACATCAAAATACACACAAAAGCAACAACTGCTTATGTTCAAGAGCATATGGGAAAGATGGAAACACGCACAGGAGAGAAGGAAGAGGACAATGACTCATCTCTAATAGCAGATACCAAAAAAGATTAGTGCAGATGGGCCTGAAGGAATAATGAGAGTGCCTGAGAATTTTCAGAATGGAATTGATGAGTCTGTAGATTGAAGGAGGATGTAGAAGCCTGGGTAGAATAAGAAAGATGCCAAGAGCCTTTCACAGCTATTTTTGGACCAGAAGACAAAGAAGAAAACTGAAAAGGAGGAAGGGAACCAGCCCAAAACAAAACATACATTGGCAGCTGGTTTCTCATTTACAAATAAAATTCAGGAAAACTGGAAGTGCGAATCTTCAAAACATGGAGAAAGAAAACTGGGAAGCCAAGATATACTAATAAATTTATCATTTATGACTGAGCTAGATTCACAATGTTTCAGAGAATAAAATGGGTAAGAAAACTTAGTATTTATTACCTTTAGAGTGGAAAGTTTAAATTGGGGTGTGGGGCTCATTACAATGAGAATTGGAGCAAAACAGTAGACGGGAAGTTGAGAGGCGGAATTACCACGAGAGAACCTGAAGGATGCATAACTTTATATGGATAAGTAAAGAAGCTACCAACAAAAGTCTGCATAATGCAAATCTGATTTCAGTTTGATGATGTCTTAGAAACATTGAAACTATGGAGGCAAGGATCAATGTTACCATGGGTTCAGACATGAAAGAGAGGAAAAAGGTCAACAGATGAAACATAGGAGATTTTTAGTGAAACATTTCACCTAGTACTATGTCATTTATGGACACCAATGTTAGACATGTTACGGTATTTATAAGTTTGTCTCTATCTTTGAGAGACAACTGAAACACTAATGCCTATTAAACACTGCCAAATGAAATACAAATGCCTATTGTAAAATTTTGTTAATCATGTTCTCATATTTGCTTACTAGATATAACAGCTGTGCCAAACTATTGCAAGATGTTAACAATAATAGAAACATTAGGATAATATCACACTTAGGGTTCTTATTGTGGTGACAAAATACCATGACCAAAATCAGGTTGGTGAGGAAAGGGTTTATTCAGATTACACTTCCATAGCACTGTTCATCATTGAAAGAAGTCAGAACTGGAACTCACATAGGACAGAATCCTGGACTCAGGACCTGATGCCGAGGCCATGGAGAAGTGCTGCTTTCTATGGCCTGCTCAGCCTGATTTCTTATGGAACCAAGGACCATACCAGGCCAGGGATGGCACTACCCACAATAGGCTGTCCCATCCCCCATAGAAGAAAATGCGTTATAGTCAAATTTTATTGAAGCATTTTTTTTAAATTAAGGTTTCCTCCTTTCAGATACGTTTAGCTTATGTGTCAAGTTGACATAAGATGAGCTATCACAGGTAATGAGCATGGGGAAGACTTGAAATGATATATGAAAACAGTACCTTCTACTTGCTATCTTTTTTATTCAGAACAAAAAGGTGTGTGCTTTTACAAAGCCACCAAACATTTTCAAAAGCTGAAACATTTAACTAGATTAAAAGGAAAAATGAAAATTTATGATAACATTATATTATTTTTTTAAGGTAGAGATGTTAGACTGTTTCATTTTACATCAGTCTCAGTATGCAGTCCATGCTAGCCTTGAGGTGAACTCTTAATACTTCTGACTCAACTACGTGATTGCTAGACTTAAGAGGGCACAGAATCACACTGTCCAAGTTTTTATGATGGTTTTAAGGTCAGAAACAAATATTATGATAGTGTATTTGAATGTGAGAACAATAAATAAATATGTATTTACAATAAATATATGTGAAGAAAACATAATGAAAACCAATAGGTGATTGTCCTTTTTTCTTCTCCGGATGCTGTGATAAAATTCTCTAAGAAAAAGCAACTTAAAAAATAGAAACTCTAAAGACATCACTATTTAGATCATGGAACAAAATTGCTAAGTAAAAAATTGTTAAATCATTAAATATATATATATATATATATATATATATATATATATATATATATATCTTTGTAAATTTTTTATCATGCTCATTTTTTTTTTGAGTCAGGGTCTTAATGTTTAGCCTAGGCTGGTCTAAATTTGCTACATATTTTACAATCTTTCTGCATCACATTTCCCAGTATTAGAATTCTAAATGTGAGCCACTATGTCCAGTTGAAGACATGTTTTTAAAAGATGTATGTTTATTTATTTTAATGAAATATTGTTTCATCAAATTACTTAAATCAATTCTAACCAAATGTCAAAGCATACTGTATTACTGAAAAATTCTTATCAAAGTTTTAAAAGCTTATTTTCAAAAACTAGTATATTGAATTTATATAAGTATGATTAAAATTCTTATTATTGATTGCTTATAATCTTATGAAAGAAGTGAAGATTGATAATTTTGTAGGAGTTTTCACCTCAAACTTCTACAAAAAATTTTGTTGTGATGGACATTTGTCCTCTCTGCTGTTAAAAAAATCATATATGCATATATATACATATATAAATATATATTCAGAATTGCAAAATTTATTATTTGAGAATACAGTCATTGAAAAGGCTAAATAAACATGTAAAGACAATTAAACATTTACTAATGCTATATTTCAATATGCTAGGAAAGTATACTCTGTACTCTTCTTAAAAATTGTACAAAATAGACAATAGCGATTTCAAACCTTGATCATACACTATTAAGTGATAAAATAAAACAATTTATATTAACATTTACCTGTGATTAGTACATATTGTTTTCACAAGGTAAGATATAAACATGTTTTCATAAAACCAATAAACCCACATTTTAAGAATATACTTTCTATGGGAGAAATGAATATTTTCAATAAGGTATACTTGCCAATGGCAGAAATGCAAAAATGTCTATTTTAAAATAACCTTTAAAAAGGAGTTTTACTGAACAAATACCTCTACAAGCATCTATCTACTTCCTCATCCACTCATCTAATTACTGATTTTATCCATTTGTTTAACAAGTGTTTGTTCAAAGCCTGTCAGGTGTGTAGGATATGGCGGTGTATAAGAGTCACAGGGCTGAGAGGATCACATTAGTCACATTTCATTTACTTTCAAAAGACAGAAAAGTACTTGAGAACTACTTAAGGAAATGGCTAAGGGCATTGGCTTATATATAAAAAGGGCATGTTTCACTGTGTGAAGTCTTACTATGTGTCAGCCTGACTAGTATAAAAGTTGCTCAGGTCCAATAAGAGTTGGGGATATGCCAATGATGGTTGAAGATGAACCACAAACATCTGGCCTCACCAATGGTCTAGGCATTATTGTATCAATAAGGGAGACAGAAGAGACAGCGTGAAGAAGGGTCACTTCTCTATTTCTCAGCTGTGGAATCAACTGTCTCCTAAATTGAAACTGGACCATTTGACCACTGATGCCTTGGGCATTTTGATAAACAATAGTGAACTCAGAGGTTTATACCCACCTACACCCTCCTTCTTCCAAGCTGTTACAGGGTCTTGCACTTGAATTGCTTTTTACCCTAGGCTTGCCTGGTTCTCCAGTATACACATGCGGATGGGAACTTCTCAGATCCACAAAGGACTGAATCTAATTCTTCATAGTTTCTTATTTTTAAGACATAAAAATGGGAAGAGAAAACCATGGAGTTTTGTCAGTGAATTGTTACAGTGTAAGTCAACCACACTCCAAGGAAGGCCCTATGCTCAGGAGTAGCTGGCCATCACAAAACAACATAAAACATACTTTACTTTTATGGGAAGGCTTTTATTGGATATTTTTGGTATTACTGTTTTTTGTTTGTTTGCTTTTATTTTCCTTTTTTTTTCTTTAAGAGAGAGAAAGAAGGAACCTGAAGGTGGTTGAAGAGATAGGTTGGGAGGATTTAGAAGGAGTTGTGAAAAGAGAAAACATACAATTGAAATATATTATATGAAAAAAATATTAACTAACAAAGAAAAACTTCATGCCTTTGTATTGAATAGTTCTTTTTTTATAAAAGTATTTCTTTTTTTTTTCCTTTTTTAATTGGATATTTTATTTACATTTCAGATGCCAATCCCTTTCCCCATTTCCCATCCCCAGAAAACCCCTATCCCATGCCCCTCCTTTTCCATTTGGCTTTTATACAATTTTTTAAATGTTAATCAAGGGCTTTATAAGTATGGTAATGCTCAATCAGAAGTGTAATCTAATACCCAACCTAGCTAACTGAACTTCTGCCTCCATGCCCCCTCTCTCTTTCTCTCTCTTTTTCTCTCTCATTACCGAGCTTCTCATCTACTTCCTCTTCTCCTCTCCTTACTCCATCTTTTCCTCTCTGTGCTCCTTTCCCCTTAGCTCCTCCTACATATTACCCTTCCTGTTAAAGTAAAGCTTTTCTCTCAGAATACAATTAGAGCATAATTATTCCTATTCATACCAGTGAGGTACAAGATAGTCTTAATACCCAGTCCATCCTTTTGTTGACTAGCCAGAACCTCTGCCCTCTCTCTTGACTAGAGCACTTAGTTTTGAATCTGGCTTTTTCTTGGCTTTAGTATGAATGTCAGCTGAGAACCCTCCACTCAGATCTTTTCTCTCAAGGTAAATAGCCTGGATTGGCTATGAGTCTATAGGTCTTCAATGCTGTCAGAAATTCAGAATGACTAAATTATCTGAATTTATGGGAAGCACTAAGCATAGCTTCTAAAACTTAGCCAATTTATAGAGACCGCTGAACACCTGGACAGCCCCTATACTACCAAATGTTGGAGCATCAAATCTTCAGACTTCTGGCCCAAACTCATTTGACAGACTTTAGTGATGCAGAATTATTAAGGGCTGGTTATTCTGTCTAGGCAGATATAATCAGTCGACTATTCTGCAAGTGTGTCCTTTTCTGGACAGTAATTTGTCTGTAGATGGAGAGAGGCAATTCTTGCCTGGTGGGTGTCTCATCACAACTGGAGTAACTACAAGAATGCTCAATTTCTTCTTAGAATCCAAGACAGGAAGTTGTCAGGGGCAGAAAGGTCTCTAATCAAAATGAACATTAATATGGAAATATTTGTGACATCAATTCTATGGATTTCTGACGTTTTGAAATCCAACTATCCATGTAAGGTAACCTGGACTGTTGTCTGTTATCTCCTCTCAACTATTTCTAAATAAAATATAGAAAACACCCTAACAATAGACTCATAGTCATGAGTTTGCTATAGTCCCTTAGCTCACAGGCTAATCATCCCAAGTCAGTTAAAGAAGTTAAAGAAAGACTGGGTCTAAGCCTTGTATTTCTAAATGTGTTATACAGGCACGATGCCCATGAGAGTATTAATATTCATTTCACTTTCATATCAATAAGAAGCTTATACCAATGAAAACCTTAAATTTGAAATCCAAGTGAATTTTGTACCATTTAAGATATTATAACTTCATCTTGATACAAAATTATACAGATTTCTACCAATAGGTTATGGCTATGCCATAAATCCTAGCTAATCCTCCCTGTTCCAACAAAATCACTACTTTTCCCCAGAGAGACAGCCCCATATTAACCACCTTAGTCCCTAAGCCCGGGAAATAGGTGTGCTGACTCTTCACTAACTTCTTCAAGCTGATTACAGGCGTTGAGATATTAGAAGAGGGGTGGGGGGAAGAGTAAATTTATAAGCTTCTGACGCTGTGTCTTCACTGCATCCAGATGGAATTCCCAGACACTGGAGGTTTGAATAGGTCTGCTAGTTTTGCTTGATGAGTAGATACACCGAGGCTGTGTATTCTACTGCTCTGAGTTCCTTGCACCCTCTAGGGTGGGTCAGGAGGGATCAGGAGTCCCCAGATGCAGACCGGGCGGGTGTCTGCTTCAGGCATCAGATTCAGGAGAGAGGTGGAAGGGGTGTGCTTATATAAGTATATCTATAATGATAAATTCATATAATTTAACATGTGTATCTCTATATCATTATACATATATAAATTATGCAAATGCGTAGTTATACATTTAAATTATAAAACCCTATATTTCCATCTGAGAATATATTTATGGTTAAATTAATATAAATTCTATTTTTACCTATATCCAGTATATATAGTAAATAAATTATATATTTAATACATATCTTATATGTATTATACAAAGAATATAATATATACATTAAATAACTATATTATTTAATTATGTAATTATTAATCAATTATATTACATTATACAAAGAATATAATATTTGTATGATATTATTTTTCTTTTGAAGTGAACAAAAGAAAACTGGGGAGGAATATTTTTATTTGTCTGAGTCACTGAAACTTTGAATTCAGAGCAGGAATCGGGAGGCAGGAACTAATGGAGAAATGTTGCTTACTGTATTGCTTTCTGACTGATATAGAACTATCTTACACATTGTAGAACCTCCTACCCATATGTGGAACTGCCCACAGTTGACTGGGCACTTCTAAAGCAATAATTAATCCAGAGAATGCTCCAGAGACATTCTTATAGGCCAATTTAACAGAGACATTTTTTCATTTGTTTTGACTTCTTCCTAGAAGAGTCTAGCTTCTGACAAATTGACAAAAACTAACTAGCAGAATGATATATAGTATAATAAATATAATATAACATCATATTCAATATGTTATATTGTATACTATACAAAAATACATTGAATATGGGTCAAACAATGTAATTGTAAATATATGATACATATGTATATATATTTATAATGATAATATATATTATATTATAAAATATAAATTGTAATATATAGTATATTAATCTATAACATACATGTATTACATAGTTACAATTACCTTGATATATATTCAATATAATTATGTATAGTATGCAATATAACATGTTGAATATATGTATATATATATGCAACTAAATGAAATGCCATTGGAACATTTATATTGGAAATGCACTTGAATCCACAAAGATTACATGTAAAGGTTAAGCAGAAGTTATGTGGTTTCTATTTCAATATTTCTCTTTGAATAAATATGTGCTCATGTTTCATATTATTAGCTCATTAAAACAGCCATTCTTTAGCAGTTCATGTGGAAATACAGTGCATACCCCACCATTTTGTTAGCAAGATCCCCGAGTATGCTTTGGCCATCCTGAGCTGTCAGAGAAGCAAAAAGTGTGTTCAAGTCTGTGTGTGGCCAGGTCTGGTTATTAAAGGGTTATGTGGCGATTCTAGAGAGAAAACAGACAAAACTTCTCATGCTTACTATACTTGTTCAGGTAGAAATGTTTGCTAAGAGAGAGCAACCAAGTACTCTGTATTGCCTTCCTTTTTATCCCTCTAAATTTCTGTTTATAGAATCTGAGAAAAACAAAGATAATATTTTCTCAATTTTTTAAAATTTAGTTTTATTACTTTTTTACTTCCTATAATTCTCCCTGTCTCCCTGTCACCCCTTCCCGCAATTATTCCCTGATCCCTTTTCCCTTCTTTTAGCAAGTGGGATCCCCTGAGCCTTCTCCCAAGTATCTGCAAGTTTCCTTTCCCACTGAAGAGAGACAAGGCAGTTTAGCTAGATGAACATATCTCACATACAGGCAACAGCTTTTGGGATAGCCCCCAGTCCAGTTGTTGAGAACCTACATGAAATTCAAGCTGCACATCTGCTACATATGAACGAGGAGGCCTAGGTCCAGGATGTGGACCTCTTTGGTTTGTGGTTCAGAGTCTGAGAGCATCCGCTGTTTGGCTGTGGGTGTCTGTATCTGTTTGAGTCAGCTGCTGGGAGGAGCCTCTCAGAGGACAACATGTTCCTGTCTGCAAATATAACAGAGCATCATTAATAGTTTTAGGAATTGGTGATTGCGCATGGGATGGGTCTCAAGTTGGGTGGTTAATTGGTTGGCTGTTCCCTCAGTCTCTCTTCCCTTCCCCATGACTGCATTACTTATAGACAGGATAATGTTTGGTTTCAAAGTTTTATGGATGCTCAGACAGGGTTCTGAGTATGAGCCAAATCTTCACATAAAATCTATAGTGCAAAATTTGGAAAGATTATGTGAGAAAACAAAACATGTTCATGGAATTTTAGACTATTCTTGCTGGTAAAAATTGTCAGTTAAAATAACTTTAAAACATCCCTTCCCTGGTTTACTGTGAATCAGTGCTTGTCCTATCTCCCTTCCCTAATGAAGATGGGACAATACCTCAAAATGAAAAACCTCTCCAGTTTCTGTGTTCTACTATTTCCTGGGTGGGTAATTAGGTTCTTTTCTTTAGAAACCTCAACAAATTTATTTAAGAAAAAATATTTGCCATATTGTCTTTTATTGAAGGTATGCCCAGAAAGTTGATTTTTCTGGTACAAATGGCTTCATGGATTTTATAAGACCACTTTATAGGCAGTGGTGATTTTAATATGCAGTAGCCATGAGCATTGAAGACATTCGACCAAAAATAAATAGAAAATTCTACTGTGTTTTTCACATTTATTAATCTAAATGATGAGGAGGTTCCATGCAGTAGTAGATTATATTTATAATACGATGTCTTTTAAAAGTGGTTGTTCCTTGTTCTTGTCTTGAACTTTAGTGAAATGAGGGAAAAAAAGTTTATTTCCTACATTGAATAATATATTAACATGTGTGTGTGTGTGTGTGTGTGTGTGTGTGTGTGTGTGTGTGTGAAAATTTGTGTAAAGTTTAGATTGTGCTTCATTTTACATTTGTTTTGTGAATAGTACAATTCTAAATTACAATACTGGGATTCCAGTTGATTATAGAACACTAAATGCATTAAATTATATCCTTGGTTTATTTCAATCTGAAAAGCTTTGCAGATTTAATAACTGAGGCAAGTTAATGCATTTTTAACTTTACTCTCTCCCTAGTAGATAGTTGAGATAACGTTTCTTGATGTAAGCATATTTACTAAATTTCCAATCAAATTGTTCAAATTACAGTTAAAAATTCTACTGAAATAATTGAATTTATTCTTTATATTTTTATACTATATTTTATAATATATACTTATATTCATATTTTTGTAATATATTTTGACTATATAAATTATAAAATCATAACTGAGATTATATCAATAACTTAAGTTCAGAGGCTCCCTAACTGTACCTAAGCAAATACTGTTTGGGGTGTCTTTCAGATAATTGTTTCAGTTAAGTTACTTAATATAATACTTTAATTAGCTAGTTAAAGTAATAATTAAAGGGATACTCTAAAGATAAATTTCTAATCATTTTCTACAATAATAGGTTCCCATTCTCTCCTTGTGGATACATAAATGAAGATCAAAATGGGCATGAGTAGAGTAATAGCTTCTGAAGACAAAAGAGGCAGAAGAATCTACATTTTGTGATAGATACATCAAAAACCATGTTCAAGATTTTGAAAAACACTTTACTTAAAGTCTGTTTATTTACAATGTGGGAAAATTATTTTTCATATTTTTTAACCATAAATGAAAGAGGCGTGTCTTTAACACAACCATGGTTATAATTTTAGGAGAGATAATAGAAAGTTTCACAGTGTCAATATGTATCTTGACAGTTTGTTGAGTTATAATTTATATAATACAGAATTTATTTTTATGGTGTGTGAGTTAGTAATTTCCAACTTAAAAGGTTATTCATCAGTCACTAGCATACCGTTTCACAATATTTCATCATCTGCTTTCAAATTCTTACTGACTAGCATCAGCCTATTTCTTCTCACTACAGCCCAGGACAATCATCAATCTATATTCTGTCCTTTCAGATTTGCCTATACTGGCCCTTTTATAGGAATGGGATCATACAGTCTGCTCAGTCCCATATAAATTATTTCAACACAATATTTTTAAAACCCACTCATGCTGTAGTTTGAATCAATACTTCATTTCTTTTTATGGCTTTATAAGAATTCCATGGGATGGATACATGGAACCTTGTTCATGTTCTGGTTAGTTGTTTCATATCTTTTTCTTTTTCAGGCTTTTGTCTTTTGTGTTTTATTTCTAGTCCTGTGTCTAATATTTCACATAGTATTAAGATTAGACAGCAACATACTGAATTAAAGTCACCTCTGCTTAAGACTTGATTATTTCATCTTTCTACACTAAAACCACACTGACACATGCTGTTAATGTCTTTGAATTGTAAGGAAAGCTCATTATTTTACAGAATTACTTTGTTTATGTGATTATTTTCTTCCCTGAAATGTTTCAATATATTTTACATCTTCTTTTCCTTTGCCTAATTTATTTTTAATTGATTGTAATTTGGCTGAATTAACATCCGTTTACAGGATACGATGCTAGCAGCTGTGTAGGTCGGCATTTCTCACTCATTCACATCAGTTCAATTGTTTCTATTTAAAAAATATGATTTTAGCAAGGATGTAATACTTCTACTAAGTTATATGCTGTTTTTGTTCAGGGTATTATAATATAATTACCAAAAATAAGGTAGCTACAAAGCAAAATAGTTTTTTTCTTGACTCTTTCCTGTCGCTGAAGATGTCAAAGTGAGTGTGAATTGTATCCTTCAGAGCAGAACTACATTTTAACTTGAGTCTCCTGAAGAACTTGTGATCAACTGCTCTGACAATACAAGAGCCCAAATTTGTCATATTGTCTCTGTGAGGGATGTCAAGGGAGGGCAGAATAGACATCCTGCTGTTCCTAACGTGGGCCGCAGGGTGATGTCCATATTTAAGAAAGTCAAACCAGAACTGTGGAAAGAACAGTGGTAATTGGACAACAGAAATTATACCTTAAAAGAAGAACTGCTTATCTATTTTGAAGGTTATACAAGAGGCAGAGTAAATAAAGGTGAAATAAAAGTTCTGTTATCACAATTCAAACTGCAAAGGAGTATACAGACTTGTGGCCCAGAATTATATCCAATGCAGATAGCATTGTGTGATTCTCCAGTGTATTTGGAAGATATATGTCTTTGAATAAAAACATAAATAAAACAAAACTAAACCAAAACAAACAAACATCCCTAAATACGTATTGTTTTTTTATTTCTGTAGGCTTATATTCCAAGGTTAGGATGCCAGTGTGGCTCACTTACCCCTGGGGGCTATGTCTCTCCTTCTAAAGCTATTTCCTTATCTATGCTGTGTAAATCTAACTTTATTCACACTATGTAACTGTTGCTTTGGAAGCTTATTACTGAGTAAAATCATCTTTTATAGCTCGTTCTGAACTCTAGCTGGCTGGTTCAACTCATCTGCTTTGGTTCAGACTTCTCTCCAAGCTGATGGATTCAATCTGGCTTCTCTTGGCTTCTCACTGATTTATCTTCTTGGCCTAAAATAAACCATGGCAATTTGTCTAACCTTCTGGCTTCTCCTTCTTCTCTGGCTTCAACTGTCTTGGCTGACCTGCACTGAACCACAACTCACAACTGAACTCAACTCCACTGCACTCCACTCACTGCACTGACTACCAGCTCACTCAGTTCTCAACTCTGAGCTGAATGAACTGACTCTCTTTCCCTGCCCTGATCATAAGTAGCCTTTCTCCTGAGAGTTGCAAATATCCTGTCTCTGACTCATTTTGTCAAATCTTTCTCTGATTAGTCACTTTGTCTGTCACTCAGTTAGGTGTCACTGTTTTGGATTAAAGGTGTGTACTAAGGATTTGTCTGTTTTCTAGCCAGTTCACACAGACCTAGAAGGTCTTTGGATGTGACAAGAGTAGCCCTGTTGCTCAATTAAAACTCCGGTATAAAGCTGCTCACATGACATGGAGATAGGGAGAGAAAATAGGGTGAAACAACATGGAAAGGAAACAAGTAGAAACGGATAAAGGAGGAAGGGAGAGGGGAGAGAAAAATCACATTATATATAAAAGTATTGATTCTATAAATATAGAACAGGATCTATTCATATACAAGCATATCAGAGATTTGAATGTCAGCACATGAACTCTTTGGGGAAACAATATTTTGTATGTAGCATCTACTGAGTACTTATAATTCTATATTATTGGAAACCCCTCACGTCTGGATTGGAAAGATGGTTCAGCATTAAAGGCACTGTTTACTTTTCAGAGGACGCATGGGTGATTCCTGGAATCCACGTGGCTATTTATAACCATTTGTTATTCCAGTTCTCTGTGATCCAACACCATCTTCTGACCAACGTAAACATTACATGCTGTGGGGCTGTAGCTGGGCATGGGCGTGGGACCTGTTGGGCTGAGTTGTGGTTCCGGCCAGTCTGTCATGGCTCAGGGAGTCAGAAGCATGGGAATTTGACTGAGTTTACTCCACTTGGCTCTGGGCAGACACATGGCTGAAAAGCTGTGGGGCTCCACCAGGCCATGGGGAGGTCTCAGCCTGAAGTTCCGTGGGAACAGAGCTCCTGAGTGGGGGTCTCCGGGCCCAAGCAGCTGACTGAGAGACGGGTGGTCTCTGTCTTTGAGCTCCAGACGCTGCTAGGAGCCGCAGAAGAACTGAGACAGAGGACAAACGGGCTGGACCTGCCCGCAGCCGAGATCTATGTGCCAATCATTTTAATCTAGATTTTCTGTTCATACCGCCTAAAGTAGCCCTCAAAGACATGGTTGCTATTCTCTAACCTCTTAAAGCTCCCAGATTTTCTTCTCTAAAGAACAGGTAATCTTTTTATAATTCTTTACTTCAAATTTTATTTTGTCCTGCTTTGACTATGCTGTGGTATTATCCTTGTGATGAGAGAATTCATCAGCCTATAATGGAGTGGCACAATAAAAACGGTGTGATTTCTGAACACACTGTCTTTTCTAGTTTGCCCTGATTGCTAGAAAAGAAAGAGGCTCAAGCAGGGTTAGGGCCTATGTTAATTTACATTTAATTTTAGCCCCAGATTCTGAAAGGCAGTGGTAATATCTGCATGTGAATAGTGATATTTAATCAGCCCAGGCTGTCAGGATGATAGTAGTCCTTATCAAGAAATTAGAGAAAAATGGGCTTCTTAAGTCCATCCTCCTGCCATCTAGAAAGCAACAAATCAGCTATGGAAAGTCAAACACTATGATTAAAAACCTCATTGTCCCTAGGGAGTCTTTCATGTACATATGTTTAATATTCAACTTGGGTATACTACTGTGCAGCCAGCTTCTGCTGTCTTAGTGACTTTAATTGTAATATTTTTGCACCAAGAAGGCAGACTTTCTTTCTTTCTTTCTTTCTTTCTTTCTTTCTTTCTTTCTTTCTTTCTTTCTTTCTTTCTTTCTTTCTTTCTACTAATACCACACTGTAGATTATTAGTATTCAAAATCTACTGTGTGACAGGGTTAAGGCTGGATTATGATATTGGTAATTTTTCAAGCAACCATCTTTCACTAGATACATAGTAGAGTACTATGAAAGTGCACTTTATATCTTAATATTTCACTGTGATACTATGAATTTACTTCTTTTGAGATGCTTTTTTGAGTTAAAGATTTAGTTATTGACAATGGAGTTTACTACATATGGTAATACAGATGGCCCTGGTTAAACTCAGTGTGTCACAAAACTGAAAGACGTGTACATAGGAAAGGGACTCATGAGAAATATGAGGCAAAGTGGTTGGTGGTGATCAAAGAGACATAGGGACGGATGGAGCATGAGAGTAACTAGACTGTAATATGAATACCTGTGAAATTATCAAGAACAGTTTACTTAACAAAATGATTCAAATTATCTTATAAGGTTATGCATTTTATCATCTTTTACACTGGTCTAAACTGTTCTGATAATCTGAACAGCAGAGAGGTACTTTTCCTGACTTTATCATCCAAACCTTCTATATCAGCCTGGCCTGATTTCCAGGAGATCTGGCGAAACTATGTAGTAGTCTCAGTTTGTTTCTGACAATTTACCAACACAAATGGTCACTTGAATCTTATTGTCTTAATTAATCCATTTGTATTTGAATACTTAAAAGAATAGTCCTGTGGAAGCTACTATCATAATTTGCTTTCTGTTGCTGTGATAAAACATGGACCAAAAGCAAACTGGAGAGAAAGGGGTTTAATTTAGCTTATAGGTTACAATCTCTCTGTGAAGGAAGCCAAGGAAGAAATGAATGTCTAGACTATTTATATTCATTAGGCAACAATAAGATATCTGTTATCTAAGACATTATTTTACTTTTTGAAAAAGTATGGTTCGAGTGCATCCTGGTACACAGAGCTGGTTTCGGGACAGCCCATACTACATAAAGAAATCCTGTCCAAAATAAAATACCAGAAAAAAAGCAAAGCAAAATATATATAAAAATTTATAAAACAGTAACTTAAAGATTGTCAATTTAAAAACTTGGAAAAGTTAAAGACAAATACTTTTATCTATTCTATTCATCTATCTATCTATCTATCTATCTATCTATCTATCTATCTATCTATCTATCAGTGTGTCTGTCTATCTACCTTCTATTTCTTCACCTATCTACTTACCTATTCACCTACATTCCTGTTCATTCACTCTTCTAGTTGTCTTTAGTGTACATATGTTAAGTGATCATCTAAATCAGTGTTTCTCAACCTTTGAGTTCTGACCCCTTTGGTAAATCTTTGTCTCCAAAAAAAAAATTACAATAAGATTCATAACAGGAGCAAAATTACTGTTATGAAGCAGCAACCAAAATTTTGATGGTTGAGGTCACTACATAAGGAACTGTACAGGGTCACAGTATAAGGAAGGATGAAAACCATTGATCCAAAATGATGAAAGTATATTTAAGATACCAACAATAAAAGTTCACTTAAAGGAAAGGACTGCTAGTTAATTTAAATGCAGTTGAAGTTTTGTGAATTATAGAAGAAAAGAAGATCAGAGATTTGTTTCATGATTCCATTTTCTTATAATCCCTCCAGCAAGCTTTCCTATAACCAAATAAATCATGAAAACGTTGCATGTCTGACAGGCATTTGCTCCACTTCTCTTCCTTTGAATTTATTGAACTGTAGCTTCTTCAACAGCACCACATGAAATCTACAACATAAATCACAACTTCCCTGCTGTACACTCATGCCAACTTTATTTTTCAGCATTGTTATCAAATGTTGTTTTATAAAAAACTGGAGATAATGTTTTTCAAATCTCTGTGATACTATAATTTGAATGAGTATAAATGCTATAACTCTTTCCAGCCTATCAACATTTTATTAACAAGTATAGTTGAAATAAAAATTGTCATTGCACATATATTGTGGTAAATTTTCAAGGTATTGTTGGATCTTGTCTTAGTTATGGTTTCCATTGCTGTAAAGAAATACCATGACCAAGGCAGCTTCTGTAAAGGAGAATATTTATTTCGGCTGGGCTTGCAGATCCAGAGGTTCAATCCATTATCATTGAGGCAGGAGCATAGCAGCTTCTAGGCAGGCATGGAGCAGGGGGAGTTGAGAGTCCTACATCTTGATCTGAGTGAAGCCAGGAGAAAACTGCTTCTTCAGCACTGGGGAGCACCTCAAAGTCCACCCCAACATTGACAGACTTCCTCTAACAAGGCCACATCTCCTAAGAGTACCACTGCTTATGGGCCAAGAATATTTAAACTACCACAGGTGTCTATAAACATTTTAATGAACATTTTTTTGGTTACCTAAATAAGTGGGTTTTTAAACAATTGTCTATTGTGGCCAAACTTTTGATCCCTTTAATCATCTAATTTGAGCGTTATTTCAATAATATCTAACATAATTATCAAAAAGCTAAAGACTTAAATGTATTCTTATAGTAGTTATAGACTACAGCCAGTATTGATTTGATATTTATAGGCAGACTTATTCTGAGTTTTGTAATAATGTTGTTGGTGTTATGAATGCAAGAAAGACTTGATGTTTAAATCGTAATTGAGATATTAGAGTACAATGCTGTGTTCTACATGCTCAATATTCTGGGTTCAAGCTTTAACATCATACATACATAAACACTCATACACAAAATAAACTAACAGGTTAACTCCATAGTAGAGCATCAGTCTAGTAAGCAGAGAATATTGGGTTAAATTCCTGTATATGAAAAGCAAGCAAAACAAAACAAAAATAAGAAATAAAAGCCGTAAAACAAAAGAGAAAAGTGGTTTGGAAGACTTTAACTGTAGAGGAAGAGAAGGGATAAAGAACAATAAAGATGATATAAAAGTTATAGAGAAACATATGACTTGTTTACTTAAAAATACAAACTTAAAGTTTAAATAAAATTATACCTCTTGTATAATAATAATATTCCCCCTAATGGGCACAGACTAAAACTAAAACATACTAGTATCAGTACTAGACATGGTGAATCTCTTTTTGACCTGTTAATCAGGGCAGTTTAGAGACTTCTTAAAACACTGTATGTTATTTCCATTGCTCTTGGATACTTTCTTGACTTGGAGGTAAGGCCCTAGTGCTAAATAAATCACATAGTCTAAACACAACTTGGAGGAAAAGAGTTGAAATTGACCTGGAAGACTCCTTCTAGACTACCTCTCAAAGGCTGTATGTAAGCTTTATTTTTTCCTGCCAAAGGAGAAAAAACATTAGTTGTGCTTCCCAGATATAAAGTCAATATACCACAACAATTAACAGAATGGAAAGATGTATATTAGAGTGCAATAGTAGACTGTATATCTTGGGATAACTAACAGCTATGGATTAAATGGATTAAATGATTGCTCAGTAAGAAGTAATTCATGCCTCATACTGTAAACCTTGCTAACTACCCATGACACAGTGAAGTCATTGTCCTTAGAGGAAAACTTGCATTCTGAATATTCACTCATAACCACAGATAAATGTACCTCTTATCAAGGAACTTTCTTTTTTGCAGCAGATAGAACACCATTACAGAAATCTACTGCTGTTAAGATGGCAGACAGCAACTGACTATGGTTTTCCAATTTCCAACTGATATGTATAAAATATAATTGCTACACTTAAGGTTCAGGGAACATCACAGAAGAGGAGGAAGACAGATTCAAGGAGCCAGAGAGCCATAATGTCTGTTTGAAGATAAGATCTTCTCTGTCTGACAGGGAGCTTCACCCGTGGTATCTTAAAAAATATGACCACCTGAACAAGACCTGCATAAAACCCAACAGTTGTCATGCAAAAAAGTATGGTGGAAATCTTATCACAATCTACCTCGAGATGAACACCTAATGGGAATAACAACTGCTAATATATGTAAAACCAGTCATTTTCCAGGTATAAGACCCTGATATATTATCCAGTGCCAAGTGGTATCTCTGAGCATGTTTAAGTATGAGGAACTCTAAATAGACTCAGCAAATTTTATTTACATATTCATTTGTCTAACACAAACTATGTGTAGTATTAATCAGTAATGAAGAGGTTATGAGTAATAGTGTCAGGCCTTGGGACCTCCCCCTGAGCTGGATGCCAATTTGGGCCTGTCGCTGGACCTCTTTTTCCTCAGTTTTTTTTTTTTTTTTTTCCATTTTTGTCCCTGAAGTTCTTTCAGATAGGAACAATTCAGGGTCAGAGTTTTTGACTGTGGGATGGTAACCTCACCCCTCCACTTGATGCCTGTCTTTCTACCAGAGGTGGACTTTATAAGTTCCCTCTCCCCATTGTAAGACGTTTTATCTAGGGTCCTCCCTTTGAGACCTGAGAGTCTCTCACCTCCCAGGTCTCTGGTACATTCTAGAAGGTACCTTCACCTCCTACCTCCTGAAGTTTCCTGTTTTCATTCTTTCTGATGGCCCTCAGGGACCCCCCCCCCCCCACCCAATACCAGACCCAGCAAGCAGCTGAAAGAGTCAGATGCAGATATTTACACACAATTATTGTACAGAAGCTGCTGATCCCTGTAGTAGAATTAGGGGAAAAAATGGAATAATCTGAGGAGAATGGTGACCCTATAGGAAGATCCAGCAGTCTCAACTAACCTAGAATTCTGGAATCTTTCAAACTCTGAAATAACAACCAGGCAGCATACACCAGCGGATATGAGGCCCCCAACATATACAGCAGCGGATTGCCAGGTCTGGATTCAGAGAGGATGCACATAACCCTCAAGAGTTCTGGTGGAGTGAGGGTGAGGGAGTGGGGACACTCTGGAGGAGACAGGGGATGGAATGTAGAATATTCAGAAGGCAGACTGGGAAAGGGGATAAAGTCAGGACTAGAAAAAAAGATTAAATAATTTTAAAAAAAGAGCTTATAAATTTGAGAGATTGTGCAGGGTTATGAGAGGATTTGGGGCAGAAAAAAGACTGGTTGAAATGACATAAAAATATGACTCATTAAGCTTACCCTCCCTTCTTCCTTCCTTCTCTTTCTCTTTCCCTCCCTTCCTCTTTTCCTCCCTCCCTCCCTTCCTCCATCCCTACCTCTCTCCCTCCTTTTCCTTCTTCCTTTCTTTCTTAATTCTTCCTTACTCATGATACTCCATTTGACCTGTTATAATCCATGAGTCCCTTCTTATAACTTTTCCTGTGTAGTTTTAGTGTTTTCACTTGATTGTGAAGCATATGTTGAACAACATAAATTATACAAGCAAGTTAATTTTATTACTTTAATATTGCAATCCTACAATAAGGGCTTCAATTACTAGTTTCATAAACTATTAGCTGATTTAGTCTACTTAACATATGAACAAATGTTCCTAGTCTTTCTCTACTGAGTTTTTCTCCAAGTTGAGGCCACCTTCCTTCCTTCCTTCCTTCCATCCTTCCTTCCTTCCTTCCTTCCTTCCTTCCTTCCTTCCTTCCTTCCTTCCTTCCTTCCCTCCTTCCCTCCCTCCCTCCCTCTTTCTTTCTTTCTTTCTTTCTTTCTTTCTTTCTTTCTTTCTTTCTTTCTCTTTCCTTTTTCATTTCCCCCCTTTTTTTTTTGCATTTTTCCAATGCTGAGAAATTAACATCTAGATGACATGAAGACAACTAAAAGTGTACATTTTATTCTGGATGAAAGAGTCATGTTTTAATATAATAAAGGAAAGGCAAATTGACTTGTTTGGGACCAGATGAAATTTACTTATCATATAAAAGATCCTGATTTTGTTAGTGATTGACAAGTGTGAGAAATTATTTTAAAATTGAAAGCACTGACTCTCTGAAACCTGATGGGTAAATTTATTTTGAGGTACACCATTTGTCACTATACTATTTATAACATATTTAACACCTTCCAGGTGTTGGAATAAATTATTTGATAAATCCTGGCTATGGGTTCTACACTACCCTCCCTAATGTTCTGGATGGTTCCTAAATGAAATACACACAGGCAGCCTTTATAGTTTGATATGCCTTAAACAGCACAATAGCTAGGCCACTGCCTATCCTCCATCCTATTAATCCACCTCCCTCCAATAATCCTGAATTATCACTTAGTAAATTCTACATTCTACCTTGACTGTCCTGGA
The DNA here is from genome assembly GCA_030674055.1 of Rhabdomys pumilio. Taxonomy (NCBI): domain Eukaryota; kingdom Metazoa; phylum Chordata; class Mammalia; order Rodentia; family Muridae; genus Rhabdomys; species Rhabdomys pumilio. Next base: position 144,562,399 of record JANHMN010000004.1, on the reverse strand, counting down.
CCCAGTTGGGGTAGCCCTCTGGTCCACACTTTCCTGTCTCCTATTTGGCAACTAGGCCTCCCTGCCCTTCCTTTTCTCAATCATGATGCCTCCTCTCCTCCATACTCACCAGATATCACAGATCTCTTTTTCTTCCAGTCTCTGGGTCTGAAATCTGAGAATCCTGAAGTCCTGCCTCTATCTACCTTGCCCAGCCATTGGCTGCTGACATCTTTATTTACCAGTCAAAACCAACTGGAGGCAGGGTCTTTCAGTATGGACTGTGTACAAATAATTTTAGGGACCTGAATTAACATAAGAATACAATCAGTATAGGCAAAGCCCACTACATCCAGGTTTGAGTAATCTTTATAGTTTCAAGAATCTTAGCTCTTTCACTTAAAATAAAGCTCAAAGTTTAGTAGATATTATTATTCTTTAATTATTTATTATTATTTCTTTAATTATTTAATTATTTCTTTAATTAGTAAGGGCATAAGCCCTTAAATAGGCTCTAATTTATACCCATTTTAAAATTTTATTTATAATGTGCATAAATTATTAAAATAAACTTACTGTTTTAAATATTTAAAAGTTTTTTAAATGCAATAATTACAATTTATAATACAATTTGATATTTTTATATTTTGTCTTGTATACACAAAGCCTGTAGCTATATAATAACATTGGTGTTATAAGAGTGGTATCCAATTTCTATTTAGAAAAATAAAACTTATTCATGTTTGTATGACAAAGAATGAACAAATTGCAGAAAATATGAAAGCATAGACTGTGTATGTGTACACTGTGTATCTGAAAAAAGATATAGCCATGATGTTATGTAAAAACTTTTGTATCTTTATTGACAAGACAACCTTCCTTAGCATATATTAGTTATACAAAGTAATGGTTTCAAAATAGCTATGGTTTCATAAGTGTATATAACATACTTTTATCACATTTTCACTCCCCATTACTCTTTCTTGTCCTTCCTCACTCCTGTTGATACCCTTCTGTTGGAAGCAACCTTGCTTATATACTGAAGACCTAAGTCAGCCATAGCCTAAGTTATTCATACATGCCTACTAACACAAAGTCTTGATCTCTGTGGGAAAACACTAACCCTAGAACCGATAGCTATAGACCTTGTAGATAGGTAGCCATGGTGGAAAGTACCAGCTTAGATAAGAACAAATGAATCATAGACAGAGTCATAGTGACCTGTTCCCTGTCTCTTTACCCAGCCAACACTCTGTTCAGGAAGATATCTGTACTCTGCTTTGTTGCAACCGGCTCCACTCTACCTGGCTTGAGACAAAAGACTTAACAAAAAATGTTGCGGCTTGCTCTGGGTCTTTGGGTCAGGGTCTAGAGGGAGAGAGATAAGGGATAAGGGGAAGAGATGCTAGGAATGGAGATAAGACAGAGGTTCTGATCCAGTCTCAAGTCTAGTCATTTATTGAAGGGAAATCTGGGGTATTTATACACTTTTGCTACGACCCTTGTAGGCACGTGGATATGACATAAGCCTTGGAGGCGTGGCTAGCACATGTGCTTTACAGGCATGGATAGCTGCTTTCTAGCCGCTTTCTGTTAAAAGTCGGCTCTCAACACTCCTTGAGAACACCTACGCTCCTGAGTCATCCCCCTCCCCACATTCTGCCTCTATGTATATATAACCCCTGTGTGAAAAAATTAAAATAGCAATTTTATCAGACTATAGACAAGCCATGGTTCTTTGTATACCCCTGTTCCCCAATTCTCTCTTTCAGGTGGTCCCCCAGTTCTAGTCCACTGCCCTGCTGGATGGGGCACCCCTCCTTTAAAAAAAGTATTGTTCTCTATATGTATTTTTAATTTTTATTTAGATGATATGAATTAATGAACACAGATAATAATTGTCTTTCTTGATCTGTCTTAAAAATAAATACACTTAAAAAAACATTTGTTAAATAAAGATATACACATGATCACTAAACCCATAACAATATGTTCAATGTTACCATTAGTTGTAACCATTAGTCATAAAAAGAAGGCAAATTTTAGAACAGCAGTAACAAAAAAAAAAAAAAAACAGTAAGAGATGGAGAGGAGAAGAAAACTTGGAACCTTTCGGTGAGTGCTGAGTCTGTAAAATGATGCAGCTGCTTTAGGAAATGCTGAGAGAGAATTGGAAGCTATATAACATTCTCCCACACAAGCTAGCAATTCTATTCCTAGGTATTTAACCAAGAAAAACTAAAATAAACAAATAAGAATGTCCATATGAAGACTTAAATGTTTATGTTGATAGGAGCTTTATTCATTTTATGTTTGCATGTGTGTGGTATGTACCTGGGTGTGTATGACCATATTTGTATATATCTGGTGGTAAATGTGCATTTGAGTGTGGAGGTCTGAGTTTGACACTAAATGTCTTCCTCGATAATTCTCTTTCTTATAAACTGAGGCAATGCTGCCACTTGAATCCAGAGATGACTGTTTAGGCTAGTCTATTAGCTCTGTCTTTATTCCAGAGTGCTAGGATTACAGGCTAGATGCCATTCTTGCTTAGCATTTACTATATGCTGGAAATCCACTCTGTGTTCTGCATACTTATATAGCAACATATTTATTGATGACCCATCTCCTTAAACCCCAGAAGCTTTATTAGTAATAACTAGCATTGCTGCTAAATTTAAATATGTAACAATATCTATACTGTCACTCATATTTTTTCATGTTTTAATTAAACTAACAGAAAATCCAAATCTTAAGAAAAAAGAAAGCAGAGCAGTTGTTGCCTCGGATATCAAAAAGGGATTGAGATTCATTTTAAGTGGATATGAAGAAATTTTTGCGTGGTGGAAATATTTTAAAGTGATTTTAAGTGGATTGTGCAATCTATTAATTTATTAAAAATGGAACCTTTACAATGAGTATATTTCATGAATAGAAAATATACTACAATTAAGATACTCTAAAATATGAAGTCAATTTCTTTTGTATTCTGAGAAACTTGTGCTTGAGGTACTTCCTGTCTTGAAGCTTTCTTTAAGCCTACTTGAGTAGCAAACCTGTATCTTGTGAAATCTACCACAAATGAATAGTTTCATAATTACTGGTATTGTTAATTATTAATTTTTAAAAAGAAGTAAAATATTCTGGATTTATATTTTGGGAGTAAATCTGTGAACATTTCTATTATCTCTACTCTTGTGGCCAGAGAAGGAATATTGATGTATATGTGTTATCTTTAATATTGGTAATGGCAGTTATAGTTGCATTTGTTTTATTATGTAATCTGCTGCAAGGAGCATTGTGAATATATGCTGTAATACATTTAAAATCTTAGTGAATGAATGACGATGAGTAGCCTTATTAGCTGATAAAGCTTTTATTTTTGGAAATTTAATTGTGTAGACATTTCATAAAGATGCCATTCACAATGCAAACTTTATAGCCCTTTAGGTTCAAACTTGAGTTTGATACCTATTCTTATTAATTTTTATACAATGTATTTAGCATATTTAAATTTCAGTCAAAAGGTTTAAGTATTTTATAAAAGCCTAAAATAACATTAAAATTAATTCTCTTTCATAGAACGTCCTTTAGTGTCAATAAATCTTGTACTTCACAGTGACAAGCTTTCTTTCATGTAAAACAAAAACAAAACATACGCAGCAGCTTTGAGCAATCAATATTTTTAGCACTATTCTTCTTCCAAGCTTTAAACACTACCTGGTCAGTATCCACCTAAATTTGAACAAGAGTTCCCATACTCTTGTGTGTCATATACTGTCTCCAATTATCATTGACTCTTTATTGTCACAATCACATGCCATTCCATCTGGATATTCATGGTAAAGTTAGTTGTCAGAAATAGAAGAGAAAATATATTTGGGAATACAAAAAACAGCATTTTTTCTTATAATTAGAATTACTTATCAACACTTTTCTTTGCTGCCTCAATGTGCTACTAATAAAAAAATATGTTTTAAATTCAAAAATACAAATATCTTACCATGCTTATAATGTATAATGTATTTTAATTTTAAATAAAAGAATGAAGTTAATGAAATCTAAAATTACTTAGAATTAATCACAAAGGCAACAGGAAAGTGCAAATTGAAACTGTAAACAATAATGAAAATAATTATTGGAGTGAAACAAATAAATGAGATTCATGAGCTAGAAAAACACCCACAGTTGTAAAACTATGAAGGCAGAAGTTTTATCTTATTTTAGAAATTGTTTTTTTTAATATCTCATACAGCCTTAAATTCAAATAGATTTGAATGTAACAAAGCTTTGATGATATAACATGTTACAGTTATTTCCATGTACAGTATATCTTTATTTCATGGAACATTGCAACTGTAGATAATTCTTATTCTTTCATTCCATAAAGAACTGAACAAGGCAAAAACACATGTAATATTAAACAAGCTGGACACAATGTCAATACAAAGTCTTCTGTGGATTTACTCTATGCATAGTATTTTATGCTCTAAACAGAATATAAAATCTTATCAAGATTACATATAAATTTGTTTCATTTATTTTTCCTTGTACTTTCAGTACATTGGGTCAGGTCATTTTTGGCTATTCTAAAACTAATAATATTTTTTAAAAAAATTTCAGTATTTTTCTGCTTTCTCTTTGGGCAATGAGAGGCCAGTTGTGCCTTTTGGCATTTTATACCTTTTTAGGGCTTGTGAATTTTATGCATACACACACACACACACACACACACACACACACACACACACACACACGTGTAAATATCAGTGTGCTTGATACCTCCTATTACTGCTTCTTCATTTCTTTCCCTACATCTCCATAGTTTCCTCCCAATTCTCAATCTCTCTTTCTCTTAACTGAGTCCACTAATTGTGCACATCTCCATAGTTTCCTCCCAATTCTCAATCTCTCTTTCTCTTAACTGAGTCCACTAATTGTGGCTGTTCATGAATATGAAACAATATTCTAGTGCCTGGACAGCTCTTGAAGGCCTTTTCATTGAAGAAAACTGACTCCCCAAAAAGCTATTAATTCCCAGTACCTCCTCACAGAGAGATAGAATTCCATTAGATTCTTTTCTGTTACATTCTGGGATTTTGACCTGTCTGCTCTTATTCAGCTCTTACATCTGTAGGTACATATGTTGTAATTTTGTGTGTACAGTGGTCTTATCATCTGTTTTGCTGCACAAATCCACTACTTCTAGTGTTCACAATTTTTTTCTGCCCTTCTAAATATCTCTAACATTTGGAGTAAAAGGAGTGTCACATAGATGTCTAATTATAGATCAACACTCCATGTATCTTATTGTGTGCACATAGAACAGTTGTTTGTCTCTGTATTATTCATCATACAAAGTAAAAAGAGGCTTCTATGGTAATGGCTGAGAGTGCATTCAACCACTATTTTTTATTTTACTCAAGCATTCTCTGTAATCCAAGTCTCTAGGATTCAATCTTTGTGGTGAAATCTGCAGAGACTGTGAGTCCATTAGGTTGTTATTCCATACTCTACAAGTTTATGAATCACCACAAAGTGTCAGAAAGCCTGTTTGCCACAATTCAGGACAACTCAATATTAAGTAAAAGAAGCAATTTTTTTTTAGTTTAAAACAAAATAGAAGGTAGGTAAAGTATGACTAAACACAAAGAATCTGTGTAACATTTATATAAGATCTCACTTGAAATGTACTAAACAACTCAGTGAAATAACCTGTAATTTACTATACCAATGATGAGAATATAGCCAATATTATAAAACAATGTCTATAACATGATATTTTAAAAAATATTTAATTCTTCAGTTTTCTTTTTTCTTCCTTTCTTCCTCTCTTATGAGAATCTCATACATGAGTACTGTATTTACACCATTTTTATTCCTGCTGCTCTGTATTACATCTATCTTTCCACTTTCTCTCAATTTCATATATATATATATATATATAGGCTCAGATCGGTCACTTATCTGGAATTAAATTATCTGTCAGGAGGCTTGACCCAGGAAAAGAATGACTCACTCAATCTCAACATTCATTATTTACCAATATCTCTTTATTTATGGGTGGAGCCCAGTGATATTTCCTTTATTCATGTTGGAGTGTCAACAAGTGTTGTCACTGTGTTGATATTGCAGTTATTGAAATTTCATGGGTTCAGCTTTTGTACCATGTAGAGAAGGCATTATTTCATAATAGGCTTCTGAATTTTACCATCTTTCATTCCCCTCTTCCATGACATTCCCTGAGTCCTACATGTTGAATGTGTTCAAGAGGTATCAGTTTGGGATAGACATCCCATAGTTAGTCGTTCTATACATTTTGACAGGTCACGTATTTCTGGAATACTTGCTGAAAATAGTTTCCTGGATGAGATGTAAAAATCTACATTTATCAGTGGATATGAGTATAGACATTTAGAAGACATTTGGGAATTAACTGCATTAAGGAAGTGGGAATAATATGTTCTCCTTTGGGGTCCATGACCTCACCAGTCAAGGATAGTTATCTAGGTTTATAGTATAATGCATATCTCTCTCTTATTAAATGGAGTTTACATAATTTGCTGCACATCTAATTTGGTTGCCTCAAAGATTAAACCAAGAAGAGATCAATTTATAGAAAATTAAAAGAATGAAATAGTGGTAAAAATATTTTAGAGTAAAAGGAATACAAGCTCAAGTGGATTTATTGTAGAATTCTACCAGATGTTCAAAGAAGTACAGCCAATATTTCTTAAATTATTTAAAAACATAACAGAAAGAACTAAACTCTTCATAGAAATTAAATAGAAGTTCATTTGATTGAAGAACTCACCGCCTACAGTTTTGATGTTTATTAAATTACATCATTTTTTACTTCAGAATTCCTTGTTTTCTTGAAACCAAACACCATTTCTGGTTGTTAAAGTGAGTATAGAGAGCACCATGAAGTCATATAAATTGCCAAATATATGAAATGGAGACTGTATAACATATGCTCTCTCTTTCATTCCTTTTTGTTTCAGGAACTACTAGAAAGGGTCTGATTGGTTCTTTATTTCCTTTATTGGACAGTAAGTATGTACGGCTTGGTAATCCACCTCTACACAGCTTCTCAATTACTTCAAAAATATGCTGATGGGTGCTGAGTAGATACTCAGGCAAAATCTGTCAAGACAGCATTACCAGAACTTAAGGTAATGGCATATTTTGATTCTATGGCAACTCTTCACTCTCAATTATACCTTTACATGCCCTTCATTGTGTCTTATGTTGAAGACATGATCCAAAGTGTGTTGTGCTCTTTGGAAGGTCAGACTTTAGAAAGTAGATCCTTGTTGGAGGAAGTGAAGACCTTGGGGGAAGATCTTAAAGTTTTGTGGTTAGTCCTCACTCTATGTCCTTTCTTTTTCCTTAGTATGGTAGCAATCTGACTAGCCACCTCAAATTTCTGACATCATGCTTTCCATATGATAATGTATTGAATCCGTTCTTAAGCCTTATGCCTAAATAAGTCTTTTCTTACTTAAGTTGCCTTTTATTGTATATATTTTTTACACAAAAATGTGTGAAATAACTAAGAGAGTTTTAGCTACCTATCAATGTGTGGGACCATGAAAAGATTCCTTGGTTTCTGGTGGAGCACTGGCTAGAGATGGCCAGAGACCCTGCAATGAACTGCATACATTTCACCACACTCCCAGACTCCAGGCTCCTGACACGTGGCCAAAGACCTCCATTGATCCGCACCTTTCAGTCACATAGGGCAATGTTTCTACAGCCCCTCCCAAAGAAAGGTTTGTGTCACCTAGCACAGGTAGAGGGCATGAGTAGAGGCCTCAGAGCCTTGAGAGATCTCCATATTAATGAGATACCTAAAGGCCAGAGGGCATAGCCAATTAAGCATTCCTTCCCAGACCTTCCTCCCTCCTTCCTCCCTATTTAATTCAGGTCTGCCCTGAGAAATGAAGAGGGGGAGGTGGGGAGGGGGAAGGAGGGGAGGGGGTGTACAGCCTTCTGCCATGACAATAAACCTTTTAAAACCATGGACTTTCTTGTGTCTTTGGGGTCCTGTTGTGTGGAGAATGCCTTTGACTACTGAGCCGCTGCTTAATCTCCCACCAGGAAGACTTCTCTATGTTCCCTCTGTGAAGGCTGCCAACTCAAGCAAGTTAGCTGAACCAGCCAAGTGAGTCCCAGGAACCAAGAGTCTCTACCCTAAGGACCACCTTCAGAGCGCTCTCTCATCCCTCTCAGCTGCAAGTCAGTCCAGCCTGTATGCCCTCCTTCTCAGTTCTTCTGCTGCTCCCAGCAACATCTGGGAGCCCAAAGACAGAGACCACTGATCTCCCAGTCAGCTGTTTCAGCCCAAAGACGCCCACTCAGGAGCTCTGCCCCTGAGGGACTTCAGACTGAGATCTCCCCATGCCCCAGCGGAGTCCAGCAGCTTCTCACCGCCTAGTGTCTGCCTGGCACTGCATAGAAGAATCTCAGTCAAATTCCTGTGCTTCTGCCTCCCTGAGCTGTGGCAGACATGCAGGAACTCCACCCAACAGGACCCACACCCATGCGTGAGCTACAACCCCACAACTGGTGGGGTATGTGGACAAAGCCAGTTCCAAGAGTACCCCCAACTGGTGCCCACAACCTCTCCACAGAACTCAAGAACAATGAGTAACACCCAGCCCAGTTTAAAAGACTAGGTTTTTCTCTGCCCCGCTTTCTCTCTCCACGTGTTCCCGGTCAGCTTCTCCCCTTTGACTCTTAGCTACAGTCTAACTCCTGCCTAGTTCAAAAGACTAGGCCTCTCTCTCTCTCTCTCTCTCTCTCTCTCTCTCTCTCTCTCTCCTTCTCTCTCTCTTTCTCTCTCTCTCTCCTCCACATGTTCCTGGACAGCTTCTTCCCTTTAACTTTTAGTTACAGCCTTACGGAAGGTAGTACAGATGCATGATTTCTTTCTTTCTTTTGTGTCTAAACATTGGACTACAATTTTAAAAAGTCACTTATCCTCACATTTTTATCACTAATGAATCTACGTACTAACCACCACCATTATAAAAACAAACCAAAGCAAATGACAGCAAAGTAAATCAATCAATGAATCAATCAATCAATGAAGCAATCAATCAATCAAAGAACTCAACCAAAATTGTGCCCTTCCACAATTGCCTCAAAAATCTCAGAACTTCAAGTGTATGAGTATAAGATATTTAGGAAAGACCAGCGACAGCTCTACACCCCACTTCACAAAACCTAGATGAAGTGGGACTACCAGGAGCTCTAACCAGGGCAGTATATCAGATAAGGAATCAGCAAAACTCATCCCAAACAGGGAGTAACTGGGGCACACAGGGACCCAGGAATTCACTCCTGGCCCGGAGCACTGGTACCTTCCAGTCTGGCCCTGAGCTCTCAGCAGATCCTGGAGGATAGCTCTGTACCCAATCTCACAGAACCCAGAGGAAGCGGGGCTCTCAGGAGCTCTAAGCTGGGCAGTATCTTACGTAAGGAGGTAGCAACACTTACACCAAATAGAAAGTAACTGGGACCCACTGGGACCCAGGAATTCACTCCTGGGCAGTTGTACTGGTTCCTTCCTGTCTAGCCCCCTAGCACAGAGCAGATCCCAGGAGGCAGCTCTGTACCCAACCTCACAAAACCCAGATGTGGCAGGGCTCCCAGGAGTTTTAACCTGGGCAGTATCTCAGGTCAGGAGACAGCAATACTCTACTCAAACAGGGAGTAACCGGGACCCACAGGGACCCAGGAATTCACTCCTGGCCCAGAGCACTGGTTCCTTCCTGAACACTGAGCAGATCTTGGTCCTCAGCTCTAATCCCAGCAGCAACACTCATCCCAAACAGTTCTGACACAACCAAGATAATAGGAAAGACAAGGCTCCAGTCAGAGACAGCTCAGGTAGCACCAAGGAGATCCAGATGGTGACAGGTAAGCACAGGAACAAAAGCACCAGCAACCCAGAGTACTCCTCAGCTTCATCAGAACCTAGTTCTCCCACATTAGAAAGTCCTGAATTGCCCATATCACCAGGAAAGCAAGAGTCAGATCTAAAATTACTTCTAATGACAATGATAACTTTAAGAAGGACATAAATAACACACTCAAAGAAATTGAGGAGAATACAGATAAACAGGTGAAAGCCCTTAAAGAAGAAACAAAAACATCCCTTAAAGAATTACAAGAGAACACAACTAAACAGGTGAAGGAATTGAACAAAACCATCCAGGACATAAAAATGGAAGTAGAGACAATCAAGAAATCACAAAGGGAGACTACCAGGGATATAGAAAACCTGGGAAAGAAATCAAGAGTCATAAATGCAAGCATCACCAACAGAATACAAGAGATAGAAGAGAGAATCTCAGGTGCAGAAGATACCATAGAAAATATTAACACAACTGTCAAAGAAAACACAAAATGCAAAAAGCTCTTAACACAAAACATCCAGAAAATTCAGGACACAATGAGAAGGATAATAGGTATAGAAGTGAGGATTCCCATCTTAAAGGGCCAATAAATATCTTCAACAAAATTATAGAAGAAAACTTCCCTAACCTAAAGAATGAGATGCCCATAACCATACAAGAAGCCTATAGAAAGCCAAATAGACTAGACCAGAAAAGAAATACCTCCCTTCTCATAATAATCAAAACACAAAATGCACAAAATAAAGAAATTTAAAATCAGTAAGAGAAAAAGACCAAGTAACATATAATGGCAGACCTATCAGAATTACACCAAATTTCTCACCAGAGACTATAAAAGCTAGAAGATCCTGGACAGATGTCATACAGACCCTAAAGGAACATAAATGACAGCCCAGGCTACTATACCCAGCAAAACTTTCAATTACCATAGATGGAGAAACCAAGATATTCCATTACAAAATCAAATTTACACAATATCTTTCCACAAACCCAACACTACAAAGAATAGTAGCTGGAAAGCACCAATACAAGGAGGGCAATTATAACACAGAAAGAGCAAGAAAGTAAGCCTCTTCCAACAAACCCAAAAGAAGATAATCACACAAACAATGCCCCCACTGTTAACAAAAATAACAGGAAGCAACAATCTTCTCTCCTTAATATCTCTTAACACCAATGGGCTCAATTCCCCAACAAAAAGACATAGGCTAACTGGCTGGATACGCAAACAGGAAGACAAGGGAAAGTCCACACTCACATGGAAATTGAGCAATACTTTACTCAATGATAATGTGGTCAGGGATGAAATAAGGAAGGAAAGAAATTAAAAACTTTTTAGAATTTAATGAAAATGAAGACACATCATACCAAAACCTATGGGACATAATGAAAGCAATACTAAGAGGAAAACTCATAGCTCTAAGTGCTTACAAAAAGAAACTGGAGAGGGCATATACTAACAGTTTGACAACACACCTGAAAGCTCTAGAACAAAAAGAAGCAGATACACCCAAGAGGAGTAGATGGGAGGAAATAATTAAACTCAGGGGTGAAATCAACCAAATAGAAACAAAAAGAACTATACAAAGAATCAGTAAAACCAGGAGCTGGTTCTTTGAGAAAATCAACAAGATAGATAAACCCTTAGCCAGACTAATCAGAGGGCAGAGAGACACTATTCAAATTAATAAAATCAGAACTGAAAAGAGGGACATAACAACAGAAACCGAGGAAATCCAAAAATTCATCAAATCCTACTACAAAAGCCTATACTCAACAAAATTGGAAAATCTGGATGAAATGGACAACTTTCTAGACAAATACCAGTTACCAATGTTAAATCAGGAGCAGATAAGCCATCTAAACAGTCTCATAACCCTGAAAGAAATAGAAGCAGTCATTAAAAGTCTACCCACCAAAAAAAAAAAAAAAAAAAAAGTGTAGGACCAGGTGATTTCAGTGCAGCATTTTATCAGACCTTCAAGGAAGACCAAATACCAGTTCTTTTCAAACTATTCCACAAAGTAGAAATAGAAGGAACACTACCCAATTCATTCTATGAAGCCACAATAATCTCATACCTAAACCACACAAAGACCCCAAAAAAGAAAGAGAACTTCAGAGCAATCTCCCTAATGAATATCGATGCAAAAATACTCAATAAAATTCTTGTGAACAGAACCAAGAACACATCAAAACAATCATCCATCATGATCAAGTAGGCTTTATTCCAGAAATGCAGGGTTGGTTCAACATACGGAAGTCCATCAATGCACTTTACTATATAAAAAATTCTCAACTTAGGAATCTCGAATGGTTGAGAGGCACCTAAAGAAGTGTTCAACATCCCTAGTCATCAGGGAAATGCAAATGAAAACAACACTGAGATTCCACCTCACACCAGTCAGAATGGTTAAGATTGAAAACAAAGGTGACAGCAGATGCTGGTTAGGATGTGGAGAAAGAGGAACACTCCTCCATTGTTGGTGGGATTGTTAGCTGGTACAAGCACTATGGAAATGAGTCTGGCAGTACCTCAGAAAATTGAACATAGTATTACCTGAGGACCCAGCTATACCACTCCTGGGCATATACACAAAAGATGTTTCAACATACAACAAGGACACATGCTCCACTATGTTTATAGCAGCCTTATTTATAATAACCAGAAGTTGGAAAGAACCCAGATGTCCTTCAACAGAGGAATGGATACAGAAAATGTGGTATATTTACACAGTGGAGTATTACTCAGCTATTAAAAACAATGAGTTCATAAAATTCTTAGGCAAATGGATGGAGCTTGAGAATATCATCCTGAGTGAGGTAACCCAATCACAAAAGAACATACATGGCATGCACTCACTGATAAGTGGATATTAGCCCAAAAGAGCTCACAATACCTAAGACACAATGCATAGACCACATGAAACTCAAGAGGAGGAAGGAAGACCAGAGTGGGTGCATTTTTTTTTTTTTACGCTCAACCAGAGTTCCCAGGGTCTAGACTCATGGTCCACTTGTATAGGTAACTGAGGGTGGCCTCGTTAGGCAACAGTGGAAGTGGAGGGTCATGGTCCCCGAAAGATTGGATCCATAGTGTTGGGGAATGTGAGAGCAGGGAGGCAGGATTGGAAGAATGGTGGGAGCACACCCTCATAAAAAATAGAAGGGGGTTATGGGATAAGGGGTTTTGGGGGAGAAAGAAAAAGGAGATAACAGTGAAAGGTAAATACATAAAATATCCAATAAAAAAAAACAGATAATGGGTCTGGAAAAAAAAAGATAGTTTACTTATTTCAATCGATTTTCAAAGGTTTCCAGGAGATGCTTATTGGCTAAAATCTTATATTAAGCTCTTCACAAAAGAATTTATGTCTCTGTTTAACATTCTCAAGAGAGATGTAAATCCTAATTTCCCTCAACAATTAATTGACAAAAGAGGAATAATTTTACAAAAAGTAGAAGAAGCTCTCATTAATTGATATATTATATAGATTAATTAATTGTTGACTGTTTTATAATAGTCCTTTGATAAAAGAATTATTAATAAAGAATTATATTTCCTTAAATAGTGTCTTCATGATTCTCTGAGGGTGGAAGGAGCATGCTTTGTTTACTCTTAACTTTCTAAAACTGAAAGCTCAAGGCAAATCTGCTGCTGATTGCATCTGGCATCGCTGAGACCAATAAAAACTATGCCACAACTATGTGGAAGGACCCTCTTACCCTGAAATGGAATGGCCAGGACCCAGTTCCTATATGGGGCCAAGGATTGATATGCCTATTTGATACCACAGAAGGCACAGCTAAATGGCCATCAAAAAGATTAATGAATTAAATAGATACCCCCACAAAACCAGGCCCAATTGTAAATAAGATGAGTAACAATTGGCATCCACGGAAGAGAAATTTCCCTGAGAATTCCCTTCTTTTTTCCTTTCCAGGTAAAAATTAATCACCCTTGATGTCTGCTGTTAGGAGTTCTAATCCTGATGCTGGCCTCCGGACTTATACTACTCAGACCTCCAATGGACCTTTGACAAGGACATTAAACAGCTATAGCTTGACATCACTAATCTGAAGAAATCCCTCGTTTCACTGTCTGTTGCAATCCCCCAAAATTGCAAAGGACTTTATTGGACTTGATTTTCTCTTTTTCAATAGAAAAGACTGTGTACAGCTCTAGACTGTGTATAGCCCTTAAAGAAGTATGCTGTTTTTACATAGACAAAACAGGGATGATTAAAGAGAGCATGAAAAAGGCCAGAGAAGGTTTTGAGAAAAGATAGAAAGAGAAAAATGAGAGCTTGTATAAGAATTGGTCTTCAGTCTCTCCATGATTGTTAACCCTACTTCCTTCCATCTTGGGACCATTAATTAGGTTATTTTTGCTTATTTCCTTTGGTCCCTGGGCCTTAAATAGGCTGACTAACTTTGTGAAACAACAGATAGATAAGCAAAATCTATTCAGATACATTATCATAAGTTAGTTATGGAGGACCACGAGACTCTAGATGAGGATGTTACTTTATCCAGGGTGCTCCCAAGTCACATCTCCACCCAACCTAAAAGAGGGGACTTCCACCCTTAGACCAAGCAGAGAGGGGCCACATAGAAACTTCTCTGACTGGCAATCTGAATTCTTGCTTAGGCTGCGAGGCTAAGCACTACAAGGTGTGGGGGAAAAAGAAACTCACGAGGGGTGGGAGAGAGTCTGGCAGCAGTGGGCACAAAGCCGAGAGTGTCCGGTGGCAGATCCCACATTCACTCAGCTGCTGCAGCTGGTGGCTGCAGTTCAAGGTTCCAAAGTTCTAAAAGCTGACAGTCTGGTGGCAGGCGCAGGAAGGCCCAGGAGACATGTGGAGTTTTCCAAAGCTTTTATTGTTCATGGTGTGGTGAATGGGTGTAAATGGTATGTGCTATCCCGCCTAAAACCAGGCTCCCCTGACTTTTTATGGGGAGGGGGAAAAGGGGAGGGGATAACTTAATTAACTACACCTCCTGGCCTTTAGGTAACTCATTAATATTTTAATCTCTGGAGGTGGAGACCTGCTAATCACGCCCTCTACCTGTGTGCTACCAAAGGGCGCAGGTTAAATGAAGTTACCTCATCCAAGGCCCAACAACAAGGGAATATAAATAAAAGTTAAAAATATGTTTCTGGGTTCCCTGAGGGACAAGCCTGACTGCATAGGGGTTGATGTCAAAAGTATCCCCTCTCCAGGAAAAAGACATCGGGACAGGTATGGCCCTCATGCCTCACTGGAGAACAGGAGGACTGGAGCCATTACAAGGTCCCCTTTAATTATTGGAGGTCAGTCCTCTATCTCGCCTTAGCAAGATTAGAATTGCCACAGCCTTTCTATACTTGGAGAAGGGAGGAGATGTCAGGGGTAGCTCCGCTTATACACTGAAGGCCTAAAATCAGCCTTAAGTCTAAAATCAGCAATAGGCCTGACATACATGCCTGCTAACACAAAGTCTTGGGCCTCTATGGAAAGACACTGAAATGGCAGTGGTGGCGCAGGCCTTTAATCCCAGCACTTGGGAGGCAGAGGCAGGCGGATTTCTGAGTTTGAGGCCAGCTTGGTCTACAGAGTGAGTTCCAGGACAGCCAGGACTACTCAGAGAAACCCTGTTTCAAAAAACCATAATAATAATAATAATAATAATAATAATAATAATAATAATAATAATAAT
>JANHMN010000004.1:144511901-144540713 GCA_030674055.1 Rhabdomys pumilio | reverse complement strand
TCTCTCTCTCTCTCTCTCTCTCTCTCTCTCTCTCTCTCTCTCTCTCATACACACACATACAAACTGTATATAATTCTCCTGTTGAATGACACAAACTTGCAGTAACTTAATTACTATAATTAAATTTTAAATAATTATGAAAAGGATAATATCATTGTAAAAGATAATTATAAAAAAATAGCTAAAATATAATTGCAAATTCAGTGCTTTGGAATAGAATTTCTTCATGGTTGTATTCTTTTAAGCATTACCAATGAATTCTTAGCCTAAAAATCATAGTGGTAAGTTAAAGTAATAATGGCTGGACCGGGAGGATTATTCATTTTTGAAATCATAAAGACCACACAAAAGGTGGGTGTCAATGCTAAGGGTTTTATTACATCTACAGATTTTCATTTCTTCAATATTTTCTTTCTCTTTCTAGTGGTGGTTCCATTTCCAACAATCTTTTCTTACAAGTGTCAGCATGTTTCAATTTATCACACATAGGCAGATTTTTTGAATGATTTAATCAATGTATTTCAAACATACAGAAACTATTTTATCAGAAAAAATTTGATACTTCATTGTAAAGTCTGGGATGGTTTAAATACTCAATCATTATATTTTAATACAGTAGATTATGGTCTAGACCATTGAAAGACCCAGTGAACTAGAAGAATTGGGGAAGCAAAGTGATAGAATTCACATGGGAGAGGGCAGACACCAGACAGAGTGGAACTTGAAAAACAAAAAAAACATTTAAGACCATAGGCGCACATACAAATGTGTGTGTGAGTGTGTATGTGTGTGTGTGTATGTGTGTGTGTGTGTGTGCATGCACTATGACACAATAAAATTGATTTACTTTTGTTCATTTTGAAAGAATTTGAGTAACAGTTAAATATGCACCAACGGTATATCACCCATGTTTCTTTTGAAAGAAAAAGGAATATAGTTTCTTAAATGTAAGCTTAGGAGTCAAGATGACAACAGCTTATTGGTGTACTTTTAGCATCTGACAGTTCTTAGCATCCTCTCAAGGTTATGGAAGGTCTGAGACTTCCCTTTGCATTTTAAATCTATTGCCAGTTCATAGTTCCTGTCTTTCCTGTTGGTGGCACTGTGCACATAGGAGTTATGAAAAATGTATGGACACAGCCACTTCGCTTATAGCTATAATATCAATTCAACACTTAATGATGCTTATCTTCCTAAAACTTACAAAGCAGCTCTTTACAGCTGTCAGAGCTGTGCTGCTCTAATCTTTTCTAAACTCTGCTCCCATGGCATCCATTACCCAGCACTTGCTGCAAATCAGAGACCCTTGGAAATTCAGCTCAATCCATTTTTGTTGTGGTCAGTTTTAAATCTGGAATCCTGGTTGCCTACTCACACATCAACTTTTATACAAAAAAAAAAAAATGAAATGTTGTCTAAGAGTTTAGGCTCTTACACATGACTTGGTCAAATATAATGGTTTATAAAATAACAGTAATAGACTATATTTTAAAAGCAATAAAAAAATACAAACTTTGTGGTTCTACTCTGGTGCTTTTTCAATTGTTTTTATTGTTTTGAGTCCATGGCATGTTTTTATAACATGAAAAATATGTAGTGAAAATGGATTGGAAGCCAGGACCAGAATGTGTTTTCTAGAATGTCCTTTAAGATTTGTTAGTGAAATTATGGCTCTTCACTTAGATTTAACAATATAAAAGGAATGTTTCAGATAATGCAATCATAGTTTTCAAGTACTATAAACAAACACTTATATGATACATAGGGGTTATATGAAACGTGCAGTAACATAAACTGATTTATTGTTATCATTATTTACTTGAGGAATGCCTCATAAATGTCTATTATTTGATCTTAAAGTCATAAAGTTGTGTACAAAAAGTATCACATAAGATATATGAATGCAGCATCAGATTCTCTAATCTAAATTCAAATGCTGCAATATAGCACTTTACAGCAAAATATTTTAGTCTTTTCCTGAATAATTTCAAATCGTATAGCAAATACTTCTTAATTTTTTTTCCTTTCAACAAAGTCATATGGCTGACATAAACAGAATATTTTTCAACAAGTGTAATGCAAAAGAACTCCTACTTAAAATCTGCTCTTTTCAGTCAGCAGATGAACAACAGTAAGGAAATCTAACTCAAGTGCCCTACCCACCCAAACCCAGTTATTATCATGTTTTCTCAAAGCTATTCATTGTAATTTATTGATGCAAACCTGACCTTATTCCTGTAAAAGATCAAGGTTTCTTAGCTATAAATCATGAAAACATAACAGCACACCTATATTTAATTATAGATTATTTCATTTTCTAGAAAGTATTTGCTGTGGACTGAATATTAATGTTCTTTTGGTGTTCATCAGCAATTTCATTATATGGCAAATACTTGAGAAAAACAAAAAATCAATTTAAAGGAGAAGTTCCTTTCGATGCATTATTCCATTGCTCCTGCTCCTGCTACTGCAAAACATGATAGCAGCTGATGGAACATGGTAAAAGGATGCAGTGGAGAAAGATGCCTTATCATGTGGTAGACAAGACTAGCAAGATAATAGGGTAAGATGCCTGGGACAAGATATATTCTTTGCAAACACACTCCTATGCTATCTCACTCCTCTCACTAGACACCCCTTCCCCATTCTGAAAATTGCATGTGGTTTCAAATGTCATCAAATTATGAATCTGACACTCTCAAAAGCGCACTTGTAGAATACCTTTTGGAGCAGGATTCATTCCCAAAGTATTACACATCTTAAATCTCTATGTTTAAATTTAATCTTCTACACAATACTCTGTGAGGGTAAGAAGGCAACTGAGTCATAGAGTAAAGTCTCCTTATAATAAAAGCCACAAAACTTTTTCCTTTTGGTTTTACTGTGTGAAGATACACGTCTGAAGCCTGGAATGCAAACGTGGACCCTTACTGTGGCGACTATGTTGATAACTTGATCTTGCACTTTCACAATACAGAACTAACAAATATTTTTCTATAGTTTGTAAAATATTCAGCCTATGGTACTTTGTTGTAGTAGTTCAAACTAAGCTGGTAACAGTGAGATATAATTTATCTGTGATTTTATTTATTTATGCTATACATTGAAAATGTTTATTTCTGCCGGGCGGTGGTGGCGCACGCCTTTAATCCCAGCACTTGGGAGGCAGAGGCAGGTGGATTTCTGAGTTCGAGGCCAGCCTGGTCTACAGAGTGAGTTTCAGGACAGCCAGGGCTACACAGAGAAACCCTGTCTCAAAAAACAAACAAACAAACAAAAAAAAAGAAAATGTTTATTTCTAAACTGAAGGTCACTAATTCAACCTAGGAATCAAAGATTGGGTGAGGATATTTGTAAGACAGCTCTGACACAATATTAAACAAATCACACTAAAACATCAATAAAGTAGAGGAAAGATAATATGCAATTTTAATACATTTTCCACCTAAATGGAAAAATAATCAAAGAGTTGTTATTGAACAAGACGTATCAATTCCTATTTGTTGATTTTGTCATGCTTTGTACTGATTCTTTTGAGCCAATGTTCCTGATGTTTTTGTTTCCTCTGTGCTCTTGGGTATGTTAATTTCTTCCTCCAATCAAAGTATTTCTTCCAGTGTCTCTATAGAGTTAGCCTAGTGGTCATACATTTCTGATGTATGTCCTTATTATGAACAATTTTCCTTTTCCTGTCTATTAACACTGATAGCTTTGATAAGTGTAGCAGTCTGGGTTGCAATCTATGCACATTCATTACCATTCAGAACACTGGTCCATTTCTCTGTCTCTCATAGTCTGTATTGTAGTTCTGATGTTCTTGTCTTTGTGTCTTGATGTTTTTTCCAGCAGCTTTCAGTACCCTTTCTTATGTACATTTAACATTTGGCTATCAAATGAGAGTGTCCTCTTGGTACAATTTTTTGGTGGTTTTTTTTTTCCTGTATGCTTCTTGGATCTTTAGAGGCATCTCTTTGTTTAACTTGGGAATCTTTCTCTTGTTATTTTTATTAAATATATTTTCTGTGTGGTTGATCCATGTCTTCTCTTTTTCTTCTTCTATGCCTATTATTTGTAGTGTCTCAATATTCCAACAAGTTAAGTTCCTGACTTTTTGTTTGTTTGTTTGTTTTAGTTGTTTGGATTTAACCTCTTTATTCACTGAGTGATTCACTTTTCCTACCTTGTCTTTAATCTTAAAGACTTGATAATCTCTTTCATTAGATACAATAAATCAATGAGGCTTTCCTCTGAGGATTTATTTTTACTGCTTGCATGTAAGTCTGTGTCCCTAATGTACATAATGTCCATGGAAGACAGAAGAGGGCTTGAGGATTTTGGTTCTACTGGAACTGAAATCAACTAGTACTTTGAGTTGGCATGGAAGTACTGGGAATCAAATGTATGTCTTCTGAAAAGAAGCTGATGTTTTCCATGGCCAAACCATACCTCCATACCCTCCTTATGCTTTTTCTGAATCCCTGAATATTTCACCTTGAGTTTTACTTTATTTTGCCTTTTTTCTCCCCTTCACTATATGACAGTTTATTCAGTTTGCAAAATTGTTTCAAGAAAAACATATTCAAATAGGATTTAAAAGTAAGTGTGGCCACTGAACAGACCTAGGGTGCCAGCTCTGCACCCAATCCCAGGACACCCAAAGGAGGCTGGACTCCAGGAGCCGTAAAAAGCCCAGAATGTTAGTGAGTAGGCTGAGACACCCCCACAACCACAAACAAGAAGTAATTGTGACCCATGGGGACCAAGGAATTTTCTCTCAGTAAGTGGCACGGACTCCTTTCAGTCTGTGCCAGTGTCCAGAATAGAACAGGGCACCAGCTCTGTACCCAATCCTAGAACACCCAGAGGAGACTAGACTCCCAGGAGCTCTAACACACCCAGGAACATAGTATAATAGTATCACAAGATATCAAGATCCTGGTCACCAAAGAATTCAGGATCCTAGAAGCAGCCTGACTCCCAGGAGCTGTTACACCCAGGATCTCTGGATCAGAGGATCACAGAGACAGCTGGACTCTGAGGAGTTCTAACACAACCAAGATATCAGGAGAGACAGGCTCCAGTCAGAGACAGTGAGTGCTGGTAGAACTAGTGATAACCAGATGGCAAAAGGCAAGCTAAAGAACATAAGCAACAGAAATCAAGGTTACTTGGCATCATCAGAAGCTGGTTCTCCCACGATAGCAAGTCCTGAATAGGCCATGACAATGGAAAAATAAGATTCAGATTTAAAATCACTTCTCATATTGATGATGGACAATTTTAAGGACATAAATAATTCCCTCAAAGAAATACTGGAGAACACAAGTAAACAAGTAGACATCCTTAAAAAGGAAACACAAAAATTCCTTAAAGAATTACAAGAAAACACAACCAAACAGGTGAAAGAATTGAACAAAACCATCCAAGGCATAAAAATGGGAAGTAGAAACAATAAAGAAATCACAAAGGGAGACTACCCTTAAGATAGAAAACCTAGGAAAGAGATCTAAAGTCATGGATGCAAGCATCACTAACAGAATACAATAGATAGAAAAGAGAATCTCAGGTGCAGAAGATACCATAGAAAACATTGACACAACTGTCAAAGAAAATACAAAATGCAAAAAGCTCCTAACCCAAAACATCCAGGAAATCCAGGACACAATGAGAAGACCAAATCTAAGGATAATAGGTATAGAAGAGAGCAAAGATTCCCAACTTAAAGGGCCAATACATATCTTCAACAAAATTATGGAAGAAAACTTCCCTAACCTGAAGAAAGAGATGCCTATGAACATACAAGAAGCCTACAGAACTGCAAATAGAATAGATCAGAAATTCCTCCTGTCACATAATAATCAAAACACCAAATGCACAAAACAAAGAAAGAATATTAAAAGCAATAAGAGAAAAAGGTCAAGTAACATATAAAGGCAGACCTCTCAGAATTACATCAGAATTAACACCAGAGAGTATAAAAGCCAGAAGATCATGGACAGATGTCATATAGACCCTAAGAGAACACAAATGCCAGCCCAGGCTACTATACCCAGCAAAACTCTCAAATACCATAGATGGAGAAACCAAGATATTCCATGACAAAACCAAATTTACAAAATATCTTTCTAAAAATCTAGCCCTACAAAGAATAATAGAGGGAAAACTCCAACACAACAAGAAAAATTATACCCTAGAAAAAACAAGAAAGTAATCTTCTTCCAACAAGCACAAAAGAAGATAGCCACACAAACATAACTCCACCTCTAATAACAAAAATAACAGGAAGCAACAATCACTTTTTCTTAATATCTCTTAACAGCAATGGACTGAGATCCCCAATAAAAAGACATAGACTAACAAACTTGATACATAAACAGGACCCAGAATTTTGCTGCATACAGGAAATGCACCTCAGTGACAAAGACAAACCCTACTTCATAGTAAAAGGCTGGAAAACAATTTTCCAAGCAAATGGTCCCAGGAAACAAGCTGTAGTAGCCATTATAATATAGAATATGATAGACTTTCAGTCAAAAGTTATCAAAAAAGATAACTAAGAATATTTCATAGTCATCAAAAGAAAAATCTACCAAGATGACCTGATATGCTCAAACTGCAAGGTCACTCAGATTCATAAAAAAAAGTTTACTAAAGCACAATGCACACATTACACCTCAGAAAATAATAGTGAGAGACATCAACACTCCACTCTCATCAATGGACAGATCATGGAAACAGAAACTAAACAGAGGCACTAAACAGAGAAATTAAGAGAAGTTATTAACTAAATGGTTTTAGCAGATATCTATATAATATTTCATCAAAACAAAAGAATATACCTTCTTCTCAGCACCTCATGGTACCTTCTCCAAAACTGACCATATAGTTGGTCACAAAACAGGCTTCAAAAGATCCAAGAAAACTGAAATAATCCCATGCATTCTCTCAGAATACCATGGACTAATACTGGTCTTCAATAATGAAAAAAATCAATGGAAAACCCACATACAAGTGGAAACTGAACAGTGCTCTACTCAATGATGATTTGGTCAGGGAAAAAATAAAGAAAGAAGTTAAAGAGTTTTTAAAAATTTAATGAAAATGAAGACACATCATACCAAAATGTATGGGACACAATGAAAGCAGTGCTAAGAGAAAAACTCATAGCTTAAAGTGCCTACAAAAAGAAACTGGAGAGAGCATCCACTAGCAGCTTGACAGCACACCTGAAAACTAGAAAACAAAAAGAAGAAAAAGCACCCAAGGGAATAGAGGGTAGGAAATAATCAAAATCAGGGATGAAATCAACCAAACAGAAACAAAACAAACAAACAAACAAAAAAAACTATACAAAGAATCAACAAAACCTTGTTTGAGAAAAATCAACAAGATAAATAAAACCTTAGCCAGACTAACCAGAGGGCACAGAGGTAGTATTCACATTAATAAAATCAGAACTGAAAAGGGAGACAAAACAACATATGTGGAGGAAATTAAAAAAAAAAAAAGATCTTACTACAAAAGCCTGTACTCAACAAAACTGGAAAATCTGAATGCAGTGGACTATTTTCTAGACAGATACCAGGTAGGAAAGTTAAACCAGGGTTATATAAACCATCTATATAGTGCTATAACCCCTAAAGTAATAGCAGCAGTTATTAAAAGTCTCCCCACCAAAATAAAGCCCAGGACTAGAAAGTTTTAGTGCAGAATTCTATCAGAACTTCCAAAGAGACCTAATACCAATTCTCTATAAACTATTCCACAAAATAGAAACAGAAGGAACATTACCCAATTCATTCTACAAAGCCACAATCACACTTATACCTAAACCACACAAAGACCCAACAATGAAAGAGAACTTCAGACCAAACACCCTTATGAATATTAATGTAAAAATACTCAATAAATTCCTCACAAACCGAATCCAAAAACACACCAAAACAATTATCCATCATTATCAAGTAGGCTTTATCCCAGGAATGCAGGGATGGTTTAATATATTGAAATCCATCAATGTAGTTCACTATATAAACAAACTCAGAGGAAAAAAACACATGATCATCTCAACAGATGCTGAGAAAGCATTTGACAAAATTCAACACCCCTTCATGGTAAAAGTCTTGGAAAGAACAGGAATTCAAGGCCCATGCCTAAACATAGTAAAAGCAATATACAGCAAACCAGTAGCCAACATCAAACTAAATGGAGAGAAACTTGAAGCAATCCCATTAAAATCAGGG
Source organism: Rhabdomys pumilio (assembly GCA_030674055.1). Classification (NCBI taxonomy): domain Eukaryota; kingdom Metazoa; phylum Chordata; class Mammalia; order Rodentia; family Muridae; genus Rhabdomys; species Rhabdomys pumilio. The sequence continues at coordinate 144,532,470 of JANHMN010000004.1, read as the reverse complement.
ACTAGACAAGGCTGCCTACTCTCTATCTACTTACTCAATATAGTACTGGAAGTTCTAGACAGAGCAATTAGGCAACAAAAAAAGGTCAAAGGGATACAAATTTGAAAGAAATAAGTCAAAATATCACTACTTGCAGACAATATGAAAGTATACTTAAGTGATCCCAAAACTTCCACCATCTAAACCCAATAAACAACTTCATCAAAGTGACTGGATATAAAATGTACTCAAAAACGCAGTTGCCTTCCTCTACTTAAATGATAAGTGGGCTGAGAAAGAAATTAGGGAAATGGCACCCTTCTCAATAGGCATAAATATTATAAAATACCTTGATGTGAGTCTAACTAAGCAAGTGACAGATCTGCACAAGAACTTCAATTCCCTGAAGAGAGAAATCTAAGATCTCAGAAGATGAAAAGATCTCCCATGCTCATGGATTGGCAACATTAATATAGTAAAAATGGCCATCTTGCCAAAAGCACTATACAGATTCAATCCAATCCCCATCAATATTCTAACTCAATTCTTCATAGAGATCAAAGAGCAATTTGAAAATTCATTTGGAATAACAAAAAGCTCAGAATAGTGAAAACTCTTCTCAACAATAAAAGATCTTGGGGGAATCACCATCCCTGACCTCAAACTGTACTACAGACCAATAGTGATAAAAAACTGCATGGTATTGATACAGAGACAGTCAGGAAGATTAATGGAATAGAATTGAAAACCTAGAAAAGAATCCATACCTATGGTTACTTGATCTTTGACACAGGAGCTAAAATATTCAGTGAAAAAAAGGCAACATTTTCAACAAATGATGTTGGTTCAACTGGAGGTCAGCATATAGAAGGATGCAAATCAATCCATCCTAACTTATCTCCTTGTATAAAGTTCAAGTCAAAGTAGATCAATTACCTCCACATAAAACCAGGTATACTGAAATTAATAAAAGAAAAAGTGGAGAAGAGTCTTGAACACATGGGCACAGGGGAAAATTTCTTGAACAGAACTGCAATGTCTTATGCTTTAAAATCAAGAATTGACAAATGAGACCTCATAAAATTGAACAGTTTCTGTAAGGTAAAGGCACTATCAATAGGACAAAACAGCAACCAACAGATTGGGAAAAGATCTTTACTAAAACTACATCTTATAGAGGGCTAGTATCCAAAATATACAAAGAACTCAAGAATTTAGACTGCAGACAATCAAATAACCTTAATAAAAATGGGGTACAGAGCTCAACAAAGAATTTTCAACTGAGAAATATGGAATGGCTGAGAAGCACCTAAAGAAATGTTCAACATCTTTAGTCATCAGGAAAATGCAAATCAAAACAGCGCTGTGATTCCACCTCACTTTAGTCAGAATGGTTAAGATCAAAATCTCAGGTGACAGCAGATGTTGGCAAAGATGTAGAGAAAGAGGAGCACTCCTCCATTGTTGGTGGGATTGTAAGCTGGTACAACCACTCTGGAAAACAGTTTGGTGGTTCGTCTGAAAATTGGAAATAGTATTATCTGAGGATTCAGTTATACAACTCCTAGGAATATACCCAAAAGATGTTCAAATTTATAACAAGAAAACATGCTCATCGCAAACATAGCAAACAGAAAGCATGTTCATAGCAGCCATATTTATAAGAGCCAGAAGCTAGAAAGAACCCAGATGTCCTTCAACAGAGGAATAGATATAGAAAATGTGATACATTGGAGTACTACTCAGCTATTAACAACAATGAATTCATGAAATTCTTGGGCAAATGGATGGAACTAGAAAATATTATCCTGAGTGAGTTAGCCAAATCACAAAAGTGATAAGTGGATATTAGCCCGAAAGCTCGCAATACTCAAGATACAACTCACAGACCACATGAAACTCAAGAAAAGAAGGACCAAGGTGTGGGTGCTTCGTTCTTTCTTAGAACGAGTAACAAAATACTCATGGGAGCAAATACAGAGACAAAATATAGAACAGAGACTGAAGGAGGTGCTGTCCGGAGACTACTCCACCTGGGCATCCATCCGATGTGCAATCAGCAAATGCAAACACTGTTGTGGATGCCAGGAAGTGAATACTGACAGGATCCTGATATACCCATCTCCTTAGAGGCTCTGCTAGAGCCTGACATATACAGAGGCAGATGCTTGCAGCTAATCATTGAACTGATCACAGGGTCCCCAATGGAGGAGTTAGAGAGAAGACTGGAGGAGTTGAAGGGCTTGCAGCACCATGGGAAGAGTAACAATATCAACCAACCAGAGCTCCCTAGGGTCTAAACAGTCAGCCTCAAAACACACATGAAGGGATCCATGGCCCCAGCTGTATATGAAGTGGAAGATGGCCTTGTTGGGCATCAGTGAGAGAGGAGGGCCTTGGTCTCATGAAGGCTGAAGTCCAGTGTGGTGGAATTTGAGGTTGGGGAGGCAGGAGTGGGTGTATGGGTGAGTGCACCTTCTCATAGAAGTAGAAGGGTTGGGGAAAGCCTAAGGGATTTATGGGGGGGGTATGGGGTGAGGAGATAACATGTGAAATGTGGATAAATAAATTATTAAAAAAAAATCAGATAATGGAACTAGCTATTGCAGGCAATCATTCGAGACTTTTGTCAACAATTTAATATTATGCATAATACTGGGATTCCTTATAATCCTCAAGGGACTGGGGAAGGGGCCCATGGAACTTTAAAACAATATCTTCATAAAATATAAAAGGAGGAGGTATATCCCTGTACACCACAAATATATTTAAAACATGTTTCTATTTTAATTTTTAAAAATAATTTGCATTCCAAGGAACTTTCTGCTAAGTATTTACAGCACTCTACAACTAGGCATACTTATGACTAGGTGAAAAGGAGGCACCCACCTACTGGCATATGACATGATCCTGATCAGGTATTTAATATGAGGAAGAGAGCATGTTTGTGGGGGTTGTTTTTGTTTTTGTTTTTGTTTGTTTTTGTTTTGTTTTTTGGGCAAAATGCTGAAAGAGCATGGTGGCTGCCAGAGTGTCAGATGAGACATGCTGATGTCAGGACAAAAAATGATGCTGACCTGTGAGCTTGATGAATGCTCTGACAATGGTGACTGGGAAGCTGTATTGTACATATATGTTCTTGACCCACCTTTGCTTACCTATATCCCAGATGGGACAAGCTGCCTTGCTTCAAGTTCTTAGAACTTGTGGTACAGAGAATCAAAAACAGAATCTATAATGACTCTTGTATTTTTCTAAAATGTGACCAGTTATTCGAACTTAATCATGGACTGGCCTAGAAATCAATCCAACGCTGGAAATGAGAGTCTTCATTTGGAAGGGTGGTTCTGGATTTTTTCAGAGACATATTTGGAAGTTAGCTGCAGTTCTCTATGAGGTTATAATAACAAGAGATACAGTTGGGACAGGATCTGAATTTGGAACAAGTGTTAGTAAATGTGTTGAGGCTCTTTTAACTGTCAAGTTAAATTTACTTTTGTTTTTTCTACAGTATTTAATGTAAGTTTTATTGATTGTATTCTTACGAATTGTGTTCGTGTGTTGAAACCTGGCATGTATATTAATGAGGTCTATCAACCAGCTTTTGTTTTATTGCCCTGAGTATGATAGAACCTTGGTATTCTGAGAAAAGCTTGCAAGTACTGGAAGAAGTGAATCAGGCTTTAAGCAGAAGCAAGAGTGTACTGGGCTTGATTATTGCTGGTATAACAGCTTTAATTAAATTAATTGCTAGCACTACTCTTTCTGCAATTGGTTTGACACCAGAAGTTAATCATTTAGCAAAAAAAAAAAAAAAAAAAAAAAAAAAAAAAAAAAAAAAAAAAAAAAAGGTTACTGATGTGTTGAGTATACAAGAGGATTTTGATAGGCATTTGGAACAGTGGATTGATGATCTTTGTCCTATTCAGATTATTGGAAGGAGGTTCAGAGTTTAAGAGTAAGGAGCCATCTCGAGTGTCATGTCAAATACCACTGGATTCCTGAGAGTTCTAAAATTTACAGTGGTATTCATTATAAATAGGAAAAAGTCTAAAGACACTTGCAGTACATTTGGCATAATTCTAACACCTCTCTGGATGTTTTAACTTTGCATAGAGAGCATGTGAATTTCAAGTATGCTGCTTTGCTGAGCTTTGATGCTCCAGACACTGCTGATAAAATTACCCATGGCCTGAGGTCAGTATTTTTATTTTGGTCAAGCTTCAAGAATGGCATATATAGCTTGATCATGCTACCCACTTTGTCCTGGAAAAACTTTTATTCCTGCCCACTGTGTTAAGTCTTCTCCTTAACAACATCAACATGCTGGCATCCAAAGTGCATGGCTTATATTAGAAAACGAACCTCCAGACCCAGTTATTAAATTAACAGGCTGACAAGCCAAAGATGAGTAAGATTCTGCACAGAGCCTTACCAACCTGAGACAGAAATGGATTGCTTTTGATAATGCATATTCCACGAAAAGTAAGGAAGGCATTCTTCTCAAAATGACCAAAGACAGTCTCAGTCTTGCTTATAAAATAAAAAAGAGGGACATGTGGAGAGCTTTGGGGCTGCTTGTCAAGAATCTGACATTGGCCAAGGACAAGAAAATAAGCTTCAGGCAGGAATCTGACATTAGGCCAGAAAAAAGAAGTAATTTCAGACAGGAATATAAATCTTAGGCTAGAACAAAGAAATAATTTCAGGTAGAAATCTAAATCTTAGGCTAGAATAAAAAGTAATTTTACATAGGAATCTAAATTTTAGGCTAGTACAAGGAAATAGGCTTCAGACATGAAAATGATTTTGGGTTAGGACTGGGAAGTAGGCTCAGATACCTTAGAAACAGTGATCACAGAATTGGGTTTAATGCCTTTTTTTTCTTTGACTATTTGGGTTTATTGTCTTGCTTGTTCCTTGACTATTTGCATCTATTGTATTGCTAGTTCTTCAATCTAGAACTGACTTTAAAACTTAGATGTAATTAAAATGGTATAAAATCTAAAAGGAGGAGAGGGGATGGGATAGGTGGTTTTGGGGTTGGGGAGAATGGGAAAAGGGGATGACATCTGAAATGTAAATAAACAAAGTACCCAATAAAAAAGTAATTTTGAATTAACAGTAACATTACTACTTTTAAAAATTAGCATGTAGCTCAACATCTGTAGCATTTAATTAAAGGTACCACAGCTTGATTCTAAATGTAAATGCCCATTATACTGCTTGGTAGAAATAAAAGTTTCAGAAATATAGGCAGTGATAACCTCCTGACATCTAAATTCCAGCTTCTATGTGATATCACTTGAACTTTGTTGACTAGAAACAACCCATAAAGACATTCTGGTAATTTCTCATGTATTTGAGAGATGATATAAATGATCAAGAATGCCTAACATTTTATAATAGTTTACTAGCTTTGTTTTAAATACCTGAGTATACTTTCTTCTTTTCTCCCATACATTTTAGTTATGGAAGTGTTAGATACAAAATAAAGCTGAGTATTAGATACAAAAATTTACTGTTTGTTCTCCACATATGTAAAACCTTCTCTATCATAAGCACTCTCATATTAAGGAAATTTGCAACAACTAATGAATTTATATAACACATTGCTTTCCAAAGCTTTACATATTTACACACACATATATATACACAGACACACACACTTATATGTGATGGCTTTCTCTAGCCAAGGCTAACCTAGCATTGCAATGTGCAATAGACCGAGCTGGCATTGAACTCACAATTTTTCTCCATTCTCCTGAGGGCAGGGATTGAAGGCATGTGTCTCCTAGCCTGGTTTATTCTATGAGTTTAAACAAACATGTATGGAAATTTATCTGTCATTATGAAATCATAAACAAATATTTTACTGCAAAAGATACTTTAAACATTTTTCTTTATCTTCCTTTTCCTTAAATGTAATTTTTTATTTCAGGCAATGTTGAATTAATCATCATAATAATTGATTTTAAAGTATTTTAAAATGCTTCTAAATAAACTAATACTTGGATAGCATGAAGATCTTATTTTATGGAAAAATGTGTTTTACACAATTTAATCTTATTTTGGAAAGACAGAATAATATCTAATCAGGTAAGATAATTTAGTTAAATTAATTTAAAAAACAAAAAAGGGAAACTAGTTGTTGAAAGCTTATTCATGTGTTTTATGTCATAATTTTATCATGTTATATCATTATAACTTTATGTTATCTCCATCTCTATTCTTTTGGCCATAGAGACAATGACAAATATTGACAAAAGATAACATGGTTTTCTTTAAAACAATACACCAAGCCCAAACTACTATCAATTCATTAGTTAACCTCAGTTTGATTTTTAGTCATTTTCTTCTCAGTTTAATGTGACAATTTCTTCTGCAATCCCACAAAAGCTGATGTAAGGTAAGCCACACAATATTTTAGCTATTTTTTTGAACTACATTAACACCGTTTGGGAAAATGGAAAAGTGGATTTACAGAAAAGGGATTTACTAACCAATGTACACCTTGAGGATTGGATGAGGAAATGATATAATTTTTTTTCATTAGGGAAGGATAATTTTCTTGCAGTTCAGCAGTGTTAGCATATACATGTCTTTCTCTAACAGGATACCTGGGCTCTTTGGGTGTCTTATTGTCTTGACTCTTGTTTATTATGTTATTGTGATAGCTTTTAGCTATTTGACTTATAGGTTGACACATTGATTTCTCACTTTATCTTTGTTGGATGGACATTTTTTAGATTTTTCCCTTGGGTTTTCTTTCTTCTCTTCTGGCCTGAATTGCCTGGAATTCTGAAGACTAGTAAATCTTCAAGTCCAGCGAGGTGTCTCTCTTGAGGTTTTTGTGGCCTTCATGGCCTCTGGAGACTTGGGTGTTATCTTTTGCCTCTTGGTTTCCAAGTACCAGCATGGCTTGGGGTCCCTAGTGCCAGAATAGTCTCTGGGAAATCAAGCAGAGTTGTGAGACTGAAAATGTAGTAAGAGAGGTCTTGAAGCTTGTTGGGTGTGTTTTAAGGGAACTTGGCAGGCAGGAGTTTGGGGATGGGATCTTACCTAATTGTTCCTGGTGCCTGTAGGCAAAGTTGTGGTGGATTCCATTATTTATGAATCTTATATCTTTTAGTGGTTTTTCAAACTCTCCGTATTTAATTAAGTTACAAGCGTTGGAAATACTATCTTTCTTGGTAGCATAATGGTATCCTATCATTTCCTCTCTCATTGTCGATTCACCACAAAGTTGTTCTTGGGATCCATAAACAAAACTAACAGCCCTCACAACACAACACAAAACAAAAAGCCAGAAGGAAAGAAACAACAACAACAAACCCCCATAATCCTTTGATGAAGTAATAGTTAATGAGTTTCCTCTCTCTCTCTCTCTTTTCATCTCTTCTCCCTCTTTTTTCTCTCATCAAAATCAGAGAAGTACTTTGAAATTAAAATATTAAAATATCAATCTATAAAAATAAAATAATTTTTTTAATAATTTTTTTAATAATTCCCAGCACAAGACTCTCTGTGCCTCCTATGTGTGCAGTGAGAACACTCCCCATGCCCAGACACCGTCTGACAAAGTGCTAAGGGGTGCCATTCAAGCAAAAGTGACAAAAAGTAAAAGTGCAATCTAGGTAAATGTAAGATTTAATTTGCTGTTGGCTTTCTCTGGAAAACTTCTCCAGGAATTTTTATGTATTTAAGCTATGGCTCTTTCCCAAGATCTGGCAGTAAGAAATGCTATCTCACTAGTGTTTTGACATTTTCAAGACATACTGCTTTATAACCAAGGAACATAAGTATTTAAGGGCTTTCTATTGATAGTTCTATTCCAAGTTGAGTATATTATACTAAAAGTCAAGAGAGAAGAATGTTCTAAGCACTAGTGATAAATTCTGGCAAATAGCACTGGAAATGAAGGAACAAAATAAAGGTGAATGTTTTAGATTTAGTTGTAGGAAGAGAATAGGCTTTTCAGAAGAATAATCAAATCAAATTATTTCCAACAATAAAAATAGGTAAGCCCAAATAGGCAAAAGAATTCAAATGAATACACATACTTAATTGTCAATATCAGATTCTAGAGTACAGCGGATACTGTAACATTGTGTGAGTCTAAACAAATATCATCTCTAAGCTTATAGTATGAGAAGAAGAAGGCATTTTTTGATATCCAGATAGCTTAGATTTTTATCAGGTTTATTTTACAGGAGTTATTTAAGCAAGCTTGCAAATAAAATGTCAAACAAGAAAAGTCTAGTAATGAGAAATCTCAAGACATGGTTCTACAAAATATTTGTGAAAGAAGAGATGCTATGTGTCAGAAAAGCAGTTTTCATTGCACAGACATGCGCACGCACACACACACACACACACACACACACACACACACACACACACACACACACCATACCCATCTAAAGAGAGCATCATGGACTTCAGTTCAAAAGTAATAAGTTGGCACTAAAAATTATTGACATTATTAGTATACTGGAGGGGAAGAATGCATTTGATACTGATTCAAAATTAAAACAAAATACTTGGAACTCTTTGAATCTTGGAGAAGAATTGACAGTAAGATACATTGAAAAGATTAAAAGGTGTAAGACAATTTTGGAACTAATGTGATGGAAACATTTTTTGTCTCAGAACAGATTTTTTTTTTTTTTTTGGTTTTTTGGTTTTTTGAGACAGGGTTTCTCTGTGTGGTCCTGGATGTCCTGGAACTCACTCAGTAGACCAGGCTGGCCTCGAACTCAGAAATCAGAAATCAGCCTGCCTCTTCCTCCCAAGTGCTGGGATTAAAGGCGTGCGCCACCACCACCCAGCATCAGAACAGATTTTAAGTTATTTATTTCTATATCTTATTTATTTTTATGAGATCCTTATGCATAGCTGCTTGTAGTATGTTAATTTGGATCCCCAAAATTATTTGCATGAGAATCCATACATCCATGCATAAATACTGAGGAACTCTGCTCCCAGTTGGTTCTAATTGGTAAATAAAGTTGTTGACAGCTGGGTAGGGCAGACAGAGGAAGGACTTTTAGGATTTCCAGGTTAGGGAAAGAAAGGAAGGAGGAAGAAGAGGGAAATATGCCATGCAGGGGGAAGAAGAGGAAAGTTGCCAAGCCTGAGAATGTTTGGGACAGAGAATATAGCCATCGTGTAGGAGCGGGATAGCGATTGGGGGGATAGGACCCCATGAGGGCCAATGACTATATCCAGGGTAGCCAAGATGGAATATAGGATTTAGTAAGTAGTATACTCAGGATTATTAGAGAGAGAGATATTAGCCATGTGGAGGTTAGGAAGTGGCCCAATCATTGAGATGATTAAGGCATATCAAAATACAAAGGCTGTGTGTATGTTTTTCCTTTGGGAACCCAGAACATTGGGGTCGATAGCAAGCAAATTTAAGTTTCTAATAGGGCACTACTACACTTACACAAACAAATTATGAGTCTCACTCTGTTATTTTCATATGAACTTTGTTATAGTTATAAATACTGTCAATATATTAAATATTAAAATTTAAATGCACATACATTCAAATTTTCACATTAGGTATACGGATTAACTTAAAATTCCTTTATGTGAGAGAAATCATTTATTTATTTATTTATTTATTTATTTATTTATTTATTTATTCATTTATTTCCTGACGGGGTTTCTCTGTGTAGCCCTGGCTGTCCTGGAACTCACTCTGTAGACTAGGCTGGCCTCGAACTCAGAAATCTGCTTGCCTCTGCCTCCCACGTGCTGGGATTAAAGATGTGTGCCACCACTGTCCAGTTATTTATTTATTTTTGAAGGAGCTCAGAAAATATTTTTGAAGGGGTTTGTGTTATTCCATCCCTCTGTGATCTATGATGTTCAAATGTAGCCTGAGGGAGCGATGGCTATTCTACTCAGTCTCTCCTGAAGCCTCAGCTCACAAATGCAGTTAGCTAACATTTATAGACAATGCACTGACACAGAAGCAACAATTTTCCCTTCCCTTCCAGTGGTTCCCTTATCTCTGTTATTCTAGTTGTTTTTCAGTGAAATCTTTTTCTTTAATTTAGGCTGAATTTTTTCTGCTCCCTGATATGAGTAGTCAGTTGTTAGAATATAATTTCAGTTTTATGTTAGAGAAATTAGGAACTGCACAATGATGTCTGGATTTGTATGTCCCACAAAAATTGTTCTGCTTTGTTTTAACAGTCATAAATACACCAATATGACACATTTGTGACATGTTTTATGTTATATCAAGGCAGAGTTGTGCCAATCTTCATTCTGTAGTAAAACTAGTTTAAGGTTATCTCTGACTAGCTTACAAATAAATGAGACTCAGACTGTAGTTATTTTACTTGGCTTTGAAAATTACTTGGGAGTAACCAATAGTCTACTTTTCTAACTGCTGGTCTGGCTATCTACCCAGCAATGTATCCCAGCTACTTCCTGTTTCTCACAGGCTCAGAGTACCTCGCCTTTCATGGCATCTCCTTCTTTCTTCTTCTAGTTCTTCCTTCTTCTCCTCCTGGACTGTCTTTTCTACCCTCAACAAGGTAATTCAAACTCCACTTACCTATATTCCCTGTAGTAATTAGCTATAGCCAATTTTTTTTTTAACCAATAGTTTTAAATCATGGAACAAGGTTTGCACAACAAAAGCTGATAAACATGGAATTCACTTGTAGGCCTAGACCTTTGAGTACAGAATTTAGCATTATAATATCAAACCTCAGCAATTCCCCCCTTTTTTGTCTAAATAAAATGGCTCATTCTCTTATAGTAATAAAAAACATACAGTAGGAACAATTATAAAATTTATGAAAATTATTTGGTAAGATTTACTTTCAAATGTCCAGTCTGTTCATATTTGGCAACTCAAGAGAAAGTACTCTATTATCTGTCCTATCCTAGCAGGTCCAGAGTTCTGTATCTAAATCAATTTCTATCATAACTTGTATTATGATCCTAAAATTACCTGCTTAGACGTAGAACATCTTCTTATAACCTAAAAATTTTAAGATTATAATAAGACTATGATTACTTAATCTTTAAGTCAAGTCAAAAGGCCAGAAACATCTTCAACAAAATTATAGAAGAATACTTCCCTAACCTAAAGAAAGAGATGACCATAAATGTACAAAAAGCCTACAGAACACCAACTAAATTGGAACAGATAAGAAAATCCTCTAATCACAATAATAATCAAAATACTAAATGCACAAAACAAAGAAAGAACATTAGAAGCTGTAAGAGAAAAAGATCAAGTAACATATAAGGTAGAATTACATCAGAATTCTCAACAGAGACTGTAAAAGCCAGAAGATCCAGGACAGACATCATCCAGACCCTAAGAGAACACAGATGACAACCCAAGATTCTATACCCAGCAAACTTCTCAATCATTATAGATGGAGAAGCCAAGATATTCCATGATAAAACCAAATTTAAACAATATCTTTCTACTAATCCCGCCCTATAGGGGATACTGCAATGAAATATCTAACACAGGAAGGTAAATGCATCCAAGAAATCACAGGAAATTAAACATTCCCCAACATGGCTGTATTTTGGAAAATGTTTGGGGTAACTAAAGCATGTTCTATCCAAACAATATTAGAATGTAACTATAATTTGTTCTCAACATTTTTTTATATAGACAACATATTCCTTTTTAAAATTGCTTAAGAACGCCTATGGTTTGATTTGCAAATCAGTACATTTTACAGGGGCTCTGTCCAGTCAACCATTCTGAAACTGTCAAAATTTTGATACAATAAGCATTTGTGTAAATATCTCCTATTCCTCTTCATTTCAGAAGTGTGGTAATTCTGCTCTCATGCTTCCTGGAGTGTTCATGCTGACCAAAGACTAGTTCTTGGTTTCTTATGCAAGAAAATGCTTTCTATGTCTCATTTCTACAGTGTATTTAATTAAGACAGGGAAGATGACTGAGAAGGTCACTTAAGACACAAGCATAAGAATCTGAGTCCTGGACACCAGAGACCATGTAGAGCTGGCTAGAGTTGTATATGTCTTAAACTTAGTGCTTCCACAGGCAGCTGGAAAGTAGAGACATAAGATTTCCTGGAAACTCACAGGACAGATATCTGGTGCACACATAGGAAACAACAAGAGGCCCTGTATCAAACAAGTAAGAAGGTGAGTTCTGATTCACAAGCATGTCCTCTGACTTACACTAGTGCTTTATGGCATTCATACATGTACACCACTGCATGTGAATATACATACAAACATCAAACACACAAATACATAGACTTTAAAGACACGTGTAATTAGAACTCTAGTAACTGGAGACATTCTCTGATTTGCTGAAAATAAGTCTTTGATAGGTTCTAATCTTATTATCATTTGTTGAATGCTACTATTGTCTTGCATCATGAAAACAATTCCACATAAGGTCATCCTCGTTACCAAATCCTCCCTGATAAAAGTGGAAATAAACCAAAGGTTTTTTGACATTACCAATTAACATAGTGAATTGAATGTCAATGTTAGTCTCTTATCAGATGACATGATGACACCAGTACCACACTAGATACTTTGGTGCTGTTGAGACATCTCTGAGATCAACTGAGTGAACAGCAATGAAATGTAAGCTTAGTCCACAGGAGTGGAAAGCACAATGGAGCAATCATAAATGATGATGATAGGCACAAATTTTGAGAGATATTTTAGTGCTAAACTCATGTACCCACCACAATTGGACAAAAGCAAATAGATAGCAATACTTTGCCACAGTCTAAGAATCTGCCTTTTAGATAAGGTTTTCTTAGAATTTTACTTTATGGATAACCAACCCAAAGTACAAATCAAATTCATGGACACTTTTTTTAAATATATCTAGAATATATACAAAGAACATATCAGAAATTTTGCTATTTTGAGATGTTTCAGTTACAAAAATAGTTAAAATCCTGGTATTTGTTTTCAGTGCATAAGATGAATGCCCCTAAAATGTTTTTGGCACATCTATGGCTACTTAACTAAATTAAACCAACTCTTGTCATTTGGTTTAACTGAGAGGTAAAGCAGATTCATCAGAGACTTTATTTGCGATGAAAAGTAGCACCTTTGTCCCTTGATATGTGTCATTAATACCAATTAATGACCTCTATTCCTATACATTTCTGTCTCAGGAGCAATGCACTACCTTTATCAATGTGACACAGGTTACTTGATCATCTTCAATGAGTGTAAACATTTATTGTGAAGTTCATTTTTTATGACTACTTCATCATGTTGCCTTCTACTTCCAGGTCAAAAGTGCAGCTTACTCCTTAAAGAGGAATTTCTTTTGTTCCTTAAAACTGTCAGTCATATTTGAGTGTTAAGTTTATTCTAAGGCATCAAAATATTCATATGGTATAGGTCCAAATAAAAATTTATTATTTTTGTTGTCTCTATAGTTGGTAAATGTTGGAGAGATTCTTTTATTGAACTAACTTCAAGTCCTTGTACCATTCTTTTTTCTTTAGCAAAGTCTCTAACCAAGTGATCCTCACTTTAATGGAAACTCTGTATACTATCTTCTGATCCCTGTGGAAAAGTCTTCAGCTCCTGACAGTTCTGAGAACCATTCACACAAGTTCTGATTCTAGTGTTTATAGTTGGTTGACTGAATTTAGAATTACCATGAAAACAAACCACTAGTTGTGAAATTTTCCAAATAAGATTTTTTTAAGATGAAGGTGTCAACTTTATTTAATATAGGTGGCAATATTTCATTTATTAGTATGATAGACAGAATGAAAATAGAAAAGAATTTGAAAAGTTTGTTATGGAAAATTTGCTTCCCCATTCCATTACCCCATAGTTTGTGTGTGTGTGTGTGTGTGTGTGTGTGTGTGTGTGTGTGCGTTTAAGATTTCATAACCATATCTTCCTTATTGTGAGTTTTCTGGGAATAGACTCACAGTCTATGAGCATTTAGTTGGGTAATTCAAGGTCTTATTACTATGGAGTGGACTTTCAAAAAGAGGACAGATATTAAAGAAAAAGTCATTGTGATACAGTGAGAATGCTGTGTGACAAAAGGGAGAAGGAGGAGAGGGAATAGTTGGAAGCCAAGCTATATCAACACAGTGAGCAACTATCAGATACTAAAAGGGACAAAAATCCTCCTTTATAGGTTTATGAGGTAGCAAAGCTTGCCAGCACCTTGATTTGAGACTCACATCATCTCTGACCTGGGAGAAAATAGTCTTCTCTGTTTCTGTGATGGTTTCAGAGAAGTTGAATCCTGGGCTTTGCCATTTGTCTAGTGCTTTCTGATATTGCATGAAAAATAGAAGTAGTTTTGGACTGGTATCATTAATAACGTGCCAAACTTTATTATATCAACATAAATTCTGTTTCATTAATCTTTATTCCTTTGCGGTTTCATAAATATTGCAGGATTGCCAAAATTTAAGGCCTTGGATGGCTTGAAAGAATTATTTGATTCTAAAAAAGTCTAGATTTCCACATCTCATAACTTTATCCACATTCATTTTTTTATTCAATTTTTAGTATAAACTGTCAAATTTTGTAACTTTTCAAAAAGACTCTTATGCTTATATTTCTGAGAAAAGTATTATCAACCTCAAAAATAAAACTATAAATTTTTTAGCTCCTTTTTCTGTCATTTATTATTTTAAATAAATCTGAGGCCAACAGATTTGTATATACCCATTAATCTTTCTGAATTCAGCCTTATAAATATGCACATTTAGAAACTTATTTAATTCAGAAAATAGTCATTTTTATAAAATATTAACATTGCCTCCATGAATTTATTTTACTCTTCAGAAATTACAAAAATCTATAATTTGAATTTACATTACTTCCTCATATGAATAATTTTCTTTGTTTTATATCTTGCTTTTGACCTCATCTTTCTAAACTGTAGACCTTTTTGTATTGCATTTTATTTTGCATAATAATAGATTTTCAAAACCAATGACCTATTGTTGAATCTACAGACTTGATGTATTTTATTGTTTTCCTTTCTTAAAATTCCTTGAGTCATAAAAAAATCAGGCTTCTCATTGTGGGTTTTTTTTTTTATGTCTTGAGTGGCTTTATTCCTTTGTGTCTGTCTTTTACTTTTGATTTCATATATTTCAGGGCAGCATGGATGTTATTATGAAATCAGACTGCACACTTCCTGAGTATGTCTGGAATATTTTCTTCTAACACACATTATTCCTCTGCATGACCCAGGCTGTGTTCTTGTTAGGTTTAGAATGTGCACTGATCCTTGAATGTAAACAGTGCACTCAGCTTTTATGGTTTCTGAGTAGATAATGGTGTAATTTTTCTCTCTCCTACAGTCAGTATTTTGTTAATTTTTTTCTGTTTGGGGGCTTTTATTTATGTGAAAATGATTCATAAATACACATATATCTGTAACTTAACATTTCATATCTTGGGCATGATTATATTAGTATGATATCTAATTGGTTACTAATCTCTTATCTGGTAAAATAAGAGTTCTAACACTTTATAAATTAGTTTTCTCAAATAGAGAAATATTGATCACAAATGAATCTCATAAATTCCTAATAAAATTTTATAAGATAACTTATTTTAATGTACAACCCTAAGACTTAAAATAAAAATACTGGGGTTGGAAAAATAGGTTAGTGTTTAAGAGCACTTACTGCTATTTTAGAGAACTCAGATTGGATTCCCAGCATATAGATGGTGGCTCACAGTTTGAAAGGATCCATACACTCTTTTGAACCTTGTGTGAACACCAGGCAAGGATGTTTTAATATACATATATATAATCAAAACATGAACACATATAAAATAAAAATAAATTAATTAAAAATAAAATCAAAATACCTTAAGTATTATATAAAAATCATTTGTTACTCATCTATATTTTAAAATAACACAAATGTCATAGCAGCTTTTGCATTATTGATAACAACTGTTTATGTTAGATAGGTCTTCTGGAGTTGCAATATCTATTCAGGGCACACCTAAAATGGTAGTCTAACTTCCTCTCATTCCTCATTATTCCTACAGACTTCCTCACCTTCAGACCTCACTACAACATGCTGACAGGGCTCTAACATATGTCTTTTGGGAAGCCTTAAGAAAGACAGAGTATTTGTTCTAGCTTAGTGTCAGATTCCTGCCTAAAGCCTACTTCTTTGTCCTTGGCCATTGTCAGATTCTTACCAGGCAGCACCAAAGGCTAAAGAAGTAATTTCAGGCAGGAATCTAAATCTTAGGCTAGAACAAAGAAGTAATTTCAGGCAGGAACTTAAATATTAGACTAGAACTAAAAAGTAATTTCAGACAGGAATCTAAATTTTAAGTTAGAACAAGGAAGTAGGCTTCAGACATGAAAATGACCTTGCACTAGGACAGGAAAGTAGGCTCAGATACTTTGGTCATCCTGATAAGGCCTTAGAAACAGTGATCACTGAAGTGTTCATGTAATTGGGTTTAATACCTTGCTTTTTCTTTGACTATTTATGTTTATTGTCTTGCTTGTTCCTTGACTGTTTGCATCTATTGTATTGCTAGTTCCTCAACCTAGAACTGACATTAATACAGACATGTAATCAAAATGCTATGAAAGCATAAAGGAGAAGGGAGGATGGGATAAGGGATTCTAGGGAGGGGAACTGGGGAACTGGGATGACACCTGTATTGTAAATAAATAAAATATCTAATTAAAAAAAGTGAAAAAAAGAAAAGAAAGAAAAGAAAGACAGAATAAGTAGAAACAATTTATGTAGAGTCAAGTACACATATTGCTTGGAAAAAAAGTATACCTAAGTATTTCTGCTAAAACTTTTACTGAATTTTAAGCCAGTTTGAAGGTAAATGTGGCAGAGCTATGTTACCTCTGTGATTATACAGAGATACACAAAGACATAGGTATCAGTTCCCTCCACCAGTCCTGAGAAGGTTCTCAAATCCCAAGGAATGCAAAATCCTTGTGCTCGGAGGAATAAGCATATGTCAACGTACCTGCATCACCTGTACAATAGCTACAATGAGAAATTATAGCTTTTGTTACTCCTGCGTAAACCACTGATACAACTACCCTGTTGGTTTGAAATAGTTAATGTCTATGCATATATAATGTTACATGCAGGCACATATGCATATCAGAGTATATTAAAATTTAGTCAAAACTAACAAGAGATTATTCCTGGAAAGTATACAAACTATTTGGCTAAAATTTACTGAGTTTTTTTGATAATTCATGAAACTATAAAATATTTACAAGGAGCACAAAAGTGAGTTGATGTTGGAAAAAGCCACAGCAGTGGCCTGGTGCCTGGGTCACAGGGAAATTCTCCACACAGGCCACAAGACTGCAGGCCCCAATAGACACGAGGGTGTACTTTGGTTTCCAAGAGTTTATTGTTCATGGTGAATGTAGATGGTCTGGGTGCACCCCCAGTTAAGCCAGAGTGGGTCTGGCTTAAATAGCAAGGGGAAGAGGGAAGGATCTGGGAAGGAATAACTGAATTATCTAGACTCTCTGTCCTTTAGATAACTCATTAGTATGGAAATCCTTCAGGGTGAGGCCTGTAGCCATGCCCTCTATCTGTATCCTACTGACTGAATGGTGTAGCTTAAATGGAAATTAGACCATGTGTTGTGGGGGCGTGGCCGAACACCTGCCATTTCTCCCTTGGAGTCTTGGGGTTCCAGGCCCATGCCCACCAAAGAACCAAGATACCCTTTCACCGCCCAACAAGTAGATCTTTTAAATGATACACTATGTAGCCATAGATTTGTATTAAAATTAAACTATTTTAAAAGTTCTGTTAGAATGAACAATCTTTATAAACTTGATAAACAGTATCACTGCATTCTTTTTCCTTTTGAGAGAAAATGAGGTAGATTTCTGATGGAATAATTATAAAGGTCTTAGACTCATTTAATAAGGAAAATATTCACAAATGAAATTGGGGATTTTACTCTTTATTTGCATGAAATCTTTGTATGTGGATCATATTTAATTGATTAGAATCATTTAGCTTATAGTAACATTGTATTTCTGTAAGCATGACCAGCAATTATAAAGAAAGCATCCTTACAATAACAACATAATTAACTGCTCACTTCAATTTAGATATGTCATACAAACCAATGGCCTTGGAACGTCCATCTGGAAAAATTCTGAAATATTATTTTAAAACTAAATTAATAATGTAAATATTCTCACACTTTTATAGAGTTTATGTCTAACCACCTAGTAGTCTGATTAGTTCAGTTTCCTCAAATTTTTAATTACTTTAATTCTTTTTAAAACAAAGAATCTCACTTCCTAAGTTTCTTGATGCATTGGTGGTAGATTACATTGAAGAATTTGAAATGGGTGTTTTGTGTGAGTAACTGGGGTAGTAGGTCAAACAGTTAAGGCAATGACTGATAATCTGTCATGATAGATATCATAGATACTCTTTTTTTCTCCTGATTGTAAATTAAGACTAACAACCAGCCACCTAGATTAATTTGGGACTTAAAAACTAAAATAAGAACTAGACAGGGCTATGAGGGATTACATGACAATATGCTGTGATAACTTGGGACAAATAAATTCCAAACTAAGATGATAAAACGATACACAAAAGGAAGGACTGGGATTTTATATGCAGACAATATTGGAAAGGATGTCAATTTGATTGTTTTCTTTTTACTGTAATGACATAAAAAACATAAATTTATTGTGTGTGCAGACACAATGTTTGTAATTTTTACTAGCCTAAATGCTGATTTTCAGGGAATTAATACAATTACATTTGGTGTATGTATGTAGGGTAGCATTGAATATTAAGCCCAAGGCTTCCTGCATATTAGGCAATACTCTACCATTCATCTTTATTGCTAGTAAAACATCATTGATATTACCCAAGACAGCATTAAAAATACAGGAGGGCAAATATAAAATACACTTGTGATGCTTAAAGAAATCAGCAAAGTACAATTGTCAATGTTTGCTCAGTAACCACTGAGAAACTATATAGTAGATTCTTGAATCTGGAAATATGCTTATTCCTATGACCACTGGGAATTTTTGCTTCCTGGGGTTTGAGTTACTTCCTACAACTGGTGTAAAGGTCTGACACACATGCATTTTTATACCTATGCATAATTACGTGTCACATAGTTCTGCCACACTTATCTTCAAAGTGCCTTAAAATTCAGTAAAAGTTTTTGCTAGAAGTGCTTACGTATATATTTTTCAAATAATAAAAAGTTTCCACCTTGAACAAATTGTGTCTGCTTTCTCTGTTTTCTTAAAAGTCTCCCAAAGGACAGAATGTTAAAGCTTTCTCAGCAGGCTGTTGTGCTGCCAGGAAGTAATGGAGTCTGTAGGAGCAATGAGGGATACGACAAGGTTAAACTAGTGTGCCTGGAATGGAGAGTGCAACTTTAGCATACCCACAGAAAAGAATGATTCTCTCAAATGCCCTATCTATAAGGCATTCACTTCTTCATTAGTCCAATAACAATTAAGCGAAGAAATCCTGAACTGGGTCTAGGTCTCGAGCTACAATAAATCTCTTCCTATGTTTATTACTTTTTATAGTATTCTTACTATACTACACTGTACTAACTGTACTATACTACAGGGTATGCTATTACACACACACACACACACACACACAGAGAGAGAGAGAGAGAGAGAGAGAGAGACAGAGACAGAGACAGAGACAGAGACAGAGACACAGAGAGACAGAGAGACAGAGACAGAGAAAGAGACAGAGAATGTGTGTTAATACTGCTAATACTGCACACAAGACATTTCTGTGTGCATGTGTGTACATGAGTGCACGTGCATGCCTGGATTAAAACAGAAATTTTAAAATATTCAGAAAACCTGTCTCTTTAGAGCAATCCTAGAATCCTGTTAGCAGACATTGCTAGCTACTTCTAGAGGGATTTATATTGCTAATAAAATTAGTGAAAGCAGAGGGCAATATTTTGGATTAATGGAAATGAGAAACCCACCCAAAATTATAGTATCTGGCATTCACATCATATCCTTTCAGTTGTCTGCTACTTTCCAGAAAGCTGAGACAAAAGAAGATACAATAGTTTATTTTATAGAGGAAATTCTAGTTCTCACAACCCTCAGGCTGTGTCACAGGGGTATCCGTAGCAGACTTTTGTCAGATCTACAGTGAGAACTGGGAGCAAAGATGCTTGGATGATTTGAAAATCTTGCAGCTTTTTCAGAAAGCAGTGTGATTAAAGTTACAGCCAAGTGTGTTGTGGTTGGCAAAGAATATAATTTTACACTGAGAAATCAGAGAAGTTTCCTTGATGTGCCCTCAAGAATAAGTAAGATCTCCTCCATCACCGCCTCAATGACCTTTGTGTGTGATAAGAGCCCTAGAAGAACTCACTGAAGCAGGGCTGCCATCAGTGCTGTTTCTGTGATTTTCACTTCTCTGAGAGTCCAGGCAACCAGAGACCTTGGTGTCATGGCCCAAGTGGGCAAACTGTTGCCCACACTGGCATCAACTTTAGTGTCATACACAAGATATTAGAAAAATTGTGTGTGTGTGTGTGTGTGTGTGTGTGTGTGTGTGTGTGTGTGTGT
>JANHMN010000004.1:144491406-144511891 GCA_030674055.1 Rhabdomys pumilio | reverse complement strand
TGTGTGTGTGTGTGTGTGTGTGTGTGTGTGTGTGTGTGTGTGTGTGTGTGAGAGAGAGAGAGAGAGAGAGAGAGAGGCAGGCATGATGACCAAGTCTGACAGAAGTACTCACATAAAGTGTGTAGGCATTGTGTGCATTACTGTCCTAGTGCTATGGAAAAAGAAGACAAATTACTCACTCTCTGTGGCTTAACACCAGAGCTGCCTATTATAATCCCGGAGCTTCTGACAAAGTGAGAGAGATTCTGTTTCAAAAACCCAGGTGGATGGTGTCTGAGGAATGACATTTGAGCTTAGGGTGTGGCCTAACATGTGAACACAAAGGCATGCATACTTGCACACACATGCTGTCATACACACAAACACCCAGAAATCATACAAAATGAAAATTGCAAAATCTTGTAGTACATTTCCTGTTTCTCTAACCCTACTCCTTCTTGCATGATATTTCCCAAGCCTTATGTGTAGACATTGTATTTTAGATGCATCAACTGAAACAATGCACTAACTTGTCTTCTCTATTCTAATGAGATATAATTGTCTGTTATGGTGTTCTTTTGTTGTAAAAAAATGTTTATTTAATGAGGGGTAAGATCTATGAAATGGAAAATGATATGATTTTTATTTTACATAAAACACTTTTAAGAGTTGTAGAATCATAGAGACTTCCACTAAAGTTCAAATTAAAGTTTGAGAGCAGAAAGTAAATGGAACTTTTGAAGGGACACAGTAGGCATCTCTGACCAGACAATACAAAACATGTGGGAATGATGCCAAGGAAACATTGGAAACTGCAGGAAATTGTGTCAGAAAAGTGAGACACCTGTAGCAGGATAGCCAGGGCTATGAGCTAAGCCAGTTCAAATGAGCTGTCATGAGCTGTAGCCAGAAAAGTTATAGGGATAGCTGGAACACAAGAATTTGGGAATTACTGCAGGAGCTGTACATTTTGAGATGAATAGGAACCTTTCTGGATCAGGGTTTTAATGTTATATTTCCTATTTTTAAATTTTTTTTATTTTTCATTGATCATTTTTTGTTTACATTTCAAATGTTTTCACTTTTCCTGGTTATACCTCCACCAACCCTCCCATCCCATCCCCCTCACCTCCCTCCCCTTTGCCTCCATGAGAGTGCTCCTCCACCCATTCACCCACTCTCACTTCACTCCTACAGCATCCCCCTACACTGGGGCATCAAGCCACCCTCCCCTCCCACTGATGTCAGTTAAGGCCATCCTCTGCTACATGTGTATTTAGAGTCCTGGTTCCCTTTATGTATACTCTTTGGTAATGGTAATTTAGTCCCTGAGAGATATGGGTGGTCCAGTTAGCTGATATTGTTCCTACTATGGGGTTGCAATCCTCTTCAGCTCCTTTAATCCTTCCCCTAGCTCTTCTATTGGGGTCTCTGGGCTCAGTCTGATGGCTGGATTTGAATATCTGCATCTGTATTGGTTAGATGATAATAGAACCTCTCAAGAAACAGCCATACCAGGCTCCTGTAGGCAACTACTTCTTGGAATCAACAATAGTATAGTTTGGTATCTGCAGACGAGATGGATCCTTGAGTAGGGCAGTCTCTGGGTGGCCTCTTCTTCAGTCTCTGTTTCATTTTTGGTCCATGTCTTTCCTTTGGACAGGAACATTTCTGGGTTAAAACTTTTGAGATGAATGGGGTAGGGGTGGTCTCTTGATATAATCCACAAATCATATGGAGCTTTAAAAGAAGTAAGACCAAAGTGTAGATGCTTCAATCCTACATAGAGCAGGGCACAAAACAATCACAGGCAGGGAGATACCTGGGAGGGAGAGAGAAGGGGAAGGGAAAAGATAGGCAGGATCAGTTGTTAGAAGGGACAGGAGAGAAGTAGAGAAGGTCAGAAAATTGAATAGAAACACATAGCAGTGGGGTATGGGGGATGAGGTAGCTACTAGAAAGTCACAATTGCCAGAGCAAGAGTCTCCCATGACCCAATGGTGATGACTTTAGCTGAAATACCCAACAAAGGGGAGATACATCCTGTAGAAACCACCCCCAGTAGATAGAATTGGGAGACTTTTAATAACTATTTCAATTTTATTGAGTTATAGCACTGTTCAGATAGTTTACCTGATCTTGATGGGTGTTGATAAGTGGAATCTGTCTAGAAAATTATCCATTTCATTTAGATTTTCTAGTTTTGTGGAGTAGAGGCCTTTAAAGCAAGACATCATGATTTTTTTTAATTTCCCCAGTTTCTGTTGTTATGTATCCCTTTTCATTTCTGATTTTCTTAATTTAGATAATAACACAGCCTTTTAGTTAGTTTGGCTATCTTGTCACTTTCTAAAAGAACTAGCTCTTGGTTTTGTTGATTCTTTGTATAGTTCTTTTTGTTTCTATTTGTTTGATTTCATCCCTGAGTTTGACCATTCAGGCTGTCTACTCTTCCTGAGTGTGTATGCTTCCTTTCATTCTAGAGCTTTCAGGTACATGGCTAAGTTGCTAGTATGAGATCTCTCCAATCTCTCTATGAAAGTACTTAGTGCTATGTAATTTTTTCTTAGCAGTACTTTTGTTGTATACCATAAGTTTGGGCATGTTGTGCCTTCATTTTCATTGAATTCTAAAAGTTTTATTTTTTTCTTCCACTCACCAGGTAACTATTGAGTAGAGAGTTGTTCGGTTTCCATGAATGTGTGGGCTTTCTGTTTTTTCTGTTGATGTTGAAGTCCAACCTTAATCTATGATAATCTGATAAACTGCAGGTAGTTATTTCAATATTCTTGTATCTGCAGAGACTTGCTTTTTGGTTGACTATATATTCACTTTGGAGAAGGTTCCATGAGGTGCTGACAAGGTATATTCTTTTGTATTTGGGTGAAAGGCTCTGTAGATACCTTTTAGATTCATTTGGTTCATAGTATCTCTTACTTTCATTGTTTCTCTGTTTAGTTTCTATGTCTATGACCTGTCCATTGGTGACAGTGGGATGTTGAAGTCCCTCACTATTATTGTGTGGGTTTCAATATATGAGTTGAGTTTTAATAATGTTTCCTTTATTAATGTGGGTGCCCTTGCATTTGGGGCATAGATGTTTAAAATTGACAAGTCCTCTTGGTGGCTTTTCCCTTTGATGAGTATGGAGTATCCTTCTTCATCTCTTTGATAAATTTGGGTTAAAATTGTATTTTATTTGATATAGTAATAAAATAACACTCCACCTTGTTTCTTGCATCTGTTTGCTTAGAAACCTTTTTTCTACCTCTTTACTCTGAGAAGTAAAGTAGTAAAAATTTAAATAAACAATGGGATGAGTCTGTTCTTCTACATCTTGTAATGATGAGATTTTGTATTTTTGCTAACTTGTTACTTACATGTTACTTACATTCAGAGTATAAATCCCAAGCTTCTCATAATGTATTTTAGGGATGGTGTCTGTTGCCACTGTAGAAAGTGAAACTGATATATCACTCATTGTGTTAGTTGTCTCTTCAGTATAAAAAAATATGGAGCAAAACCACTGATAAAGTGAAGAATACATTTCATTTCAGTTTCAGAGATTGAAGACTATGAGGATTGTGCACACACTTTTAGCCTGTGTGAAAAACAATGGTGTAATGAGCAGGGCAGGAGACAGCACTGCTGTTCACCTTATGACAGCCATTAAAGAAAAATTAATTACCATTAAGTACCAATTGCCAAATTTTCTTTGTCTCCCAAAATAGTGCCACCATTTAGAGTTCAAACACTATGCACATAAGCTATGTGTATACTAAATATTCACATCATTATACTTCTACTGAGTGAAGAAGAATGGCTATCAATGCAGGTGTGAGTCTTTATGCACCTTTGTAGGTCAGAGTAGATGTCCAGTTCTGTCGTTTATTGTCTTGAGATAAGTAAGGAACTCTCACTGGAGCTAGCTTTGGGAACAGCAAGTCTAGTGTTCCTAGAATGTCTACTCTATCACACAGTAGTGGAATTACATGTGCTTGTGTAGGCATGTTCACTTAATATTTGATTTTTTTAAAATAACTTTGTTTATGTCTATTTGTGTGTCAGTGTAGATATATTTGGAGTGGAAATTTCTGGTTTCTTTAGAAACTCAGTTGTGTCAAGTGATTTTTTTTGGAAGCTATCTTCTCAAAGGATGCTTTGCTGAAACAGATACATGAGATGTTTTGGTGAAGCAGACTTATGAGAAGACGTTTTGCTGAAGCAAACACATGAGAAGGCATGTGATGTTTTGCTGGAGTGAACACTTGAGAGGGCATGTTATGTTTGGAAAGAGTATAAATGGAATGCCACACTGAAAGTATGTCCCTCCATTGCAATGTTGTGCAAAGCTTTGCTGGTCTTTACTGGTCTTTGCTTGTCTTCAATGGTGGGAAATACATCACAGAACTCATTGTATTAGAGCTAATTCTTGCTGCGTTCGCTAACTTATGCCTATTACGTAGAGCCTTGTGTTTTCTGTTGAATCCAGTTACTGATACTGATTTATGTTTAGTGTTTGCTATTAAACTGGACTGCTGACAACAAATAATAAAATTGCCCCAAAAGAATTACTACTAAACAGGTTCACAACCCCCCTTTTCTATAGACCTTCTTTCTCCCCTACTTATGGTTGATGGGCTAGAAGAGAGGTTGAAGCATTTAAGAACCCCAGATAAAGTAGATTTAGAGAAAAATCTGAGTCTGCATATATTCTTATGTATACATATGCATATGGAGGCCATAAGCATTGGGTCCTCCTAGAACTAGAGTGACAGGTGGTCATTATACTTGTAGTTCTCAGAACTGAACTTGGCTTCTCTGCAAGAGAACATGGACTCTTAATCACTGAGATAAGCTGTTTTTTTAAACCTATCAGCATTTTTATTTTTTTTAATTTAGATCTTGGGGACTTGAATACAGGTTTTGTGGACTCTTGATCACTGAGATAAACTGTTTTTTAAAGCCTATCAGTATTTTTATTTTATTTTTTCAACTTAGATTTTGGGGACTTGAATGCAGGTTTTGTTGTTTACACAGCATACAGCATCTGCTCTTACTGAACTATCTCCTCAACCTTGGTCCAATAATTTTAAACCTTTAAAAAATGCCTTTTAGCCAGCATTTTTTAAAAAACAGTCTTAGAACAAGATTATAGTGGGGTCAACATTAATAAAAAATGTCTATCCAGAAAAAGACTGTTATGTTTAATTAAAATTTTTAATAATAATCAAAATTTGTCACTCCTAATTTTAAAATTCTGGATGCTCAAATTAGGAAAAAACACACATTTAAGGGAATTCTTACCATCAAAATGAATCTGAGGCTTTCCTGAGCTATGTATTACATACGAATACATTGAGACAAAATTGCAAAAATGGCAATTAATTCCATATTTATTCTGATATAACCACATCAAACCTCCAGAAACCAATGATTGTCAGCAAATAAAATGCTCTGTAAGTAGGTGAATGTAGATACTCTGCATTAAACATTATATTCAAGGACATTAGCATACAGTAAGCAATAACAATAGAGGAAAATGCCCTGAAATTTTTAGGAAGTCATGTTTTCCCATTCTCTATACCTATATCTGAATGCCATCTGTTCCTGGTATCACAGGGAGCTTGCCAATCAGCTCCTGTGCTGGAGTGAAGGAATAGATGGTGTAGTTTAATTTTATTATGGAAATTGACTTGTATCTTTTATATTTCTTGATTGAAATCTTTCCAGGTAATGGCATTGAAGAATGCTCATAAAACTGCCATGACTAGGGTAATAACTATTATTATGATCAAATTTAATAAAAAATTTCTTGCCTGCAATATGGGTGCTATGAATAATTTATGTAAATTGTTGCTTAAAATATGATAGAGAGGAAAGGACTTGTAGAAAAAAACTTAATTTATCTAGACAGGAATGATAATTGGTTTCTGCAAATAATGAGTTCTTCATGTAGAAGCCAGTACTAACAAGAAGAGAGGAGAAAGCTTCACATATACAAGACAGGTACACACCCCTAATTTTTGTAAAGTGGAGTAGATGAGTGTTATAAAAAAGAACTGTCAGAAAATACACACCCTAAAATATTTAGAACTGTAGTGGTCTATAAGTATGACTAAATGTTATTCAAAATTATTCTGCATTATATTCTAAAAAAAAAGTCTATAATCTTTGATTATAGCACTCAAATTGGTATTAGGAGTCAAGAAAATAGAGATAACACTGAAAATTTGCCGAAATTCAGTACCATATTAGTAGTTTTCTTAACAAGTTTTAAAAGATTTTCTTATTTTAGTTAAAAACTGTTAATTCTGTAGCTATGAAAAATTGCTTTTGGTTTCAGTTTAAATTTATTTATTTTAACTCAGTTAATCTCTTTTCTTACTGCTTTTATTGGCTACCATCTGGTGGAAAAATATTGCAATAGCAGAGGAAGGTTGAAATATATGTAAGGAGGCAATAATTCTAATCATAAATATAATCATCACATAAATTACTGCTGACATATACAGAAAGTCTGGAATTAACTTTTATTTTATAACATTCAGCTATATCATGACTATTCTCATTTCTCTTAAATAATTTGACAACATACACTTGTGTATGTATACTACAGGCCCCATAACATAATAATATCACAGGAAGTAGAGGTCAAATTGTTTCAATTATATCCTTGTCTACATAATATCCACTTTTCTAAACAGATATGCTTTACAGCCTCTTGTTCTAGAAATATTATAATTTTATCTCATTTTCCATTAAACACTGTTTCACGAGAAAGAGAATTCAAAAGACTATAGAAAAAGAAAAGTCCTTCCATGATTATGGATTGATAAGTGTAACATTACTAAAATAGCCTTCCTAGCCTATGAAAATTATAGCTTCAATTCAACCTCAATTAAAATACCCAGAACATTCTTCACAGAAATAAAAGAAAAATAACACTCATATTCATGTGGAATAACAAATGGTCCCAGAAGACAAAAGTAATCCTGAGGAAAAAAGTGCAGTGGCAGAAGGAGATAGATACTGGTACTGGTACAAAAAAGAGACATATAGATTGATGAATAAAACAGAAAATGAAAGCATGAGAGGATGTAACTACAACTATCTTATATTTGACAAAGATATTCAACATTCATATTGGAGAGAGGACAGCATATTCAATACAAGGTGATGGGAAAACTGAATGTGCAAATGTAAAAAAATTAAATTAGACCCCTACATATCTGCCTGTACAAAATAAACTCTAAACAGAGCAAATTCTTCAATATAAAACTGCTAGGACAAAACAATACACAAAACCAAAAACTGAGCTGGGACCTAGAAGATACAGATATAAAAACTATATCAATAGGATGTTATTTGCTCAGGAATAATACCCATCAATTGACAAACAGGACACTAAAAAACCCTAAAATTCTTAATTACAGCAAAAGAAACAATCAGTCTAGTGAAGAGCAAGCTCATAGTAGAATCTTTGCTAGATGAACATTTAATAGAGGATGAAAATTCATAATGTAGAAAGAACTCATGAAACAAGGATCAAGAAAACTGTGGTGGTCTGGTTAAGCTTGGCCCATGGGAAATACTACTATTAGGAGGTGTGGCCTTGTTGGAAGAAGTGTGACACTGTGTAGGTGGGCTCGAGGGATACTAGTGTTCAAGTTCCAACCAGTGTAAAGCAAGAGCTAGTCTCAATATCTTCCTGGCTGCCATGGTATCAGGATGTAGAACTCTCAGTTCCTTCTCCAGAACCCTGTTTGTCTGGACTCCCCAATGCTTCCATCCAAAATCATGATGAATAGAATCTCTGAAACTGTAAGCTAAAGGGATTTAACAATGTATATATACTCGTGCACATACATGTATATAATATATATGTACACATACATATTATGTTCATGAACATTAATTAAAATACAGCTTATGAATTTGGGAAGGACATGGAAAAAGTTGGGTGGAGTAGAAAGAGGTGAAGGCATGGTATGGATGTATGTAGGAAGTTCTAAAAATATATGATTAAAATAGATCTGAGCAGAGCAATTATAGTAAAAATTTCAAAATTGCTATGAAATATTTTTAAAGTGCCTAACATCCTTAGCCACTAGGGAAATGAAAATTAAAGCCACTTTGAGGTTTCATCATACTACAGTCAGAATAGCTAAGTTAAACAAAAACCATATCAACAAATGCTGGTGAGAATGTGGAGGAAGAATAACCCTTATTCACTGTCAGTGGGATTGCAAACTGGTTCACCACTATAGATACCATTGTGAAAAATTCTCAGAAAATCTTTATATCCTATTCCACAGGTACTCCATTCAGCCATGTTTATTACCACTTTATTCATAATATTTAAAAGATGGAAATGATATAAATGTCTTCCAAAAGATGAATGGATGATAAAATTATCCATATACAGAATGGACTTTTATAAATGTAAAGACATGAAATGAAGTCATGAAAATTTCTGGAAAATGAATGGAACTAAACAATATTATAATGAGTTATTTAACCAAATCCCAGAATGACAATTGTCTCATGTTCATTTCTCTCTCCCCCCCACCTCTCTATCTCTCTCATCTCTTTGTCTCTCTCTCCTTCCCCCTCTCTCTCCATCTCTCTCCCTCTCCCCCCTGAATACTAAATCACAATATTTAAATGGGAGTGAGTATATAACCTGGAGTAACCACAGAAACCAGGAATGTTTAAAGGGATCATAGGAGAGAGTAGTTCTGGAGAAGGAAAATTATAACATACATTCTAT
The DNA here is from genome assembly GCA_030674055.1 of Rhabdomys pumilio. NCBI lineage: Eukaryota > Metazoa > Chordata > Mammalia > Rodentia > Muridae > Rhabdomys > Rhabdomys pumilio. The sequence continues at coordinate 144,503,139 of JANHMN010000004.1, read as the reverse complement.
GAATAGAAAAATGAGCAAAACAAAAAGTGAGAACTTATATAAGCCATGAGAGAAGGGTGAAACAGAGGAAGTGGAGAAGGTAGGATAACTATCACTAAATATTTTTTTAATTAGAAAAACAGTTTATTTTTACACAAGGTTATATGTATATGTCCATGTGTGTATATGCATATACATATGTATACATATATGCATGTATATGTGTCTATGCATTATTATATTTTAGATGAAGTTGCACCATTTGTAATGATATACTTTCCCTAAACAACACAGAATATCTAACAAAATGCCCAGGGATATGCAATGGAAACCTCTCATCAAGTTTTTGTCAACGAAGTCTAAGAGACTCTCAAAACAATATAGGCTATTGTTGGTACCTTTGGCTGCCTCCTAGAATTTGAAGACAAACTCACTGAAAACAGCAAATACTTTGTATGCGGGACATGGAGGAAGGTGCTACTGACCTTGAGGCTTCTTCCCTAAGGATGAGCTCTAATAGCTGATATATAATCTTCCAAGAGAAGAAAGCCAATGAGTAACCATACCCATCTGTAAGTGTATGAAACACAATAATGACAATAATGGTCAGATGTCCTCAAACATTCAGTAGTGACACATATTTTAGGGATAACCAATAGTCATCTAGTGGAATTGATTACTCAATATGTAATTCATTACCTATCCTAGAAATGTACCCAAATACTCAAGGCTGCTGAATTCTTGAATCCCAGATCAGAATCTACTACTTCCACTTTCATAAAGTAGTATAAATGTCAACTGCATTCTAAATAGTTATCTTTTTTCAATTTTTTTTATTATCGAATCATAAGTTTTACATTTTAACACAGGGGTTATAAGTACAAAAATGCATGATGTTGGGAAGGAGATGACATAGGAGCATAGGTGTTCAGGGGGAGTACAGATATCTTTCAGAACAGGGTATCAGCTGGGTGAAGGTTCAGGGGTCAGGTCACTATGACTCTGCCTATGATTCACTTGTCCTTATCAAAGTTGGTACTATCCGCCAAGGCTGCATACTTACAAGGTCTATGACTACTCAGGCTGGTTGACTTCCACAAAAGCTACCTGTTTACAATAGTTTATAGACATCTGTTTTAGTGTTTTTCCATAGAGACCCAAGATTTTGTGTTAGCAGGCATGTATGTCAGGCCTATTGCTGATTTTAGGCTTATGGCTGATTTTAGGCCTTCAGTGTATAAGCACGGCTGCCCCTGACATCTCCTCCCTTCTCCAAGTATAGAAGGGCTGTGGCAACGCTAACCTTGCAAAGGCAGGGATAGAGGCCTGACCTCCAGTAATTAAAGGGGATTTTGTAATGGCTCTGGTTCTCCTGTTGTTGTCCAGTGAGGCGTGAGTGCCATACCAGTCCCGATGTCTTTTTCCTGGAGAGGGGATACTTTTGACATCAACCTCTATGCAGTCAGGCTTGTCTCTCAGGGAACCCAGAAACATATTTTTAACTTTTATGTATATTCCCTTGCATTGCTTAGTCTCGCAACCTAAGCAAGAATTCAGATCGCCAGCCAGAGAAGGGTCTGGGTGGCTCCTCTCTGCATAGTCTAGGGGCAGAAGTCCCCTCTTTTAGGTTGGGTGGAGATGGGACTTGGAAACACCCTGGATAGAGTAACAACCTCATCTACAGCCTCGTGGTCCTCCATATCTAACTTATGACAATGTATCTGAATAGATATTGCTATCTCTTGTTTCACAAAGTTAGTCAGCCTATTTAAGGCCCAGAGACCAAAGGAAATAGGCAAAAATAACCCAATTAATGGTCCCAAGATGGAAGGAAGTAGGGTTAACAATCATGGAGAAGTTGAAGACCAATTCTTGTACAAGCTATCATTTTTCTCTTTCTATTTCTGTCTTTTCTCAAGACCTTCTCTGACCTTTTTCATGCTCTCTTTAATCATTCCTGTTTTGTCTATGTAAAAGCAGTATGCTTCTTGAAGGGCTGTACACAGTCCAGAGCTGTACACAGTCTTTTCTTTTGAAAAAGAGAAAACCAATTCCAATAAAGTCCTTTGCAATTTTTGGAGATCGCATCAGACAGCAAAACGAGGGATTTCTTCAGATTAGTGATGTCAATCTATAGCTGTTTGATGTCCTTGTCAAAGGCCCATCCATCAGATGTCTGAGTAGTATAAGTCCGGAGGCCAGCATCAGGATTAGAACTCCTAACAGCAGACATCACGGGTGATTAATTTTTACCTGGAAAGGAAAAAAGAAGGGAATTCTCAGAGAAATTTCTCTTTCCTGGATATCAATTGTTATTCATCTTATTTATAATTGGGCCTGGTTTTGTGGGGGTATCTATTTAATTTGTTAATCTTTTTGGAGGCCATTTAGCTGTGCCTTCTGTGGTATCAAATAGGCATATCAATCCTCAGCCCCATATAGGAATTGGGTCCTGGCCATTCCATTTAAGTGTAAGAAGGTCCTTCCACATAGTTGTGACATAGTTTTTATTGGTCTCAGTGATGCCAGAGGCAATCAGCTGCAGATTTGCCTTAAGCTTTCATTTTTAAAAAGTTAAGAGTAAACAAGGCATGCTCCTTCCACCCTCAGAGAGTCATGAAGACACTATTTAAAGAAATATAATTCTTTATTGATAATCTCTTTTATCAAAGGACTATTATAAAACAGCCAACAATTAATCAGTGTATATAATATATCAATTAATGAGAGCTTCTTCTACTTTTTGTAAAATTACTCCTTTTTTGTTAATTAATTGTTGAGGGAAATTAGGTTTTGCATCTCTCGAGAATATTAAACAGAGACATAAATTCTTTTGTGAAGAGCTTAAAATAAGATCTTAGCCAACAAGCATCTCCTGGAAACTTTTGAAAATCGTTTGAAATAAGTAAACTATTTTTTTTGGCCAGACCCATTATCTGTTTGTTTTTTTTTTAAATTGGATATTTTATGTATTTACATTTCACTGTTATCTACTCTTCTTTTCTCCCCCAAAACCCCTTATCCCATATCCCCTCTTCCAACTTTTATGAGGGTATGCTCCCACCATTCTCCCAATCCTGCCTCCCTACTCTTGCATTCCCCTACACTAGGGATCCAAACTTTCAGGGACCATGGTCGTCCACGTCCACTGATGCCTAACGAGGCCATCCTCAGTTACCTATACATGTGGAGCCATGAGTCCCGCCCTTTCTGTTCTCAGGCTGAAGGTTTAGACCCTGGGAGCGCTGGTTGAGTATTTTACTACAAAAAAAAAAAAAAAAAAGCACCCACACTTTGGTCTGATTTCCTCCTCTTGATTTTCATGTGGTCTGTGCATTGTGTTTTAGGTATTGTGAGCTTTTGGCCTAATATCCACTTATCAGTGAGTGCATGCCATGTATGTTCTTTTGTGATTGGGGGTGCTAAATTTTATCAAATGATTTTTCAGCATCTAGTGAGATGATCATATGTTTTTTTTTTCTTTGAGTTTGTTTATATAGTGGATTACATTGATGTATTTCCATAAATTGAACCATCACTGCATTCCTGGGATAAAGTCTACTTGATCATGATGGATGATTGTTTTGATGTGCTCTTGAATTCTGTTCAGGAGAATTTTATTGAGTATTTTTGCATCGATATTCAATAGGGAGATTGCTCTGAAGTTCTCTTTCTTTGTTGAGTCTTTGTGTAGTTTAGGTACAAGCATGATTGTGGCTTTATAGAATGAATTGGGTAGTGTTTCTTCTATTTCTACTTTATGGAATAGTTTGAAAAGAATTGGTATTAGGTCTTCCTTGAAGGTCTGATAGAATTCTGCACTGAAACCATCTGGTCACGGACTTTTTTTGGTGGGTAGACTTTTAATGACTGCTTCTATTTCTTTCAGGGTTATGGGACTGTTGAGATGGTTTATCGACTCCTAATTTAACATTAGTAACTGGTAATTGTCTAGAAAATTGTCCATTTCATCCAGTTTTCCCAATTTTGTTGAGTATAGGCTTTTGTAGTAGGATCTGATGATTTTTTGGATTTCCTCGGTTTCTGTTGTTATGTCCCTCTTTTCAGTTCTGATTTTATTAATTTGAATACTGTCTCTCTGCCTTCTGATTAGTCTGGTTAAGGGTTTATTTATCTTGTTGATTTTCTCAAAGAACCAGCTCCTGGTTTTATTGATTGTTTGTATAGTTCTTTTTGTTTCTATTTGGTTGATTTCATTCCTGAGTTTAATTATTTCCTCTTGTCTACTCCTCTTAGGTGTATTTGCTTCTTTTTGTTCTAGAGCTTTCAGGTGTGTTGTGAAACTGCTAGTGTATGCCTTCTCCAGTTTCTTTTTGTAAGCACTTAGATCTATGAGTTTTCCTCTTAGTATTGCTTTCATTGTGTCCCATAGGTTTTGGTATGATGTGTCTTCATTTTCATTAAATTCTCAAAAGTCTTTAATTTCTGTCCTTATTTCTTCCCTGACCACATTATCATTGAGTAGAGCATTGTTCAATTTCTATGTGAGTGTGGGCTTTCCCTTGTCTTTGTTTTTATTGAAAACCAGCCTTAGACCATGGTGATATGATAGGATGCAGGGGATTATTTCAATTATTTTGTATCTGTTGAGGCCTGTTTTGTGACCAACTATATCGTCTATTTTGAAGAAGGTACCATGAGGTGCTGAGAAAAAGGTATAATCTTTTGTTTTAGGGTGAAATGTTCTATAAATATCTGTTAAGTCCATTTGGTTCATAACTTCTGTTAGTTTCACTGTATCTCTGTTTAGTTTCTGTTTCCTTGATCTGTCCATTGCTGAGAGTGGGATGTTGAAGTCTCCCACTATTTTTGTGTGAGATGCAATGAGTGCTTTGAGCTTTAGTAAGATTTCTTTTATGAAAGTGGGTGCTCTTGTATTTGGTGCATATATGTTCAGTATTGAGAGTTCATGTTGGTTGACTTTTCCTCTGACGAGTATGAAATGTCCTTCCTTATCCTTTTTGATAGCTTTAAGTGGAAAGTTAATTTTATTTGATATTAAAATAGCTACTCCAGCTTGTTTCTTAGGACCATTTGCTTGAAAATTAGTTTTCCATCCTTTTATTCTAAGGTAGTGTCTGTCTTTGTTACTGAGGTGGGTTTCCTGTATGCAGCAAAATGCTGGGTACTGTTTGTGTATCCAGTCCATTAGCCTATGTCTTTTTATTGGGGAATTGAGTACATTGATATTAAGAGATATTAAGACAAAGAAAGAATTTTAAAAGCAGTAAGGGAAAATGGCCAAGTAACATATAAAGGCAGACCTATCAGAATTTCACCAGACTTCTCACCAGAGAATATAAAAGCTAGAAGATCCTGAACAGATGTCATACAGACCATAAAAGAACATAAACTACACTATTGTTACACCATTTGACATGCTGATGTGGATAGGGAAAACCTCACAAGGTCCCAGCTCTAGAAGAAGTACAGGCCATTAATGGCTGATGTGAAAGTAGGAATTACAATAAGTTTTTTTCCAGTGATGAGCCTCCTGGTCAGCTATCCAATTAGTAGTCATCTTTGAAAATATAACCCCAAGGGAAACAATAAATGATTCAGCACATTTTATGTATGAATTCATAAATAAATATATTGATGAACATATATAGAGAGAGACATTTATAGAAGTGTACTACAAATATAATTTAATTTAATAATCACTTAAGTATATATTTTAAAAAGAAGTCATACACATAATAGTTAATGAAAAAGAGGTCATTAACTTAGAAGTGTTGGGGGCATAGGAAGAGTTGGAGGGAGTGAGGGAGAAGTGAAAGTTACATAATTACACTAACCTCTGTAGCATAGACCACATATTAGCAGCCTCCATCTGTTGCCAATAAATCTGTGAGCCCCTCGATCTTCCTCACTGGAATTTTGACTAGGTTGATCTTGCACAGGTCTTACATAGATGCTAGGAATTCATGAATGAAGTAGCCATGCCCTATTCCAAACACAGTTTTAAGTAGTGATTGCATCTTTCTAGTCCTCCTGTCAAGATGTTCCCTGACTTTGTAATGGCTGTGAATAAAAATATCTCCTTTTAGACAAGGATTTTATTGGCTCATTCTCAGGACATTTTTATTTCAGTTCTGAACTTCTGCACTAACTACTGCTCTACTGGAAAAAAAAGACGCTTTTCAAGAAATACTTTTCTATTCTGAGAAACTCTATTTTAAAAAAAGAATCAGAGTTTATATTCTCACAGCTATATAAACTGTATTCTGTAATAGTAAAATGAGTGAGGCTTTGTGTTATGTAAATATCCATGCTATTATATGAAATTAGCATTACTATACGGTAAGCCCCAAATAACAGATGATGATAACTGTCATTAATGAATTCTGTTAGGCAAATCTAAGATGGTCATATAATATGGCTTTTTAATTCAGGGTGACACACAACACTCCATTTCACAGAAGTAGCTACAAAATTCAAAAGTGAATGTCTATCAATTCATGGAACAAGACAAGCCTCCAGGAAATTCTGCCATGAAATTATTGAGACAGAGTACTCAATTTTCCACAAATCTCATGTTGAAGTGGAAAATAAAGAAAGAAGAGAACAGAAATAGAAACAAACAAACAAACAAACAAACAAAGGTGAATTGCTTTGGTTTGTCTATATCCAGATCTCAAAATCCTTGCATTTCTTGATATGGGAGAACATTTGAAAACCCACTACAGATTGATGGCTCTAAAGAATTATGTAGGTCTCATTCTTTTAGTTGGTAGAATTATAACCAGGTATTTACTTTCTAATGAATAGAAAATATAGACAGAAGAATGATAAAAGTCTTTAGGCTTAGTTCGTGTATATAAGTTTATATAGTAAGGTTATAGATGAAAAATTAGGTTACAATTTTTTTCTATGGGACTGATAGTTGTATGTATAGGGTCTCATGATAGTTCTTTCTTTCTTTTTCCCTTGCTCCCCCTTCTATTCACAAAGAAACATATATGTGCATATTTGAGTAGCATGAATACAAACAAGTATATTTTTCACACATATATGTCTGTATATGTGTAGTATATTTGATTGTATCTATCATGGACTACTCTTTCCTAGATGATTTTATTTAATAGAAAGTTCATATGTTTTACAGAAGACTTAGTTGCAATCTGTATACAAGTCAAGATGCTGATATCTTAGGTTTGTAATTTTCTTATATTATAGTGCCACTATTTCAATCACATGAAAAGAAGTAATTTATCAAAATGTACTTCATCACAAATAATGACTCATAATTTTCTCTAATGCTTTATTTATCAAACCTTTAAGTAACAAATAGCTCACTCTCAGGATTTTTATTATTTTCATACAAAACACCACAAAGTTGATTCAAGACTCTAATTCTTTTTATTTTAGAAATTACATTTTGAATCTTAAAGATGATGCAATTCAGTGAATACCAAGATTGGATTTTGAAAATCTCTTTAGCACTAGTATTGTCACAATGCAGTAATAGTGGGAATAATTCAGTATCAAATCATGAATGACTGAATTCCTGGGCAAGGCATGCTGATACACTGTTTAATCTGAAATGACAGGAGATAATAGAATCCTTAATTTAAAAAAAACCACTAGATTCACTCACAAATAACTTACTTTATTTGCTCATTTAAAATATTTATATAATATATAAGTATAAATTATGTACACATTAAATATAAATAATTAATATAAATATAAAATATAAATACATTTTAAATATATAAAAGCATATTTATACATATATTTAAATATTTATATATTTATAAACAATATGTATTTATATGATAGCATTCCACCATTTTAATTATTCTTATATTTCAAACTGTATTATATATATTATACATAATTCTAACATTTATATGTTAGGATTTTAATAGGATATGTAAAATACAATTTTAGAAATTGTTTTACCATGGTAAGAATAGGTTTCTCCCTAAACTTTGGTATATTAATCAAGTCTGCCTAAAATGCTTGCTATGTTAGCATGCTGGCTATAATCAGTTCCTATGACAACCAAAAAGCTGGCAGATTCTATTGATTCATACAGGATGGTTTCCTAGGTTATGGACCAATTTATTAGACCTAATTATTGTATTAAAATGACTGGGAGCAGTAGCTGTAAAATAAGTGATAGCATTTCACCATTTTAAATATTCTTACATTTCAAACTGTATTAGCATATTTATGTAATCTGCATGCTAATAATTGCAGAGGGTAAAATTGGAGAATGACTTCAAAGTACATATTAAGTTAATGAAACACGAAAATATATAATAATTATGGCTTAGTTTAAAAGATCAAACTGATTTTATAACCTGATATTAGGACAATTGAAATATATGTTTATTTTAATATTCTTTTGAAAAATCACCCCATATCAGCCAGGTTCCCAAAACTTGAATATATGATTCGATTTATGATCTTATGATCCTATTACCTTATAGCACATATATCTTTTGTCTTAGATTGCTATTTTAAAAATTGTTTTACAAACAAAAGAAGTAATGTTGAATTAGATGCCATCATCAGTTCTAAAATATGAGTGTTTTCTTATTTTTGATATTATGATTGGATGCAGGAAGGAGCTGGAGCCATGGATCATGAGTCAAGAACATTTGCTGGTCTTCCTGAGGACCCGTGTTTCATTCTTGCAATCCACAAAAGGGGCTTCCATTTCAGAGCATCCAGCACCCTTTTCTAGCTTCTGTGAATACCAGTACATACCTTTTTATACACATAAATGCACATAAAATGTTATGCAAACAAAATAAGACATCAAAAAACTAATATGGAAGTGCAAAATAAAATAATTCAATTCCCTCTACCTCACAGCTGCATTGTGGTGCTTGGTAAGAATGCGTGCCTTAAAACAAGCAGAAAAATGCAAGAATACTCTGGCGTGCCAGAGTACCAATGGCACATACCCTGGCATGCTAGAGTACCAATGGCACATAGGTAGTTTCTTGTGCAAGAGAAGAAATATGTGCTCTAGCATGTCTGTAAGCAAATATAGAACTCAGTACAGAATCTTCTGGTAGAGAAGTGAGAAACAGTTTTGCTACTTCATGAAGTACTCAACAAGGACCAATGTGTCTCAGTAGTCAGTGATTGGATACTGTACAGTGTACTTGACATGTTCCACTAGGCTTTAGTTTACTGTAGTAGCTAGACTTTAGGGTGAGGGAATTTTGCTCTTTTGTTCTGGCCCTCCATGGAGAATGAGCAAGGCTTCTGAAGAAGGAACAAACTCATGAGGTAGCTACAAAAAGTCCAGCTGCACTGTTTGACTCCATGTTCTTCATCTATCCTAAAATATAACACACAATATATGCTGATTGTTTTGTTGATTAAATTTTTCATTTCCAATGACTAGAGTACACGTCTGTGTCTTTTGTTCTAGTAGAGTCTCCCTAGTCTGTTCATCTAGGTACTTTAACAGAGATCTAAAAAGACCTTAGATATGAAGGAAGAACTCTTCAGACCTCTTGCCTCTTCAAGTTTCTTCTATTCCCTTCTGAAGTTTTGTATTTTCTTCTATCAGGTGCTCACATTTTCTGGCTACTTTATATTTTCTTTGGCAGTGATACTTTCACTAGTGCTGCTTCATCATCAGGCTGCAGTGACAGGATGAGGTAAGCAATGAGTAGCAAGACTACTAGCAAGTTCCACTGCCCAAATATTAGAGAACTATTCAGATTATTGGTTACGACTTAAATCTATTGATCAGCAGGTAAATATTTATGATTTGTAGTTTACAAGTGAATCAAAGGGTAAGTAACCAAGTGTCCTACTGTGCCATTTTTCAATATGTGTTTAATATAGTGACAGTTACAATTTTGATTCCCATTGTTAAAAGATAGTAATGTTTTTATTTTCTCCTGGATATTATAGAATGGCTTTTAGAAAAGCTGGATCTTTCTGTGATCTTTCTTACTGTTTACTGATAATTCTTCTAAGCATAAATCATATTTGTCTAAAAGATACTTTTTCAGTAGTTACACAATATTTTTGCTCATGTTTCTGAATTTACCTTGAATTTAATTAGCACAGTTGGCTTCCTAAAATTGTTAAAAGACTGTTAACAACACTATATTACCTTTCAATTTAATTTGAATGTATTTTGTTATATCTTGGAGCTCACATTCTTAAAGATGGGTGGTCAATGTAATTGTCAGATATTTTTTCTATAAAGATATTTTTATATATGCATTATGTAACCCAAAGGGTGTTTTATTTCTTCAGGTATCCTAATATGCTTAAAGTTGTTAGCTATGTAAACATAAATAAAATATAAATAAATATTAATGTAATATAAATAAAAATGAAAAATAAAATTACTCAATAAGTTTTCAAATAATGAAGTCAAGAAATGAGAACCAAAATTAGGCAAGGTCATTCACCTGTTCTGTCACAGCTGATGCTCAGATTTACCATGGAACTGAAAACAGGCAGTGGTTTAATTCTACTTCTACTGCCCAGTCACTGGTTTTAGCCTTTCTTTTACAAATTAAGGTAGACAGAAGGTTCACAAGAATTCACCTGTGTACTGATTCACTCCTCCTCTGCAGCCCCTCCCAGGAAAGTGGAATTGGCATCAAAATACAAGGCCAGGGCTATCCACAACAGATCATAACTTAGGAAAGCAGTTCTGTTTCTATTGAATGCAGTTGCCTCTGTGTTTTTTCTCCTCTCCTACTTTTCTTCTTCTCTGTCTACCCTGTTGTCCTGTTGATTATCTCTGTTTTATTCTCTAAGACTTTCATGTCTATATGTCATAGAATTGGCAAGAGTGTAGATTTTCATCTTCTGATCATCTAGGGAAATTTTAAAATTTTATTTTTAAATGGAATGTTACCTCTGGGGCCTTCCTATATAAGCCCTAACATTTCTTTGTTGAAGTAAATCTCCAACCCAAGTAAATCCAGTCAAGGAAAACACAACTCAACACTTATGATTATAAACTGCACACCTAGACCAGGCAGATTTACCATTGTACTACTATATTTCCCAGCTATGAGATCCCTTATAATTTGCAGTTTTTCCAGGACACGTTTTTCTTCTCCATTGTCCTTCCACCTCCTCTGTTCCGCTGCCTCCCTCTCTCATCGACTTCCTCCCCTAAGTCTTTTGCTCCACCTCCCCCTCTACTGCCCAATCATTGGTTCCAGCCTTTATTCTACAAATTAAGGTGGACAGAAGGTTCATAAGAGTACTGATTTGCTCCTCCTCTGCAACCCCTCCCAGGAAAATGGAACTACCATCAAAACACGAGGCTGGGGCTATCCACAACACTTCTTCTATACTTAGTTTATGTAAACATTTCATAAAGTCATCTTCTCTTTGTATTTTGAGATGAATTATTTGCTACTTTTTTGTTATTGTGTTAAAACATCTCAAACAAGGCATCTTGTAGAAGGAAGGGTTTACAGTTCTAGGGATGCAAGAACCCCTCATCATTATGTGGCAAAGCATGGCAGCAAGTACCAGGCAAGAGCAGCTGAGAGCTCACATCTTGGACCAAAAATAGGAAGCAGAGAGTGAACCTGGAATGGTACAAGTCTTTGAAACATAAAGGCTTCCCTCAGTGTCATCGTTCTTCATGCAAGGCCTATTTATTGCTAAATTATAGGAATACTAAATGAGGACCAAGAATTATTCAAACTAATGAAATGACATTATTTTCAGCCTTCATTCTGTTTTTTTTTTTTTTTTTTTTTTTTTTTTTTTTTTTTTTTT
>JANHMN010000004.1:144453726-144491306 GCA_030674055.1 Rhabdomys pumilio | reverse complement strand
TTTTTTTTTTTTTTTTTTTTTTTTTTTTTTTTTTTTTTTTTTTTTTAGTGCATCATATTAATCACTTATTACATGTTAAAACATGTTTGAATACAAGGCATAAATTATACCTGTTTATTATCATTATTCATTTAATGTGTTGATGATCTCTTTTTGTAATTATGAATATTTATACACATTTCTTCATCAGAGATATTACTCTCAGATTTTATTTCTTGTTCTGAAATCTCTGTCTGATTTTGGTATTGGGCAATGTTGATATCAGAAGATGGGTTTGAAATCAATTCCTCTTTTAAGATATTAAAATTTTTATGCTAATTCTTTAAATGAGAATGATGAGAGGTCATCAGAACAATTATCTGATCCGCAGCCTTTCTTTGCTGAAGGTGTTTTGTTATCAGCTCAACCGTTTATTAAATAGTGGTTACTTAAATATTTTATTTCTTCTTAATTGAATCCTAGGGAGAAAGTATATGACTAATAATGTATTCATGTCTTTAGGACTATGGAAATTTTAGTGTATCATTGTCTCTTATGGTTCTTTGTATTTCTATTGTATCAGTTGCAGTATCATTTTTTTTCATTTAATTATGTCTTTTTTCATCTTAATTATTGCCTCTTAAGGCTTGTCCTTATTTTTTGAAACTCAACTCAGTTGAGATGCTCTTCTCTTGCTGTTTTCACTAGTCTGTTTACTTTTAATTTATTTTTTTTGTTTTCATTGGTTATTGATGACCCTAGGTTCTAGATTTTCTACATCATTGAACAATAATGTTTGGCAAACTTTTTTTTCTTTTTCCATTTTTTTTCTGAATTCTAATAGTTATGATGTGCTGTTTCATTTTCCTTTCACCTTGAGATATTTTAGTCCATATTCCTGCCTTTTTTGCTCTTTTGTCAAGGTACATTTAAAAATTGCTACACAATTTTGAATGTTCTAGTTTTATTTGCTTAGTAATGTGTAATTTTACTTCATGTTTACAACTTTCTCTGAGGTTTATTTGGAGTGGTTTGTGTCCCAGTATGATTTATACTGGTGAGTGTATCCTTGTACACTTGAGAAAGGCACACATTATATTGTTATGTAGGGTGTAGGTATATCTATTTTATCTGCACTTGGACAGTGGTGGTATCTATCAGCATATTGGTATGCTGTTTAAATGTCTCTTCATTATTTAATTTGAAATATTTAAATCTATTAATATTGTGATGCATTTATTCATAAATTTAGATACTACAATGTGCTACAAAATGATGTGCTTGGCTGGACATTTAGCAAATTTCTGCAATTTTCATTCACTTATTTTTAACCTACTTTTTTCTTAAAACTAATGTTAGCCCATTGTCAACAAAGGAGTGGTTTTTGTTTTCGTTTTGTAGTTGTTTGTTTTTGTATTAGTTACTCTATTAAAGAATATAATCCATTTAAATATTAAATAGTTGTGACTGGGTTAGGACTTATTTCAAATTTAAAGTTGTTTTCTGTCTGCTTTGTATCTTCTGTTCTCTTCTTATTATGATGATTTTGTGGTAGGTGTGTGTGTGTGTGTGTGTGTGTGTGTGTGTAATGTGTATTTTGTGTATATGTGTGATATGTAGGTCTCTCAGTGTATATATAGGAGTATGTGTTGATATGTGACTTATATGAATGTGTATGCATATATGTGCATGCATTTGTGTATTATTGTGTAGCAATTTCCTCAGGAAATAAAACAAACCAAAACTATCTTTATTGGGTTATAGCATGCATGGGAGTGGGTCCATTGGGTTGAATTTTGAGGCCTTTGTCTGCCACCCCAAGGGGCTGGGACCAAGGCTCAGAGAGGCAGAAGCATGGGGATTTGACTGAGTTCAATCCACACCTAGCCAAGCAGATGTTGGTCTGTGGAAAGCCCCCAGGCCCCGGTCCTGGTTGGAGAGAACACAGTCTCTCTTGCAGAGGCTGGAACTCTTGCATTGGGGATCCCTGTGCCAAGGGGCAGCCAGGAACTGACAAGTTTCAGCCCTTGGGCTCTCTGGCACTGCTGAGAGGCCACCAAAGGACCAAGACAGGGGCGTATGGGCTGAAGGGGAGAAGCTCCAGTGGAATGGGACTGTTGGTCATGACAACTCTCTTGGCTGGTTTTGGCTGAGTCTCCATAACTGCAATGTAGAGAGGTCAGGTTAGAAGGCAGCTGGGTAGTTAAAGACCTTCTCCACAGTTCTCCACATCAAGCCCCAAAGAGGAGAGGTAGTCCAGGTCTTAAGATATGGTGTTAAGATAGTTATTGTCATGGCAGAAATTGGATAAAGCTATACCCTGGTGTTCTCAAGGCAAGACTGAGGTTAAATACCTTTTGAGAGAAGGAGGGTCTGGGAAGGAATGCTTAATTGGCTACAGCCTCTGGCCTTTAGTTATCTCATGAATATGAAGATGTCTTAAGGCTCTGCAGCCTGTAGTCATGCCCTCTACCTGTGCTATGTGACAGAGGGGCTGTAGAGGGCAGTGGCTATGTGAAAGCAATGAGTGGTCCCAGGAGCAAGGCTAAGCTCCTACCATCCCTAAGAGTCTCCAAGGTTTAAAGCCAGCTTGACCAGGTATCCAGCTGCCTCTGACAGCCCAGCACCCCACATATCTTGGACAAACTCTGGTTAAAACATGATGTTCGAAAATGAAGTGAACAAACATTCCATCTTGTAAAGAAGCTTCTTATACTCAGGATTTAAACAACACAATAGTTTCTGAAACTGCATAGATTCCTCAGGCATCCTCTCTAAGCATGTACAGGCAGTTGGGATTGCTGAGTGACACCTCAGCAAGGCTGAACATCTTAGAAGAGGTTCAGACCAGTTGAACAGAGACACGCTGTGCTGTCCAGGAGAACCAGAAAACAGCTGAGTTACTTGGAAATGCTGCAGACCAACTTAGCCATCTGGAAAAAGCCCTCTTCTCCCTGTCGGCTGCCTTCAGGTCACTCAGAATGCTCCATGTTTCTAACCTTCATGAGCTGTCACTGATACTGGGTGAACTTTCAGTGATGTAACTTTCTTTGAGAATCATTTTTGCTTCTGTAAGAAACTCATTACTCATGTTCCTGTATGCAACCTTGATAAAACTCATGGCTTACTGTATTGGGCTTTAATAATGTTTGTACTTTGATGTGTCTTTAGTTCCCTATCTTGATGAATAGATTAGTTCACATTGTTCTCAGGAATAGTGTCATACAACTTAATAGGTGCATATATGAGTTTTTATGTGTGTACATGTATGTATGTATTGCATTGCATGTTTGTGTACCTATGTTATATGTATGTGTATATGTATGTATGCATATGTATATATGTCTATAGCTGATATATATATATATATATATATATATATATATATATATATGTGTGTGTGTGTGTGTGTGTGTGAATTATATTGAACAATTAGAGTAAAGATTATATTTTGAGTTGCTAACAACTTAACTTCCATTATGTAAAAAGCCATGCTTTATCATTTATTTAATTATATGATATTGGGATCATAATTTTCATCATTTTATGTTGTGTAGCCATTATATTCCTACAATACAGTTATTGTTAATATTATAGTTTTAGTTTTAATGCTGAAGTCAAAAATGCTTTGTGAATGTGTGCATATTTGAGACTTTTGCTTTTATGTAGTTCTGCATTGCAATTCCATTATTGTCATTCTTCACTCATGGCACCTCTTACGAAGCAGGGTGAGTAGTGGTGTGTCTCCCACAAACTTGTCTAAGTAAAAGGATAGTTCCTTTTTTTCATGAAAAATACTTAGGCTACACTAATTTTGGGAGTCTCATACAATATTTCTTATAGATAATCAATCAGAATTGTATCAAGGAGGTTTTTCTGGTTCTAAGAAAAGCTACAAAATATAGAGTTTCACTTTGCTATTCCCTGTTTCAAAAAGGAATTTATGTTTAAAGAGAAATGGAAAAAAATTATCTACCAAGTAAAAATTATATTTTTCTGCCTTATTTTCTAAGAATTGGTGATGGATACATAGTGAACAGAGTAACAGGGTTTCAGAAACAAATGTAGTTCAAGTAGGAGATACATATTTAAAAAAAAAATCATAGCATGCTTCTATTTCTTCAGCAGTGTTTTCATGGTAAGTAATGGAAATTAAAGAGTTGCAAAGTCCCATTTCAAGTGCAAAATTATACATTTCAGTCCCCTGATTATTAGAACCCTAGGTGTTTGAAACTGCTTTTAAAGAAAGATAGAGAGATAAGAGTATTTTGGTCTTTTAAAGAGTGAACAAATCCACATGAGCTATGATAGTGTTGTCAGGACATGAAATAACACATGGTTGTATCCTATGAATGATATAACAGATTTTGTGGTGATAAATTATATTTCCATGTGGCAGAAACAATAAAGATTTTCATAAGTCACCAATTATTCCAGCAAACACTATGCTAATGAATTATTTTCTAATTATTACTTTCATTAACTCTTTGTGGTAATGTTATAGCCTCATTCCCTAAGCTGAAAGTTGAAGCTTAGAGAGATTATTTAATTTTAGTGTCAAAACAGTTTTATTGTGGCAAATTTGGGATTCATAGCCACATCTGTCTGACATCAAAGCTATTATGAGAACAACTCTAATTATATGTGAAACTAAGCAATTAAGAGAGGTTTTTCTTAAAAATGAGACAATTGAAACTAAATCAGGTTTTCTGAGAGACACATGTCATGGTTTTCAGTCTGCTCATGACATATTTTTGAAAGGCAGTCAAGTAAAATGAGCATGTATATTATGGAGAAGATCATCTGGGAAAATAAACTGTCACTAATATTTAATAGTTAGCAGTATTGATAAGGAAATACCCCACAGTTTGTAGAGTTCAAGAAGAGAATCAAAAGAAAAACATACATGTGCTTAAGTTTTACACACAGTTATATGTACTTGTTTGATTTATTTTAAGACATCCCTTGATATGTGGGGTGCATGCTAATGAGTGAGCACTAACATCAACATAAGGACTTAAGCAGAGATAGTTGGAATGTCTCTCTGTTCTATTCATAATTGATTGGCCTATTGCATTTGAGTGATTCTACATTGGATTAAATACTATCACCTCACCTAAAAAGATATGCAGATATCTTACCATCTGCACTCTGTGACTGTGACCCAGGGGGAAGAATGACAACTAGAAGGTTTGTGGCTGCAAAATATGAAAACAAAGCCTGAATAAACAATCAAGTTAAGGTGAGAGCACACAGGGTCAGGATGAGCTGCAGATCCAGCAGCTGGCTTTCTAATTTAAAGGGAAATGGGAACTTGAGAGAGACAAATAGATACAGAGGGAAGATAGCCACAGAAGCAGAAGAAAATCTGAACTAATGTGGCAATAAGTGAAGAGATGATTAACACACTCAGAAAGTAGCAGAGCTTGGCAAGGGTTAGTAGGAAAAAGTTATTTAGGGCCATCAGAGGGAAGGGTTCCTGAATGACATTGATTTTGCTATCCTGACTTCCAGAAATGGGGAGGAATGTATCCTTTGTTACAATCACCTTGGATTACAGTTCATTGTTTTACTAACAGAAGGAAACTAACACAAATCCTTTCAAAGCTAAAAATAGAATCTACTTTAAGAGAATTTAGTCTTTAAATACAGAAAGCTAAAAGAAGACAGCAACAGCCTTAGTTTGGTTCATAAAGGATATACAGAGAAAGAGAGAGAGGGAGAGAGAGAGAGAGAGAGAGAGAGAGAGAGAGAGAGAGAGAGAGAACAGGGAAACAAAGAAAAAGAAATTGTGTAATCTAGTTCAGAATAAAATATGGTATGAGGGAAATTGGGAACCTATTTTAAACCTTAGGGAGACAGATAAAACAATTTACTAATGTTTTTCAAATAGTACTAATGGCAAAATAACCTTTCATTTTTTTTTACTGTATCGCTTCATCATTTATGCAACCGATAAAACAGTATTTCATGGAATACTCAGCCAGTTATATAGACAGTGGGAGAGTGTTTCCTTTTGTACTCAGCCTTGGATAATTAAGTGTGAAAAACTAAAAATAGAATTCAGTTCACAGAAAGAATGTAAACTCCAGGGAGTTGGAAGAGGACTAAAAATGAGGGCAGGGAGTTTGTAATTGGCATCTGGATTAGTTTAGAAAACTCATGTAAGAAACAATCATTTAGGTTATCTCTAAAACACTGAGGTTTTGGAAGTGGTATAGAAGGAGAGTCTAGAGAAATTGAAAAAGAGGGAGTTAAGTGCTCCTTGATAAGAAAATGAGAAGAGGGGAGAGAGAGAGAGAGAGGAGGAGGATCATTGTTTTGTGTTTGAATATCTAAGACATGGAAATATTGTCTTTATGAAAGGGTTGGCAGGACATAGAGTTTCTATCACAACCACTTAATTCTGCTTTTCTATACAACAGCAAGAAATTTGATATTTTTTGTTTTAATTTATTTTACAGGAGCCTCCTCATAATTTTCCACTTTTCCATACAAATAGATATTACATATTCTAGTTTATTACCTGAAAGCCTAGGTATGAATAGTGTTGGTTATTAGAAAGTGTAAAGGAAGCATTTTTAAATAATTACTTCATATACCATTAATGCTGATAGAAAATTTTATTAAAATTTACTGTGTTATAATATTATAAAAGCAAGTGATAAAAAAAGGCATAAGAGATACCACATCCTGTTTTGTTGTAGCTGGAGGAGTGGTATTTCAATCTTGAGCCCCCTTTGTAAAGGATATTTAACCGTTTCCATGGTGGAGGGCACTGAACTACATAAGTGAGAGAGAATTCATTGGCTTTTCCCACTCTGTAATAGGCTTGCATTCTTAACACCTCTTACATGATTCAGCATCATCTGATCTTAGATGATTACATGTGCACAAGCACTTGTGTTTTAATCTGGACTCTTTCTGAGGCAGGACACTGTGAATGACTTAACTAAGAAACATGATGTTCAGTTTTCAAATTTGCTGCCCAGAAGTTAAATCCAATTTAACATAACATAATTATCTGCCAGATCTGTCACACAAGGGCAGCATTTTCTCTGAAAACTTTTAACAAGAATATGTAGCATCTATCATTCCATCCTCTTATAATGGGGTTTTCAGAGTTCTTTCATTTATATAAGATCATTATAAAATGACTTCCCCAGACCTTTGGTAGTTGAATATAATGTAAACAAAATATTCACAGGCTAATATTTTTAAGATTCATTTGTATGTATTTCAAGTGTATCAGTGTTTGACTGCATGTACATATGTTTACATAAGTGTGCCTGGTATTTTCAGAGGTCAGAAGAGAGAACTGGATCCCTCAGTATTGAAGTGATAGATATCTACAATCCACCATGTAAGTACTGGGAACTGAACTTGAGTCCTCTGCATGATCAGCAAGTGCTCTTAAACCCCGAGCCAACCTGCCAGTTTCTTTACAAGTCTTGTTTAATTTGTAATTTTTTTATTACTGTCTTAAATAATTCAACCACACATTAAGTTACATGAAATATTAAGTTGTGTGGTAATTCAATATCAAGTGAATATAAATAAGTTAGCTAATAAAAAATATAAAATACAGGCTAGGCATGATTCACCATATGAATTATTATATTTATATTAAATTTCAAAATCTCCCACTGAGCTTGTAACAAGAAACTCATGATGTTGTGAAGAAAAAATGTGTCTAGATCTCTTGCATCATTATATGTATTTGACAAAACATTTGGAAACTTCATTAATTTATGTCAAATTTGTAGAGAGGTTTTAACTGGATTAGTGTACACTTCAACTTGAAGTTGAATTCAAGTATATTAAGTTGATTCTCTTGGCAAGAAATTACAATGCTAATGAAGCTGGGAAGAGAAGGATTCCACTTTATTCTCTTCTGTAAAATGTGAGAATTAAAAATGAGATAAAGGGTAGAATTTAACGATGATTATGAATCACTTGGAGTACTGTGGCATTGAGAATTAATTAGATTAAAATAATCATCATAGACTTAAATATTATCTTTTTAATCTTGCAAAATGATACATTTAAAATATTATTTTGTATTTTTTAACCTTGGCCTTATACTTAGTAGCTTAGGGGATTATACCCTACTGTTCATTGCATAAATCATCATGATTATAACTATATTTGTGCAAAGAATACTCTGCAGTATGTTATTTAGCTTTCTGTGACTATAAGAAGATGCCTGAAGCAGTTAGTTTAGAAAAATAGGTTTATTATGGTGTAGTGTTGTAGATCATGACTGTTTGGATTCATAAAATTTGATTTGAGCCAAAACAAAATATACTGGGCCAAGGTAGCAAAGCTGACCATATTGTGGTAGCAAAATTTATGTTGTGATATGTCCGTGAAACACAGAGAGGAAAGGATTCCTTATTTCTTTCAAATATAGGCTTCCTGAGCCTAAAAATATCTCCTAGTATGCTCTCCCTGGAACTATTTTGTGGACTGTGGAGGTTTGAACAAGAATTGTCCCCATAGGTTCACATATTTGAATGCTTGTTTATCCAAGAGTAGTATTATTTGAGAGGAATTAGAAGGAGTGGTATTGTTGGAGTTGATGCAGCCTTAATGAAGTCAGGATGTTACTGGGGTTTGAAGCTTTAGGTTTTTAAAACACCCAAGGCAGTTCCAGTGTCTTTTCTTTTTCTGATACTTGAGGACCCAGAATTAGAACTGTGAAGTTACTTCTCCAGCTCTGTGTCTGCCTCCATGCTGCCCATACTTCCTGCCAGGATGACAATGGACTAACCATCTGAAACTGAAAAAAAGTCCAATTAAATGTTTTCCTTTAGAAGAGCTGCTGTGGTCGTAGTGTCTCTTCTCAGAAATAGAACACTAAGACATAGACCAAGGTTCAATACAATACAATACAATACAATACAAACTACAGCCTGGTCACACACTTGCATTGCATAGTTAAACAATGATGGCATGAATTGCTATATAAAACAACAAAACCATGCAAACAATGAATGCATTCAGGTGTCATATCTCAGAGAACTTTAACATTTTTTTCCCATAAATTCTTACCTGTGACATACACTTGGGCCTAACATCATCTGATAGAACAAGAAGAGAATATGGGTTCACCTGGACAAGTTCTTCAAAGTGCAGTCTGAACTTTATATTTAAAAAACAAAAAACAAAATATGATTACTTAGAAAAAATAAGATGAAAGAGATTTAAGAAGCTGATTCTAGGCCTTTATTTTTCTTTAGTTCAATTAATCAGTAAGCATTAATTAATCAATCAAATATATTTGTAGGGTAAATTATTTGCTGCAAATTGGTGTGTGTGTGTGTGTGTGTGTGTGTGTGTGTGTGTTGATATAATATTATATGACTCAAAGAAAAAATCTGGATTTGAAGAAGTTCAAATTCAAGGTGCTAGTAGGTTGTGTATCTTGGGAGAACTCTTTTCCTGGTTGTGAAAATTTGTGCTTTTATATGTACTTCCTTTAGCATTTCCATGCTAAAGGAGAAGAAGAAAAATAATTCAATCTGTGTTGCAAAAAGAGAACTGCTTTCTGGTTAATGGTAGTTTAATGAATAGGGAGATATATTTGTACAGGACTCTTTCACTGCATTGTTCAAATGAGAAGAAAGATCTTCTAATCGCTAACATGGAAAATGGTTCGGGGTTTGAGTTTCCTCCATATTGTTACCTTTAAGGTGTATTTATGGTCAGAGACACCCCAGAATTAAGATAAAGGTTTTTTTTTTATTTGTATACTTCTTTATTTTGAGATAGAGTCTTTCTTTGCTTTTATTCTGGCCTGTGACTCACCATGTAGATCAGAGTGCCTTTGAACCTGAGTCTTAAGGCTCTATTTTCACAGTGCCAGGATTGTACGTATAGACCACTACAGCCTTAGAGGATGTATTTCTTATAGTCACTCTTGTTTCTCCTTCATCCACGGCCATGAAAAGTCCCATTAAGTCCTTCATCAAAACACCACTAATTAGAGAAATAAGCAAGACACAATAAAAACATGCATATTATTTTAAGATTATTGGAAAGCAACCCACAATCAATTATTTTGTAGTAGAACAAGAATGAGCAATCACTTGTACATAATGTGGCTACATTAAATTCATATAACAGTAGCACTCTACCTTAATCAATCCTAAATTAGATCATTAGTTAATTAAAATAGGCACTAATTAAATACTCCTGGTTTTTATTTGTATCGTGAGATCAAATTTCCTGATTAAAATTAGAGTGAAGATTGGGCATATTTAAAGATTTATGCTTTCTAAACTCACGTTGGTAAAGAGCACAACTGTAAGTAAGAACCAGAGCTAAATCCCATAGTTTTAACAGTGTGCCAATCAAACACCTTACACCAAAACATCATATGTCACAGAGACCAATCCACCCCATTCTTCAACACAGCTAAGTCACACGTGTGGTTAACATTCTGATGTTGATACACAGCTCTCTTACTATCTACAGAGCACCAGCCATGACAGACATGTCCATAAAATGTAGGCAAAGTTGGGACAGACTGGAGTAACTGATCATAGCTGTTTTTCCTACTCAGATGCAAGTAAGCTTGTTATGCTCCTAAATTGCCCAGCTCCTATAACTGTCTTTGTAAATCATTAGGAGACAGCTATTCCAGTTTTCATCTCTAGAATTTGGGAGAGTGAAAGCAATTCATTTGGGAAGAGGAAAAATTCCAGAAAAGGAAAAGTTGTGATAGTGTTCACATGAGAAATAAGAAATTCACTTCTTATTGAAGGTATCTTGGGAGATTATAGGCTTCATGATTTTTAAAGATCATTATAATTGCATTTAAGTATCACCTACTCACATATGTGTTCATTGAGACAGTTTTACAAATTCTTTACAGCTTTTCTGTACAAGAGATACAGGACCTAAATGAGATAGGAAGTATGGCTAATTATCATTCTAAACATTGCAAAATATATGCAGCTTAGACAGATGTAATTAATTTCAACCAATGCTATGAGAAAAAAAATCTGTGAGGGACAATTTTCTGACAAAGAATGAAAGGGTTAAATGCTCTTTTATATCTTGCATTTGGCAAAACTCCCAAGGGTTTTCTTAAGAGACTGTTTATGTTTTCTGCCAGGTGGATGCAAATTCAGTCCACAAGAAGGAATTAATTTACCGAGGTATCATGCCTCTTTTCTCTTTTCTATTCTGGTAATTGAATATTCATCACATAACAAGTGCTGCTAATTAGCCGATTATTCCATTTACTGGCAAATAATGAACTTGCTATTCCTATTGAATAAAGAAAGAATTTTTAAAAATCTAATTTTATTTAGTTAGTGCCACTCAGATAATTTATATTCTTTAAATCACACAGTACATCTCCTTATAATAAATCTTTATTTAGTAACTATGAAATATAATCTTTGATCTCTTTAGGAGTGAGAGTTTTAGGTTAATAATTCATCAGTGTGACTCATCTCTGATTTAAGTAAGCCAGTATGTTTGCCTAAATTTAATAGTTTGGTAAATTTCACATTAAGGATGTGCATTTCCTCAATTTTAAAATTTATATTAGTTGGACATTACATTTTGGGAATTATTATTGTTTGTTTAGAAATTATAATTATTTATGGTTACATTTACCAATTCCTTCTAAAAGTTTCATGAGACAATGAGTTACATATTAAGAATATCTCTTATTTGTGGAAAAGCTGCATGACATAATTATATTTATATTCAATTTTAAATATCATTTCTGTCAACATAGAGTCCTTTCCTGGCCATCCTGTCTATACACTCTCATTCTCAAATACAGTATATTAACATCAATGTGGGTTATGTCACCTTCCTGAGTACAGATAAGTTAAGTAAATATTTGAATGCTAAAGCATGTGAATATTGGGGTCTTTACTTCCTCAACTCAGTTCAGACACATGAAGAATTTCATTGGCTTAAGAGAAAAGACAAGAGTTTTCTCATTTCACAATCTGTGTATAAAATTCTCCACTCCAGTATATAAATCTTTTGGGGTCTACTATATGTTAATATAAACAGGAGCCATACTACCTTTCAATCACACATTTAGGAGAAGGTTACTCAATGGGGGGCACAATGTAAAATAAAATATAAAGTTCTAACAAACAGCAAATAAGAAATAATACAGAAATGATACTAAACTGGAGATGAACTGGATGGTATAGAGATGATGACAAGTTTGACGTGTTTGGGGTGGGGGTTGGAAGGCTTTGAGAAAAAAAATAAAGACTGAGAAAATTAAGTTTGTTTTTTCCTCTTAAATGGATATAAATGGCTGATGTCTAAATTTTAAATCAGAAAAAAAAATTCTCCATGAATAATAGTGTGAATAACAGGAATGAAAATAAGTATTTAAGTGAAAATAATTGGAAGTATTTGCTTCATATGGACCAGGCATGAGCTAAATTATTTACGATTTGGTTGATTTCTGTAGAAAATTATATTGTAAAATGCTAATTTAATTGTTTATAAAGTCTTTAAATTAAAATCCTAAAATGTTCAGTCAAGGGTCTCATATGAGTTTTCATTGTTCTGGATAGATCCTGAAGGTTTAAAGGTTTAAAGGTTGGAATTCCATCTGGATGCAGTGAAGACACAGTGTCAGAAGCTTATCAATTTACTCTTCCCCCAACCCCTCTTCTAATATCTCAATGCTGGTAATCAGCTTGAAGAAGTTAATGAAGAGTCAGCACCCCTATTCCCTGGGCTTGGGGACTAAGGTGGTTAATATTGGGCTGTCTTTCTGGGGAAAATTAGTGGTTTTGTTGGAACAGGGAGGATTAGCTAGGATTTATGGCATAGCCATAACCTATTGGTAGAAATCTGTATAATTATGATCAAGATGAAGTTATAATTTCTTAAATGGTACAAAATTTACTTTGATTTCAAATTTAAGGTTATCATTGGTACGAGCTTCTTACTGATATAAAAGTGAGATGAATATTGATACTCTCATAGGCATTGTGCCTGTATACACATTTAGGAATACAAGGCTTAGACCCAGTTCTTCTTTAACTTTTTTAACTGATTTGAGATGGTTAGCCTGTGAATTAAGGGCCTATAGCAAATTCGTGGCTTTGAGATTATTGTTAGGGTGTTTTGTATATTTTATTTAGAAATAGCTGAGAGGAGTTAACAGACAACAGTCCAGGTTACCTTACATGGATAGTTGGTTTTCAAAGTCCACAGAATTGACGTTACAAACATTTCTGTATTAATGTTCATTTTGATTAGAGACCCGTCTGCTCCTGACAGCTTCCTGTCTTGAGTTCTAAGAAGAAATTGAGCATCTTTGGAGTTACTCCAGTTGTGGTGAGACAGCCACTAGGCAAGAATTGCCTCTTTCCATCTACAGACAAATTACTGTCCAGAAAAGGACACATTTGCAGAATAGTTGACTGATTAAATCTGCCTAGACAGAGTAATCAGCCCTTAATAATTCTGCATCACTAGGTCTGTCAGATGATCCTGAGCCAGAAGGTTGAAGATCAGATGCTCCAACGTTTTGTAGTATAGAGACTGTCCAGGTGTTCAGCGGTATCTATAAAATTGGCTAAGTTTTAGAAGCTATGCTTTGTGCTTCCCATAATTTCAGTTAACTCAGTCATTCTGGATTTCTGATGGCGTTGAAGACCTATAGACTCATAGCCAATCCTGGCTATTTACTTTGAGAGAAAAAATTTGAGTGGATGGTTTTCAGCTGACATTCATTCTAAAGCCAAGAAAAAGCCAGGTTCAGAACTAAGTGGTTTATTTAGGAGAGATGACAGAGGTCCTGGTTAGTCAACCAAATGATGAACTGGGTATAAGGACTATCTTGTACTTCACTGGTACAAATTGGTATAATTATGCTCTAATTGTATTTTGAGAGAAAAGTTTTATTTTAACAGAAAGCGTGATATGTAGGAGGAGCTAATGTGGGAGAAGTACTGAGAGGAAGAGAAGGAGTAAAGAGAGGAGGAGAAGGAGAGGAGAAGCTAGTTGATGAGAGAGAGAGAAAGAGAGAGAAAGAGAGAGGGGGACATGGAGGCAGATGTTCATGTGTCTCCATCAGTCAAAGATAGTTGATATATCTAGGTTGGGTATTGGGTTACACTTCTGATTGAGCATTACCAAACTTGTAAAGCCTTTGATTAATATTAAAAAAAAATTGTATAAAAGCAAAAAGGAAAAGGGGGCATGGGATAGGGGTTTTCTAGGGAGGGGAAATGGGGAAAGGCAATGGCATCTGAAATGTAAATAAAATATCCAATTAAAAAATGTATTCAGGAAATAAAGTGTGATGGGAAATTATAAAATGCCTTTCTTTTCTGAAGACAGGAGATTGTGAGAAATCTTCATACTCACCTTGTTAAGTATCTTAATGGTCTACTGAATATTCCAGATAGTAAATGTCTGTCCATCTATCTGTCTGACTATGAATGGTATGTATGTATATATGTATGTATGTATATATGTATATATCTGTCTGTCTATTCATTGTGCATATGCATGTGACTATTTTTAATACATTTTCTCTTTTTTGTGACATTATTTGCAAGGCCTTTTAGCATCTATGTAAGTGGCATTATTGCAAGTACCTTATAGCATCTATGACAAATCATCAAGAATAAAAGAAAGATGAATTCTGAGAAGAGGGAAAATCCTAGAACATATCTAAACAGACTTCAGTGGGTGATTCTAGTGGAAAGTCCAGGATGATGCTAACAGGATGGGATGTGAAGACTGGTTCTAAGGGGCAGGCCTTTACATGAATCATTTTATGCCCTGATTATGGACTAGTGGTTTGCTCCCTGGTTCTTGTGAGAAGTTCCCTTAGCATGCATCCTGCCTCTGGAAATGCTATTATGTATTGTACGCCTTGATATACTGAAAATTTCTAGAAACTAACATAATTCTTTAATCACAATTGATTTTCAGTTTATAATTATTGTTTCTGGTGGTTTTGGTCACTGAATGTTCTTGCTGTAGTAGGTAGGAAGGCTGAAAGGAGGTGAACATTGATGTTTCTAGTGTGGCAGGCTTCTGATAGGCCCTGAACTGTAAAGTTGCAAACCTACAGTTCTGTATGGTTCAGAAGCTTCAGGTCTGATGAAGGTTGTTGGAGTCCTGGCGGGCTCAGAAAGCAGGGAAGATGGGTGAGGGAAGGGAAGCTTCCCTGTATGGTTCAGGAGCCTGAAGGAAGTGGAGGAGATCTGGCAGAAGTGTGGAGGTAACACACTGGGATAGCAGGCTTCTCAGCATTTGATCCAGAGGGCTCAGAAAGCAAGGAAAATAGGTCTTAATTTGTCTTTTCAATGAGCAGATTTTTAAAAATTTTAATATTGTATTATTTTATTACAAATCTTAAAATTTCAATAATGTGTTT
This sequence comes from Rhabdomys pumilio, assembly GCA_030674055.1. Lineage (NCBI taxonomy): Eukaryota > Metazoa > Chordata > Mammalia > Rodentia > Muridae > Rhabdomys > Rhabdomys pumilio. The sequence goes on along the minus strand of JANHMN010000004.1, from coordinate 144,475,936 downwards.
CTTACTTAGACATGCCTATTTGTGGTTCTACGTTTCTTTATTTGGATGCCCATACATTTCAAAGCTTTTATGAATTTTTTCTGGTATAGTATCATTAAACCAATTATCAATAGGCTAGTATTTTATGTACACTGAAATTGGGGTCAGTTTAAAGGTAAGTTATCCTGTACTTGTTACATTTAAACTAGAAGCCTTTGACGTTCTGTATGTACTATTAGCTACACCAGGTTTTAAAGTCTATGAGATAGGCATGTTTACATCCTTGTCACTCAAGGAAGTTAATATCAAAGGTGTTGGGGTGCCCCATTTGTGTCTTAGAGCAAGCAAAGCAGACAGAACACAGATATAAATACTGAAGGGAATAACACCTGGCATCCAGTATTCTACCTGTAAAGATCTGATGTTTTCACATCTTGTCTAGCAGCAAAGCACTTCATGAAATGCAGAAGCTTGCTAGAAGCAAGTGCTGGCTCTGATATGGACTCAGGTATTGGTTCAACAGACTGTAAGCCTTACAGGCCATGGGATGCTGAGAAAACTGTTAGAAATACGTTCGTGGATTTCATATGCTGCAATTAGTAGTTTGTAAGTGACTGGGCTGGCAGAAAAACCAAGGAGAGCAAGCATGGCTATTTATGACCATATCCTTCACAGCCTCAGATTTGTCTTTTTGAGTTTTTCAGCATGCATACTATCTGATCCTCTACGACCTGGGACTATCTCTTAGTCATACACTGTAGCAGTCTGTTCTCAGTCTCTTTGAACTGCAATTGTTCCATTTTCAGATTTCTTAGAGCAGCTCAGTTCCATACAACACACCCTTTCTATCTATGCTACTCTAATTTGTAGAGTACAAAACAAAATTTCTGCTCTAATGCTAGTTTTCCACCCAGGAGGAGTCATTTTCCACATAAGTTCTACCACGGAATTCCAAGCTTTGTTAGAAGAGCAGGCCAGTCTTTTACTACTGCCTAAATTCTCTGACTTCCTTGGAGAAGCACTTTCTGATGGTAATACATCCTAACTCATGGCTAGATATTCTGCCTTTTCCTAGGTACACTTTTAAATGCTCCATAATTTTAAGCTCTTCTATCAACTCTATTGAGATTTTCAAGTCTCTTTCCCATCTTTGGGAATTCTGTCTTTTGTTTCTGTGACTCTTGTGACCCATATAATGATATAGAAACAACTTTTAAACCATTTCCCTCTCTCCCTCCCAGTCTACCTCTAGCTGTATGTATGGGTCTTTTGTAATATAATGATGCCTTTCTTGTAATTTCAAACCTATTTTAATTAAGATAGGCATTAAATTTCTATCCAAAATTGCCTTTTCTGTAATTTCAAACCTCTTTTAATTAAGATAGGTATTAAATTTCTATCCAGAATTGAGATAAAAAGGCAAGAATATATAGTCCAAGTAACATGAAAAGCAAGATTTTTTCCTTAATTATTCTAATTGGGAAGCAGAACACCATGATGTCTAAGAGAAGAGTCACTAAGACAGCTAGGGATTTCTGCAACTTTCTGCTGGTAGGAGAGTTCTGAACATTAGGTATTTGAAGATGGGAAACAACAGAGTTTTGGTAAATGCGAAATGAAGTTTAGAGTTTGAAGGATTTGGGACAGCACATTTATAGGGAATTAGTTTACATTATTATGGTAGAGAGAAAATTATGCAGAAAATCCAGAAACATGTCCTTGATCCTTCAAACTGGAATGCATTAAATTTGTAGCACAGTTATCCAAATCATTAGCAATAACTTCCTGAGTAATTAAATCATCAACTGTTTTTTAGAGCTCACCATTAAAGGGATATTTGTGTTCCAATAAGGTACAGCACACATCTCTGTCTATATGTAATGGGAGAACTGAAGGAAGCCATACTTTAGCAAGAGAGATTAAGTGTATCTTGAGTAGAAACTCTACAGGCCTCCCTGAAATTACTACAAAACAGACCTGTAAAGAAGCAATCTCATGTTCCAAACATTGCCTGTCAAAGCTATCCTGAACAATCACTATTGAGAACCATTTTTAAAAAAAGACAATCAACAATACAATTTTCAAAAAATTTAGCTCCCAACCAAAGCTGTTAAGCATAAAATAAATAAGAAATTCTGACACAAAATCATTTATATTTTTTAAGTCAATAGAAACTGACCACAAATGTGAAAGATGTTGATGGAACTAGTGAATAGAATTTTAACAGGTGTAATACTTTTGTTAAGGTATTTAAATAAAGGATTGAAAATAGAAGAGAGAAAAGTAGAATTTAGAAATAAAAAGAACTATTCTGTTCTTCAGTTCCCATGAAAAAGGCCAACACACTTTCATTCTTTTTATTTGGATTTGATATTGAACTAAATGTTCTAGCTATTAAAATAGAAATCTGGGTATAGAGATGGAACAGAAGCAAAAATACTGCTTTCATTTTCAAAATACATAATTGCATTTGTAGATATTCTAAAGAATCTAATATACAGTAGTAAATTGAAGACTTACTTGAGAAAAAAACAGAGAATGTAGAAGGCAAAGAAAAGAGGAAGGACAAATAACACATCCATAAAACATACATAGAAGTAATAACTAAATGTCTTCATTAAAGACTAAATAAAGCATTTTATTAGAAAAATTATTTTATTATATTTTGAATAGTATTTTTATTTTTAAGTTGAAATAGAAGAATATGCCTTATTTTTTTTTAATATTGGGTTGTCATCCTGAGTGTCTCTTAAATACACTTACTAGGTATGTGTCCTGTGTTTGTTTGTGTGTGTGTGTGTGTTTCTAAATCTGTCTTAAGAACACTTACAAGGTTTATGTACTATATGTATGTGTGTACATATGCAAGTGTGTTTGTGTGTATTTGTGCCTCTGTGTGTATATGTGTGTGTGTTAGAGAGAGAGTGTGTGTGTGTGTGTGTGTGTGAGAGAGAGAGAGAGAGAGAGAGAGAGAGAGAGAGAGAGAAAGAGAGAGAGAGAGAGAGGATGGAGGAAAGAGAGAGAGAGAGAGAGAGAGAGAGAGAGAGAGAGAGAGAGAGAGGGTAAACCTCACTTATTAGGTGTAGGTACTCTGTGTCTGTATGCTTGGATGTATATGAGTGTATGTGCATGTGTGGCTATGTGCACGTGTATGAGTATGTTCTTGTCCTATGTGTGTATGTGCGCATGCGTATTAATTTGTACACATGTGTATTGAAGCCACTAGTTTAACTCAGTGTCTTTTACTATTCCACATTTTATTTATTTTTTATGAGAAAGTTCTTTCCTTTTAACTAAACCTTGAGATCACTCAATGTCTAGACTGACTTGTTAACAAGCCCTGTGAAATTTGGATCTACCTTCTAAATGATGGAGTTATATTTATGTGCCAACATGATCAGATTTTAATGATGGAGTTATATTTATGTGCCAACATGATCAGATTTTTAGATAGGTACTAGGGCTATAAACTCATTTATTCTCTCACGGAAGTTTTACACACTGAGCTATATCTAGTTCTAAGAACTTTTCAAATAGATTCTTAGTGATGTTCTTTCTACTTAGAAAATGATGGTAGTCAAAGACATTTTATTGCTTCTGTTTCAACCTAAACGCATTTCATTTCTTTTTTTCCCCTTAATTTCTCTAAGATCTCCAGTATAATATTGAATAGAGCATCTGATGATGCACTATTTTGAGGATCCATGAGAAAGCTTCTCTCTTTGTTCATATTAAGTTTAAATCATTTTCCACACTATTTATGACCATGCTGTTATGATGCTAGTTGTTTTGCTAACAGCTGCCTCATTTAAGCTAAAGAAATTCCTTATTTTCCCAAGCTTATGAGAATATGTTTAAATTGAGAATACTGGTTTTGGGGGTATCTTGAGATAGTCATGGTACTTTTGCAAAATTATGTAAACTTTTTTTCTCGTGTGGTTTATTGCTAATGATGAATAGCATTGATTTTTCAACTGGTGACCTGACCTTGTGATCATGTGTTTCTAAATCCACCTCATATGGGCATAATTCATTATAATAATACTTTTATTTATTGATGGATTAATCCGGTTTTCTTAGGCATTCTTTTATCATCATAAAGTACATGTAGACCATTAATTTTTAATTTAAAGGATATTATGTAAAACAGTGTGCCCAAACACATATGTTATATGAACAGTCCTTAAGAATGAAGATGTCCAACCTTCTGGGGTGGGCTATTAGTAGCTCAGCTATGATTAGCCAGATTGTTTCCATGAATACCCTTAGAAAACCATATCTTCATTTCCTTTACTGATATGCTGTAGTTTGGTTTAGGTCTGGTTGTCAAAGATGGTGTTCTCAACTGTTGACAACCGCACTGCCTCACGCTTTGGTGCCGCTTTGTTGAGGCTTGTCCTGCCCCTCGCCTGGGGCCACTAGGTTAATAACGGCACACTGCCCCATGCTTTGGGGCTAAGTGCTCTGGTCAAGAGAGAGATTGGGAATGGAGGGGCAAGAGACTCAAAGAATGGAGACAAGATAGAGTATGTAGTCAAGTCTGGTTTACTGTCTCCCTCTTGCAAGGAAATCCTGGGTACTTATAAGCACAAGCAGGGGAACACAGCTGAAGACTCTTTACCACGTGCACCATGCAGCTGGGGTCACTAAACAGCAAAGCAAGATATGTGGGATAAACAAGATGTTTATCAGAGTGTGCTCAGCTCTTGTAGGCTGTTGAAAAACAGGTCTCTATCAGGGTATATGGCTCAAGATGGCTGCAAAATTGATAGCTGCTTTCTACTAAAAGTTGGCTCCCAAAACTCAACATATAATTTCTATCTAAGCCCAGGTCTTTCTTTTTCCTAATGACAAACATTTTGCACTCAATGCTAATTAACTAGATGATATCAGCTCTTATATTATGATTAGGCCTGAGCCTTAACCTTTGTATATCTGAATTTTAGAACACAAACCTGTCTCTTTTCAGGCTGTTATAATAGGGATATTGGAAATTCCTGTGGATCCCTTAGGTAGATGAGCTTTATAATTTCTACTTTAAACATAAATTGGTCTCTACCTATGACTTAATGAGATTAGTTAGATAAATGGTACACTTATCTATCTTGGCATATATATGTATGTGCACATATGCACTTACAGAGACACAAACCTGCATATTAAACACTCTTCCTCTTGCAGATGAAGAGATGTAATCTATTTAGGAAACAAGTGAGACAGATGTATAATCAATCTTGGTGTTGATTACCTTTCGCTCCTACAAATAACAACACTAAATATTTTTAAAGATTCTTCATTATAAAGTGGTAGCACATGCTAATAATCTCTATACATGAGAGGTGGAGGGAGGGGAATCAGGAATTCAAGGTCATTTTTAGCTACATAATGAGACTGACATTGTCCTGAACTACAGGAACTCTTGTAACATTTCTATCTTGCCATAATGAATACCCTTCTTCACAATTCCTTCGGGTATTTGTCCTGAATAATGAGTACAAGGATTAACAAAGAGTGCAGACCTCTCCTCATTTATTGTTTCTAGACAATTTATACATGATTTTTTTTTTTTACAAATGCTAACAAATCATCTATATCTTCATAGGGGCTTATATAAAGTAAATTGATACCTGCATGCTTGAAGTAAATTAAGACCTCTTCCTGAGTGCAAATGAATCTTTCTTTAGATTTATGATCAATGCTTGACCGGAGACCTCAATTCTCTGGTGGCTTTGTAAGATAATTCATTCTCAATTTACTTTCTTACTGTAAGAATGTGCTAATAAGCCACACTCTTTACATTTCTTATCTTCGTTGTGATTTTGTTTTGGATCTATTCATAAATAGCATGTTAAAATAAAACAATACAGGTAACTTGATGTATTTATTTCTCTATTATTACTTATAGAACAAAATAAATATATTTAAAAATGTGAAAAAGGAAGAGGAATTTGTGCATTTTATCAAGCTTGAGAAGAGAAATAACGTTTAAATAAAATTAAATATTTATAATATTTTGAATAAAAAGAATCTCAGCAAGTGTAGAAAAATGCTCTGTTTCTTTTCTTGTTACCTTGAATTATAATAATTGTTTGCACTATGACTATTTATTAATGATAGCCTTTCATGGTTAGTAGAGTTTAAGTTATGTTTGTTCCCTTTGAAGTTGAGAAAGGATCTGACTGAGTCATGAATAGGAGATAAATCCCTCTCCTACATGGCTCACTTAGCAGCATTCTTACCCTAGAGCATCCTGTATTTAGAAATAGAGACCCTGGTCACCTTGAAAGAAAATGTTGAATGCTTTTATTACTGTCCTAAGGCAGTATCTATTTTTATAGTTTTACCCAACATCCATCTGACTTTAAACTAGGACACTGGCCCTCTGATTATCTTGCTCAGCATCCAAATTTCCCTTTTCTAAGTACCAGAGGACAATTGCAAATTTAACTGTCTCTTGCCTACATAGGAGCACTCCACAAAATACTAAAACACACAATCCTCATTTTTATAACTATTGTCCAATTTACCTTCTAATAATATGAAATTACCAGCCAATCAGCATACATAAGTTTTGCTTATGTAATTTCTTGTGCATGATTTACTTTTAAACTTCGGACTAGTTGACTATATAATACAGCATTTGGTGCATTCCAGGGAAGTTTTTGGATGTCAATTCATATTTCAATTTTTTTCTTAATTTTGGCTCTGTCTGGATATTATATTCTTAGGGTCATTTAAAACACATTTTTATATTCAGGATCATCCTGAATTCACATCTTGAATTCTGGGATTAGAGGGCTATGCTACCATGACTGACTTCTGGTAAAATCATAACAAATAAATTCCATATGGTGAAAGTTATCACTGTATTATACCTCATATACTATAGTTTCTTTTAGGATAAATGTATTTAAGAGAATTTTGAATACATGGATATTTGTTAAAGATTTACCTAAGATGTCTTCTCCCATTTTATGTGTCCTGAAACCCAGTTTTGCACAAAGTAAACTGGAAATCAAATGCAGATGCATAGTAAGAGAATATAAGTCAAATCCTCCAAATATGTTACTGAGTATTTTTTTTTTTGTTTATACTGATTTCTAAAATGCTTCTTCAATTATGATAGCAGTAATCTGCTTCTGCTGCAGGTTTACATCAGAATCTTTCTGTTTTGGAGTTAGAGTTTCATGTGTATTAGAAAAATGGTCTGAAAAGGATGGTTAGCCCTTTTTGTGCTTCAACATTTCATTTGTAGTTATCTTAAAATTAAACTACCATTTTTTAATCCAAGCATTCTATATTGAAGAGTTTCTTATAGTTTTCAGATATATCACATTATATTCTTATCTCTTCTGAAACAGTGATTATTGATTATTGGATGAAACCAAGCTAATTAATGCCTCAGATTTTATAGATACAGAAAAAATTATGTGTAAGACAATTTTACTTATCAAAGAATTTACATCATATATAATTTGTTACTAATAATTGTTACTAAATCTAATCATATATTTTAATCTGTTAAAACGCTAATTAATTTCATGTAGAAGTAAGTTTTATAACACAAATGATAAGACAAATTATGCAAGCCGTAATATCAGAAGCTTTGGGTTTAAATATCAGCTTTCACTGTTTATATGTGAATTTGGTAATCATACTTTTCAATATATTTATTTTTTCTCCTGTAAAATCATTAGTAAACTAATTTATTTATTCTTTTTTTTCCCATTTTGTAATTTTTTATTGGATATTTTATTTACATTTCAGATGCCAATTTCTTTCCCCATTTCACCTCCCTAGAAAACCCCTATTCCGTGCCCCCCCCCCCCTTTTCCATTTGGCTTTTATAAAATTTTTTTAAATGTTAATCAAGGGCTTTATAAGTATGGTAATGCTCAATCAGAAGTGTAATCTAATACCCAACCTAGCTATGTAAACTATCTTTGATTGGTGGAGACACGTGAACTTCTGTCTTCATGCCCCCTCTCTCTTTCTCTCTCTTTTTCTCTCTCATTACCTAGCTTCTCATCTACTTCATCTTCTCCTCTCCTTACTCCATCTTTTCCTCTTGGTGCTCCTTCCCCCTTAGCTCCTCCTACATATTAACCTTACTGTTAAAATAAAGCTTTTCTCTCAGAATACAATTATAGCATAATTATTCCTATATGTACCAGTGAGGTACAAGATAGTCTTAATACCCAGTCCATCCTTTTGTTGACTAGCCAGAACCTCTGTAGTTTCTCTTGACTAGAACACTTAATTTTGAACCTGGCTTTTTCTTGGCTTTAGAATGAATGTCAGCTGAAAACCCTCCACTCAGATCTTTTGTCTCCAGGTAAATAGCCAGGAATGGCTATGAGTCTATAGGTCTTCAACGCCATCAGAAATCAAGAATGACTAAATTAACTGAAGTTATGGGAAGCAAGAAGCATAGCTTCTAAAACTTAGCCAATTTATAGAGACCGCTGAACAACTTGACAACCCATATACTACCGAACATTGGAGCATCAAATCTTCAGCCTTCTGGCCCAGAATCATCTGGCAGATTTTAGTGCTGCAGAATTATTAAGGGCTGGTTACTCTGTCTAGGCAGATATAATCAGTCGACTATTCTGCAAGTGTGTCCTTTTCTGGACAGTAATTTGTCTGTAGATGGAGAGAGGCAATTCTTGCCTGGTGGCTGTCTCATCACAACTGGAGTAATACCATGGATGCTCAATTTCTTCTTAGAATCCAAGACAGGAAGCTGTCAGAAGACAGGTATCTTATCAAAATGAACATTAATATAGAAATATTTGTGACTTCAATTCTATAGATTTCTGACGTTTTGAAATCCAACTAACCATGTAAGGTAACCTGGACAGTTGTCTGTAAACTCCTCTCAGCTATTTCTAAATAAAATATAGAAAAAACCTTAACAATAAACTCAAAGTCATGAATTTGCTATAGTCCCTTAACTCACAGGCTAATCATCCCAAGTCAGTCAAAAAAGTTAAAGAAGGACTGGGTCTATGCCTTGTATTTCTAAATGTGTTATACAGGCACAATGCCCGTGAGAGTATTAATATTCATATCACTTTCATATCAATAAGAAGCTTATATCAATGAAAACCTTAAATTTGAAATCCAAGTGAATTTTGTACCATTTAAGAAATTATAACTTCATCTTGATACTAAATTATACAGATTTCTACCAATAGGTTATGGCTGTGCCATAAATTCTAGCTAATCCTCCCTGTTCCAACAAAATCACTACTTTTCCCCAGAGAGACAGCCCCATATTAACAACCTTAGTACCCAAGTATAGGGAATAGGGGCTCTGACTCTTCTTAAACTTCTTCAAGCTGATTATGGGTGTTGAGATATTAGAAGAGGGGTGGGGGGAAGAGTAAATTGATAAGCTTCTGACACTTATCAGTGTCTTCACTGCATCCGGATGGAATTCCCACACACAGGAGGTTTGAATAGGTCTGCTCGTTTTGCTTGATGAGTAGATACACCAAGGCCGAGTATTCTGCAATATACAATTCTCTGGATAAGTTTTAGTATCAAGAAAAAAATTTTTTTTCCCTAGAGGTCTGATTTTTTTTTAAAAAGATGTTGGTTCTAACAACTTTTTTTCCCCTTTTATATAGTTGGTTATAATATTTACATTTCAAGTTTTATCCCCATATCCCATTTCCCCCACCACCCAGGAACTCCTTATCCCATCACCCTTCCTCATATCCCTTCTATGAGGCTGTGCCCACACCTACCCCCACCCCCACGATCCCCTTCTCACCCTCAGATCCCCCCCCCCACCTTCTGTGTTTGTTTTTCATGGGACCAAGAATCTCCTCTCCCACCTATGCCCAACAAGGCCTTCCTCCCCTATGTATACCGCTAGAGTCGTAGGTACCTCCCTATGTGCTCCCAGGCTGGTTGTTTAGACCCTGGGGGGCTCTGGTTGTTTGGTATTGTTGCTTTCCTCTTGGGGTCACAAAACCTTTCTGCTCTTTCGGTCTTCTAAGTTCTCCATTGGGAAACACTTGATCATATCAGTGGTTAGCTGTGAGCATTGTCCTCTCAATGTGTCAGTCTCTGACAGATCTCTAAGGAGACAGCTATATGTTCTTGACAGCATGCATTTCCAGTCATCCACATTAACGTCTAGATTAGGTGACAGTACATTGGATGGATGCCCAGGTGGAATGGTCTCCTGATGGCTCCTCCTTCAGTTTCTGTCCCATGTTTTGTTTCCATAATTGCTCCCTGGAGTATTTTTGTTACTGGTTCTAAGTAGAACTGAGGCATCCCCTCTTGGTCTTTCTTCTTCATGAGCTTCACGTCGTCTGTGGGATGAATCTTCGCTATTCTAAGCTTTTGGGCTAACATTCGCTTAACAGTGAGTAAATACCATGTGTGTTCTTTTGTGATTGGGTTAAATCACTCAGGATGGTAATTTCTAGATCCATCCATTTGACTATAAATTACTTGAATTCATTATTTTTAAAAGCTGAGTAATACTCCATTGTGTAGATGTACCACATTTTTTGTATCCATTCCTCCATTGAAGGACATCTTGGTTCTTTCCAGCTTCTGGCTATTATAAATAAGGTTGCTATGAACATAGTGGAGCATATGTCCTTGTTATATGTTGGAGCGTCTTCTGGGTATATGCCCAGGAGTGGTATAGCTGGATCCTCAGGTAATGCTATGTCCAGTTTTCTGAGGAACCGCCAGACTGATTTCCAGAGTTGTTGTACCAGCTTGCAATCTCACCAGCAGTGGAGGAGTGTTCCTCTTTCTCCACATCCTCGCCAGTATCTACTATCACCTGAGTTTTTGATCTTAGGCATTCTGATTGGTATGAGATGGTATCTCAGGGTTGTTTTGATTTGCATTTCCCTCATGACTAAGAATGTTGAGCATTTCTTAAGGTGCTTCTCAGCCATTCGAGTTTCCTCTGTTGAGAATTCTTTGTTTACCTCTGTTCTCCATTTTAATAGGGTTATATAGTTTTCTGAAGTATAATTTCTTGAGTTCTTTGTAAATCTTGGATATTAGCCCTCTATCGGATGTGGGATTGGTTAAAATCTTTTTCCAATCTGTTTGTTGCCGTTTTGTCTTATTGACAATGTCCTTTGCCTTACAGAAGCTTTGCAACTTTATGAGGTCCCATTTGTCAATTCTTGATCTAAGAGCATAAGCCGTTGGTATTCTGTTCAGAAACTTTTCCCCTGTGCCTAGGTATTCGAGGGTCTTCCCCACCTTCTCTTCTATTAGTTTCAGTGTATCTGGTTTTAAGTGAAGGTCTTTTATCCACTTGGATTTGAGCTTTGTACAAGGGGATATGAGTGGATCGATTTGCATTTTTCTGCATGTTGACCTCCAGTTGAACCAGCACCATTTGCTGAAAATGCTGTGCTGTCTCCACTGGATGGTTTTAGCTCCTTTGTCAAAGCTCAAGTAACCATAGGAATGTGGGCTCATTTCTGGGTCTTCAGTTCTATTCCATTGATCTTCCTGCCTGTATCTGTACCAATACCATGCAGTTTTTGTTACTATTGCTCTGTAGTACAGTTTGAGGTCAGGGATGGTGATTCCCCCCGAAGTTCTTTTGTTGTTGAGAATAGTTCTCACTATCCTGGGTTTTTTGTTGTTCCAAATAAATTTGCAGATTGCTCTTTCTATCTCTATGAAGAATTTATTTGGAATTTTGATGGGGATTGCATTGAATCTGTATATTGCTTTTGGCAAGATGGCCATTTTTACTAGATTAATTCTGCCAATCCAGGAGCATGGGAGATCTTTCCATCTTTTGAGGTCTTCTTCTATTTCTTTCTTCAGAGACTTGAAGTTCTTGTCATACAGATCTTTCACTTGCTTGGTTAGGTTCACTCCAAGATATTTTATATTGTTTGTGACTATTGTGAAGGGTGTCATTTCCCTAATTTCTTTCTCAGCCTGTTTATTATTTGAGTATAGAAAGACTACTGCTTTGTTTGAGTTGATTTTATATTCAGCCACTTTACTGAAGTTGTTTATCAGGTTTAGGAGTTCTCTGATGGAAATTTTAGGGCCACTTAAGTATACTATCATATCATCTGCAAATAGAGAAATTTTGACTTCTTCTTTTCCTATTTGTATCCCTTTGACTTCCTTTTGTTGTCTAAGCACTCTAGCTAGGACTTCCAGTACTATATTGAATAGGTAGGGTGAGAGTGGACTAGAGTGGTCTAGTCCCTGATCTTAGTGGGATTGCTTCAAGTTTCTCTCCATTTAGTTTGATGTTGGCTACTGGCTTGCTGTATATTGCTTTTACTATGTTTAGGTATGGACCTTGAATTTCTGCTCTTTCCAGGACTTGTTACGGTGTTCAGGGCTTGTTATGATGGGCGAACTGGGTTCTGATGTTTCCATGTAACTTTGGATTCTGTTGCTTACATTCTTGTGCTTGCCTTTTGCCATTTGGTTAACTCTAGTGCTCCCTGTACTTTCTGTCTCTGACTGAGGCCTCCCTTTCCATTTATCTTCCTTTGTCTGATCTCCTCGAGGTCCCAATATCTCTGTGATCTTCTCCAGCTGCTCTGAATACAATGGTAGCTCTAGGATGACTCACAATATGGTGTCTCCTAGGTAGCAGTCCAGCTAGGTGTCCACTCTTCTGGGTGTAATGTCTCTTCTAGGATGTCTCAGGCTAATGTGTCCACTGCTCTGAGTGCAGTGGCTCCTCTATTACGTCTTGGGATATGTTGTCTGTCGCTCTGAGTTCCTTTGGTCCTCTGACACTCTGGGTTCAGTGGATCCTCTAAGGTGGTTCAGGAGGAATCGGTGTCCCCAGGAGCAGACCGGGTGGGGGTCTGTGTTAGGCCTCAGATCTGGGAGAGGGGCAGAAGGGGTGTGCTATTACACAGGGGAGGAGTTTTTGGTTCTGCTGGAATCTAAGCATTCCCTGTACTCAGCTCTGGGCCTAGGGCAGTGAGCGGGTCTTCTTGTCTACTGCTCTGGGGTCTGTGCACCCTCTAGGGTGGGTCAGGAGGGATCCGGTGTCCCCTGAAGCAGACTGGGCGGGAGTCTGCATCAGTCCTCATTTATTTATTCTTAATAGCATCTTGTCAAATTTTCCTTAAATAAAATATGTATATTTAACAACATATTAATATTAAATAATTGTATTAGTTAAGATATTGTTTGTATTATACAATGATCTAATATACCCATTTTTTTATTTTTAATGGAGAGTTTATTAAGTATAGGCCAAGCTAATGTAAAAATAAATATCAGTAGCAATTAAATTGATGAATTAATGCATGAGTAGATGATAGATAGATAGACAGACAGACAGATAGATAGATAGATAGATAGATGAATTTTAGATTGGTATAGATAGACTACAAAACATTATTAAGACACATACTCAAAATGTCTAGCAGAAATCTACTGGAGGAGTCCCTTTAAAGTAGTCAGGTGGAGTTCTCAATACAAAGTCCCATGGAGAGCAGAGCCTATGGTAGTAAGTTTTCCATGTAGACGAACAAATAACAGTAGATAGAAATGATGTTACCAAACCAGGCATTCATAAAACCCATCAGAAACAGACAGGACAAGCTGAGGCAGTCAGCTCAAGTTCTCAACTATGCTTTCTCTCTATGAATGAACTTCAAAAGGCTAAACTTCTCATGGCTAAATTTCCCATGGTTTAACTTGCAGCTGTGTTTCTTTTGCAGATACATAATGAATAATGGAATATCTATGAGAGTGGCATATATTCTAAGTGTTCCCAAGAAAACAATTTCCTTACTCTTGGGCTGTTTCTTTTTTCTCTTCTTCATACTTGTTCCAGTGTAATATGAACCAGCCAGACCTTGGAGAAGGGATGTTTGGGGAAACATTGAAACGAATATACTTTGTCTGATATAAAGGGAGGAAGAGGAAGTCTTACCTTTATAGTTAGCTTGTCAGTGCATTTACATGATAAGTGACTGCTATAACATGTTATAGTTTTGCACATAAGTAAATGCATTCATAGAACTGACAAATATAAATGTTGTACACTTAGTAGATAGCAAGAATGCTTTAGTTACTTCCTTTGTCTGCAAGAGTCATGGCTATTGGTTCCATTTTAATTTTTATAAAATTTGATGCTACTATAAATAACATGTTATAAACATAACACCCCAAAATTATAAATGATCATAGTAAAATCAAAGTGAAGTGAAAACTAATAAATGAAAGTTGAAGATGTTTTAGATCTGGTAACAGGAAATCCCTTGCTTACAGTACAGCATCTGAATAAAAAATTCTGTGACAGGAACTCAGAAAACAAAGAGGCAAAAAATTATATTACCCCAATTAAAAAATGGGCTAAGGAATTTGTACAGATAGTTCTCTTATATTTTTGGTTGTGAGCCTAGCCTTTAATGGCTGAGCCATCTCTCCAGCCCCAGATAGTTCTCAATAATATCACCTGTCACTAATAAAGACAGAATGGTTCTCTCAATGTAAGAATTATCAAAATAAATTTTAGACCACAGCAATGTATTATTTGCAGTTTATCATTTAATAATGGGTTCAATTTATCTAGAAAATTTTATAATTCTAAAATAAATCATCTTAATAATGTAACTTGAAATTACACAAAGGAAAATCAATGAAAAAAGGATAATAATATTAATCAAGATACAAAGGAAGACATAAAACAAGGCATAATATTTATAAAAGTCAGATAGTATTTTCACTTACATGTACTAATGGAGTGCTCTGAGAAAGTCCTTTCTAATAGCATCAGTATATATATATATTATATTGTAATCCGCGCGATCTTTCCGCCAGCAGGAACTCACGCAGACACACAGGATTCTTCTACAGCAGGCTTTATTGCAGCCGGAATGGAAGGGAAGACCCCGATAGCAAAGGGATACGTCTTTTAGGAAATACCTATTAGGTTGGCGTGTTGGCGTGTACCTCTGTGATTGGCTAGCAGAGCTCAGGAGAATATGACGTCTCGGGATGCGTCACATGTAGGCTGGTTCAAGGGACTCTGAGCATGCTCTGAACACTTGTTTACTAGTTAAGCGGGATGAGTCCGGGCTGATGTCGGTGCCATCTTCCAATGGCGGCAGTGTGATAGTGCGTGATGACGTTGGCACACCACACCCAATGACGTTGGCGCACCACATTATATATCTTATGTGTGTATAGAATGACATAGATAAGTATTATATATTGGTAATACAATAAGTTGTCTGAGTGACTGAAACTATATAAAATATATTCCACAATAGAAAAAATAAAATAATAAATCAATGAAATAGAGACAAGTTTATGTTCATAATCTCAGCATGAGGGGGAGAAAGAACAATCAAGATTTTACGACCAGCCAGGTCTAAGGGAGATCCTAAATTATAACAAACAAACAAACAAATAGCCCAAATATAGTTAACAAAATAAAACAAATTTAGAAATTGTCTATATATTCCAAATTAAATAATGCATTTAAAAATAGTTTGTGGTTCATAAAACATCATGATGTATTTGATAACTTGTTAGAGCTTAAGAATTAGAAATTAAATAATATACAAATTATTGTGACAAAGGAAGCAAAACTAGAAAGTAATTTTTTAGACCACACTCCCACCTAGAGAGAGCTGGTCTCACCATAGAAAAGATTTTGAACCAAATGTTGAAAATATAATCACTGTTGTGAGAAGCTACTAGAATAGCTCCTGAAATATAGTTTTAAATCCTGTGATGACAAAGTTTACAATTTTGAAGAAATATGCTTAGATACTAAGAAACTAGATAAAAAGAGTAGTGAAATATAATTAGATTTCAAAATTGATGAATATTTATTTTATGTGTATGTATGTAAGTGATTGCTTAAATGCATGTATGTAAACCACATGTGTGATTTGTGCCTGTGGATGCCAGAGAAGATGTGAGAATGGCTAAAACTGGAGTTACAGGTAATTGTAACTTTGTCACTACCAAAAGAGCTTTGGTAGTGCAAAACCATGATTTAGTTCAGCCCCAAGAACAGCAAGTGCTATTAACTTCTTAGCCATCTCATCATCCCAGAAATTTTTAATCTTATAAATGGCTTGTCTTTTATGACAGAGTTGCCTTGAAGAAGTAAAAACAAATGAACAAAAAAAAAATCTGTACAAGAAGAAAGCGCCTGTGATTTAAACAATCTTCTGTCCATTTCTAATTTTTCTGGTTCATTTAATTGCTGTGGTTTTTGTATGTTTGGGACATTGGTTCATTATCAGGTATATTATTCTTTCATATTTGTGTGTTATTTACTACAAATCAATTCTTAGCTCAATTCTAGATTATCCCTTTTGGCATTCAAATGATGTTAATTGTCTCCATTTGACATTGAAAATGTCAACAGTGCTATGTGGTGAGTATGCAGGTATGACCATACCCAGGATGAAATGTCATTGGGTATATGAAAAATGAAAAATGAAAGGAACTCACTATGCTTCTATTAGTTCAGCTAAAATCCAAGGAGCTGAACGTATCAAACGCTGGTGAGTTCACAGAACCACAGAAATTCAATTGGGCTGTTATGGATATGACCTTCTGAAGATGTTTCATACTCTCAGGGATATTCATTTATTTACTTGCTTATTTTGATTAACTCTCACAATATCCCTGTATACTATTTGGTATTGCCTGACAGTCATGTTGTACTAGCCCAGACCTTCTTTGACCTTGAGGCAGTCTTCTTCTCTTATTCTTCCCATTGCTGGATATATAGGCATGTGTACCACTTCCAGTTCTTTGTATTTCAGCATATTTTTCAATGATTTCTAACAAGGATAAATATACTTTTCTTATCAATACAGATCATCTCTTGGTATTGACTTATTTATGCAAATTCTACACATGTGTATTAATCAGCATTTCTGCCTGTGGATGTTTCTTCATACCTACCAAAATTTAGAAGCAACCGAGATTACCTTTAAGTACATGAAAAAATAACCTGTGGTATTTCCAGAAAATTGAATTTTGTATAGTTCAAAAGAAAATAAGTGAATTGTCACAGCATAAAGGCCCAGGGAGTTTACAGAATAAAAAGCAGACAACTTTGTTCCCCCTGCTGTCCCTTGGTGCTCAAACTCCCTTCCCTTGCTTGGTTCCTGCAGTATGTACCTTCCCCCAACCTGGACAATTCCCCAGAACCTCACCTGCTAGGGCTCATCTGTCCCCATACTCCCAGGCCACACCTGAATCACTACAGCCTGTACACCAGTTAATCCTGGTATGTGAAGGAAGCAAACACACATAGATTATGTATTATGTGATTTTAGGGACAAAACAATCTGAAACATTATAAGCATGGAGACAGTTAAAATCTTGGCAGTTGCTAGGAAATCTAGCTGAAGAAGTGGAGTATGAGGATATACAACCAAGAGTTTAGGGCAATAAAACTGGTTTTTTATAATTATAATACAGTGTTGGTGAACATGTCATGTTGATGCTCTCTCTCTCTCTCTCTCTCTCTCTCTCTTTTGCTCTCTCTCTCTCTCTCTCTCTCTCTCTCTCTCTCTCTCTCTCTCATAGTATCTGAGTTACAGAGTAAATTCTAAGGGAAAGTAACAATGTTAGTGATGCTATTCTAACAAGGTCTGTTTGTCTACTCTAGGAAATAGAGCACACTATGAAATACCTGAATTATAGGGCAAACTCTCAGATGCCATGGGGGAAGGTATTTGAGTCATTGTTTCTGCAATCACAAAACAAACATTAATTTCTTAAAACAAAGATAAAATTAAAAAGTCAAATACTTTCATAAAAATAAACAAGTTGAATTAACTTATACATTTCCCTAATAATATTAAATATTTTTGTGATAGATAAGATATTCAGTTAGAAAATGTGTATGTATGCCAGAGAAGAAAATAGGGCAATGAAACATACACATACAGTAAGTCTATTTTCTTAAATGTATTTTCTTGTGATGATATTAAATCTAGAGTAATTAAGAAAGTAATATGTGTTAAAATGTATAGGTATGTGAAAATTTTAGACAAGAGAGAATTCATATATTCCATCTTCCTTCCCTTTGCCTCTATGAGGATGCTCCCCCAACCACTCCCCCACTACTGCCTCACTGCACTAGCATCCCCCCACACTGGGTTATCAAGCCTCTACAGGACCAAGGACCTCCCCTCCTATTGATAAGGCTATCCTCTGTTACATATGTATCTAGAGCCATAAATCCCTCCATGTATACTCTGGTTGGTGGCTTAGTCCCTGGGAGCTCTGTGTAGTCCAATTAGTTGATATTGTTTTTCCTATGGGGTTGCAATCCCCGTTAGCTCCTTCAACCCTTCCCCTACCTCTTCCATTGGTGTCTCCAGACTCAGTCTGATGGTTGGCTGTATCTGCATCTGTATTTGTCAGGAGCTGGCAGAACCTCTCAGGGGACAGCCATGCCATGCTGACAGAGAATTTAGGAAACATTTTGAGCTACACAAAAACACAACATATGCTTGTGGTTAGCAGTTAAGCAGTGACTAATGGAAATATATAGCACTCGTAACTATTATTTAATGAAAATTTCTTATATTAAGAAAGAAGAAATTAGTCACCTAAGCTTCAAAATTAGAATACAGGACAGGGAAGCAAAATTAATCTGTAGAGAAGCTATTATTAAAACAGAGTGGAAATCAATGACAAAAATTAAGATAGTATATTATTAATTTAATTAATTGATTAAACATTGTGTGCATTTGTATTAGTGCATGTATGCATGCATGTGTGTGTGTGTGTGTGTGTGTGTGTGTGTGTGTGTGTGTGTGCAGTTCTGAGCAGGACATTAGGTGTCTTCCATTGCTCTTCACTTCTATCTTATGACCTGTAGGCAGACTCTCTTACTCTATGGCATGGACTGAAAGAGTTTAAGATCCTCCTGTGTCTACTCTTCAATACTGGTGCCATAGGCACTCCCATCCATTTCTGGATTTTTAATATGAGGTCAAATTCAAGTTCTTATGCTTGCAGAACAAGCTTTCTTGTTCACAATGAGCCATCACTCTACCCTAGGAGTAATAGTTTTTTAATTAAAGGGACATTGGTATCTGATTAGTTAATATTATTTATAAGCTCATCAACAGACTGTTCCTGTTGGCTAAAGCAGAATTGACATATATTAAATTAGTCACAGAAGATTCTGTAAGATTCATACCTACTGGTCACACATTGACAATTATCAAATGCATTTTGTTGTTGTTCTTTTTGAAAAAGAAACTAGGCCCAACGTATTCTGTGCCACAGGGTTGCATTTGTGCCAATTGTGTTAATAGATAAAGCTGATCAAAGCCTACATTAAACAAAGTTCCTCTCAATTTAAGGAACTAATGGGAACTTGATGTAGAGAACTTTCTAGGTTGGTATAAACAAGATTCTAGGGTGATGTAAAAATAATCTTTAGTGTAATACAGCCATTTGTTTATTGAAGTATTAAAACCCTCCAGAAAACTTAAAGTTTGTATTTTGTGCAGATTTTTATCTCAATTGAAAGAAAGAGTTACATTGTTCTCCGCTTCTTACTATTATTCATAAGTGGCACATCTAGCCGATAGTAACATTTTGTGTTCTACTTTTCTAGCAATTTTTGTCAGTTATGTTTGATGTTTGTGTGTCCGTGAGACAGTGCGTGCGTGCATGCATGCGTGCGTGTGTGTGTGTGTGTGTTCAGGTGCCTATTTGGATGGTGAATAGGTTTAAAACTGAATAGTTTAAAACTGAAATTAAAGTATGAGGCATATATCTAGTTTAAAAAATCCAGTGTTGTGTTACTGTTTCTTGGGTTTATATAATTTGGGTTAACATGATATATAGTAGAGAGTGAAGAAGAATATTTCAAATGAGTATTCATATTTTAAGACATTTTTTGGTGTTTGGTTTCATCATACCAGTTTGATTTTTTGATTTTTTTTCATAGAATTATATTGTAGTGATTATTTAAAATGCGGCTACCAGACAAGCTGACTACCTAAGCTGCGTCGTCTCTGCCTAGCTCAGCCACATGGCCAGAGGCCACGTGCTCACCACAGCTAGAAACAGCCAGTTAGAAACACCAGCCCTGTTACCCATGAGATACCAGCATGGGAGATAGCTCTGCCAATCTTCCACACTGTCTCTGCAAGGCTGGGCAGTGCCCAGACCATCCCGTCAACCACATGGGCCCAGTACAGATGAGATTCTAATGCTTAGATTATCCAAAGGCTTATATATTTAGTAATGATCAATAACAAGATGCCCTTACAATCAGAGGTGTAACCCAATACCCAACCTAGACATACTAACTACCTTTGACTGCTACAGACAAACGAACATCAGTCTCTATGTCCACTTCTCTCCTTCTCCATGTCTTCCTTAGAAGACTTTTCCTTCTCCTCTTCCTCCCTTTACTCCTCCTCTTCCTCTCCTTACTCTTCCCACCTTAGCTCCTCCTACAGAATTACCCAGCATCACCCAAATATTAGATAGCCTTATCAAAAAAACTTAGTACTAATTAGTACATATGCTTATAAACATCTAGCCTTCCAATCAATTATTGTTATTATTATTATTATTATTATTATTATTATTATTATTATTCAACAGATACAGAGAAAATAGAAAACATACCCAGGTTCCTGTCACTCATATTTGCAAAGGTCCTGTTTTGCTTTGTAGAAGATAATGATCTGCAGAGCTGAGTGACTGATGTTCTCAATTCACCCACAGCTGGCAGAAGATATAACAGGACAGTTCTAACTACTTGATGCTCTGTGCATACGCAACGGGAAAATTATCAGTTTGATGGTGTAATCAGTAATTGATATGAGTGTGAGATCCATCAATGTACTTCCATATACAAACTACTATGAAAAGATCTTTAAACTGAGTTCAGCATTCTTACTACCATCCAGATACATTAATTAATAATATCTCACAGTAAGTTTTATCCCCAATACTGAAACTGTAAAATACTCTCTGCTGGAAATTTTATTGAAGAGTTTTTAAAATTATCAAGGCAATTAGGAAATCAACTTCAAGGAAAGGTGCAGCCCCATTTTAAATTGTATTATTATAAGTTGTGACAAAGTGATATACCTATGTACAAACTGATAAACTTTCTATTCTCTTTGCCTCTCTCAGTTAATTCCACTCTTTCATGTCTCAGACCCAGGAAAACACTGATGTGTCTTCCATTCTCACTAGTTATGACCTTACTATCTCTTTTGCTATATTTTCAAATTAGTTTTTGGTATGTTATGATCCATTTCCACAAATGGTAACACCCAGCTATATATGAGATGTAAATAGACTAATCTATCTACATATTTTATGCATATAAGTATTTTTTATCTACATGTATGTAGACCTTGTACATGTTTAATATCTTTGGAGACTAGATGAAGGTGTCAGAGACCCTGAAACTAGAGTTACAAATAATTGTGAGGAAGCATGTGGGGGCTTGCAACCAAACCTAGTTCCTCAGCAAGAATGGCAAGGACCTTTTAGCTGCTGAGACAACTCTCTGGCTCCTAAACAATCTATTATTCAAGCTATTGCCTAGGGTAGCCACACACAACTTTATTCCTAGCACATGGGAAGCCAGGGACAAGTAAACCTCTCTAAGTAAGACAGAAAGAGCTACAAAGTAAGACTCCATTGTAGGAGTAGAAAAAATGAATACATTTTGTTCACTACTCCATAATAGTGTTGGGACACCATCTGTCATGAACTTGTGCAGGCCTTATATATGTTGCCACAGTCTGCCTGCCTGTCTGCCTGTCTGCCTGTCTGCCTGCCTGTCTGTCTGTCTGTCTGTCTGTCTGTCTGTCTGTCTGTCTGTCTATCTCTGTGTGTGTGTGTGTGTGTGTCTGTGTCTGTCTCTCTCTGTCTCTGTCTGTCTGTCTCTCTCTCTGTATCATATATATATATATATATATATATATATATGTATATATATATATATATTCCTGTTTTATGTGGAACACACTTTTCCTTAGAGTTATTTATTCACACTGTCTCTTCTTCCATATAGACACCTGAATCTTGGAAGGGGTTTGATGAAGACATACCATTTAATACTGAATGCTCTAAAGTCTTTCAGCATCTGATCATTGTCCAGTTGTAGGTCTTTATGTTAGGTCCCATTTCCTACAAGAGAAAGCATCTCTGGTGATGCCTGAGTGAGGTACTCATCTATACATAAATTAAGAGTCATTTTATTATTGTGGGT
>JANHMN010000004.1:144388889-144450084 GCA_030674055.1 Rhabdomys pumilio | reverse complement strand
ATATATATATATATATATATATATATATATATATATATATATATATAATTTCTTGCTTTAAAACACACATAAAAGTGTATTTCTCACTCTTCATTAAGGAAACTTTTTTGCACCTGTTGTAGACCATAATAGAAAACTATAACCAGTAAAAATGCAGATCATGGAGTTCATGAATATGTCTTCAAAACACCCCCTGTAATTAAGGCTCATGTACCAAGTGTTCATTGTAAATGTGGGTAGAAAGATTGTAAGTGCTGTAAAAATAAAACTTTGTCATGAAATTGTGTCTCCTGGAAATGTTAGAAGTTCTACCCTTGCAGTCTTATCACCATGGCTACCTATATATGACCTAAATAAGGACCATACCAAGATATATACTAGCATGAACCAGGGAAAGCTTATGAGGCCAGCCTCAAAGAACTTCAGACAACTTAGGAATGCTAAGAGTGCAAGAAATAGTCTTCCCACGGGAAAGCACATTAATTGGTTATTTAATACCATCCTTTAGAAATCTGACCTCCCAAGCTATCGTTTTGTAAATCAGATATATAGTACTAGGTATGATTTCATTCTGCTATAGAGGTTTAGATATGATCAGAAAAAGTTTGGTTATCCTAATAACATCCCTGACACTATTATGCCAGTAGACTAATCATGTATGGCGGGTTGATACTAAAATATGCAGTGCTCACAGTTGATTTTTTTCTCAGAACCTGTGTAGCACTTTCTAGGGCTATAAAAGTTAGCTAAAAATAAGCAAACTTTTGTGTAGCTTACCTTCATCTTGAGCATTCTATGTTCTGTAGCTAAAAAGTATAGGGCCTTAAGAAATAATATCCTGTTATGACAAGAAACCAAAAGAAACAGCAATGTCTTGTATTGTTTGGGTAGTCATTGGGTCTTCTCTGGCTAATGATGTTTAGGGAGTTATTTCATACTTGACCCTTGAATTGCTCTTAAATAACCAATGGCTTCTTAGAGTAACCACTTTTGCAGAGTGGATATTGCCATTCAAGCTCTTTTTATATTTTAATTACCTTTAAAATAATAGAGTTCATTATCATTTATTAATATAACCTTAAGTTCTATTTACTGCCTATATGAGATAGATCTTTCTCCATTTCCTCTGTCCAATTCCCAATAATGCTTTTCACTCCCACAGTAGTATTCACCTTACATGTGTTCTACTGTTTACATTACTTTAACAGCCTTATCCTGCTAATGTTTCATTTTATCTCCTTGGCCTCTAGAGGAACTACAAGAAAGAAAGGAATAAAGAAAGAAAGAAAAAAAGGAGGAAAGAAAGAAAGAAAGATAATATCCACCCTTAATAGAAAGCATATAACATCTGTGTCTGAGACTGGGCTATCTTATTCAGTGTGATATTTTTGTTCAGTCCATTTTCCTACAAACTTTATTTTTCTTTACAGTTGAATAAAATTCCATTGTACACATGTACCACAATTTGAGATGGGTAGACATATAGACTAATTCTATTCCCTAATTACTGTGGTAGTGCTTCATTGAAAAGTTAAGTGCTAGTACAAATTTAGGGAGCTACAGTAGTGGAAATATATGCTCAAGAGTTATACCATGGAATTGAGTGGTAACTATAGTTTTAGATTCTTGAGAAATAACCATACTGATTTCCATAGTTGCTTCAGCAGTTGACAATTCTACTAAACATATGAATATGTGTTTCTCTTTTTACAGATTCTCACCAGCATGTGTTGTTTCTCCTCCCTGGACCTTGCCACTATTTTTTTAAATTATGGTCATGTTGACTTGAATAAAATTGATTAAAGCAGTTTTAATGTTCATTTCCTTTTCCTTAGTAGCTAAGGATGTTGAAAACTCTTAAAAATACTACTAGCCATTTATAGTTGTGTTTTTGAGAACACTTTAGCTTCATGACCCACAGTTTTTAGTGTTGCTTGTATTTTTGAAATGTTTTTGAGTTATTTAATATTATAGTCATTAATCCTTTATGAGATGTTTATATATAAATTCTTATTTATACACAGCAACTCAAAATTACTTCAATACTCTAACCCATATGATGTCCAAAATTTTCTTAGGAAATAAATCAACTTACATTATACAGTAAGGACAATAGTGTAAGTTGGAAATAAGACTAACAGTGAATCAGATCCAACAGCTTTCATGAAATAATAAAACTATAAAAAATACACAAAAGTATTTCAAATGCTCCATCTGTTTAGACTCATTTTGTATAATTTTAACACAGTCTTCATATCTAGCATTAAATTAGGCTGAGTACATTTCATTGATTTTTCTTCAAATGTTATTTCAGCTTCTGGAAAAGATATTATCCACAAACTATAAATATTTAGACATATTTTTATTTCTTATGTTTAAGTGATCATATGTGTATACTCATTATTTTCACTCAGACACACAATCTCACACATACACACATAAATATACATTCTATACATACTGACACACATACACACATGTTTTTAGTATTTTTCTTTTCTTTTTTTAAAATTGGATATTTCATTTACATTTCAGATGTGATCCTCTTTCCTCATTCCCCTCCCACCAAGGAACCCCCTACCCATTCCTTCTCCTCCTGCTTCTATGAAGATGTGCCCCCAGCTACACAATCACTCCCACCTCCCCACCCACGAATTTCCCCACACTGGGGCATCCAGCCTTCATTGAACCAAGGACCTCCTCTTCCAACTATGCCCAACAATGCCATCCTCCACTACATATACAGCTGAAGCCATGGGTCCTCCCTCTTCTACCAGGCTGGTGGTTTAGACCCTGGAAGCTCTGGTTGGTTGGTATTGTTGCTCTCCCCATAGGGCTGCAAACTCTTTCAGCTCCTTCAGTCTTCTCTCTCACTCCTCCATTTGGAACCACTTGATCAGTTCAATGGTTAGCTGTGAGCATCTGACTCTGTATATGTCAGGCTCTAGCAGACTTCTTTTTTTTATTGAATATTTTATTTACCTTTCAGATGCCATCACCTTTCCTAATCCCCCCTCCCCCAGAAAACCCCTATCCTATGCCCCCTTTTTCTTTTTGCTTTTATACAGTTTTTAAAAATGTTAATCAAAGGCTTTATAAGTTTGGTAATGTCCAATCAGAAGTGTAAACTAATATACAGCCTAGATATATCAACTATCTTTGACTGGTGGAGACACGTGAACAACTGCCTCCATATCCCTCCCTCTCTTTCTCTTTCTGTCTCTCATCACCTAGCTTCTCCTCTCCTTCTTCTCCTCCTCTCCTTCTCTTCCTCTCATTACCCCTCTTGGTACCCCTCTCAGCTTAGCTCCTCCAACATATCACCCTTCCTGTTAAAATAAAACTTTTCTTTCAAAATGCAATTAGAACATAATTATGCAAATTTGTACCAGTGAGGTACAAGATAGTTCTTATACCCAGTCCATCATTTTGTTGACTAACCAGAACCTCTCTCATCTCTCCTAAATAAAACACTTAGTTCCTGACCTGGTTTTTTTCTTGGCTTTAGAATGAATGTTAGCTGAAAACCATCCACTCAAATCTTTTCTCTCAAGGTAAATAGCCAGCATTGGCTATGAGACTATAAGTTTTCAACCCTGTCAGAAATCCAGAATGACTGAGTTAACTAAAATTATGGGAAGCACTAAGCATAGCTTCTAAAACTTAGCCAATTTATTGAGACCACTGAACACCTGGACAGTCCCTATGCTCCAAAACGTTGGAGCATCTGATCTTCAGTCTGGCAGACTTCTAAGGAGACAGCTATATTAGACTTCTGTCAGCATGCACTTCCTGGCATCCACATAAGTGTCTACCTTTGAAATGGATACCCAGGTGGAACAGTCACCAGATGACCCCTCCTTCAGTTTCTGCCCCACATTTTGTCTCCATATTTGCTCCCTTAAGTATTTTGTTATTCCTAAGAGGGACCAAAGCACCCACACTTTGGTCTTCCTTTTTCATGAGCTTCATGTGGTCTGTGAATTGTATCTTGGGTATTGAGAGCTTTTGGGCTAACACCCAATTATCAGTGAGTGCATACCATGTGTGTTCTTTTTTGATTGATTTACCTCACTCAGGATTTGATTTTCTAGTTCCATCCATTTGCCTAAGAATTTCTCGAATTCATTGTTTTTAATAGCTGAGTAATACTCCATTGTGTAAATGTACCACATTTTTTGTATCCATTCCTCTGTTGAAGGATGTCTGGGTTCTTTCCAGCTTCTGGCTATTATAAATAAGGCTTCTATGAACATAGTGGAACATTTGTCCTTGTATATGTTGGAGCATCTTCTGGGTATATGCCCAGGAGTGGTATAGCTGGGTCCTGAGGTGATGCTATGTCCAATTTTCTGAACTAGACTGATTTCCCAAGTGGTTGTACCAGCTTGCAATTCCACCAAAAATGGAGGCATATTCCTTTTTCTCCACATCCTTGCCAGCATCTGCTCTCACCTGAGTTTTTGATCTTAGTCATTCTGACTGGTATGAGACAGTTGAGGGAAATTGGTAAATATAAGTTAACATTGGAGTTAATGTGGGAATTACAAACTGTGGCCATTCAATTGCTAGAACTACAGGAGCTCATAATACATGCCTGACTTCATTGTATATTTTAAGTTTAATTTTTAAAATGTGTTTAGGGACTTCTTACGTATTAAATAATTGGTGGTTTAAAAATTCATCCTACAAATATTTCAATTGCTTATATTTATTTTAATTACTTTTTATTGTAATAGTGCTCATTTTTGGCTATTTTATATGACATTTCTTTTGATAAATGAAGTTAGAGAGTTTTAATATCTATGATAACTTATCCCCAAATAGTTTACTTATAAGTCACTCTTGTTAATTTAATCCTGGCTTGAGGGTGCACAGGATAAATTCCTGGTTTCAGTTTAAACGTAAAATGATTCATGTCTTAAGCTGCTTGTCAGAATTAATCAAACTGTACATTTTAGGTAATTACTGTGTATAACACTATGTGCAATTTCTATAATCAGTAAAGTTGGTTTAAAATATCCATAAGATTCTACTGCATACTCCCAATGACTAAACAGTCAAAATAATTGTTTGAAATAACAGGGATTTTAGTGACCCTTCAGACTTGTAATTACAAGTCTGTGTATCTTTGTTGAAACTCATTACTGCTGTATTGAAGATGAAACCATCCAATGAAATAGCATATATATCCCAGCACTATTGATTTTCATTTTCATACAACCTAATAGAACTTTTCTACTCCCTAATATGTTTTTCTTCTTCTAGTCTTAGGTTCTTTTTATATCTACTTTTTTATTGTTATATAGGATATCATTTACAACTTTGAAGCTTAATACTCTTGTATTTCCTGTGTGTGTATATGTGTGCACTATGGAAATGTGGTTTGTAGATGTGTTTGTGTATATCTGTGAATTCATGTGTGAATGTGGATGCGCATGTGCTTTAGCACACAGGTGGAGGGCCATGGACAACACTGGCTGTTAGACTTCACCTTCTACCTAGTTTGAGACAGGATGAATTTTATTATTTTATTATTTCCATTTCTTACTGCATCTATCAGACTAGCTTGCCCCCAAGCTTCTGGGAATTCTTCTGTTTCTATCCCCATGTCTCCATAAATATTCTAGAATTAAAAACACACAATTATTGTTTTTACATGGATTCAGTAGATTTGAACTCAGGTGCTCATACTTGCTGTTATCCACTGAAGTATATCTTGCACTATTACCTACTGAACTATATCTTGAGCTGAACTCTCAGATTTACATGTGTTATCTAGTCCAGTGCTCCATGTAAAGTTTTGGGGAAGCAGAGACAGAAGGATTCCTGGAACTCTATCATTGGTAGGTAGGTGATCCAATAATCTCCAGGTTCAGAAGAAGATACCATTGTTGACCTCTGATCTCCATATACATGGGATTCATATGCACACATATGAAATTCTAAATCAACATAGCACAAAGTGCTTGGATGAGTCTTGGCCACTCAATAATAAGAGTAACAGAAGATTTGTGGTCACATTTAGCTAGACAGATTCTTTTCTTCTTTTCTATCACATAGTATCTTCCTGTGTGTGAGATTATTCAAATCCAGCTAGACAGAATAGTATTTGGGCTTCTTCAACATTTTGTTCTTTGAATTAGGCCTGCTCTATTCATCTCACACATTCATGCCCCCAACACAAATCAGTCATATGATATATTTAACTATCATACAGTTTTATGTTCCTTTGTCACTCACAAATGTGATAGTGAAAAATTACTCTGGAGTACATCTCATTCTGAGAGTATCATGCAGTCTAGAGGTGGTTAATGATCAGCTAGATGACTCTTCCAAATCAACAAATTCCGTAATGTATGAGCTTTCTGTTTAGAAAGTAACTTAAAATTATTCTTAGACTTGAAAATTTATTTTCTCATACTGAAAAGGCAGATCCACTTCTGTCAGCATTATTTTCTCAGGAGTTATCTTATTCTACTTCAAACATGTATTAGGTCAATTATTTTATCTAAAAAATAACCCTATGTGATAATTTACAAATTATAATTACACCATAGAGAATGTAACTTCAATCTTTTATTCTCCTACAGTGATTTCTCTTTCTCTTCTAACCATGTCCTCAGGGCATCCAGCTTGTTGCAAAGGCAGCCAATTTAGCCTCCAAATGGTGGTAACCTTGTCTTGATGTCATTTCATTGTCAGACAATCTTTATTCAGCTTCTGTATCTATAGGTAAGCAAGATATTGGCTCAACTCATCTGAATATGATCCTTGAACCAATGAGCTCATAATGCCTGCCATGGTACAGATATGTTGCCTACATATTCTTCCTATATTTAGCCAAGTTATCACTGTTAATAACCCCTTAATCTAAAGTGTTTTACATGTGCAAGTTAAGGGAGAAAACCCACTGTAATAGGAAAGACGTAAATATTACATTGTTCTAAGGATGGGGATATAAAAGTTAATGTATTTAAAACAACTGTGAATTTATCTGTGTGAAGTAGAGCTGTATTTTAGTTCAGATTTATATTCAAAATGTAGAGATGGAGCAAGCATCATATCTGGAAACAACATAAAACCTAATAGGAAATTTGTGACTAAGGTAATTTTAGAGAGTTGTGCATTGTACGGTATTACAGATGAAGATTACTGAACACTAATGATTCTGACATTGTGGCTAAATGAAATACATGGACGAAAATGGAGCAGAGTTTGAAGAAAAAGCCATCTAGTGACCTGTCCTACTTGGGATCCATCCTTTGTGAAGGCAGCAAACTATGACACTATTACTGATGCAATGTTGTCCTTGCAGACAGGAGCCTAACATGGCTGTCCCCTGAGAGGCTCTAACAGCAGGTGACTGAGACAGATGCAGATATGTATAGCCAATCATTGGACTGAGGTCAAAGACTTGTATAGACAAGTTAGGGGAATGATTGAAGGAACTGAAGGAAATGGCAACCCCATTAGAAGAACAAAAGTGTTAACTAACCCAGACCCCTGGGAGCTCCCAGGGACTAAGTCACCAACCAAGAGCATAAATGGGCTGGTCTGTTGTCCCTGGCACATCTGTAGTAGAGGACTGGCCTTGTCTGGCCTCAGTGGGAGAGGATATGCCTAATCCTGTAGAGACTTGATGCCCCAGGGGAGGGGGATGCCAGTGGAGGAGATAAAGTGATGGTAGGGGGAGTGGGGTATGATGGAGTGGGGAGCACCTTCTCTAAGGCAAAGTGAAAGAGGAATAGGGAGAAGATCTCTTGGAGGGGTTACAGGTAAGAGGATAATATTTGTATTATTAATAAATAAAATAATTTTTAAAATAGGTGTGTATTAACATACAAATTCCTTTAGTCATTTTATTTTTCAATTATTAAAGTTATCATTGTCTAACTTATTGTTTTCAAAGTAAAATGTAATTGTGCATAGCCCATTTTATTATGATCAAATGTATGTATATGAAATCATATAAAGTGCCTTGCCTACTCAGAAGGCAACTGAATGAAAATATGAGTCCACATAATGTTTGTTCTCAATTTATAAAATATAAAACCTAAACAGAATTACTGAAAAACATAGTCTCTAGACATGCCTTTAGAACTTAATTTTTTTGTCCAGCTAAAAACTGAGTGTTCTCTGAAAGTAGTTGATTAAAGTTTCTAGTTATTGAATTAAAACTTAAAAAAATGCACTAGCTATGATTTTCTTAATTTATTTCCATGGAATGTTCTTGTAGGAAACTAAAGGCAGGCTAGTATGGGCCGTGTTTAAGCTTTAGGTTTGGCAATGAGTAAGTAAAGCTCTGTTTAAATAATTAAGTCATTTGGACTTTGGCAATTCATACTTTAATTAAGTATATATCAATAAAGATAATACAGCATAAAATAATATTACAGTGGATTTAACGTTCACTCTCTCCTATACTATTTAGAGTTGGATAATTAAACTTGGCATATTTATTAAAGAAAAAACACATCAATTTAAGATTAGTCTTTAATGAATCCATTTGGTGGCAAAAATCTTTTGCATTAAAAATTTAAAAGAGCCTATGAATATATTTTATTCCCGCAAATATACTAATGAATATTTAATACAAAACAAATGTTCAGTTTTAATTCTTCTTAAAGTGTATTTGTGTATGTGATGTATGTAAATGTGTTAGAACATCCTTTAAAACTGTCGTACTGTACACAATATAATTAAATAAATTTATCCAAATGACTGGATGACATCAAAAGTTTTAAAACTTTTTCCATATAGGTAAAATTTGAAATCTTTTATTCTTAAAGTTAGAGAAAGAGTAAGATGGGTTTGAAAATGTTCTCATATCGCTATAAGGTAAAACACAGGGAACTTACATCTTCGAATACTTTGGCTTCTTCAGAGAGAATCCTTTGTGCTCTAAGTATTGAAACAGTCATAGAAAATCTTTATTTCCCTTAGATTAACCTAAATTCAGGCTTTAAAATAGCATTGATTTTAGAATAGTCTTTAAAATATTTAACCAAAATGTCAAAACCACTTTCTAATAAAATCATAAATGAATTTGTTTCTGACAAACTGTTTACATAACATAGCCTGGGCTTTTCCATCTCCCCACACCTGGAAGACCCATCCAGCTGTCTGAAGTCTCATCTTCATCATAATCACTTTTCATGATGGTGTTGACTCTGGTTTTCTTCTCTTGTTCCTTGCTTTGGGGGGCAAGTAGAGATTAATGTATAATTTTTATTTCTATTATTTATGTTAATGCTATGTGAATTTCTTCTCAAATTACATTTTTCTTTCCCAGAATAAAATTATTACTTCCTTAATTAGGACTCAAACTCTATTCTGCTCAGCAGAGCTATTGAAAGTAAAATAATGCCCATGGTCACATGGCAAACTTGGGATACTCAGGTACCCAGTCTACTAATGTTTATATTTCTTTTTTTATTATTTATGCTTTTCTTTGGTGCAATTAGTTTTAATCAGTCTCTGTCAACTTATCACCTGATAGGTTTTTAAGTCACTCATCTTAATTCATTTTTGAAACTTAATTGTTTTATTTAGTAAATAGGACACCGGTATTGCCAGGCAATTCACAAAATGCTGTGTGTACATTTCCTATCCTATGTTGATTTCTACATAAGTTTTGAAAATCTGTTAACTTACCTGTTTTTAGTAGGTAGAAGATTCTAAAACAAAGAATGGGGCTTTGGCTAACATCCAGGACATTTTCAGATTCCAAGAGCATGAAGGGGCTCAGCTGACCACATAGTTGGCTTTCACATTTACTTTTCTTAGGGTTTACCAAAAGGTCATTTGGGGGGTTGGCTATAATCCACAGTTGTAGCAAACATTTGCATTTAGCCCTCTTTTTATCAATAAAATTAGTAATAAACATGTACATAGGTAGAAATAGTTGTATATTTCATAGTCTGTTCATTCTGCTCTTTTAAGCTGAGTTTCCTTCTCTTAACAATTCTCCGAATAGATTTGTTCTTAAAACATAATTTTAAAAAGCACTCGATTTTTTAGTCTTTGTATTGAAATTAATGGTTCACTAATGATTTGCTAAAAGCATGCAATTATGTATAAATTTAAATAGAAAGCATGCTCAATACTGCTGTATTTGTAACACACACACACACACACACACACACTCACACACACACACACACACACACACACACACTTTCTTTACCCTCCTCATCCAGTTAGTTCTTGAACCCAATTCAGTGACAGTTTTTTATATTCTCTTGTCAGTGTGCTTCACATTAAGAAATCCAATAGCTAGTATTTATCCTCACTTTATTGAGTTGGTAAGAATGACTGTTGATTCCTTCTCAATACTTTTGCTCTTAAGCCAGAGCAAAATTCTCTCAGTTTTGACTTTCTTTATGTCTTCCTTTTTGTTCCTCTTTGTATGTTTTCCACCTTTATCGGCTTTTTGTGATGGATTACCTCACAGATGATGTGTTTGTATTTTTTCTACATACTATTTTTTGGTGACTGCATTCAGCAATGCTGTCATGTCTTCTGAGAACTACAGATTATTCTATCTTTCATCTTTACTATATTTCAAAAGTCATTTGTCTGTAACAGAACTCTGGATTTTCTTCCCCCTAGGTTGCCCATCTTTGCCTTTCTCTTCACCATTAATGGCAACACAAACATTAGAAGATCTACTATACAGGACAACCTAGCTTCACACCATGGCCTCAGCTCCTCTGAGGAGTAGGATTTCAGCTATGTGCCATGTTCAACTATTTTTCCCAGTCTAAAAGACAAAAGCTCTTCATCTTATAGTAATTTTTACTTAGGGAATTTTTTACTTTGTTCTTATATTTGCTTCAGGAAATAATGATCAGTCATTACATATAGTCACGATGAAACTACTTTTCATATTATTACCTCAGTCCAAACTATTATCAGATCTTTCTTTTCTTCAGTAACTTCCAAATCTTTGCCCAGAAACTATCAATTCTCAACACAATACCTTCCATGGTCTTGAATTATCATTGTAATATTACCCATTTTTCAATTTTTTCCCTGAATACTAAAATTCATCAAGCACAAAATTTAATGTTTTTACAAACTTAGAAAGCTTTTTGTAGTGAAAAATATGCCAATGGCTTTATTCCGTGTCTAGTACTTTCTGCCATTTTCTTCTCACCTCATAGCCCTCCTAGTCTTTATAGAAGAGGCAAGGTAAAAGGTTCTCTCCACAGAGAGTTCTACAAACACAGTACACGTTCTAGCATATCAGTGGTGGCAATTTTATGATTGCTTAAAGTCACAATAAAATTATAAACTAAAACTTGCAATACCTGCCCCATCGCATTCCATGTTTTTTATTCTACTTTGTTTGATGCTTACTCTTTTCCTGTCCTTATAAAAATTATACTACTCTAAAATACAAGCATGTGAAGGAAAAGTAGTTGGAGTGAAATACTCACTAACACAATTACTAGAATGGGTCTTCATGTTTCACACACACACACACACACACACACACACAAACACACACTGCATACACAAAGTTGAAATGTAAATAAAGACATTATATAGCTACGTTTCCTGAGGAGACAGGAACAGATATTTATTCACCTCAGATATGACAAAAACAAAATAGTTTCCTAAAATATAGATGATGGGAGGATAGATCACTCAAAGGGAGTTTTATCATTGAATTTGTGTCTCTAGATCTTCCTGAGTAACATGTAGGATGGTTTTTTTTTTCTTTTGGAGTTTTTTCTTTTTAGGCAAATTATAAAACATTAGGAGGGGCTTTGATAATTATGTAAGTTTTAGGAACTTCCTGAGGAATTGTTTATTCCTGAGTCTAGTATATTTTGTTTAAGTCCTACATATTAAGGAGTTTTCCTCTAGGATTGAATATTTTTATTTGTTAGAAATTACTACAAAGCATGTTTTGCACCATTGCTACTATGTTTTGGTAAAGTAGAGGTTGATTAGAAAATAAATGAAAAGTAAAAACCAAGGCTTATATAACATATCAGATATTATTCTTTCTTTATATTAATTTACATGTTCATGACTACTGTATAAAATATTGCCATTTTATTTATCTCAACAATAACATGAACCTAATAGGATGGAATTAAGGAAGGCAAAAGCAAATAAAATTTAAGATGTGTAAACAACATTAAATTAAAATTTGACTAAAATTGGAAATATAAATGTCACTTGTAACTAGTCTATTTATAAATTTTATACTTGCTTTGTTATTCATATGTTTGGAATTTAGTAATTTAAACTTTTTTTAGTAAGTTGTATTTTATTCCAAAACTATATAAACTTTTTTGCTGTAATTTTTCAAAGTTTTGATCATCAAATCTAAGTGTCTTTTCACCCAAAGATATTAACTAGAAGGTATCAATGATAATACAGAAATTTAGTAGAATTTAAAATAAAAAGAAAAAAATTTAGATAAACTTTTATATGTTAATAATGGCTTCCTCAGTTTCCAAGCTCACACCTTGTACAGAGTGATTGGCTTTTCTTCCAGCTGACCTGAGGTTTATTCCCAGCACCCACATGGCAGATCACAACCATCTACAACTCTAGTCCAGGGGATCTAATGCATGCTTCTGGCCACTCATGTTTACCTGATGTATGGGATGCACAGAGATACAGGCAACCACATTACCACAGACATGAAATAAATAATACAATTAAAACACATGCACAGCAAAAGCCTAAATGAATGCAGAAATTACTTAGCAAAGAAAAACCAAGTCATTTTTCAGGAAAAGAAGTCTCTGATCAAACTATCAAACCCATCACACTGACTTTCTGTCACATTCTAGTGAATACCTGAAACAGGACACATTGTGACTTTCATGAAACTTACATATTATTGTTTCTGGGCTTCCTTCTGCCACAAAAATATTGATACATGCTATCATGACTGTGTTGGGATAGAATCAAACATATTACTAGCATAAATTTAAATGATATGAAACTTTATTTATCTTTGAACTTAAAAGAAATTAAAAGTTTCAGTACTTTTAGAGCTTTTGTGTGCTTTAGGCACTGCGCCTTCTGAATTTACAGATAGATCACCTGATTTGGAGACGGTATTAAGGCTCTCCATAGCATTTGACTTCATTACCCACCGAGCCTCTTACTCATTATGCTTTAAATGCTGCTAGACCTATGCCACATCCAAAAAAAGGGACGTTGGAACAAAGGTATTATTCTCTGTGTATCTCTCTTTCCATAGACATTCATGAGCTTACTCTCTTATCTCACTGTCTTCCTGATGACTGTATGTAGTAGTAAGTAATTTATTTTGATCCAAGGTTTCTACTCTGCCTTTGACCATCTAGTTCCTGGATAAAACACACACACACACACACACACACACACACACACACACACACACACAACTTTTATATTTACAATAAGCCTTAATATCACTAGAGCTAGGCAGATATCTACCCTCTATGCTATTAGAATCCACATTCTTATCAATAATCCCAAATTATTACTTATTATGCTTTATCTGGCTTGCTCTTAATTCCAATTGGCCAGCCTTTGGAGACATGGTTGTTTGACTTCTAACCCATGAACCCATGACGTCTTTCTTTTCCTCTTCCTCCTCCTCCTCTTTTCCTTCTCCTCCTACTCTTTCTCATCTTTCTCCTCCTTTACCTTTACCTACTATCTCTCCTCCTGGTACTCCTCTGACTCCAAAGCCCAAAAACCCTAATCTTTGCCTGTGTTTCTTATGTCCTGCTATTGGCTGTCAGCATTCTTATTTACCAATGAAAGTAACTAAGGGGCAAAGTCACATATGAGGAAGGGAAATGGAGGAGGAAGCTCCACAAAAGCAAAATATATGTAAAACTACCATAGTTAACGCTACTTGTTTGTAAACTAATTTTAAAAAGAGAAAGATAAATGTTTAAGGTAGGTATGTATCTATGATTCTGATTTCACTGTCTAATTATTATATGAATCAAAATGTTATATTCTAGCTCTTAAATAGGATATTTCCTTATACTAAACAGATTTCTACTTTCTTCTAAGTAATGATTTGAAATAGCTTCATAGCACATATTAGAGTCTTGAAAAATACTTACAACTACAATAAGTTATTCATTTTGGAAAGCCAGGAATGATGTACTAATTAATATTCAACTTTTCTCGTGGGCCTACTGCCACCATATGTAGATCCCGTCTTCAATTCACAGAAAAACAGGATGCTACATGGTCATAGAAAAAAACTCTGATTTTTTTCTTTCCTTATTAGAAGCCATATGACTTTCCTTCTTCCTATTCCAATCCAAAAAAGAAGAGATGGAAAGTATTAGAATAGATTAATTCCCTATACATCAAACAACCATAGAACCATACTTCCCTGATCTCATAAATACTGTTCTGGAAGAACAAGCTA
Organism: Rhabdomys pumilio; assembly: GCA_030674055.1. Taxonomy (NCBI): domain Eukaryota; kingdom Metazoa; phylum Chordata; class Mammalia; order Rodentia; family Muridae; genus Rhabdomys; species Rhabdomys pumilio. The sequence goes on along the minus strand of JANHMN010000004.1, from coordinate 144,435,674 downwards.
CAACATCCCAGGACTTTATTTATGATACTTTAATTTCTAGAAGAGTAAAACAGTGAATGGCCAAAATTATTCTAGAGATAACATGTTCCCACCACAGCTAGATTCCAGAGAGTGATGCTGGAATTTTATAGTATTTCTGATCCATTCAGCAAAGCGTAATCTCTTCTGTTTTGCCATAAAATTGTGTGCCCAGATTACAACATTTTTAAAGAGCAAATTCACTATGTGAGTTTGAAAAAAAAATTGCTTTGGAGATTTCTCATCTTGGAAAGCTAAAGAACTAAATTAAATTCGAGAATCAGAACCAATATGGGTATAAGAGTGGTATCTGTAAAGAGAGATGAATCCTGTTGCACACACTGGGAAGGTTTGCATGTTGACTTTATGTGTCAGACAACAGTGGGAGAAATGAATCTGTCTAAGACAGATACACAGTGGAAATAGGTTGACCTACTAAAAAGCTAGTGAAATAACCTCTACCAAAAATAGAGAGGATCTGGATGAAGAAATAGAAGACATGAAGACGGCTTGTGTTTTTCAAACTGAAGTACACACTCATCCTTTCTTGCTCCAGGTTACATGTTGGTGAGAGATGAAAAAGTTTACATTGGGTCTAGTGTGTGGGCTTTCTTTTGCAGTTCAGTAAAGCAGATGCTTAATTGTATTCTCCAAGTACTGATGAATAAATAATCACATTGTTTTGACTATAATATTTTACAAATATTTTATTTGTAATGGTTTTATTATTATTCATGGTTATGTGTATATGTATGTGTTTATGTATGTAGGTGCCTGTGGAGACCGGAAGAAGGCTCCTGGGGCTGAAGTTACAGTTTGTCACTCGCAGCCTAATATGGCTGCTGGAGAGAGAACTCCAGTTCTCTAGAAGAACAGCAAGTGCTCTTAAAATGTGAGACCATTTTTCCAGCCCCGTAATGTGAGGTTTAGTGAGACATTTATATCAAACATTTAATCATACTTACTTTATAGTATAAGCAGAGTCTAAATAGGTTCTCATTAAGTGTTAGAGATTTAAGGAGTTCCTATAAATAATTGAATAATAATGAAATATTTTCCCATTCTTAGATTTAATATTGTACTAATCCATAGATGTGACATTGAAAAGGTCATAAAACACTAAAACACTGCAAGTGAACACATCACACTGAGCACTTTATTGAAACGGGTGTGTTAGTGATTCTTATTGTTCACTTCCTGGTTCCTGAATTAAATGCCCTCTGCACCCAGAGATTTCCTTTGTTTTATGCATGGGAAGGCCAGGCTGAGCAGCACATGTCTGCCTAATGGATGGAAGAGGAGGAGTCTGGCTACCCTGGTGCCTGGGCACATGAGTGCCTTTTATATTCTTTTCCTCCTCTGGTCTTAATTAGCATTGGTGATTCAGGCTAGCTACATTTTTCATCCAAGTTTTCCTTTCAAGTTACCAATCAATAACTCGTTAATGAAGCCAGAAAAAAGAGAACGAAGCATTCTTAAACGTCCACTACCACTCCCAGAAGCAAACAAACAAGCCTGGAGCTTCAGAGAAGAAATCATTCAGTTAGCAAAATTGTGTGGTTGCTGGGAGGGATGGTAATTGATTTAGTGAGGAAGGCTGTAAGACCTTTAAGTATTCAATTCAACACACAGTATAGCAAATGTTCCTTTAAGTAGTATTAATATTTGCATTATGATTTTCAATTTCATCTCCATGAAATGTCATATAATTCCGTCATAATAAAATTCTTCTCAAGCTATAGTTCATCGGAGGAGGCATTAATTCAATTTTCTCTAGATGAAGTTCTTTGGAAAAACATTACGCTTTAGACTGTCTGAAGGAGCCGAGTGATGCGGGATGGTGATCCTTAGCATTCATGCAGATACCAGAGAAGGTCATTTGCACTTCTGTGCCAGACCTTTCAAAAATAAAGCAAAAAAAACGTCATTTCTCAGCTCACAGTTCAGAGCATTGACCACTAGGTGGCAGAAGCGCTCCTTCCCCAACTCAGCCTCTCCTGGTGTGTACTGTAATTAGGTCAGTGTAAGTTAAAGTAGGGCTGAGAGATGAATAAAGTAGATTTTTCTCCTCTGGAACACACTGCAGTTTAATTTCACTTCTTTCTAGAGTGTGCGATGAAGGTGGACTTAACTTTTAAAGGCAAAGAGACAAACCACTGCCAGGATAAATGAAAAGATGCAGAGGGGGTAACTGGCACCACACAGGAGAGGAAATGCTTTCTGGCTGGTTCCTAATTTTCATATCCGGGTTATCGTCAGAGATCATTTTCAGAGGTAAGGTGATGAATGTTTTATGTAAGGAGGAGGTGACTTCTGAAGCCCAAAGAGGTGGGTTTGCTGATGTTCAAAAATCCACTCCCTTTATTGGTGATCCGTGCACTAAAGCATCTTTGATGATGTTTTATTTATTTTTTTATTTTTCTAATTTTGCCAGCAGCCAGAAACATGTTAATCTGAGGAAATGCTCCACACTCCCACACAGACTTCCCTTTCCTGTGGACTGAGCCAAGGAGGAAGTGCTGCTGGAGGTAAAAGTTGAAATCTCCTGCTCTAGTCTTGGTGGCCCTGGGAAGGACAGAAAGACCTCAGCACAGGGATCAATCTCTAGCATAAAAAATTCAGCAGGCCACCATGGAGTGGTGTCCCTATCCAAAAGCATCTGGCTGCTGTGGTCACTTACATGAGAAACAGTAGGAAATATGAACAATCACAGGAAGAAATTATCCTTTACCCAGTTGCTGACCATAACATTAAATGTGTAAGACAGTTTTTGTTTTTTGTTTTTGTCTTTAGAAAAATAGGGACAAATAAGATTTAAGTTAGACTTAGGCATACTCTAAGTAGAAATATTTGCTGATTCTATATCCCCTAAAATTTGAGAGTATCTAGCTGAATTCAGTGCTGTTTCTTTAAATTACAGATTGTGTCACAGGTAATGCCAAACTCAAAGACAGAGGAAGGGCAGTTGGTGACATAAATAAAAATTAATGCTGCTGGAATGGTCAGTGAGAAGATCCGCTGAGCACAAAGATGTGTCTCCGACAGTCTAAGATTCCCCAGATAATTTCTGGGTTTTCAGATATGATTCTAAAATAGGAGCCAGGTGCCTTTGCATAGCTCCCCAGCATTGCCCAGTTGCTAGTGTCTGTGCTACCTTAAATTTCTTCTGCCCACTTGTCAGCACCTCATGTCTATGCATGCTGCTTTTTATCTGTCCTGCATGTGAGATGATGCCAGAATCTGCATGCTGTTCTGTGTTCATATGTTTGTCTCCAGAATCACAGACAGTCACATTAAGTCTATGTGCACACATGTTATATGACTGAATTTTCTGTGCTGTAAATGATGTTTTCTGCCTGCCTCAATATTGTAAAAAAGAAGAAAAAAAGGAAAGAAGACTGATGGAGTTTCAAGTAAGAAGCTAGTAATGGAAAGGTCTGAGAAAAACATCTTGATCTGTGGTTTTAAGGTAGAATCAGGAAACTGTAGATTCCTTTTCCAATTAATTATTCTAACAGCTCCATTTGCTGATAGACACCAGTTAGATATGAGGCAAACAGATAGTGTACTATTGAAGACAGTAGAGGCAGAAAACCTTCAGCAAATTATAATTTACACAGACATTGTGCTGATCATTGATCACATGTCTCAGAGATCAGGAAGAGTCTTATCCTGAAATATCATTGCCAGCTAATGTTAATGGCAAATAACCAAAGGGTACAATGTTACATAGACAAGATGACCTAAGGTGCAAATGTTTTGTTAGAAACTATTATTTCTTTGTGAAAATGCATCATCTCTACTTTTTCATTTGTTTGTTTTACAATGTAATGTCAAATTGAATTTGGGAATATAATATGTTGGTCATTGTGAAATGAATAATGTCTTCCATGTTTTTAAAGCTCTAAGCACATTTTATAAACAGCATGGGCTGTCATTTTGGATGTAGGATACACAAGAGTTATTGAATTTTTACGTGCGTTCAGGATATTTTGATGGCTCCTGGTCTTCTAGCATCATCTCATTTTTTTCTGTTATCTTATAACATGGACACGTTGTCCTTGTTTCCTTCATCCTCCATTTTTATGCATATGAATTCCATTGTTGTTTATAGCTGTAGCTTGGTCCTTACGGATCCTGAATCACATTTTATTGAGTGGTTCTTGCTGCACATTATTTATTCAGTTTCTGAACTAATTTCAATTTGCTAAGACTAATGACAGGACTGCTGTGAGTGTTTTTTATGTGTCCTTTGTAAATGTTATACATATTCATATACAGAAACATCCTGAAGGACACACTGAGTTACATGTATATTTCATGTTTTGATGCATGAAAGTATGAATTGGATGCATAGGCTAACATTTTTAATAGTGATGAATAAATATCACAATTGCTCTATGTTCTTGTCATCCTTTAATATCTATCTTTTTCACTTTTAATCGTTCTGTTGTTCCTCCTTTTTATGGAAATATGATCAGATCATTTAGATGTAGAGTTAGATAATACAAATGGTAGTTACTTCGAAATAGCTTACTTGTTTTCTTTCAAATTGGTCAGTTTTGTTTTGTCTTCATTTTTTATGATGACATTCTGGCTGCAAGAGTATAATAATTTCTATTTTAAAACTTATAAAACTGAAAATTTCAAAGGAAATGAATGGCACTGTACTCCAGTTTGCTTTCCTATTGGTTTGAAAATCCATTCTAACTAAAATTAACTTGAGAAAGAGATGAATTTATTTTGTTCATACTTTCAGGCCAAAAGCTATTATCAAGTGACAACTGAACAAGAATTCAATGCATTAATTCACATGAAGACCATGTAAGAATGATGCTTACTGGTTTGATCATTAACTTATGGTCAGTTAGTTTGATTCTATAAACCTGCCCTCCCTGCAAGAAATAGTGCTCGTCACCGTGGGATGGAGCCTCCCACATTAGTCATTACTCTACACAGTCTCTCATGAACAAGGCCACAGACACATCTTGTGTGGTAATCCCTCACTGAGAGTCCTTTAGATGACTCTAGAATGTGTCCATTTAACAGCTGAAGTGAACTATCACTCTTTGTAATATTTTAATATATGAACATCAAACTAATGAACAATTTCTATGCTATCCAAATGGTCACAAATGAGGAAAAGACAAGTTAGAACATAAAATTTAAAAATAGAGTTCACAATGCTTTTACCACTTGTATTAAATTGGATACCATAAAACACATGGATCTCATAGAGCAAGAATCTCATTTGCATTCTTTGTATTTCCATATCATATATTCTTAAAAAGAGTTAAGGGATACATCCTATATTATAGATTCTTAAACAGAACTAAAAGGTACATAAACTGGAAATATCTGTGCAAAGAAATATATATTTGATATGTGTGTTGATTCTATATATAGAATCATCATTCGATGTATGTACTAAATAATACACAAAGACAAAAAACCTTGACATTTAATTCTGTAGAACTGAGTTACATATTAGAGCTAGCTATGTTGTTGTTATTTCAACATGGTTTTCAAATGTCTTCCATATGACCATTCATGTTTCTGGGCAAAAGAGTACTAAGTAGACAGAGACATCACTCATCCTCATTGGAAGAGTCTTGGGACTGGCCCAGTGAGGTAACAGTACAGGATGGGTGGGGAAAATTACCAGAAAAAAGCATGTGCCCTTAACAGTAGGGTGTACTTATTTATCTTTTTGTTTCTCCTGTACCAACTTATGTAGTCTCTTAGAAGATATGTAAGAAAAGGAAGGCTAAATGATCAAAGTATCTTTAGGGAAGAACTTTGTAAAGACACTGTCAGAACTTGCACTCTTCTTCACGAAGATGATTATTTTAACCTCAAAGAATGTGGAATATTTAATCCAACATCCTGAAAGATCACAATTGAAATTTTAATGCTGTAATTTAAAAGATTCCATTCACTTATTGTGATCAGTATTTCACATGATGAATTTTTCTAAATATTCTTACATATAATTTTGATGTTAACTAAGTCATTTGTCATGCTATGGAGTAACTTGGTGCTGAATTACAGTAGTTATAAATGACCTAAATTATATATTATCTCTTTTAAGAGCTCAAGTAGTTGATTGATAACATTAGTGTACTTATACTATTAGAGTAAATATATAATAGACATGTGAAGATTCATAAAATAAATTTTTTGAAATTAATACATACACATGTATGGAGAAAAAATTTATAAGTTTTATAAAAACTATATGAACATCCAATTTGTTTCATTTTATATTATGCAGAGTTGATTAAACTCACATTTGAGTAATTATTTCTCAAATATTTTGTGTTATGTAATATTATATTTAGTAAGAAATTATTGTGTTCAGTTTACTATGTACAATGTTGGTCATATAAGGCATACACTCTACTGAACCATAGTAAAAACTGTGAAGTATCTGGAATGCACCTAAAATAATTGGCATTGGCATCTTAGATGTCAAATATCTATTCCTTGTCTCCAAGAAAAAATTTAAATACATTATCTAACTTTTTAAAATATTTAAATATGCAAGAACTTATTTTTATTCAGTTGTTTCATAATCCTTAAAGATTTAACATTAAAGATTCACAGATAGAGAATGAAGAAGCAGAAAAAAGTGCTTCAAAGCTATGGGAAAGGCATTATTCTTTTATGATGAAGAATTCAATAAAGTTTCAAGTACAAGGTGGTATTCTATTAGCCCTTATAGGTTTAATGAAGGAGTCGATGGCAAGTGTTCAGTACAGGACATAGTTATTCAGTCTTTTCCTTATTGCTGTACCTGAACCCACCATATAAAAATCATTTTAATGTTAATATTTTTCTAAAATTAGGTTTATAAAAAAATTTGAAGATGAAGCAGCATATTGACTTCAAAATAAATGAACAGAATGTAGATGTTTTTACTTTTCTGCCCATATTTTATTACAGTTTTTAACAGGAAATAGAACTAATTATTGCTGAGCAACCACATTAATGGAAATTTATATAGAAAAACAGAAAACATTTTAAGTGATAATAAATGCTGGACAACTCTTATCCTTTAAATAGGATGTCTGTGTGTGTGTGTGTATGTGTGTGTGTGTGTGTGTGTGTTTGTATGTGTGTGTGTGTACACACATGTATGTGAGTAAAAGGAAGGTGAAAATTTACTTAATGTATGCTAATGATTTTAGGATTAGCAATCTTTTACCTGCAAAGAACATTTTCTGTCTTCTGTTTTGTTATTGTCTTTCATCTAATTACTTAGCATTTTCATAAATAAGACATCACAGCTTAAAATTACTGGTTGAAGGAACATGCGGTTGACAACTGGGATTTCCAGAATTTGATTCTCCAATTTTAATGAAATATGATCACTACAACAAACATGTTCTCACACGCAGCCTTCGGCATTCTCTGGAGATTAAATGAAGCTTTGACGGATAAACATCAAACTGAAATCTGATATCCAGGCAGTCTGAATCATGTTTGCCTTGTATTCCCATATGGTTATGATAATTGTTGTGGAATAAGGCCATTATTATTTTACAGCAAATGTTTTATTTACAGATGCATATTCACTGCACCTACACATAGGTTTAATTTTAAACTCTTTACAAGTGACATTTTGCTGTTAGTATAATTTGAGAAATGCTCTGTCATAAGATCTACCATAAACCTCTCTTTCTCTTGCTTGACTTCCATCTGCTGGCTCTTCTGCATTAGTAGTAAATTTATTGACCATCTCTGTTATTGTCCAAGGGACTGAATCATGTATCCATATGCTCTATGTTCATATAGTAAGGTGATTAAAATATAAATTTATGAGCCCAGCCCTTTAATTCAGTTGGGAATTTATTTACTTGTATAGTGAAACATTACATTTTTGTAAATAAAAAGAAATTTCATGAAGAGGAAAGAATATACAATATATCTATGTGATGACTACACTGGTTGATATTCTAATGTTAACTGGGAAAATATCACAGAAACCCACCCATAGGTAAACTACAGGTCTTAAGAGAATCAGTCCTCTTCATTGATAAGATTCTCCTAGGCTATTGAATTCTGTCTAGTTAGTTTGTGTGTTTATATATGTGTGCAGATTCCTGTGTAAAACTGATAAATAAAGAAGTTGTCATGAAGAAAGGAAGAGGCAAAGAAGGGGAGGTATAGGGGTGGGGAATATTACATATAATATTTGTGTTTTAAATTTTCCCCAAATAATTAAAATGATTTTATGAGATATTTTATAATTTGGATGAACATGAATACAGAAAGTATAAACAATAATTAAATAAGGAAGATAAAATATAGTCTTAAGATTCACAATGAAAACAGAAGTCAGGAAAATAAAATTGAAATAAATTTGCTGAACAGAAAAACAGCAAGCCAGCTGGCACATTTTGATCCATGCTCATAATTACTTTAGATGTAAACACATCAATTGGAAAATGGGACACAAAGCAAGACTGAAGTGTGTCCTGTCACAGGAGAGTAAAGATGCATGAAAGCAGAACACAATGTGGTATTTTGGAGTCAATCCTAAAACATAAAAGAAATATTATTTGTAAAGAATTCTTGCTATCTGAAAAAAAAAGAAAAAATCTTTTTCTTTCTAGTATAATTACAAAGTAGTTCAGAAGGTTTATTCTTTTACATGATTAATCTTAAAGAGTTTTCCATTATATAGTCTATTCAAATACATAATTCTGCTTCAATAATTAACAATTTTAGAACAAGAAATAGTTATAAAATATCTCTCCAAATAGTTATCAAACTGAAAACTTTAATAACAATAACCAATATACAGTCCTTGACATTAATGGACAAAATATAATATGGAGAAAGGGAAACAACAACCCAGCTACAAATTCTTCAGTATTCAGTGATGACCTGCCAGCAAAATATGTTGGCACAACAGTGACATGAAGCTTGTGACAGAAACCAACCAATATCTGATTGGCTTTAGAGCTTAATTCATGGGATAGAACCCATACGTGACTCTGCTTGGGTGGTCAAGAACTGGAGACCACCTAGATAGGTCAGGCATTTAGAGGAAATTCCAATTCTACTATTCTTCTAAGAGAATGTAGCCAAAGACTGACTCTTAATGGCACTCTTCTGTACTCATAAACCAGACTCTTGTCCACCCACCATCAGAGAATATTCCTTCTGTAGCATAAGAGGACAAATACAGAGATGACAGCTGGACAATGTATAAGGAGTGAGAGACCTTGCAACATTCATTCTTAAGTCTTCATCAAATTTCTCCCATCAGGGATCAGGGAAACCTGAGGAATAAGAGACGAAAAGATTGTAAGAGCCAGTGAAGATAGAGGACATTGAAGAAACGAGGCTGTCTACACACAGCAGGATTGGCACCCACAAGAAATGAGAAACTGGAGCAGCATTTACAGAGCATGAATGGCTCCCAGCCAGATAGAGTGCCAATGCAAAGTAAGCACCAGACCCCACCCATAAACCAGAATCCATGTCCAGTTCTCTCCAACAGAGTCTCACTGAACTTACAGACCTCTGTCCAGCTCAGATGGCTAACAATAAATTCAATAGAATCTCCAGAATTTCTTTGTCTCATAAGGTTTTGACAGGGCTTATTTTTTCTTCACAGTTTTGTCTACTTAGGGGATGCCTGTGAGAACAAACATGCTCGATGCTGGGAAAAAACATAAAATACTATTAAAATAAGATTTAAAAAAATTTAAAAAAAAGAAAATACTAAATGTCTGGCTGGACATTGTAGCTGTATGTAATAAATTCAGTAGAAGATGGAGTGTTTTAGAAAATATTATTTATCTTTATGTGTGTGAGTGTTTTGCCTCCATGTATGTATGCCCTGTGCATACCAAAAAGGGATGCCAGATGATTCTCAAGAGCAGAAGTTACAGTTGACTGTGACCACCTCCTATATGTAGGAATCCATCCTACCTTGATTCTGGGAACTGAGCTTGTGTGCTTCAACCACTGAACCAGCTACTAACCCCTCGGGAAAACATAAAATTGTCCCCTTAGTATCGCTGCACATTGAAATAATATAATAAGAAGCTAATGAGACTTTTAATGTAGATTTTTGAGCGATTAATAAATGTAAATTTTTAAAGTTTATTTTATTGCATTCTTTATTTTCATGACTGATGTATCTGTCACCAGAGTGTATTTCTTGGACACAATGCTCTCCCATACACATCTGACATTTTCATCACTCTTCATTCTGCAATACAAGCTGTATTTTGACCTGGGAAGAACATCCCGTCTTTGACACTAAGTTTTGCAGATTTATATTCTCCCTAACTAGAAATATACCCACGCTAAATTACTTTGCATGTTTAACCATTCATTTTTGCTAATCAAATTGCAAGTAAATATTTTTACAGGCTACTAAAATAAGCTGATAATTTTGAATAGATGCAGTAATAATTTATTTAGCTAAGAAAGGAGAATCTGAGACTCCTTTAGACGTACACGCAACATTGTTAATTGGAATGGCGAAGGATGGAGTTTTTCTGAAAACCCAATGGAAAACTATCCTTGTAATGTTTGTGGAGAGAACTGCATTCAGTGGTGGTGTGCTGCAATAGATCTCAACATTTAGTAAGGCAGCAACAAGCTCTACCTTTTCTCTGAACCAACAAAAATGATGTAAATAAACGAGTGACATGTACTTGGAGAACCATTTTTGTGGTTATGTGTTTAGTAGACGGCTATGTACTGCCTAATTTCTGAGAGAAGAATCAAAATTTTCTTCCCTGAAAATGACTTGCACACAAACAGCTTACTGCAGATGCAGTATAAGGAAAGTTTCCAATGAATCCACATTATAATTGAGTATTAAATTTTTCTTAACTTCAATGATACACTGTCTGGTGAAGCCTAGACAAGTTGCAAATGGTTAGTTATCTGAAAATTCACAACACAATATGATCAGAGATTTTGTATTTTCTAAACTCAGTTAGAATTGTTAGTTACTTAGTTATCCAAAATATGGAGATATATGGGTCCATTAATGAGAGTTTTATGATCAATCAAAATAATGAGGTCGTGTCTTGTAGTCTGGTGAAAGCATTTTTAGTTCATAATGATTTTCATTTACTTTGTAGTGAGAAAACACACTTTCATATATCAAAAATAAAATGATAATATTTATTCCTAATTGTTTGTGTTATGTCTGTGTGTATGTGCTTGTATGTGTGTTTATGTGTATTTTTTTTGTGTTTGTGTGTCTGTGCATACGCATATGTATTTATGTTCATATTTGTCTATATGTATGTGTTTGTGTGTGTCTATGTATATGTGTTTTGGGTATCTGTGTGTTTTTGTGCGTGTTTGTTTGTATGTGTTTGTGTATATATGTATATATCTTTGTGTGTGTGAGTCTATGTTGTATGTCTGTGTCTATGTGTATGTATGTTTGTATGTATCTATGTGTATGTGTTTGTGTGTGCATATGCATCTGTTTTTATGTTCATGTGTGTATATGTATATGTTTGTGTTTATCTATGTCTATGTATATGTGTTTTTGTGTATATATGTGTATATGTTTATGTCTGTTTGTGTGTGTATCTATGTATATGTCTTTTTGTGTGTGAGTCTGTGTGTATGTGTGTATGTGTATATGTGTTTGTATATATCTATGTGTATGTGTTTGTGTGTTCATATGCATGTTTTTATGTTTATGTGTGTCTATATGTATATGTTTGTGTGTATCTATGCCTAAGTGTTCATGTTTTTGTGTATCTATGTGTATGTGTTCATGTCTGTTTGTGTGTATATCTATGTATATGTCTTTGTGTGAGTCTATATGTGTGTGTGTCTGTTTGTGTGTGTATCTATGTATATGTTTGTGTGTGAGGCTATATGTGTGTGTCTGTGTCTATATATGTCTTTTTGTGTGTTTGTATTTATGTGTGTCTATGTCTATGTGTATCTGTATCTGTGTGTGTGTGCACATGCATGTGCTCTGTGTGATATATACATGTCTCCACACAGGCTGGAAAGGAGGATGTTGGGGTAATATTTTATTACTCTCTATCTTATCTCTGGAGAGAGGGTCTTTCTCTGACCCTAGTCCTCCTGCCCCATGTCAGGCTGGATTTTTAGAGGGTTTCTACGCTCTTGCATTCTCTGCTGCTTAATTTTCTCAGCATCAAACCTACATGCTCTCCTGAACTATTTTGTTGTGGATTGGAACTTTGAGTATCAAGCTTTTTTCTCAGGTATTCTCATGTATGAGGCATCTCCCCATCTCCAGTACTCAATGTCCAACATTTCAGCATAATTGCTTACTCAATTTAAAAAGCATGAAAATCATATTGTTACCTATTTTCCTCTTTTATTTACCCTGAAATTATACCATTGTAGAAAAAATAGTATTTTGAGGACTATTACATATATCTATACATATATGGACATGATCATATTTAATGAACAATATGCGAATAATATTTAATTTTTTAGAAAACTCACATAGTTTACTGATAACTCTGTATATTATTAATAAACCCATATTAGAAAGCTGAAAAATGATGGAGGAAGAAATTAGGAGAAAGTGACAAGAAAATAACTGAGCATCCTGTCTATGCAGCTGCCAGGAATGTTTTCATCATTTTCTTGGCATAACAGGAGTAAATGCCCAAGTCTTATCAGGAGCCAGGTGAGTAGGTGACTTCAAAGAGCACATTTGATACGATGTGGCATCTCAGTGTCAGGACTATAAAAGTGTAACAATGTTTTCAAAGCAATGATTTGTAATTACTAGAATATTGTTTTACAATGACACATTTAAGCATGCTGTAAAATCCATAAATATGCTTCAATAAAGACCAAATCTTTGCTATCACAGTAGGATAAGGTTTTACAACCTTACAGTCTCCACTGCCTTTTGTGTGTACCATGAGTAAGTCTTTTCCTTTTTTGGAAAATGTGCTCAATATAACTACATTTGTATCATTTAAGAATGTGTACACTAAATGTTTACAGTGACTATTTTTATTGGAAAATATAAACAACTCTGTTTCTTTAAATATATTTAAAAAGGAAAAGGGACAATTCTCAAGATAAAGAATTTTGAATACCAAATATAACATATTTAAAAATTATGGGATCAGGTATTATTATTCTTTCCATAGACTTCTATATAGTTAAAAAGATATTTGTCTTTGCTTGAATACATGTTTTAGTTTTTATTTTTTACTCCTTTTTTTTATACTGTCTCATGCAGATCGGACTGCACTGAAAGTCAGTCAAGGGTAACTTTCAAATTTTGATCCAACTACACTCCCACCCCTAGTGCTAAGATTACTGATGCTCATTCTTTTACCCAATTAATGCAGTGCTGATTGCTAAGTCCAGGATTTTATGTATGTTAGGAAGGTTCTTTGTCAACTCAGCTACATCCACAAATTAATAGTTCATTTATTTACTTTTATGTTTTCTTCACTTTACATCCCAATCACAGCCCTCTTCTCTCAGTTCCACCCTTACAAATCTCTCCCACCATCGCTCCTCCCATATTCAGAAAAGTGAAGTTCCCTTTGATACTACCCTACTTGGGAGAATCTAGTCCCAGCAGGACTCTGCACATCCTCCCCCACTGAGGCCAAACCAGACAGTCCAGGCAGAGGAAGGGAATCTAATGTCAGGGAACAAAGACAAAGACAGCCCCCACAACTATTTTTTCATTCATATTAAATGGCCGAGTATAGGGACTCTTACTTTATATTTCAATTTTCCTTATAAGTCATGTCTATTTTGAGAAAGTGTATGTCAATCTAGAGGGAAAAAATTCAGTATGCTGGCAATCAACAGTAACAAGATTCTGAGTAAACATCTTACTAATTATTCTCTAATAGTTCTCTGACATGAAAGTTAATATGTCATCCTGAATTATTTTATACAAAATCAGTCAAGAGTCTTTTACTATGCCTAAGCAAATTAAATTGAACAATCATTTCATTTTATAGTTATAAAATGAAACTATTATCTACTTAATACACAACATTGTACAAAATTTTTCTCATAAACACACACACACGTGGAAACTAATGCTTTGATGTCTTCTGAGAAATGTCTTTTTCTACATTTTGTATTTGTTTTTTTTTTGTTGTTGTTGTTTTTTGAGAATTTTATACAATTTAGTTTGGTCATATTCACTCTCTCTACAAACTACTCACAGTCTATTACCCTTCACACCAACCCAGTAATGTGTCAAAAACAAACAAACAAAAAACCATGAAATCTATGAAGTATATTCACTGTTTTTCATACACTTTTGGATGTATGGTCATCCATTGAAGCATGGTCAAACACTCTTATAGAAAACTGAATACACATTCCCCAGAAGCCATCAATTACCAATAACCTCTCAGGTAGAGGCAGAACTTGGTGCCCAAACTTACCTGAATCTCCATTCAGGATTTCATCTAGTTTGGTTTTATACAGCTCTTCTGTGTTATATCTGAACTGTCATGAATTCATACCTGCAGCTGCCCTGCTGTGTCCTGCAAACACAAATTCCTTGTACTCATTGACTCTCTCTGCCTCTTAAAATAGATGTGCCCACTCTCCCTCATCCATTGTCTCTGTGTTATACTCAAGATTTCTTATACTAATTAAAAAATATTGTAAGTGGTTTGGGGTCCAGTTAAATTGGGGTTATGTTAGAGCATAAACTTCACAATAGTGATTTTACTCACTTGAATTTAAGAATGTGCTTAACACATATAGATATTTATAAAGCACTTGTAAATTTATATGGAACAATTGGTTCTCATTTAAAATATGTCTTGTACTAAGAAACCAACAAATTCAGCTATAAGGTCTATATATCTTCTCATATCTTATATTTTCAAAATCAGCATTTTAAAATTTCAGATTTGATTCAATTTATTTTTTTCTTTAACCTATCTTTTTTAAAAAAAAAAAAAAACAAGATTATCAGATATAAACAGATTTTATGAGCTGAGGCATTCCTCTGCTTATAATGTCAGTTGACTAATGAGAGTAGTGACTTTAATATTTGAGGAAAATTATAGTATCAATTGAAGTTATCCAAAGATTCAGAGCACCTTCAAGACCTAGGAAAAGTAGACCATACAGATGAAGCTTCCAGGTGAGTACAGATTTTATTTCTCTGTGTTTTATGACTCAAGCACGAGATGTGGTTAGTAATATGGTCTTATCAAGTTCTGAGCAATCATCAAGAGCACCAAGATTTAGGGTCTATGAGATCTCATCGGCCAAAATTTCACAAGATGAATTCAATCATGGCAGTATTGTGTTTTTGTTGTTGTTGCTGTTCTTGTTGTTAGGCTGTAGTGTTAAATTAAGTTACTGTTGGTCTATAATCTTAAGAATGCAATACTAGTATTATTGGTAGCGTTGGAAATTGAAATTTATTATTATATGTAAATAGTAAATAATAAATATATGGAATTTAAATGTCAAAGTCATATTAGCTCCAATGTCATCTAATAAAAATTTTACAATAGCAAAACAAAACATGTTACAACATTTGTATATTTGAACAAAGATATAAAAACAAATAGAAGACAATAAATTGCTTTTTGAAGTGTTCACTGACTTTCTCAGAGAAGTAAATTATTTCTTGTGTGTGTGTGTGTGTGTGTGTGTGTGTATGCGTGTGTGTGTGTGTGTATCTCTGTTGGTGTGAGTGTGCATGTCTGAATGACGGGTAATAAATACGGTTCTTTTGGTTACATTACAGAAAAGATTAAGAAACTCTTAGTAATGAGAACAAACACCACTTAACAATTTTGTATATTTCATTTGTAACCAAATATTTCATAACATAATTTCCTATATCAGTGCAATATAACCTAAAGACAAATAGAACTTTGTGAAATTTTCATTTTCAACAGCTATGCTTCTGTTTGAAGCTCCAGATAGGCCTATAATCTACATAGACAACTTTAGACTTTTTAAGGCAAGAAAAATTTCTTCACTTATTTCAAAATATGCCATTATAACCAATATAAAAACAGTTCAAGCCCTGAAGCATGAAATTTGCTTGCTAACTCATCTGCTTTCATTGCTCCCTACATAGCATCATGATAATGTGTCTTCAGATTTTAGTGAGAGATTTATTTTCACTACAGATTAAAAACCAGTCATTCTCTCCAGAAACACATTTGCCACTCTCCTTTTAGATTAGCAAGAACTTTGTTAATAGCATTTTATGTGGATGCATCTGGATACAAGTTTGTTTATGCATTTGGAAATCAGGACCACTACAATTAGACTTTCTGGCATTCGTAAAACCCCACAGCCTCAAAAGCTGTTTGCAGAAATGTGTGGCAAACAAAAGACACTTATGAATATCATATTATGCAACACAAACAGAACCATTGTATTTTGTTTGCACTCAGCAAGTCTATTTCAGGCTCCACCCCTGAAATTACAGCTCAAAAACTTTAAATTTCAGTCTGAGGTCACATGCCTTAAAGCAGGACTATCATGCATAGCCTCTGCATGAGAAAAACATATTTTAAGTGTAGGAATAAAAGTACTCGTTAGTGGTGAGCATACAGAGAATCCATAGTCAATCAATTTATAAAAGAAGAAATTAACACAGACATAGAGGAAGAATTGAAGACTAGACATCTTAACTCTTGAATAAAAACAACATGATTTTTTTTTAAGAACTCACTTGAAAATGAAATACTTTATAGGCAATGTATACTGAATGCAAAAAAAGCAAATTAAGAATTTTTAAAAGAATTATACATTGAAATATTGATCTGATGGCTTTAGTAATCAAATCTCTATGCAAGAGTTTTATAAATCTTTACTCTAGAAATGAATAACTGGAAATTACAATTAACTGAAAATAGCTTGATTTGTAACTGTTATGTATAAGAAGTATTTAGAAATAAGTCTGATAAAAATGTAAAACATTTTTATTTAAAAATGATGAATATTATTCATCAAGTTAATACAAATAAAAAAGGAGAGAAATAAAGATTAAACAGAATAAAGCAAATTTGAACTTTGAAAGTAATCGGATATTGCATGTGGCAGTGGATTCTGAATATTAAATACAAAGTCAGGCCTTAATAAAGGTAAAGACATGGAATAAATAAAAATTGGGATGTTCTGTGTTATCAGTGTATCAGTACTGAAATTTATGTATGATTTCAGAGGTAATTACTAGGTCAGGGAATGCTTTGTGTGTTTAAATTGGAAAGTTAATTTTAACTGTATTTGAAAACAAAAATGGCCCTCAATTTAAAGTGAAATTTGAAAAATAAAGTTGAAAGTGTTATACTTCCTATTCATGGAACTACTGTCAAGCATTTCTTATAACTACAGTTTAATATTTACCTAAAGGTAGATGACTAGGTTTAACATTATCTACCCAGACATATATCTACCAATTAATCATTTTGTGTGGGTTTTGGGAATCTAGAATGAGGTCAGCAGGCCTGCATACCAATTGTTTTATGCACTGAACTGTTTGCCTAGTACCAAAGACGGTTACTTTGAATATTTATTTACTTATATATTATTTTCATTCATTTATTTATTATGTTTGTGGTAATGCCTAGCTATGTAGGCCAGCTGGCCTAGAGTTCACTATGTGAACCATTTGCTGAATCTTACTGACTAGATTTTGGTCGCCATGTTTTTCTCCAAAGACTTATCAGGTATCATGTTGGAAAGCTTTTGTTATGCCTGTTAGCTTTTAGAAAGTTTATGAGAAAAAGGAGAGAAATAAAGATTAAACAGAATAAAGCAAATTTGAACTTTGAAAGTAATCAGATATTGCATGTGGTAGTGGATTCTGAATATTAAATACAAAGTCAGGTCTTAATTTGTACAAGTTGAGGTTTGGTTTTTTGCTTAAATTGTAATGCTAAATGCTGGCCCCCTAAGCCTGGTTGCCTCCAGTGAGGAGAGAGTCTGAAAATATCCAACTAATGTCTCCAAGTGATACTAAGTAACTGTGCCCCCCCCCAAAGTTATTCCTGATGTGTGAATAAAGATGCCTACAGTCAAGAACTGGGCAGAAGAGAGATGGGCAGATTCTTGTGTTCCTAGACTTGAAGTCTGAAGGGACCATGAGGACTGGAAGAGGGGAAAGAAAGAAGAAAATGCCATGGGTAAGAATCTTAAAATATAGGTCATGTGGGATAGCTAATTGGAGTTAACAGGAGTCCAGAGGAAACATGACAAATTATATAATGGGATTATAGGCTGGGAAATAGACATAATAGCATAGATGAAAGATATCTGTTCAGATCTTGTGCTGACTTAGGCTTATTATAAATTTAAATGTTGTGCATATCTTTTTTCCAGGAACTGAATAGTCAAAGGAAGGGTAGAAACCCCAGATTGGGCTTAACAATATTCACAACATGTACACTTTGAAAAGTAGTATTTTCTTTCACATTTAAAAAAAAATAATTGAAAGGTTTGTGGAGAGGTAATTGGGAAGGTGGGGGTACCATATGAAACATAAACAAATAAAAAGATTAATAAAAATAAACAATAATATATTATTATATATTACTATATTTATATATATTTTATATATAACATATATATTATATAAAACATTATTCTAGCTTAGAAGCTACTGTTAAATTCTTGATAACTTTCATTAATGACTGTGCTTGGCACTTTGAGTAGTTGTTTTCGTTACTTTTAAATATCAGTTGTTGTGATAAAGTGCCATACCAAAGTAATTCATAAAAGAAAGTGTTTCATTTGTGGCTCAGAGTTCCACAGGGCTCGTCTTGGTGACATGATGGCAGCAGGCTCACAGGCATGTCGCTGGGACAGCAGCTGGGACCTTACATCTTTATGCTAAGAAAGTAAGTAAGTGAGTAAATAAATAAATAACAAGGCTGAGAGAGATAAAGGAAATTGCATAGAAATTAAACTAAAATTAAATTAAAACTTCTACGTCTGCCCCAAATGGGACATATCCTTACGAAACATGTTTCTTCCTGAACAGCAAGTTCCACTACAGAAGTATACGAACCTATGAGAGCCATTCTCATTCAGACCACTGTATCCTACTCCTTAATTCCCATAAATCTGTGGCCATATCATAATGAAAACTGCCTTTAGTCAAACTTCAAAAGTTCTCACAGTCTCAACATGGTACTCAAGTCCCATCTCTTCTGACACTCAAGAAAATCTCTTAATTGTAACCTTTTGTTAAACAAAATCAAAAGGCAAATTAAATACTTCCAACATACAGTGTTTCAAAATATACATTTCATTTTAAAATGGAGAAAATGAGACACAGTAAGAAAACACTGGGTCTGAGCAAGACTGATTCCCAATCAGGGAAAACTTCAAATACTGTTGTTATATATTCAGTGTCAATGGGCTAACATGGCCCTTACCTCTCAGCAACACATTTTTCTCTTTTGGGTAGGTTCCACTCTTCCCCATATGCAGCTCTCCTTGGCAGATATCCCATGACTCTGGCATCCCCATCTTGGGTTAGCCAACACATTACTTTGCCAACTTCATGCAATTCCCTCCTTGGTCCAGTATGCATGGACTCCCCTGTAACATGTTGGCATCAGTAGCTTTCCTTAGGTGAAAAGGAACTTTCCATGCCCATTTACTTCTGTATCCTTCCTGACTCAAAAGCCAGAATTATGTGAATGAAGCTGCCAAGTTGCCTGCCTGCTTGGGATAGAGCCTGGCCTCATCCTTGAATTTCATTTACATAAACTGTGCTTTGCTATAGCATTTTAGTACCAGAAAATCCCTCAGGTCTTTTCCTTTCATAAGTTTCAGGATTATCTGGGTAGGCTCTTACCCTGAGGGTACCATTCTGTTTCATTTTGCATTAGTTTTCTCCTTATCACTTCACTTTGAACACTAGTTTTGACTCTGACAGTAAATGTTTGTGGTCTTCCTTTTCTCCTTAAACTGAACAATATATATATACTCTCTTTTTTCTATTTTAGAGCCCATAAAAGTTGTTAATAATAACCTAAATACAGAGTCAAAATTAAACTGTTTCAAAATTTCTACCAATGACATTAGTTGCAAACTTTTCATTTAGTCTCAGTCATATTTGTAGGACAAGGGCAAAAGCAGTGACATGCCAGCCAAAATATTACAAGGATTTTTTCTAACCAGTTGCTCATATTTTCCCTATGAAACTTCTTGAGGTAGGCCTCCAGAATCTATGTAGGTATCAGCAATTCTGTCTTCCAATTTTCTCCTGGGATAGCCCATTCAACCCTGCTTTCAACATTCAACCATGTTCACAGTCTAAAGTTACACAGTCTTCCATATTCCTATGAAAAAGGAGGATAAGATTGGCTATAACAATAGCCCACTTCCAGATAACAATTTCTACTGTGGTTACTTTTCCACTGCTGTGATAAATTACCATGACAAAGGGAGTTTATAGAAGAAAGAGTTTATTGAGGTTTACAGGTTCAGAGAGTGAATCCATAACCACCACATACTCAGCAGGCAGGTAAGTATGATGCTGGGGCAGTATCTGAGATCTTACAACTTGATGCCCATATAGAAACAGAGAAGGAGGGAAACTGGAGCTGGTTTGAGCTTTTGAAAGATCAGAAATCATCCTCAGTGACATATTTCTTCAATAAGGTCACGCCTCCTATTTCTTCCCAAATAATTCCATCAACTGAAATCAAGCATTCAAAACAATGTGCCATTGAGAACTATTCACATTTAAACCAACATAGGTAGGGATATTAAAGCATGTAGGACCCTCACTATAAAAACATATTTTTCTCCTTTTCTGAGGTGAGCTCACAGCATACTCAGAGATTTACTGTGTTAACATTTTTGTGTACAGCCTTAGAAGACATAGAAAGAAATATGTAAACTAAAGTAGGAGAAATAATAATAAAATCACCGCTGTTTTTTTAAAAATGTTGACTCTGTGATATTCCATAAGACTATTATTCTATGATTATAGTCTAATAACAGAAACGAATACTTTACTGTGAGACTTCCACAAATGAAAGTCTCTCTATTCTCACTGTATAAAGCTAAAATCTGAACATATGTTAAATCCTAGATAGGAAAACATGAGATCTTCAAAGAAAACAAACCCATCAGCATTTTGTAATGTAAGAGTCAACTTATCAATGGGCTGCCTACATCTTTCTTTATAGCTTATATGTTTTATAACAGTATTTGAGAAGCCAGAGTCCTGGAGTTGCAAGTATTTGCAAGCTGGAAAAGTCTTAAAATTTTCAATACTTCCCCTACCACAATCTGAAAATGTCAGACCTCCCAAGATATCAACGAAACATGACATATCAAGTTGCGATAAGAATAGGCACTTCCCCCATATTAAAGCTGGATGAGGAAACCTAGAAAGACAAAAAGTATCCCAAAATCAGGCAAAAGAGTTAGAGACAGACTAGGAGGAGGAGAAGGAGGAGAAATTGTGGTCATGATGGAATATAAGAAAGTAATACACGAAAGAAGAATAAATTAAAAATAAATGAATTAATTAATTAATTTTAAAATCAGTGGTTTTATAGGTTATATGGCAGATTAGAAGCTTTTTTCCTGTGAGCTAGTGAAAAGGGAATCCAGGATTAGAAATAATAGACTCTATCTCAAAAAAGGAAAAGAATTAGGAACTCACAATTATAAAAATAGAACACCTAAAATGTGCAGTAATTTCTTGTCTATATTCTTGTATACAACCCCCAAGAACTCACTGAATAACACACACACACACACACACACACACACACACACACACACACACACTGTTTATGAATTTTTTTTAAAAAAAAACCTATTTTGAAAAGCATCAATGCTTTAAAAAATAAAGTTTTTTCAGATAAATATTACAAAATATTCCTGTAAATACTACAATAATATCCTCTCTACCAGGAAAAGGTCAAGTGGGGAGTATTTGCTTCGACTCTTATAGGTGATGAAGTGAGACACACTGTTTTCAGAACAGTGCCAGAGAAGAAAGAGTTAGTCAATGACTTCTTCCTCATGGCTACGTGTAACATAGTCTCCTCTGCACTGTGATTGGTACACCAAGCATGGAGTGTAAACAGATAAGCCCACTGAGAAGTAGTGAGCAGTTTCTTGTTATTCTCCTACTTTAGTTTCTGACTAGGTGTAGTGGAGGACCGGGATGTTTATCATCTTTTGTGCATTGATGTCAATAGTGGTCACATGGAGAAATACAGTGAGTCATCCGTTGCACATGGCTTAGGCATACTAGTGGAGTACTCATGGAAACTATGAGATTAATCATCAGTAATAGACTCTCTTTACCTGGAAGCAACTATCAACCACAACCAGAGTTGCTAGAGTCAGATTCTGGGTTCCAGTGACCCTAACAAGCTAGTCTTGACCACTAATCCTCAACAGGCCAATTAAACAGATAAGGTCTTGAAAAACAATGAAAATGTATTCAATATTTTGGAAGAGGAATGAGGAAATCCTCATGTAGAGGTCCTGACATGGATTTTAGGATTAAAGAGAAATCAAGTGATATACATTAACAAGCATTCCTGATCAAAATATTTTTTCTGATCATCATTGACCTACCATAATTATGTCACTTGTTTCTTTTCCAAGGTATTCTAATAAGTTGTCAAAACTATGGTAAATCTTTTCCCAGGAGACAAGCTATTTCACTGAGCAGTACCAAGGCTATAACTCTGCCTTCTTTTTGTTTCTTTTGTCATGAAAGCACTGAAAAAAAAATATGATTTTTTTAAGTTCCATTGATTCAATATTCTCATAGTTAAAGGAAAAGACATATCTAGAATATCTTTCTTCCTTCAAGAACACTTACTAAAAAAAATCTAAACAGCAAAGCTGCCCAGAGAAATATTGACACTACCTTTTCCTTGTGGTGGGGGTACTGCTACATCACCAAAGCTAGGATTCAAAGTCTCACTGTAATTGACTTCATCTTCACTGCTTTTTCCATATATATATATACACATATATGTATGCATACATATATATATATATATATATATATGTGTGTGTGTATATAATGTACCAGTCATATCTCAAATAATCGAGAAAAGAATCAACAGATAATTAATCCTGAGATAAAACCATTGTGTAAGTGGATTCAATGATAACCATCATAAATGCTTTGGCTTACATAGTTTGTGATCAAGAAATACAATACATAATATATAAAATATCAACAAAATGAAAAGGAGATAGAAGAATTATATGAAAACTGTAACATTTAAAACAATAATAAGTCAAACTTAAAACTTTATAAGCCCCAGGGAATAAGCTCCATAACAGAACTAAAAACATATATTCCAAATTAATTGCAATAGTCTACCTGGAACAAAGGTCAATAGATAGCTGCACTTTCCATGTCTTCAATGAACTTCATGGTAAAATAATAAGATGAAAATCCTACACCCTGAATGAGATAAGGGTACAGATTAATTGGGTTCTCGTTTCAGTGTTTAAATACCGTGACAAAAGCAAGTTAAAGCAGAAAAGATTTTCTATGCCTTATAATCCAGAGATGAACTTAATCATGCCATGGAATTCATGGTGGTTAAACTTAAGACAGCTGGTCATGTGACATCCACAGCTAGTATGCAGGAGTGAAGATTGGTGAGGCCTGTTTCCCACTCACCCTTTTATTCAGTCTGGGATTCTAATCTTCAGAACAGTGTTAACTACTTGATGTAGCCTAGAATATACCTCTCAGGAATTCCCAGAACTACATTCTGGTTGTTGTTAAATTATGCCAACTTAACAATCAATATTCAGTATTTCAAGATTACAAATAAAACACAGTGGATTTCCTTGTCTATACTTTGTTTCTTAATTTATATGTGAAAGGTGAAGAAAAACAATAACCATATGTGAATAGTCAAAAGGTCTGCAAATGAAACATTTAAAAGCAGAAACAATTCTGCTTTTAACTGAGGAGGGCAAACTCAGGTGAGAGAGATTTTATTACATAAATTAATAAATAATGAGAACAATAGACTGTGGTAAGTTTTGTGTATATAATGCAATAGCTAAAGCTATTACTATAAAAAGCCATTTCTATAAAAAGCTACTCAGATATATTAAAACAATATCAATAATTCATAAAAATTATAAAATGCATTCAATAAGGCCACATGAAGGTAAAAGCAGAATGGAACAATGAAATAAGAATGGAAGAAATGAAAAGCAAACACATACCACAGGAGAGTTTACTCTGGGTCATAAAACAATATACTACAAACTTACAGGACTTCAGTCCTGTGGAAATGTTCTTTTACCACAACAGATTCAAACTATAAATCAATAACAGAGAGGTTACCCGAAATCCTTCAAACACCTGAAAAGACACTTGTAAATAATCTATAAGCAAAGAGAAAGTCTCTATGAAAATAAAGAACATATTGTATTGAAAGAAAATGAAAATGTAACATATCAAAATTTGTGGGATAGATAAAATAGTACCTTTGTTGAAATGTATAGTATAATTGCTCAAATTTGTATGTTATGAAAGTAGAGATGGGAAAAGAATAGCAAGCACAAGCATGCAAATAAAATAACATATGAAATATAGGTGCAGTATGCATGAAACTAACAGTTAAAGTAGAGACAAAGCAGTCTATAAAACCCTGAGGTCTTTTATCCTGAAAATGTTCAAGGTGATTGCAAAATTTCCAGGAATAGAAAGAAAAACATGCGTAGAAATCACTAATCTTACAAGTAACATAAAGGCATGATAAGAGACCTGTTATGCATATAATGTTAATGCAAAGGCTTTTAAGTATTCGTAAATTTTTAATTTTATCAATGAGATCAAATGGTAAAACTTGAGAAGTAGAAAACATGACTCACCTTATATGGAAGCTGGGAGGTTATTCTAGGCAAAGTCCATCATCAGAGGACTTCTTTTGCATTATTTCTGTCAGGCATTTTATTACACAATACCAAGAGAACTGAGTGCTCTAGCCATAGTGGTAGCCAGACAAAGAAATTAATGGGGAGTATTATTAGATTCTGCTTCAAAAGCATAATAGAAAAGCATTGTGTCATAATTACTTTTGAAATTATTATTGTAGTAGTAGCTATTCAAACCTGTACAAATGGTAGATTGACATAAAACTATATACATGTCTCAGAGAGAGAAAAAGGGCACTGACTTTCAACCAGCACTCTGGGTTTTTCTGGGCCAAGCTAAAGATATCTTCTATGAAATTTGATTTCAACAGTTAACAATAGTATAAGCTCGAGGTTGCAAAGGTGAGCAAGTTCAATGCTTTCTATATTGTGAAATAGCAAAAATAGTCTACATACACTAACTTTGAAAATACTAAAATATAAAAGATCATAAACCATTGATATATTTTATTTTATTGGTATGTACTCATTATTCAAGGGAAACATATCAAAGCATTTTCAGTAAAATCAGCAATGAGACAACGATGTCCTCTTTCTTTTATTGTGGAGTTTATAGTCTTAGAGCATTATGGCAGGAGAAGGTAAGAAAAGCCACACAAATAGGAAATGAAATTGTCAATGTAGCCCTATTTGCAGATGATGTGGTTCTATACATAAGAGATACTAAAGACATCATCCTGAAACCTCTAAAACTGATGCATATTTCCAGTAAACTTCAAAA
Source organism: Rhabdomys pumilio (assembly GCA_030674055.1). Classification (NCBI taxonomy): domain Eukaryota; kingdom Metazoa; phylum Chordata; class Mammalia; order Rodentia; family Muridae; genus Rhabdomys; species Rhabdomys pumilio. The sequence goes on along the minus strand of JANHMN010000004.1, from coordinate 144,410,026 downwards.
ACTTTATTTATAATGGTTGGTAAGACTTAATGTCTTCCACACAATAATTTAATATAACTCTTGGAAGTCATCATAAGCAGAATTTTGGTACATTTATTCACATATGTTGCTGCACATTTTATAGAAATATGTGATTCAAATCCAAGAATTTCTAAATTCTCATCTTAAAAATATATATTTAAAATATACAGTAAGTGAAAGTTCTTAGCACAGAGTTATAAAAGTTGTTCTTAAGTTTCCAAGAAGACTTCCTACAAAAAATTTTTTTAGAAATTTGGGGTTTTAACTAATGGATTAATCATATATACATGCAAGTATACACACACACATTTTATCTGTTTTATGTACTCTATGTTTATATATTACTTAATAATTTAATAATTTATGATTTTTCACTACATGGATATACTAAACTTAATTTAAGCATCTTACATTTGAAAATGATTGTCTTATTTACAATTAATATGGCAGCTAATCTTGGTTACTAACTAGACTGGACCTGAATCCAATAAAGACATGCTTCTGGGTGGGTCTGTAGGAGTATTTCCCGAAGGGTTAACTGAAGGAGGACAGCCCTCCCCCAGAATAAACGACACCTCCCTGCTGTTTGGCTACTTGCTGCTACCTCTTGCTCCTGAGTGTGTCTACTCTGATGCATGTTCTATAAGCACTTCCATTACAGTCGATCCTTCCCGTTAGTGATATACAGTCTTACCTTTCTCAGTCTCACAGAGTGGACTGAAAACAAATGTATATCCATGAATCTTCTGAGCCTTTATCATTATACTGGGACTTTAGGGATATCTTATCCTAATCACTTACCAGGTGATTCTCTTTAGTGTGAAAACAGCCATTATTAGACTACAAAGACTGTATTTACTTAAGTCTAATAAATTTCTTTTTAACATATATTCATTCTATTTGAAGGGACTTGGTCAGCTAAAGCAAGGCAAGCATGGCTGTGGCGGGCCTTTACCTTCTCTCGCATATTCTCTGCTTTGCTAAAAAATTAAAATTAAAATTTAAACAAATAATAAATAAATAAATAAATAAATAAATAAATAAATTTTACATTATATTTTTGAAGCTATTCCTCAAAGTGTGTTCTCTTATTTGGCTGCTTCTTTCTCCTGAGGTAAAGTACCAAGGTTCATCTATCTAAGTATTGAAGTCCAGCAATCAAAAGCCCCATTTGGCTTACCAAATTAACATGCCTAATTAACATGAAACATGTCATTGTAACATGGTTTCCTCCTGTATAAACCACCATTTTTCTATGTGCCATGTCTGTCTTCTCTCTATTCAGAGGTAGTCCTTTGTTCATTAGAGACAAATACTCTTGTTCCCTTCCATTTTCATTTTCTTTCTCCCTTGATCTCTGTCTCCTGCCTTGGTTTTTTATTCCCCATTCTCTGAGACTCTTGACCAAAACAAAATTTTTCTCTTGTGCTGGGAACTTGGTCTTTGGGTGCTGATGAAATATATTTTTTTCACTATAGAATCTCGACTAACACACAGCATACTAATAAATGTCATAGTATCTTATGAATGTACTATGGTGGAATCCTCAGTATCAGCCAAACAGATTATTTTCTGTACAAAAATTATAAAGTATCTTTTTACAATAGTTAATTTTAGAAACTATGGGAGCTAACTAACATTTTAAAAACAATTTTGTAACATTTAAATTCAGAGAAAAAATGGTATCTTGGCATTGGGAACTCTACAAGAAGACCTACAGAGTCAACTAACCTGGTCCCCTAGGGCTCAAGTGTACTGAAAAACAGAAAAAAAAGAGCATACAGGGACTGGACTTAGGCCCCCTACACATTTGTAGATGTGCAACTTGGTCTTCTTGTGAGTCTTCTAATAATTGGAACAGAAGTTTTCTCTGACTGTGTTGCTTGCAATTGGACCTCTTTCCCCTAACTGAACTGTCTGGTCAGACCTCAGTTGGAGAGAGAATGCATAGTCCTGCTACAAACTGATGTCCTAGGGAGGGCTGGTACCCAATGGGAGGATTTTCCTTCTATAGATAGAAGGGATTTGTTGGGGTGAGACTGAGAGGAAAGGAGGGCAGTTGTTACTGAGATGTAGAGTGAATCAATCAATCAATCAATCAAGCCTCTAACAATTATTTTGGAGGAATTATTTTGTCTCATAATGATTTAATATTAATATAAAAACATAAAAATTTAGCTAAAAGGAGAATGCAAATATAATAATCACATTTACCAAAATTATTTTCTATCAAAAAATTTGTATTATATTTAGAAATCATTGTTAAGCTATTTTCTTGGATTTGCAACATTGTTTCCCTATAGTGAAAAACGGATTGCCTAAGGCTCTGGAAGTAAACATACAAGACCAGGGAAGTTCATGAAGCTAACAGGATTCCCAAAGGGTAATATAAGTAGTAGCAATTGCTCATAAGAGGAGAGTCAATGGGATCTGCTGAGATGTCTGCACATTGCTCAGGATGCTGCATGGATGCAGATTTCATTTCATCCTTTCTATGCATTTGAATCACTGATGCTTCTGTAAGAAAATCCTCATTGTGTAGCATAAATGCTCTACACTCACTTCCAGGTTTGAAAACCCACCAATCTCTGAGCTTGAAATCCCACCTATTCCAGGGGTTTTCAGGACTAATAATCTTACCAATCCCCACTACAGAAATCTCGATCCTGGAAAATGCCTCCCCAAAGAGACCCTGCTTAACTGTCCTGTTCAGTTCTCTGCTGTTTCTTGCCTAAGGATGCACATTCATCCTCTTGTGTTTTTCCCAATAAATCTTTTGTGTGAGGTTTGTTGTACAGTGTGACTTTGTAGTAATCTTGGGCTCTCACATGGCAGGATCTTTTTCTTTTCAGACCTGTGTAACACTTCTACTGGGAGAAATCTTTCCATTCAGGGTTAGCTGCAATATTTCCACTGAGGAAAGCTTTCTCCCAAGATCTGTAAAACTTACATAACCATACAACAGTAAATAACCCCAAAGAACACACTGGCTTACAAAGTAAGACTTGGGTGAAATCTTTGCTGTAGTCTATCATAAATAATCCTGTTTGGGTAGGGTGGATGTTTGTTAATATCTTCTCACAAAAAATTATAAAACAATAGTAAGTCAATTTAACAATAAGATTCTGCTTTCAGTCACTGGAAAATTATGCAAATATGATGAGGTAGCAGTCAGTATATAGCATTCCCAATTTTAGATACTATTTTCACATATAAACAGGTAATCTAATCTGTCATTTGATTACTGAGTGATGATTTAATAGTTTATATTTGTAATTGAAATAACAAATTGAAATATATAGTGAAAATAACTCTTCACAGTAATTATTGGGTTTTAAGTTTCAATCATGTTTTCCTCTACGTAAACTTCTTAAAGAATATAAAGCATGATGCTAACTACAGAATATAACACCATGTTTACCTCCAGCAGGCTGATATGAAATGATATAAATAATCTGTAGAAATGTGACTCTCTTCACACTAAATCTAAGCATTAAATTAATTTAAGACTTGATAGCATTGGTTGTCTGTAAAGCACCCAATGTGACAGGTTGCTCTTCTATGATTCACAGTGTAGAGGGCCACAGCAGGACATATCCTGTAATGGCTAACATTATGCTGATGGCTAACTTTATGTGTAAAAGCTTAAAATATCTGTGCTTAAAAACCATAAAGCAAATTTAGACCTCTAAATGTTAATGACTGTTAAAGCTTAATGTTTCCTGCTGTTTCTGGTTCTTCAAACAAGTTTGTTTTGCACAAGAGGACTTTTTGCTTGCACTAAAACAAATTGAAACTTTTTCTTCTTTGCCGTTATAAAACCTTGACTGAGACTGATAATAATGCATTTGGGAATCTCAGCTATAGACCTGAAAGACACGTATCTGAATAAAAGCCTCTTCTTTTTCATTTTTGTTCTGTTTTACTAAAGATAGATTCTTCATTAATATGTACATCTGACTATAGTTTTTTCTCCTTCCACTCCTCCTTGCTAAGCCAACCCAACCCTTCTCACCCTCAGATACACTCTCCCTTCATTTCCCTTCAAAAAAGAACAGCCCTTCAAAATACAAGCAAACAGAACAAACAATACACAATAATGCAAGAACCAGAGACTGGATAACCCAGAGACTAAGTATAAAATGAAACCAACTGGCTGAAAAGGGGAAGTTCAATGAAATGATTACTAGTGATACTGTGCTATGCTCAGAGATCAGTGCCTTCCCCACTCATCATCAGAGAGGCTTCTTCCAACAGCAGCAGCAGAGAGCAAATGAAGTGACCCATATCTAGACATTATGTTTGAGAGAGCATCTAAATATGTAACCATTGGGCTCCTTCCCTCAGAAATGGGAGAATGCTTCAGAAGAGGGTTTAAAAGATTATAGGAGTCAGAGGGAAATGAGTGTACGGGGAGAACAGGAACCACAAGAGTAACTAAGCAGGGCTCACAAGGGCCTACAAGAGACGGAAGCTGCCAGCATGGGATCTTCAGGGGTCTGCACTAAGTTCCCTGCTTATTTGTTATGACTATTAACCTGGTGTTGTAGAATGACTGCTAACTGAGGGAACAGGTGTATCTCTTACTCTTGGGACTTTTCTCACCTTATTGAATTGCTTTGCCCAATTGTTGGTTAAAATTTATTAATGGTGAGACTGGTGAATCTTTCAATGACCCCAAATCCACAATTCATTCTTAAGAGAAACTGCAGAAGACGTGATAGTTGAACTGTGATCCTGATAGGTAAATTGCAATTCTCAATGATTAACCATTTTGTAAGTTAGCTGAAGAGATAGAAAATGGAAGAAGTTACAGTCTAGTGCATGTCCTCCACAAGGAAGGAAACAGAGGAAATAAGAACACAAGCAGCTAAGGAAAAAGCACAGGGATGCTACTCAAATATCTGTCTAAGACAGATGCGATAACACCAATGAAAGAGGAAAACAGTAAAATCATGTTAAAATGTAGATAATTTATCTGATGTTTCTCTAATGCAACAAGATAGTTCGTTGGTTACCTCAGAATCATGTGCACTGCAGAATTTTACTCACTAGAACCAACGATTGACATTTTTGTGATTTAACATTTATCAGTGTTAGAGGAATATTGCTTAGGAATAGCACTAAAACTATAAAATAAAAACCACGAGAAAGTTTTATAAGCTCTCATTTTGAATTAAATTCATCCTTCATTTTTCTTGTTCACATGGAAGTATATATTTTATACATATCATTTTAAAATGGGTTCATGTACATTTGTTTTTATCTATTTCATAAAAATACAATGTTAAACAATAGAGAACAACTAATGTTATATTAATAAAATGAAACATCACAATAAAACTATAATTCTGTGTCTCTTTGTCTCTGTCTCTACAGCTCTCTGTCTCTCTGTTATCTTTCCCTCTGTACTTATGTGTGTGTGTGTTGGTGTGTTTGTGTGTGTGTGCGTGTGTGTGTGTGTGTGTGTGTGTGTGTGTGTGTGTGTGTGTGTTCATGTATAGTGGTAGAGGCCAGAAGAGGGTGTAGAATCTCCTAGATCTGGAGTTATTGGCTGTTATGAGTCACTGTACCTAAATTTTGTGAGATAAATTCAGGTCCTCTGAAAGAGTGGCAAGAGTCATTAATTGCTGTCTGATTTCTCCAAACCAAAAAATTACAATTCTTGATGGAAAGTTTGATCCAACTCATTGGATGATTTAACAAAATTGAGGAAAAAAAATAGATGTAAGTGAACTGGAGATAGGTCTCATTGATTAGTTGTTGAAGAAGAAACAATTGACTTTAAGATCTTTCCAGTCATTGTGCAAATTGAGTATTCAGTGTTTTACTCTGGAAACACATCTAATCAGTAGAAGTTTGATTTGTGGAAATAGAGAATTCTAGGGACTGAGGCTACCTTTATAGTCTGCCAATATGACCATAATGACTAACAAAAGTTTCATAAAAAATACATTGGCTACATCTCCCCACAAGATCAAGTTCATTTAGGAAAATGCTTCTCTTTTAAAATGCTTTATGTGTTCTATGCTGTAAATATAAGTTTCCAAACATTTTCTATCATAACAACATTACAAAATTTTCATTTAATTTATAGCAGATGGCAGCAGTCTTTTACAGCCAACTTGAAAATGAATGATCACCCTGTAAATTATTGTTCAATTTTACTCAAGAAATTAAAAGGGCAATCATATATACTGATTTTTGTATCAAGAAGAAAGAGTACTGGTTTTAATAACAGTGTGATGGCCAATCTTGGTTGTCACCTTAACTACATCTTGAATCAGCTAAAATTCAATCAGAAGGGCACCCCTGGGAGTGATTTTCTTGATTGGATTGAGGTGGGAAGTGAGGTGGGAAGATCCATCATTAATGTGCACCACACCTTTGGGTGGCATCCCACATAGAAGGAAAAGGAGAAAAAAGGCTTTTTCATTTGACTTGATTATCCTCGCTATCAAAGGCTACCTCATTTCTGTTGCTGAGGCATTCTGTTACTGTAATTAGAACCTACTTAGTCAGAATTCCAAAATGGACTCATGATGTTTGAAACTCCAGTGCCAGATTGGACTTCTGAGACATTGAGTCTTATGGCTTGAACAAGTACTGTGATCTTGACTTTTACATTGTGATACAGCCATTGATGGACAAGGAGACCAAAACCTATAAGGTAATAATCCCATATATCAGTTCTGGTTCTGTTTCTTTAGAGCAGTGCTTTCCAATCTGTAGGTTACAAATTTTTTTTTGGGGGGGAGGGGTCAAAGAATCCTTTCACCAGGGTCACGTATCAGATATCACACATATCAGATATTTACATTATAATTCATTACAGTAGCAAAATTATGAAGTATTAGCAATAAAAATTTTATGAAAGGGGGTCAACCACAACATGAGGAAATTTTTTAAAAGGTTGCAGCAATTAAGAAGGTAAAAACTACTGCTTTAAAGAAAACTAATAGGACATGCTTCATACAGTAATAATTTATAGGTTAATAGAAGAACTGACACTTTGTCATAATCTACTTATTAAACAATTACTACTGACTCCCATGCCTTGGCATTCCTTGCTTCTTATTGACATTGCTGTTCCTTATAATCCAGTCTTCATGCAGGTAGTCTAGATACATTGACTTATTTTTAACAGCTAGAACCTGGCAAGTAAAAAAAAAAAGATGTTAATTCTCAGATTAGATCTTTTGAGACTCTGCTGTTGATTTTACCATCATGTGCAATTGTCCAAGTGGAATTAAAATACTTAGCAAAAGACTTAGTTCATCCATTTTCATGAGAATAAATAGAGCTTCCCAGGTCAAACATGTCCTTGATGATGATTGTCTCCCTGAACTATCAGTCTCTGAAATATGTGGTGAGTTATCAAGAATGACTGTCTTGATTTACTTCTATTCTTTAATCAGTTTTTACATTACACAATTTGATAAGCACTTCTTAGGTACATAAACTTCTATATTGTTATAACCTTTTAAAAAATTATCTTCTCTTTCATTATTTTATTTCTGATAATTTTGTGTGAATGAACATGAATATGTTAATTCTTTATATGTATAGGTTAGCTTTGCTCTGCCAATCTTTCCCCACTGGTATCCTTTGGAATAAAACAATGAGAAAGCTGATACTAGCAAAAAAGTGAGCTTTTTCAGAAAAAAAGAAAGACTGGTCACATCTTGATCTTGAATTACAGGTTGACATCACAGTGTGACAGTGAACTTGAGTTTTTTAAGGCTCTTGGTGCTGGGTGCTCATTACATGAGTTATAAGAAAAAATATGTATTGTAGTGGTTTAAAACTCTGTAGCCTTAAAGTTGTGTGCTAACATCGATAGACAATACTATAAATGATACTCATTTAACATTTCATCATTATTTCTACTTCTAAATTGATTTAGTATTGTTTTTCTAACTTTTGAACTTCCAAATGTTGTATTTCAAATTTGCCATGTCATTTGACACAACTCACGTTAAAGTTTCACACAAAACGTGGTATCTAGTTTTTCTATATTAGTTTTTAAATTTCTTTTCTTATCCTTTTAAGTGAATTATATCTTGTATATGTTGTGGTTGTTTGGTATATAGATCCTGATTAATAATCTTATTTTCTATTTAAACTACTTTCATGGTCCATATGCAAATATTTCCAATTTAAAAATATTATTTTGTTATTTAACTGTTTATAGGTTTTACATTCTAATACTACTCTTTTATTATGATTCATTTTTGAGTCTATGTGTTTTTTTGTCATTTTCAATATTTTTTATTAATTACACTGAGATTCTGTAGTAGATTTTTCTGACACATATTTTAAGTCAAAGACTTACAAACAAAGCAAGGAGGAGAGGCAAACCAGAATCTATCATAGACATGGTTACAACGCCTTTAGCTAATTATTATTTTTAGGTCAAATGAAGAGTTGTAAATCTGAGAAATTTTAGCATGCTGCATGAATGAAATGGCTTTCTAAAAATTGGTGTATCTAGAATCAGAAAAATTAAATACTTTTCTCTGAATGTAGAGAAATGTAGACTAACTTTCATTTTCATCTGTATATAAAAAGGATCATTTCAAAGGAGCCCATGTATATTACTTTAACATACTGCGGACGTTTAACCACATCAATATTCAAGATTCCCAAATAATCTCATTGCCAAAAGGATTTTAAAAATAAATTCCTAATTTTTGTAGATATTTCACTAGATGACTTTCTTAGTTAAAGATTATACATAACATGGAAAAGGAAATAGCAAAATAATTTTGTAATTTATATGAGCTTCTCATATGGCTTTTTGATTTTTAAAAACAATTTTTTTAATTAAAAACCTGCATTTTCAAAATGTTGGGGTTTGATCCTAATGATACTGCTGATGAATGCAAATAGCATTCTGAAGTAATTATGCTTTCCAGTCCAATAATCATAAACAGCTTTAACAACTTTTTCCTTGCTCTGGATCAAAGTGAGCTATATTTAAGTCAGTTATTTAGGAAAAGCATGCAAAAAGAATACATGTAAAGGAAAATAAAGTGAAAAATTTAATTATGAGGCCAAGACAGCTCTTTTCACATGGCCAAAATGTCCAGCTGTCAGGACATTTGTGAAGATATTCTTGTCTTTTTCCTTGGCTTTCAATCATCACGTCCTAGAAAATCATTTTGAAGTTGCTACCTAAGTTTTAGGCCAAACACCACATGCAGTCATTGTCATGAAATTAAACTATTGTAAGCAATTTCCCAAGATGAAAACCCCAGTAATTATTTCAATAACTGCTTTAAGGTAGATAAAATGGAACATGTTCACAAATCACAAGCAGAACGCTTTATTGTAGTTCTTTCCAATTTAGAAAATAGTTGATCCTGTGCCTCATTGGCCGTTACCCTAAGAGACTTTGATAGCCTCAGATTGATGGTCCTGTCAAGCCAGAGTCATAAGAGACCTTCAGCTATTCTAATGATTAAACATTTTCCTCCTTGCTCTAATTTGCGTGGAGAATATATATATATATATATATATATATATATATATATATATATATATATATTCAAAAATGACTTAGTCATTACCTTAACCATACCCACTTATAATGAATGCTGCCCACACAATTTTCCACTGAAAATTGCAAACTTTAATTAGATTGAATTAGAATCTACATCATTTACTTTGTGGGCAATTGCAGATGCATTTCAACATAAGTTTGTTGCTTTTGCTTAGCTTTAAACACATGCATATTTGTGTTCATTTTAACTTTCTGAATCCCTTTAAGAATATATTAAATTACAGTGACAGAACCCATGCAAATACAAAATGCTGTTCAATTTGATTGTCTGTAATTTCATGCATTTTGAAGTGAAACTGCTATATGTGTTTCACTAGTTGTTAATGCTATTTTGACACAAAACATACAGATGGAGGCTAATTTAGATTTTCTTTTACATTTATCTCAGGGCTACTTATTCATAAATCTCTGAGCTCTTTCAGTGGCAATGCTGGAATCAGGAGCACAGGAAACTATTTTTTCCCTTAGTGAAAGGCACTGAATCCAGGAGTTCTTGCACGCCAGTAGTTGTCATGCTCTGATCCTCTGAGCTGAATCCTCATTGTGCTTAACAAATGTATTATAGAAACATTAAGGCAAAGAAAGTAAATTACTTTAATAGTAAAATAAGTGCTACAAATTATGTATACTAATAATTGGCTTTTTTAGAAGATACTCTGTAAGTCTTAAATCACAGTTTACATAGTCAGGAAAGTTAACTTAGGAAACTTATATATTAAGATTATAATGTTAAGACACTTTTGAGTTTCATAAATTATAATAGAACATTTGATGAAAATCTAAGAGGAAATTCCCATTATCCAAACAGAGAACAACACTGAACCCTGAGAAGTAAAACTGGTGAAAGACTCCAGGATTTATTGTGAGGGAGATGCAAGGTATACAGAGCTACCCATTTGTTGAGTTTATTGCATCAACACAAATTCTTTAATGTAATGAACAAGTTACATCAGTGTTCAACACACTATGTTTTTGAATATATAAATAGATCCAACATGTCAAAAAGACACCTTTGAAATGCTGCAAATTTGCATATATGTGTGTGTTGTTATACATATAATTTATATTTTAATACATATGTATAGTAAAACATAAGCATATATATATTTTAGGAAACATTAAGTAGTATATATATATATAAACATACTATTATATAATATATAATATATATATCCTGTATATCATATATATTATATTATATATATATATATAATATAATATATACCCTATATATTAAATAATATATATAATATGTGTCCATGAAAGAATAGCTTGGTTTCTGGTGGAGCACTGGCTAGAGATGGCCAGACACCAGACACATTGCAAGGGCTGGCATACATTTTGCTACACTCCCATACTCCAGGCTCCTGACATGTGGCCAAAGACCTCCATTGATCCCAGCCTTTCAGTCATACAGCCCCTACAGCCCCTCCCAAGGAGAGGTTTGTGTCACCTAGGACAGGTAGAGGGCGTGACTACAGACCTCAGAGCCTTGAGAGATCTCCATATTAATGAGATACCTAAAGGCCAGAGGGCATAGCCAATTAAGCATTGCTTTCCACATCCTCCTCCCTCCTCCCTATTTAACTCATGTCTGCCCTGAGAAAGAGGGTGGTGGGGGGGAGGGTACAGCTCATCCACTTTCTGCCATGATAATAAAGATTTTAAAGCCATGGACTCCCTCATATCTTTGGGGCCCTGCTGTGGGGAACTAACTGCTGAGAAGGCCTTTGACTACTTAGCCACTGCTTAATCTTCCCTAGAAGACTTCTCTAAGTCCCTCTGAGAAGGCCACCAACTCAAACAAGCTAGCCAAACCAGCAACCCAGTCAAGGGTTGTTTCTACCTGCAGGGTGCTGCCATAGATTCTCCCTCTTGCCTCTCTCGGCTATAGCGGGTCCAGCCCGTATTCTGTTGCATCTCCGTTCTTCTAAAGCTCCAAGTGGTGTGATTGGGAGCCCAAAGAAAGAGACCACTGATATTCAGGTCAGCCGGTCAGGTGCTTCGGCTTGGAGACCCACACTCAGAAGCGATACCCGCGCGGGACTTCAGGCTGAGACTTCTCCATGCCCGGGTGGAGCCCCACAGCTTCTCACAGCCCAGTGTTGGCCTGAAGCCTCATGGAGTGAACTCAGTCAAATTCCCATGCTTCTGCTCCCCATGGCAGCGGTTCCAGCTGTGGTTCCAGCCGCTTAAGGCAGCAGACATGCAGGATCCACAAGACAGTCCAGCAGGACCCATGCCCATGAGCAAGCTGCAACTCCCCCCCCCCGCAACCCCCTACACAGACACAGACAGACAGACAGACAGACAGACAGACAGACAGACATATTTATGCCTGTAGTATTATTTCTCTCCATGTAATATATTTGAGTCTTAAAATTAATGCAGGTAGCCATTTTGAAGCCTTATCCCTACTGATTAGCTTTCTCAGTGCTAAATGGTTCAATGCAGACTACCAAAAGAAAATAGTTATCATCGACCCTACCCAGCTATGAATTCTTAAAAGTAATCATACGAGCCAGTTTGTAAGACCTGCCCGCTGGTGTAATAGTGGCACAAATTCTTTGTAGCTGCCAAAGACTTTATGATTGAATTTAAGGCCTGCATCACAAGCTGAAATCCATACCTGATCCTGTTATACAGACAAGAACTTAAACAGGTCATAGGTCTTGGGAGAGCATTACAATACTACTATATTGTTAAATAGGTAAGATAGTAAACAAACCCTAGTAACATTATTATAGTCATAAGCTAATGCATCTCTCAACATTATAGAAAGCCTTGGAGTAGGTGCAAAATCAAGTAGACACCCAAAATTGAAATTGTTAAAAGTATAGAAAATAATAAATTATGAAATACTCAACCCTAAATGGTACAATTATATCATAATATCTCCTCCCAGATCAGGGCTCATTGTGTAAAAGAGTACAGAAGTATTATAGGAGCCAGAAGTGTGGGTGAGACAGGGAAATGTGATTTCTGACACAGCAGGGCAGTTGCACACATGAACTCAATACTGTTGTGACGACATGCTCAGAACCTGTTCATTCTCAAGCCAGATAAAAATCTTACAATGAGAGTCGGTACTGGCATCAAGGACTACTGCTAGGTCTGTAGCTATTGGCAACTGAGAGCTTCTGGGCAAGGGATAGTCAGCCATCTAATAGTGTGACAAGGTCAATCCACTCCAGTGGAAGAACACATAGTCTGCGATATATATATATATATATATATATATATATATATATATGATTAAAAATGATGAATAGAGAAATGAAATGGGTCTATAGGGAGTTTGAAGAGAGAAATGGATATGATCAAATATTTTATAAAACTGTCAAAGAACCAATAAAATTCAGAAAACCTAATACACTAGCTGATTAAGTCAAACATTACTTTTTTTTGTTGGATATTTTATTTACATTTCAGATGCCAATCCCTTTCCCCATTTCCCTTCCCCAGAAAACCCTGATCCCGTGCCCCCCCTTTTCCATTTGGCTTTTATACAATTTTTTAAATGTTAATCAAGGGCTTTGTAAGTATGGTAATGCTCAATCAGAAGTGTAACCTAATACCCAACCTAGCTATGTAAACTATCTTTGACTAGTGGAGACACGTGAACTTCTGCCTTCATGCCCCCTCTCTCTTTCTCTCTCTTTTTCTCTCTCATTACCTAGCTTCTCATCTACTTCATCTTCTCCTCTCCTTACTCCATCTTTTCCTCTCGGTGTTCCTTTCCCTTTAGCTCCTCCTACATATTACCCTTCCTGTTAAAATAAAGCTTTTCTCTCAGAATACAATTAGAGCATAATTATTCCTATTTGTACCAGTGAGGTAAAAGATAGTCTTAATACCCAGTTCATCCTTTTGTTGACTAGCCAGAAGCTCTGTAGTTTCTCTTGACTAGAACACTTAATTTTGAACCTGACTTTTTCTTGGCTTTAGAATGAATGTCAGCTGAGAACCCTCCACTCAGATCTTTTCTCTCAAGGTAAATAGCCTGGATTGGCTATGAGTCTATAGGTCTTCAATGCCGTCAGAAATCCAGAATGACTAAATTAACTGAATTTATGGGAAGCAATAAGCATAGCTTCTAAAACTTAGCCAATTTATAGAGACCGCTGAACACCTGGACAACCCCTATACTACCGAACGTTGGAGCATCAAATCTTCAGCCTTCTGGCCCAAAGCTTTCTTGGTAAGTGGACATTTGATCTGTCATTTAACAGATGGGATTTATACCACTGCCATAGTATCTTTTGTTCAGAGGCAAACTACATGTCAATTTTATGTTATCATTTTTAAGAAATTTATTTTTCCTATTAGATAATTTGATTAAATATTTTTATATTCTATAAAATTTATTCATGTTAATCCTGAAACAAAAATAGGTCAAAATGTTTTTATATACTTCTATCACCCAGATTTCCTCAGACATCATCTTTATTGAGCAGTGGCTAGACCTAGGCACCCTGCACATATGTAACAGATGTGTATCTTAGTCTTCATGTTGGTCCCCCAAACACTAGAGCAGGAGCTGTCCCTTAACCTGTTGCTTGCCTGCCTTAAGCTCCTGTTCCTCTAATTGGGGCACTTTGTCTGGCTTCAGTGGGTGATGATCACCTAACACTTGTGTGATCTGATGTGCTGGAGAGGTGGGGAGGGGAGTGTAGTGTAGAGCGGGATTAGGAGGGATGAATTGAGGGAGAATCTACATGATGGGGTATTGAGAGGAAAGGGGGGTTGATATTGGGATGTAAAGTAAATAAAAAATAAATTAGAAAAGGGTATATAGTATGAATAAAAACCTATTTTCAAAAAATAAAAAATAAAAAAAATAAAAAATCTATTTTTTGTAGAATGTTGACTTTGGGAATTTTGTAATTAACTTTTCATAAATCATCATTGGAAACTGTTAAGTTAAAACAGTACTACAGATAATTAAATAGTAAAACTTATAAAAGATTATATAAGGGAAGAATTCTTACAAAGAACAGCATGACCCATATGAATTTAGCTTTTTAAACTTATGGATCAAGTCTACTTGAAAATAAAATGGGTGATAGTGGAAACATATTACCCAGTGAGTACAATTTTCACTTCCTGTGTACTCATGAGAATGGAAACACCCACTAGAGCCTGTTAATCTACCATCTGCCCTCCTTGAAGAAACTAATTCTTCCTCCCTCAAAAGTGGTTAATTGTTCCCCAGTTAGTAGAATCCAGGGGCCCATCTCTCCTGCTAGGTTTCTGAGGGTCTAGGTCTGACAGGAGTAGTTCTTGCACATTCAGAACATATGGTTTCAATTGAAGTCTCCCTGAACTCTGGCTTTAACAGTCTTTCTATTCCTCCACTAATGATGATCTCTGAGCCTTGGGGTGATGATGTGATATAGATGTCTTATTCAGATAATGAATTTTCAAAAAAAAAAATAATTGTCCAGGACTAAAATTACTGGAGAAGACCACAAACTTCCTTTTATTCCTACCTGATAAATTTGTAACATATTCTTCATAAGTGCTTCTACATTAGTTGTTTATTTTTAATTGTGTAAATATGTGCTTGTCTGTGTGTAAGCCTGTGCACATGAGTTCAGATCCAGGAGAGGTCAGAACTGCTAGATGCCCTTAGAGGTTTCAGGTGGTTGTGAGCAATCTGGAATTCTGGGAACTAAACTCAGTGCTCTGCAAAATCAACAGTTTCTTAACCATTAGGACACCCTTTCCAGTTCCTTGCTGTTTGTTTTAAAAAATATTTAATTCTGTGAAAAATCTTTTTTGAACAGTTAAGTAAAAGGTTTTTTGTTTTTAATTTTGTTTGTTTTGCTTTAAGTAGACCTGACAATGAATTTTTCCATACTAGAAAAGGAAGGGTGCACTCTACACATGAACTGTGGTTAACAACAGTTTGAAAGAGGATGCCAATATTTTTGACATATATTTTTCTGGGTTAAAAAATGTATGGTACTAGTGTGTACTCAATGCATTAAATTAATAAATTAGTAAGAATTCCCACTCCTGGGTTTTAATGCACCATTTCATATTAAAAGAAATGGGTCTGAGGGAGAGAGGAGGTAAGGGGGCAGGACAGGGAGAAATGGAGAGAGGGGAAATCTGTTGTTGGCATGTAATGTATGAGAGAAGAAAAGGACAATGATGATACAAGTAGAATTTTAAGTTGTTGTCAGGATTTTAAATTATTTTCATTTAGATCATGAAAATTTGGTTTCAATGATTTTGTCCTATCATACATTGTAAATGCTTATTTTTTCCTTTGATTTTTGTATTATGTTATGTAATATCACACATGTCATTGTATGGCAAAGTGTATTTTTTTCATGGAGTGTTATATTTCTTCAGCAATATTCTGACATGCAATGTCTTTTACATTAATTTAATTTATTTTTGAGAATTTTATCTGTATAAAGTGTGTTTTGGTCAAATCTACTCTCCTTCATTTTCTTCAAATGTTGCTGTGATTCTGCACCTCATCACTTTTCCCTTGAAACCTCCTGTATTCTCTCTTTTTTAAAAGCAAATCTAGAGAATTAATTGGTTTTGCTAGCATATGCATGACTGTGGGATCATTAATGAGAATATGGATATTCTCAAAGGTTTTATATCTGAAGAGAACTGGCTTTCCTTCCCCTAGTAGGTATCACTTGTCAATAACTCCCCACTTCATGGTGGGGCTTTATAAGCTTCTTGTCTCTTTGTATTGGAATTTTGAATGGCTAAATTTTGTGCAAGTCTTCTGCATGTTGCTACAGCTGCTATGAGTATGCAGGCATTCAACATGTTATGTCTATCAAATGCTGTTCTAATGAAGGTATCTATTATTCTTGGACTCTTACAGTTTTGTGTTTTTTTTTTTTTTCACAAACTGATAATTCCTCAGACTGTGGAAAAGAGGAAGTGATACAGCTGTTTCATTTAGAACTGTTATCCACAGTCTCCTGTTCTCTACATGCTGACCTAATTATTGTGTGATACACTAATTTATGTACATGAAGATAATAGAGTGTTAGATTTTCTGTGTCCTGTAATGTAGTCAGGCACAGGTACATGGCCCAGGTAACAGTAGCAGGCATGAGTTTTATTTTGCCATATGTCAATCAGTGTATTTGTCTAGACAGTTTCCATCTTTCCACATGAATCAATTTTGGTATAAAAAGGAGGGATTTTTCTTTATTTTATAAGTACTTTTAGAAAATATTTCCTAGAACAAAAATGATCCAGAAGAGGAATTGAATAACTTTTCAATCGGTGCTTCCTTAAGGTGTTAAATAATCCAAAGAACATTTGAAGCAGATTTCAAGGACAGCATGATACTTGGTTAGAATTAAATGTAACACCAGTTCTCTGACAAAAGTCCCTTTCCAGTCAAATAATAACTTATAGGCATTGTACTAATATTGGTTTATGATAGTTTCTTAGACGCACATTTCATGTGATTTGATCATGTCCCCAAGGTGTTTGACTCTATTTCTTTTTTACTAGCATGTAGAATAGAGTAGCCATAACCTCAGACTAAGTCTATGAGGCATTGCAGTGTAATCCTCTAGAAAGAAAATTCATCTGGGACCTCAGGCTCACTAAAGCCACCACCTTGTTGCTAACATTGTGATGTCATTGTTAAATAATCTTCTTACTTAGATAAATTTATCTTTCTTGTCAATTAGCTTTATTTGGAGATTTAATTAAGCATTGGCTTATAATTTATTTCAAGTAGAGAAATAAATTGGAAAGAAGCTTTCATTTGCAAATCTTTCTAGACTGGTTATCTATATTTCTTATCTCCCCTCCACCCTCCTCTGGCCCCCTATTCTCTTCTCTCCTCTTCTCTCCTCTCATTTCATTTCTGTTTCTCCCTTTCTTTTATTTCCCCTATCAGAGCTGCATATATAGAGATCTGCAAAATTACACGGGCAATTGCTCTATCATTGAGCCACAGCAGAGTGTGTATACAGATTCCTGTGTCATTTGTTCTATTTTGTTATTACCAATTAATGTTGACTAATGAGTTTTAATCATCAATGACCACTTCTCAATTAACCCTCAAAACTTGTCAGTCTTCTAGATTTCTCAATATCATTATCCTTTAAAAATCTCAAGCTTATTATAAAAAAGAAATCTCTCCCTTATAGATAAAAGCCTAAATTTCCAAACCAGCAATCCATCCTTAAAAATTACACTCCCTTTAAGTTATCTTCATTAATTTAGAATTGTCTATCTACATCAAAGAAGACTATCATCCTTTATAAAACCTTACATTTGATAACCAAGTTCTCTCTCTCTGATCCTTGTCTCCAGTCTTTTATAGTAATTATCTGGGAGTAAATATTTTGTCCTTAAACTTAATTTATAATTCAAGCGAAACTTAAGTAGATCCTGCTTCACTCTCTCAAGAAACTGAGTGCAAGTAGGCCTGGCACAATTTTGAGTATTTTTAATATAAATCAGGATCCTTATAATATCTATAAATTGTGAACTCTTTGTTCTTACATTATTTATTCTACTACATGTATGTGCATATCACTTGCTAACTAGAACACATCTTATGTTATTCAATGCCCATTTCACATGCAGTCCTTGGATTCACTGGATAATTGATACTTTAACTCTGCAGGGGAGAGATAGTCTTATATTACCATCAGCAGCATTATTTCATGGTGAGCATACATGAAAGGTTCAGGACACTATTTACTTAGCTGCCAACATAAATTGTTATGCTTCTACCTAGAAGGGTGATAAGTGAATGAAATTATTAGCATTTTTAATCATATAGTCATTTTATATGTTTTTCTATATCAATTTGTATGAACACTGCTCCAGATAAAGTCTGAAAGTTCCCATGAAAATAAAATACGACAATAGAACATTATTATTTTGTAATACATATTTGAAGATGCTTGAGGGATGAGTTCTTAATATTTCATTCTTTCTTCCACATGCTTATCTCTTCACCCGATTACTCATTTTCAATATCTTCTGTATGTGTTTAACACTTAAAAAGACATACTCAGAGAGAACAGAAACAATGTCACATGCACAGACTATCAGAACCTAATAACTGAACTTACAACTTATGTAATATTTATAAATTCAGATTTGATTTGCTTGCAATGACAGGTATATCAGTTAGAGTTTGGCCAAGGAAGAACACCAGTAAGAGAAACTTGAAAGAGGAAGTTCAATATAGGGATGATATTACAAAGATGTGGGGGGTGCTGAAAAACTTAGAGGGGTGGATCCATAATTGAAGACAAGCATGCATATATATTTGGGTATGGGTATTATCTTTGTAATTTAATCATAGCAACTACAAATAAAGATGTGTTTCTGTATAAAGAATCCTATCTGATTCTTCTGTATCATATTTTTGGTTAGGGATTTTATTACTAGACATCTGAAAAGCATAGCTTTAAAAAAATAGAATAAATACCCTTTAAAAATCTGTATGATGTCTTTGATATAGTCAGAGCCTAATTCATATTTAATGCTATATTAAGTCTGGTATCAAAGACCATAGTCATATTCTCTAATGCCAAATATGCAAAAGCACCACAAATGTTTATGTGCCAAACAGGGAGATGTATATGTATAGGAATTACAAATTCTATACTATTTAAGAGTAGAGCTGACAAGGTGTCATTTAACTATGATTTTCTTCTATGATTGGCTGGTGTCAAATGTAGCTTTATGTAAAGATAAACAAAACAGCTGTGCTGTCTTTTGTTACCTTCTGGAAATCTTTTATTTTGCTATCATTATAAAGTAGTTGCTGAGTTACACACTTCACGATTAGACTCTTTAAGAATGACTTGCTGTTTGCCCAGCAGTAGATGTACAACAGAAAAAGAGATCAGACATCTTTGGAGAATCCTTGTTTTCTAATGTCCTGTCAGGGGTCATTTACTTTTCTTTCCTTCTTTCTCTCCCTCCCTCCCTCCTCTCTCTCTGTCCCTCCTCCCCCTCCTTAGTTCCTTCCTTTCTTTCATTTTATATTGTTTATTTTTACTTTTAATTTCTCTCTTTAATTCTACCTTACAGTTCCTTTGTGTCCATATTACGGCTTCTATTTTTGTGACTTTCTGACATTCATGAGTGTGACATGAATGTGTCTATAGCTCTTTCTTTCACATTTCCTTGGACACTTTTTCATTTTTAAATTTGTTTTGTCCTGCTCCAATGTCTTTGATTTTGTTTATATTATTTTATTTTATTCATATTCCTTAGAAGGCTGTTTTGTTTTTCTTTTTCAACAATTTTTTATTCACTTTACATCCCAGTTGCAACCCTCCCTCCTCTCCTCCCAGTCCCACCCTTACAAATCCCTTCCCCAGTTACTCCTTTACCTTCTCAAAGAAAGAGAAGCCTCCCTTGGGTACCACACTGCCCAGGGACATCTAATCTCAGCAGGAATAAGGACATCCTCCTCCATGGTGGCCCAACCAGGCAATTCAATTAGAAGAAGGGAATTCAAAGTCAGGCAACAGAGTCAGAAACAGCCCCTGCTCCAATTGTTAGGGTACTCAAATGAAGACCAAGTTGCACATCTGCTACAAATGTGTAGGGTGTCTTGACCCCATACTCTCTGGATGATGGCCCAGGCTCTGTGATCCCCCATGGTCCCAGGTTAGTTTACTCTGTAGGTATTCTTGTGGTGCCCTTGACCATTCCAACTCATTTTATTCTATCCCCTACTCCTCCACAAAGCTCTGAACTCTGATGTTTGGCTGTGAGTGTTTGCATCTGTTTCCATCAGCTGCTAGATGAAGCCTTTCGGGAGATAGTTATGCTAGGTTTCTGCTTCAAGGATAGCAGAGTATCATCGATAGTGTCAGGGACTAGCTGTAATCTAATGAGAGACAAAAGGGGTTGGATACGGATGGGAAGGGATATGAAGAGAAAATTAGAGGAGTAAAGAGAGGGAAAACCATAATCAGAATAAATTTTTTAATACACGAAAATATGTTTTCAATAAATAAAAAATTAAATCAAGTCATGAAATTCACTTAAATCTTTCTCAATATTATCCATTGTTAACAGCTTTTATAATCAGAGAAGTCAATTCTTTGCCATGTTTATTTTCACCTGTTTATATTAGTTAAGATAATTTTTTTATTGTTTTATAACATTCTGTGGGAATGTAAAAATATACTGATTCTCTCCAAAAATTCAAAATTTAATTCCTATGTTGGCTAGAAGGAGCAATAATAAAAAAATAAATAAACCACAATGATTCTATCTTAAAAACATATTTTTCATAAACTCAAACTACTCAAAAAACCAGACAGCTATATTTCCCCTAACTGTAAACATACCAAAATTTACAAAATTATTGCAGTAACAATAACATTTAATCACATATATACATAAACATAAATGTAAATGAATATGTATAAGTATACATCATATACATCATATAAATAAATAAATATATTCATATATATATATATATGCATATATATTCACATCTTTATCACCAGACTGGATATCTCTATAGTTCTAATTTTCTCAAAGGAAATATTTTAACCAAGAGAAA